>CM050446.2:100855498-102055498 GCA_027563935.2 Costus lasius
CTCCCTCGATACTGGATTAAAGTTCTTCCTTCCACTTCGTGCTTCTTCTCCACTTAAAGACGAGTCCGGAACATCTTTCGGATCTTGATTTAGAGCTCTGGATCAAAAGTTATGGCCCTCGCAAGTTTCGGGCCCATAAGAGTCGCGCGACCAGGTGCAAATTACGGCCGTAGAATAAATTACGGCAGTGCCATAAAATCAACTGAACTTTCTGGTCGGAAATTGCTCTAAATTACGGCCCGTGTTATGTTTTACGGCACAGCCATATTTTTGGGCCGAAATTACACCCGTAATATCCATTACACCCGGGGTGTATTTTTTAAACTCGCTCCGATTTGCATGAAAATTGGCGGGCGGCTTCGTTTCGACGTCCTGAATCCATTCGTGCGCTCAAATCCATCAAAATATGGCACTTTTATCTGAAATTCATGAAAAACAAGAAATTCTGTAGATTCCGTAATATTTAGCAAATAATATTTAAAAACAAGCAAAAGTTAATAAATATGACACGAAAAGAAATATAAAATGGCATGAAATTTACTATAAATTTCGGTGTCATCAAATACATAAGGCTCAAACTTTGCTTGTCCTCAAGCAAAAATAAAAAATTGATTATAAGAATAACCTTTTCATGCTCAATAAATTTCTAAAATACAACCCATCAATGATAAATTCCACCAATTGATTTACGAAAGTTCAAATAAACATATTATCCTTAGAACTCAACCCTCTAGATCCACAATTCAATCAAATAAAACTTTGCAACTTGTATAATAAAAAAATCTCAGTCTCATGATTTCACCTTTATTTCAGTTTACATCTATCATACCTTTGTTTACAGGAATTAAGTCTTCAAGATCTTTTTCCACACATAATTTTTTTTTTTTCTCTTTTGTGTCTTTTATTATCTTTGCAAGGATGGCATGTACCCACATAGATACATACTTTTATTTTTGACTTCAACTCTTTTCTTCGGTACCACTATCAATTTTACAAAGTGCCAAGTAGAGGAGTCTTATTATTATTTTCTCTCTCTTTTTTTTATAGACTTCAACCCATCTCTTAGGTACCACTATCAATTTTACACAGTGCCAAGTAGGGGTGTCTCTCACTATTTTTGTGAATCTTGGATTCTTCCTTCCTAACAAATAGTAAAATAGACTAGACATCAACTACGTTAATCAATTGACATCAATTAAAAATTATACTCATATGCTCATTTTATTCAAAGGAGTAGTTTCACCTTTAGATCTTATTCCCCAAATAACACATCTACCCAAAGTTTCATGCATCAACCAATGTCAAATTTCAAAAATAGATATGCATTGAAGAAATAAATCTAACATGAAAGGGTTTTTCTCTAATCACAAGTATAAATACTCACATCATCAAGGAAGACATTTTATCAATTGAAATTTTATCAATAAATCATGTCATCATATAGTAGAAAGTGGATCGTATGCTTTCATCAATTTTAACAACAAATTTGAATAATATCATCATCAAAACAATGAGTTCCATATAATAAGAGAGTGCAAGTGAGACTCACAAAACTAAATAGATCATGCTCAATCATTGTCAGGTCAATGCAGCTAGGTCCAAATATATGCCTTTTGAAAATTTTCTGCAAAATTTAAGGTACATAAGGCTCACATAAGGCTCAGATCAAAAACAGTCTCAAAAAATAATAATGATAAAAAATAATCTCAAGAGAGGATCAAAGATGTTGCCGGAGGTCTGAAGAGGATGCCGGTGGAAAGAGTCGAGCAGGCAAGAAGTAGAGGGTGAACAGAGGTTAGCTGAAAAGCTGCTGTCAATGATGATGCCGACAGTAGAGTGAGTAATCTCCAATGGCCTGCTGAAGACTACAGTCCTGGAGGTGAGATCGTCGGCTGGTGGGTGCCAGAAATAATGCCATATAGATAAAAAAAATTAGTCACTAATGAAGAGTCTGATGCATAAATAAATCAAATCAATGGAATAAGAGGCAGTAGAAGAAATAAAAATCTGCAGATGGTATAATCCAGTGTCGACGGCTGGATATAGTGATGTCAGAGGCAGATGCAGTGGTGGTTTAGAGGTGGAAGACAGTTGCTCTTGAAGATTTCTGAATCTGGATGCAAAAGAAGCAATAACAAGTTAAAAGCAAACAGTGCAGTTTTTGAATTTTTTATGGAAAGTAGCCCTACCCAAAAAATAAGATTTAATGATCCAAATAGAAAATAGACAGAACCACGTAATAGAATAAGAGATATTCTTTTCAGACGTGTGAAAATCAAAGGATCAAAATCTATCAAAAATTTAGGGTATCAGTAGAAAGAAGGCTACTCAGATTACAAAACTGCAAAATCTGCACAAAAGTTAATTAAATTCGAAAAGTTGTTATGTGTCCTAGAATGATCCATGAACTTTAAAATTTAGCAAAAATATCCAAAAGATAGACAAAGATGAGTACTTCAATGTTGTGCCAAAGATCAAAAATTTTCTCAACCCAGTTTCTTAAAATTAATGCGAGAAAACACCTACTCAATAAGCAGAAAGCAGCTTTAAAATACGGTACCGTGAAAGGCCATACGGCAGTGTCGTAATTTACAAAGAACTCTCGGGTTAAAAACTACTCAAAATACGGTACCATGAAGAAGATTACGACAGTGCCATATTTTGCAAAAAATTTTATTCTCCCTACAAAACAAAAAGAAAAATTAATTCTAAAAATAAACAAAAAAAAAGCAACTAAACTAAGCAAAAGTGCTTGGGTTGCCTTCCAAGAAGCGCTAATTTTTAGGTCCATAGCTTGAACAAAAATCAATATCATGGTGAAGTAGGTGAATCAGTTCCAAAGTATAAAGCATATAATTTTCTGCATTTTCTTTTTCCCAACAGTTTAGCCACTAATCCAAATATCCAGAATTCAAGACAAATCATGATCAATGTGGCTTTCTCGAATGTGCAGAAATTATAATCAGAATTTTCAAATCCAGTCAAAGTAATCTTTATGATCTTTCTATGTTTTTCAAAAAGCAAAATCATAAGTCCTTTCTTCAAATTAATATTTTCAATGGCAATAACAAAAAGGACTTTGACCAAAATAGTCAAGTATTGGATCATCATAATAATGTTTATGTCTTTCATTAGGCTCCTCAATAAAAATTAATTTTTCAAATTCATCAAAAGATTCAACAAAAGATAAGGGCAAAACATCATAGTGAGATTCATTAGTGTTTGTAACATTCAAATCTTTTTCAACTTCCTCATGTTCATCATCAAACAATTTTTCAATATCAAAATTATCAACAAAATCAAGATGAGACTCTTCAAAATTAATTTCCTCATGCTTCCCCACAAATAATTCATTATCAGAAGAGTCAAAATCAGAATCATATGAAAAAGAATTAATAGAATCAGAGTTGACCACAAGAGATTTATCATTAATTTCAAAAATATCACCAAAATCACAGTGGGGCTCATCAATGTCTATAATTTTTGAACCTTCATCATACTCATCAGATTTAACCATAAATAAAATATTATCAAAATCAGAATTATCATCAAAAGAAGGTTTTTCAATTTCAATTTTCTCAATCTTTTCCTCAAATAAACTATTAGATAAATCAATATCAAAATTATCAACAACAGAGTGAGATTCATTAAAGTTCACATAAGACTCAATCTCAAAATAATCATAATCACAGGGGGATTTTTCTAGTTCAAGTTCCTCAGTATCAAATTCAAATTGTGGTTTAAAAACATGATCATAGCAATCATTATATAAAGAAGTTCGGTTTTCCCATCTAGAATACAATTGATCTTGTTCTTGCCATGATAAATTTGGTTTTAAAAATGGGCAATCAGAGGAACAATGATCAGGATATCCACAAATAACGCAATATTCAGAAGAACAAGATTGCATATAAGAGTTAAATTGATCTACAAGAGAATTACCTTTTGGCATGTATACCTCACCTCTTTCAGTTGCCCAGGAGTTGTGATTAAATGACATGTTTTCAAATCTATCAAGAACAGAAAGATAATCCAACACCAATCAATCAAATTTTTCTTTTTTTTTTTCAGAATATAGAAAAAAATAGAAAATCTAAAACACAAGCAAATTCACAAATCTTCAGATATCACAGTTCTGTCACAACTGTGAAAATCCAAAACCTACAAAAAGAAAAAACAAAGTTAAATCTAAAACAAAAATACTTAGTCTAGCAATACTAACAACTATTTTGATATTAACAAAACTAAGGTCCCTGGCAATGGCGCCAAAAACTTGATAGCACGAAAGGGAACACTACAAGTCTGGCACGCGTGTACCTTGGACTAATCCCCGGCAACGGCGCTAAAAACTTGATAGCCCGAAAGGTAACACTACAAGTCTGGCACGCGTGTACCTTGGACTAATCCTCGGCAACGGCACCAAAAACTTGATAGGCTTCCGCAAGTGCATGGAACTATCGAAGTAATAAAGAAAAGTATCGAATCCACAGGGACCTTATTGTTAAGTACCAAATAGTCGTATTCTTACTAGCTAAGCGAACTGATTCTAGTGCAAAATAATAATGGAAAACACACCAACTCAGATAATCAGAGAAATAAATTGGGACTTAGGGTTTCATCCTCCTTGATTCTAATGACTAGACATAAATAAAAGAGTCGTCAGTCTAATTCTACCATGACAAAGACATAATTTACTTGATAAAGGTATTATCTCACTTTCGTGCAGATAACCACGCAGAGATAAATCCTCACTTTCGCGCAAGATTTATCCCAGGCTAAAGATAAGTAAATCATCAATAAGAGAATTCAAAGATCACTTTCGTGCATCCGAATTCTAGGTTGATAATCTCTAGCGAAAGCTCAAGGATCACTTTCGTGCATCCGAGCCTCAACACTAGTTTTACTCAAGGATCTCCAACGTTCCGATCTTCACTTTCATGCAAGATCTCCACGTTTGATAAATAAACTCGATCCATAAATTCATATTACTATCATGGCAATTAATCTACTAGTACAGATCAAATTGGATCTAACCTAAGGAAGGGATCCTAACATGCAATTCTAGGGGTCCAAGTTCTCAAGCAAATCACCTTTCAGTCTCATTGCGAAAACTCTAAAAACATAATTAGTAACATGGACTTATAGAGAGTCTAAGCACAATTATCACATAAGCAAAATTATCATGGCAAAGTTATCATGACGAAAAAGAAGATTATCTAATCATTAAAAATCAAGGGGATTACACCCCATGTCCCAAAAGAGTATTAGGCTTGCATGGAGAAAGATATACAATAAATCATAGTCTTAGAGTGATCAGAAAACAAAAAGAAAGGAGAAACAATGTTACAACACGGCTGTAAAATCCTTTACAGCCGTAATTTGCTTTGGTGAACAGCGCTGTCACTGCTGTTTCGTTGATTCCTCCTCGGATCGGACTCCAAACGCTCTGAAACTTCTGTGGTGTCTTCCTCTCCTCCAAGCGAAGCTTCTGCATGAAAATCACGGCCTGAAGTGCCCTCTACGCCTCTCGGCGCGAGGCCAAACCCTAGCCGCCTCTCTGGCGATTTCTCCCTCGATACGGGATAAAAGTTCTTCATTCTACATCGTGCCTCTTCGCCTCTTAAAGACGAGTCCGGAACATCTTTCGGATCCCAATTTGGAGCTCTGGATCAAAAGTTATGGCCCTCGCAAGTTTCGGGCCTATAAGAGTCGCGCGACTAGGTGCAAATTATGGCCGTAAAATAAATTACGGCAGTGCCGTAAAATCAACTGAACTTTTTGGTCGGAAATTGCTCTAAATTATGGCCCATGTTATTTTTTACGGCACTGCCATATTTTTGGGCAGAAATTACACCCGTAATATCTATTACACCCGAGGTGTATTTTTCAAACTCGCTCCGATTTGCATGAAAATTGGCGGGCGGCTTCGTTTCGACGTCCTGAATCCATTCGTACGCTCAAATCCTTCAAAATCTATCAAAATATGACACTTTTATCTGAAATTCATGAAAAATAAGAAATTGTGTAGATTCCGTAATATTTAGCAAATAATGCTTAAAAACAAGCAAAAGTTAATAAATATGACACGAAAAGAAATATAAAATGTTATTAAATTTACTATAAATTTCGGTGTCATCATAGATCAATTGGAATAAAGGCATACTTAGGGGGTTTTAAATGCTGTCATGTAAGCCCAAAGAGCATCATTGAGTTTGAGTACCCAATATTTTCTTGAATTTGACATGGTCCTCTCTAGGATTCTTTTGATCTCTTATGTTGTGTTTAGTAGGAGGGAAAGAAAGTAAAAAGGAAGAGAAAATAAAAAAGGAAAGAGAATTAAAAAAGTTTTCCCTTGTGTTTATTTAGAAGGAAGGAAAATTGGAGAGATTGATATATATATATATATATATATATATATCAATCTCTCCAATTTTCCATCTTTTTATTTTTATACTTGTATTATATAAATATCATTAAATATTATTAAAAATTATTATTTTATATTAATAAATTCTATAAAATTAATTTCTCAATTTTCTATTTATACCTACTTTAGTCTAATTGTTGGCCAGGGATTGTTTAAAATATGATATGATATATTTTTGTATAAAAATTGTGTATAATTTACTCTTGTTGGTACTGGATTCAGATAACAATAAAAGTCATCCATTTTCATATATAAATAGGCATCCGACCATTATCTGAAAATCGAATAAAGCTTCATCAAATGGCTGATCCATAGCAATAATATATATATTTGTTATATTTCGTGCTCCTATTAACAAAATTTTCTATTTATTTGCTTGCTATCGATACATAGCACCACACAACAAAGAGAAAAAAAAAGGAATGCTAGCTAATACTTATAAAAACAAGAAAATTTTATAAACAAGGATGCTAGCCGATCCTTATAAAAACAACATATTCAATTGAAAACAAGATACTAGCTGATACTATAAAAACAATATACTAAAACACGTTAATTAAAAATAGAAAAATTTTGTAAATACTATAATTAGAAAACAATTCCAGCCTATGCATATTCACTTAAAAAATAATAGCACCAATAGCATAAATTCAAATACTACAGATACATATGTAACTCAGATATTTAAGATCAACATCATAATAGATCAATTGCATCATATTCAAAACATATATAAGTAGTGTATCATATTTACCTATATTAACAAGTCTACAACTTCATAATAGATCAATTACATTACATCAACCTTGTGCATTTACCTATAAGTAGTGTATCATATTTGGCTTTTGCATGCCATGCATTCTTCACGGTTCTCGAAAGAACAAGCAACCTGTGCCATTTTGGCTTCCACATCACCATTCTGTACCAGCGTAGTTTTTTTGTATTCCGGCAAGGAATCACCACCAATGTATAAATAACCTACAACGAACTTTATGAAAGCAATGATCTGAAACTTGGGGCAATTTTAAGATTGAGAGTGAACCTAGAGCAAAGGAGTATCAATAGTGAATTTGATTGTATCAGCAGCAGCACATGTACACAAGTAATACATTCGAGTTTTCAGTCCCTACATTTATAAAATATACAAAATATGAGGTCAAATTAATACTGCAAATAAAAATGTCAGTGGAATAGACAATTTGCCGGTGGAGAAGAAAAGTTTTCACAGCAGAAAAGCTTTCACACCTTAGACCAAGCATAGAAATGCAATGATGTTAGTTTTCCAAAATTCGCATTTAAGAAGAATGAAACAACACTAATAAAAAAGCAAGTAGTGTATCACATTTACCTACATTTATAAGTTTACAACATCATAATAGATCAATTACATCGCATCAAAAACACACCAATCATCTTAGTTAAGTATATAATACATAAAAATTGCTTTCATTGGAACATTTATGAGCTTTCTTATTCACAAGTAAACAAATTTAGAACCTAGCCCAGTTTTTACTATGCGTCTCCAGTTTTTCTTGCAAAATTTCTCAAAATCTCTGCATGATTCTTTCCTTCAGTTTAAATTGATTTTTATAGAACAAAAATTCCAATAGATAATTCATTTACTATATGCCTTCACTTCTCACAAAATAATCAATTACAAACACTAACAAATATTGCTTTTGTTACTAGTAGGCAAATCAAAGTTTACCATGTTGATTCCACTTTAAGAAACACTATGAGCATGGACTTACAGGGCATGAATTGCATCTAAACACATGGAAAAAACCATCATTCATAAACCTTTTCCAGATGTTAGCATATAAATTGACAGGTTGAGTTTCATTCCGAGAACATTTTTCACAATATTGTTAGCTAGTTGTCATTTTGATTTCTTCAAGGATTAAAATGGAATCAAGCATAAATCATGGGTTAATTAAGTTACAACAGAATTATTCCCTACTGGCAAAGCAAAGTTGCTTTACAGGAAGTAAAAAAAGTTGCTTTACAAAAAGCAGCAGCCCACCAGGGATCAAAATCGTTAACCACTTGTTCTGTCATGGCTTAAACCTAATTTTATGCACATCAAATCAAACAAAACCACTAACTAGCTTATGATGTCGAAAGCAAATGATCCAATGCTTGTACCGAGAGAAGTGAAATGCAGCTATAATCAAACAAGGAATTCTTACGTAAAAACTTTGGGGCAGAAATGAAGCCCTAAATCGCGCTTCCGGAGCTTGAAATGTTGACGGTGATGAGAGGTGAGAAGCGTTGCTGACAGCGACAAGAGACAAGAAGCATTGTTGACGGAGACAAGGATAGCCGCAACGAGAAATGAGTGGCAAGGAGAGGCGAGATCGAGGTGAGCAAGCACGAGGAGAAGCGTGCTGAGAGCTGTGTGAAGAGATGAGAGAAGCGAGAGGGAAGGTTGTGTGCTTCACATAGAGATGAGAGGAGAGCTCTTCAAGCGACTGCGAGTGGGCACCAAGGGAAGCGAGCGGGCACGAGAGCGCTAGGTGAAGATAGGGCACAGAGAGATTCTTCGAGCTTTCCGTCCAATTCGGGTGGAAAAAAAAATCCTTTCCCTCTCATCTTCCTTCCTATTTTTCTTTCTTATTTTTCATCCACTCTATTAAACACAATTTTTAAGTCTTCCTTTCAACTTTCCTTCTTTTCCCTTATCCTTTCCATCCTATTAAACACAGTGTTAGGCTCAGCGGAATGCATAGCAGCTTACTGCTTTTTCGTAGCTGTGCGGCGTTGACATGCATTTGACTCGCGTGAAGAGTAAACAAATTAAAGGGCACATGTCGCCGTCCCCCTCAGGTCATGTGGGTGTGAGACGAACGGCGAAAGTTCGAACCCCGCCCAACTTATTTCATTTTTTCCCGCTAAATCTCACCAACCTATCTTATTTTATGCGTTAGTATATAAATAAGTAGTATTTATACAAAAGTTAATATAAAAAGATATAAAATATGTAAAAATAAATATAAATATATAAATATATATATAAACATATAAAAAAATATATATAAACATATAAATATATATATATAGTGGCAATCTACAACTTAACATATGATTGTTTATGATATTTTATTTATTTTATTATTGTAATGATTATATAATTTTTTTTCTTAATAATATTTACAATATTTTTTACCACAGCAATCTACAGTATTTTAACAATAAACAATACTACTTTTGACCCTACAGCACTGCAACAACAGCATCTACATTGCAATTCCAAATTGGTCCTTATTTGGAAATTTCAACTTGACCACTACTTTCTGGATGATAGGGCGTTACAATTTGGTGATTTATTACAGATCTCTTTAAAAGAGTAGCAAATTATTGCTTAATAAAATTAGAATCACCATCACTTATAAGAATTTTGTTGAAGATATTTTTACCTTTAAAAAATTTGATTTATTATTTTACCATGGGGACAATTGTTATATTGCAAATTACAAAATTGAGCCAAACTATATTTTGACCACTGCTCTTCACCAATGGGTTTATTAAAACACCAAAGCATCACTCTAAATTGGAACTTGCACACCAAATTAGCTTAAACCTCCCCCTCTAGCCAACTAATCTAATTTGGGTCAAAATTATTTAGACCTTAATTAGATGTAATGTTGTGCATAGAAAAATTTATAAAAACGAGGAATGCTAAAAAAAGATATAGTGTTATTGGATCAAAATTCGGAGGAGATTGATTATAAAAATAAAAAAAAAAGTTGAATGAGATCATGATAGCTAAACATGACAAGCAAAATAAAAAAAAATGATTATGAGCTAGACTTATAAGAATTTGACTACGGATTTGATTGACCAAGATTGTGAAGCAAAACTAAAATTCATTCTCATGTTTCGCTAGGGTAAATTGAGTAGAAATTATAAAGGAACATGACATGCGAAGAAGCAACAGGAATATGGCCATTTAAATAATAAATTAAAATCATGACTTGCATGTAGCCGGCTCCAAAATTGGCAAAATAAAGAAACGATTGCAATCTCTAATCACAATCAAGAAGTTACAAAATAAAAATAAATAAATAAATAAATAAAAAGAAGGCTATACGAAAATAACAAAGGAAATTTGTATAGAAAAGGGTGTTAGACCCTTGGGAAAAAAAAACTCAGTTGCGATGTCTAAACGTTGATAGAAAGAAGAATGCAATAATATCAACAAGAAAACTTCACTGCTTTAAGAGGCAGGTAAATTTTTTTTTATCTTTTTCCCTCTTCTCCTCTCTTACTATATTTTGATGGAGAGTAAACTCTGAAATAAATCATACTTTGATGGACAATGAGATCCGAAATAAATCATAGTTTGAGAGAGAATGAACTTCAAAATAAATTATACTTTGATTGAGAGTAAACTCTGAAATAAATCATATTTAATTGAGAGACAACTCTGATAAAAAATAGCACATTTGATGGAGGGACAACTCCGATAATAAATAACATACTTTGATGGAGTGACAACTCTGATAACAAACAACACACTTTGATGGAGAGAACTCTAAAATAAGTGTGTTGCTTATTATCGGAGTTCTCTTTCCATCAAAGTGTGTTATTTATTATCGGAATTGTCTCTCCATCAAATGTGCTATTTATTATCGAAGTTGACTCTCAATCAAATATGATTTATTTCAGAGTTATCTCTCCATTAAAGTATGATTTATTTCAGAGTTCACTCTCAATCAAAGTGTAAGTTATTTCGAAGTTCACTCTTCATCAAAATATGATTTATTTTGAAGTTTACTCTTCATCAAAGTATAGTAAGGGGTGAGAAGAGGGAAAAAGTTGAGAAATTTTACCTATCTCTTAGGGCCTGTTTTATTGGGGATAAAAATATGGAGAAAGGGAAGAAACTAGTTTTTTCTCTTGTTTTATTGGAGGGGGTGATTTGAGGGGGAAGAAAAAGGGGGAGTTTTCTCCCATTTTGGTTTCTCTCCAAATCGGAGAGAAAAACAATCTCTCACGCTTTGCCCGAGCCTCCGTCTTCTTCTCGCCATTGCCCCCGCGATCCCGATCCCTCCCTGCGAGCTCGCCCCGCGATCCCGATCCCTCCCTGCGAGCTCGCCCCGCGATCCCTCCCGTGAGCCCGTCTCCCTCAGCGAGCCTGCCAGCTGCCGCGAGCTCTACCGCCCCTCCTCCTTCCCAACCAGCCTCCTCACCTTGCCCTCCTCGCCCTCGCCAGCTGCCGCAAGCTCTGTCACCTTTCCGTGCTTCCAGCCGCCTCCGCATGCACCTCCTTCCCAACCAGCCTCGCCACCTAGCCAGCCTCCTCACCTCGCACTTGTCACCCTCGAGCCTCGACGCCATCCTCCTCCTTCTAGCCAGCCTCCTCCTGCCAGCCAGCCGCCTCATCTCGCCCTCGCTAGCCGCCACGAGCTCTATCGCCTCTCCTCCTTTCCATCTAGCCTCCTCACCTCACCCTCCTCACCCTCGCCAACCGCCGTGAGCTCCGCCGCCTTTCCATGCTTACAGCCAGGATCAAGCAGCATGTTTGCTGGGATCGTGCCCTCCCCATGAGCTCGCCTCTGCCGTCGCGAGCTCACCTCGCCTACGCCATAGCGCCAGCGAGACTTGAGCTTCTGCAACTTCCCTCTGGCGCGGAGGACCTCGAGCCTTGCCGGGATCTCGCCGCCAAAGGAGTGAGCAGCGATTTGGTTACTTCCCCATTCCGCGTGCCTTGAGCATCTGCACGATGCAAAGATTCAACATTCACGTGGTAATCACGTGATTCGGTTTCTTCACCCTTCTTTTTCTTTCTTTTCTTCTTTTTCTCCCCTCCAATAAAACACACCTTGAAGTTATAAAGTCTTCTTGTTGATGTCGTAGCATTTTTCTTACCGTCAGTGTTTGGACGATGTAATTGTGTTATTTTTTCCTAGGGCCTAACACCCCCATTTTATACAAATTTCTTTTGCTATTTTAGTCTAACACTTATTTATTTATTTATTATTTTGTAACTTATGATCATGATTAGAGACCTCATTCGTGTCTTTATTAAATCTAAAGCCGACTACATGCAAGTCATGATTTTAATTTATTATTTTATGGGCTATGTTCTTCCTGTTTCTTCACATGCTACATTTCTTTACAATTTTTACTCAATTGACCCTTGCATTGGATGGAGTGAAACATTCTATGAGTTTTGGGTTCACTTCACAATTTTGTCAAAATCAAACTGTTATAATTCTAGCGCACGACTAATTTTTTTTTTATTTTGCTTGCCCGGTTTAGCTAACATGACCTTATTTAACTTTCTTTATTTTTATGATTAGTCGTCTCCTAATTTTGACCCAAGAACTATTGATGACACATATTTATATAGTATTTTCTCTGTGATTTCACTGTTGAAACCATCTCCTTTCCACTTCTACACTCTATTTGCCTTATTTTCATTGAATCTATGGAATCTACACCTTGGTTGGCATTGCTGGGCAAAACAATCGAAAAGAAGGAATCTGGGACTTCAAGATTAGAGGAGGCCTTCCGACATTAAGAATGACACACTTTGAGAATTTTAGAACATTTGGAGCCTTCGTCAAGAATCTCGACCAGGTCATGATCGAGATCATGACCATGATACACTGTTGATGCGCCTAAAAATTAATACCGAGAATATCATAACTAGGTCATGATCAGGATCACGCCCGTGATCGCAGATCCACCTATTTCGAAACTACTATTTTTACCGTGGTTTCCTCAACCCCAAATGGAAAGAATGGATTGGATAGGTTAGGAATTTCCTCCCCCACAATCAGCAACCCTTTAGAGGAGGATTTTGGAGGGAAAAACACAATCATGAGGGGAGTTACGTGAGGAGCATGGGATAAGGTTATTTGTAGGTTTTGGGAAGAGGTAGCAAAAATCTGCTTTTTGAGAAGAAATTTGCGGTGGGACAAGGAAAGATCCAATGGACCTTGAGGAAGAAGATAAAAGGGGATGAAGAAGACGTTCGAAAAGGGAGATCAGCAGGAGATTGTTTTCACAAAGGGAGAAGCCAAGGAGAAGAAAAGCTGTAGATTTCTTGTGGATGGAACCGCAAATAGATTTTCCAGATTTGCAGAGCTTGGGGAAGCAACAGATTTGCTGGCAATTGTAGAGGGGACTTTTCCATCTAGGGAGTTGGCATCAAGGAGAAAGGGGAGAGCATAAAACCGTGCAGAGGAAGGTAGAAGGGGGTAGAGGAGGAACACATGGAATAGGATTTTCGCAGAAGAAGAAGACAATGCCTGGAGTGGAATTTTGTGAGGAAGAACATCCCAACACCTATGGTAGATCACCTCAAGCATCCAAATCTAGTTTAGGGAAATCTTCAATCTTGATCTTTAGCCGAATTTGAAAAGGGGTGGAATGAATGAACTTGTCTTGATGTGTATTTGTGTGATGACTATGGATATTGTAGCATAAACTTATTTCAGGATTTGGAAGAAGCACATTGATAGTTTTGTATATGGAATGATCAAACATTGCTATTGAATCCTATCTAAGCTTATTTAAGTCATTTTGTGTTGCTTGTGTAACTTGATAGAATTATGTTTAATGCTAGATGTGGTGAATAGGACCGAAAGGCTATTCATTGTGTTAGAACCATTTGGATTAAACCAATAAATCAAACCATGAAAGTAGGGGAGATTTATCGGAGGGAACTATGCTCATTGTGTGTGCATTGGGTTCATCTTGGAATAGCAAGCCACGAAAGTAGGGGGTTGCTCTAAGCGAATACCGGGTTGTACTACTGAAAGGGGGCAACCTGTACCTTTGGTATGAACTCCTTTGATCTAGATATTAGGGTAGCATGGACGATTGGTTATTCTATCATAAAACATCAATGTAGTGAACTCATGTCCTGATTTACTTATCTCATAACTTCTTCCTGCACAATCTCTTCCATTTACATATTTATCTGCACATTAGCTTAGTTTATCAAATCTTCTCTCATTTTGAATTTGTCTAGCTAGTGAGTTTTAGATTAGTCAGTAATCGCCAATTAGTCCATGTGGGATCGATATTTTACTGCTTCGATAGGCCCATGCGCATGCGGGTCCTGTCAACTATGCCTTATTTAACATTCCATTTTTTTTTATAAACTTTACTGTTTTTTTTTCAGGTCTCCATGATGCACAATATTTGCATCCAATTATGATCAAAATAATTTTGACCCAAATTCGATTTGATTGCTAGAAGGGGAGGTTAAGCTAATTTCATGTGCAAGTTTCGATTTAGACCGATGCTTTGTATTTTTAATGAACCCATTGTTCAAGAGCAGTGGTTGAAATGCACCTATACTTGTAACGCCCTTGATTTTCTGAATTATGATTTAAGGTTAGAAATTCAGTTTCTGTATTTTTATCGGTTAAAATTTTGGGATTTTTGCCTAATTGTAGGACTTTTCCCTACAGGGCAAAAATAATTATTTTTGTTGGGGCTTCGAACCCTCAACCTTGACTATTTGCTCCTGGAATTCTTCCACCATGGTGGCGCATATTTCTGTGTTATTGGAGTGGCGCATGGTGGTTAAGCCCAGGTAAGCCCATTAAAGCCGATTTCCACTTAAGTTAATTGGGTTATTGGATCTTGGATCCGTTTGGGGTGGAAAAAAAATAAAAAAAAAGGGGGAAAATTCGTGAGAGCTCCTCTCCCTCACGATTTGTGGTTCTCACTGTGCTTGGCGCTCCTGCAAAATTTCTGACGCTGGTGGTGGCAGACTGGTGGTGGACGAACTTTCTGGAGACCCCTGATCCCCTGTTTCGGCGTTTTCTCTGTGGGCGATTTTTCTGGTGAGTAATTCGATCCTAAGGAGTCTAATCCGAATTAAAATTCGTTATTTGCCATGATTATTCGTATGGGGTTGAATTCAAATAATTATAGGGTTTTAAAATCCTGTTCTGCTGAAATCTGCATTCGTTAATCTGACCTTTGTGTACTATAACCCCAATATCTCATGGTCTATAGATCCAAATCGCACGAAATAAATTTTGTATGAAACTAGATACATTCGGCTTTAATTTGAATCTGATATCGACCATATCCGAGCTGTATTCGTATTTCAATCTGTATTGCAATCTAGCTGTACAAAATCAGTTTTCTGAAATTCTGGATTTCGACCTTTATGTGTTCGAACCATCATATCTCCCTAGGTATAGCTCGAAATCTTGTCAAATCAGTTTTATTAGACCGTAGGCTCGAAGAGCTTTATTTTGACTCCCATAACGCCTATTTTCGATTAGTTATTGGATCTGAAATAAATGTCGCAAGTCTGATATATGAATCTGTTTTCTTGAAATCTGAAATTCTGACCTTCTTATGTTCGAACCCTTATATCTTCCTGTCTAAAATTCGAAATCTTGTGAAACCAGTTTTATTGGAAACTAGATTCAGAGAGCTTCATTTTGAATACAATATTGACTAGATTTGGTTCGAAATTGGACTAAAAATATATTTTGCAAACGGACAATATAAATCTGCTATGTTTTGGTTAGACGAATATTCCTTTGTGAGAAAAATTTACATTGTATGGTTTAACCTCTTAAATTGTGGTCTGTAGTTCTTCTAAAATTTATTTGTTTGATGAGAAATTTTAGAGAAAACAAAATTGGGGATTTAACTAAGAACTTAGGAATTTTCGAAAATATAGTTCGAGCCAATTTTGGGGCTTTTGTCAATTTTCTTCACGAACGTGTAATTAAAATTATCTGTAGTGGGGGACTGAAATTAATTACATGAAATTTGTACATTCTGTTAAGGTTCTGAAAGTGGCGCCCCTTACAGTAATTTTATAGCTCACGGTTTTAGGAATTTTGAGGAGATTATTTCATGAATAATTTCTGTTCTGTATTTAAATGTTTGTTATATGAATAATTTCTGTTCTGTATTTAATTGTTTGTTATGTGGATATTTCCTATTCTGTTTATATGTTGTGAAGTTTCTGAAAACCTTGAATGTGTTAAAACATTTGTGAGAACATAGAATGGTTTGACATGAATTAAGGTTAGTTGTAAGGAATTCACTCATATAATTTCTGTTCTGTGTTTAAGGACTGGATATTGGGGTGTGTCATTTTCTGGTTTGTTAGACTTTGGGCATAATGTAAGAATTAAGTAGTGGTTGATCCTACTTCTCTGTTTCAGTATAATCTGTTCTGTAAAATTATGCCCTAGTGTAGCACTCTTCCGTGTCCTTACCCTCCTTCTGTGGCGCTGTAATGGTGCTGATAGTCTACTACGACCCTTGAGACACTATTTCTGTTCTGGGTATTGGAGGCCAGAGTGCCACGTCCTAACAAGACGGGGGCCACCCACTGATACCTCCTCTACCATTCAGTTCTGGGTTTTGGAGGCCAGAGTGCCACGTCCTAACAAGACGGGGGCCACCCACTGATACCTCCTCTACCATTCAGTTCTGGGTTTTGGAGGCCAGAGTGCCACGTCCTAACAAGACGGGGGCCACCCACTGATACCTCCTCTACCATTCAGTTCTGGGTTTTGGAGGCCAGAGTGCCACGTCCTAACAAGACGGGGGCCACCCACTGATACCTCCTCTACCATTCAGTTCTGGGTTTTGGAGGCCAGAGTGCCACGTCCTAACAAGACGGGGGCCACCCACTGATACCTCCTCTACCATTCTGTTCTGGGTATTGGAGACCAGAGTGCCACGTCCTGACAAGACGGGGGCCACCCACTGATATCTCCTTTACCATTCTGTTTCTGATATGCATGCATTGTCTCGTCCTCGGCAGAGGTGGGGTCAGACCTTCTGTGGTCATCAGGCCTTCTGTGGCCTTTCTGTTTCCGATGTAGACTATCCGTTTGGACTCTGAAAATTCTGATTTTCTGTCTGTCAGTTCTGATTTCTGTAGTTCTGTTTCGATCTGTATTTAGATGTATTAGGCGGTGTGGTTAGTTGGTATGGGTTGGTATATTCATATCCTACCTGTTTGATGCCTATTGTTACAAGTATCTGTATTTGATTGTGTTTGTTTCTGATATGAGCATGCATGTTAAGTTGATTTATCTTATCTGTTAAATAAAAAGAATTTCAACTTAAGTATGATATTTTTGATGTGTACTATGGATGACTTTTAGTGTCTTTTACTCACTGAGCTTTTTAGCTCACCTCCGTTGTTTAAATGTTTTCAGGTGAGACATCAAGACAGTAATTGCTACAGCTAATATGACGCTAATGTTTGATGTCATTTCTAAGAATAGTCTTCTAAAGATTTATCAGGCCTGCGTGCCTAATTTATTATGACCTATATGACATGTTTTATCTCCTGAGGGCTTATGCCTGTTTTCAGGATATTATATTATAGTTGTTTCATTTAAATTATTGGATACAAGTCTTGGATTCTTTTATTGAATTGGTTCTTATTTTGAAATGTCCGATTTGAGATGTGTAACCGAATTTGTGTTGTTTATTTTAGTATCTGAATAATCAGTTCTGTATATTTCTGAAATTCCACATATGTGTAGTGTGGACGTTTGTTGTTGTTACAAGATATGTGTGTCTGTGCAGCAGTAGTTTAGAATACTTGCTGCCGGATTTTTTCTGGATTTCCGGATTTCTATTTCCTAGTAATCGATCCTATTCAGTTCTGTGCGGTTTTCTGTTCCGTAGTAATGTCCTTCGATGCCGCTTTCTTCTTGTGTTTTAATGGAAGAGTAAAAATTTTTTGAAACCCCGTATTTTACTTGTATGCGTGTGGGGTGTGATTCTGAGGGATGTTACAATACTCAATTTTATAATTTGCAATATAACAACTATCCCCATGGTAAAATAATAAATTATTATTTATTATTTTTTTAAAGGCAAAAATTGTTGGTGTATATGCCCTGAGACCTATATTTGGTCAACCAATGTACTACTTGACTTTGATATTTATATCATTCTGGCATTGTCGTTATCAATGTTTGTCTACACCTGCGACTGTGTACTTACATGATAATGTCCTTGGAGACAGATTGGATATGTGCTCAAACTATTGTCCCTAGTCGATGTACCTTAGTGGATATGGGACAGTCATGGTACTTGTGAGACTGGTATATGGGCTGGTTAGACACGAGGTGCTAACGTAGACATATGGGTATATCAGTGGTAGATATACTGGACAAGACCCGCTGTGAGGCAATGACTTAGTGTCATGAGTTATCTTCACAAGTGATAGTAAATGCATTGATCCTTAGACTTGAGGTCATTGATTCTTCTGTATGATTAGGGAAATACTTTGATGCAACCTAACACCTCGCCGTAATTGGGAAGTTATAAAGGTTGTCATTGAGTATGTCACGACCCATATTAGAAGATCAATATACAGACAAAAGGATTTGGCCCTTCCTAAGGGAAGTACGATACTATGGAGCTCCTCTATGGTTCTATTATTGAAAGTGTATGGCCATACCCAAGTGAGAATCTGATTTAGTCATAACCATGTGATTGGGTGAAAACAAGTGATGACACACTTGTCTAATCGGATATCAGTTTGGCAAAGGGACTACAATGTATCTATACCTAGTCGCGATGATGGGGATGTCGATGTCAATATCCATTCCAATGACCTGGGTAACAGCAATGCACTGCTAGGTGCCACTCACTACTTGTGGTGACCTTTGGTCAGCACTGCCAGCGTCTGAGGAACTTATAGGGTCGCACACCAAGATACTCTAGTTCTCGTATTGATCGGGAAGCCTTTTGATCGAGTTATTGGTTAACTTCGATTTATTTGGGAGATTTCATCAGCGTCAATGGGCCTGATGAGATAGAAGAAAGTTATTGGAGCCAAACTTTATTTTTGGCAAGTTGACCCGTATTTGACCATGGTTGGTCAAATTTGGATTAGGTTTGCATTGGATTAGATCCAAGTGCTTAATCAACCAATGTAATGAAGTTTGGGCTAGCTCATTATCCAATGAGGCCCAATAACAAGTTGTCATGAAGAGGCAATAGGCTAAAAGGGTATAATGGGGAGAAAACTTCTCCCATAGGTGCCTATGGGCATAATGGGGATAAGTTGGCAAAGTTTGCTTCATTAAGAAGCAATATGCGCCTAGCCCTTATCCCTTGATGGTTTGAATGCCTTTAAGGCATGTCTTGGGCTGATATGGCACTTGGGCAATTATGGATAGGTTGAATGAGGTTTATGATAAAGTCTTGGAGACTTTCCTTGCCTCAACCCCCCTCATCCTATCCACACACTTGTCATGATCTTAGCCCTTGCCCAAACCACCTCTTGCCCCTATTTATTTGACCCTAGCCGCCCCTCTCTTGTGTTCAATTCCTTGGAGGCGTGAACACATCAAAGGGCGAGGACAAGGTCTATAGACGCAACTTCTTCCTCCTTCCTAGCCGCAAGCTTCTTCCTCTATTCTCCTCTTAGCGCAAGAGAGATAAGGGCTTGGCGGCAATCTCCTCTCCATCCTTCTTCCATTGGCGCATCATCCTTGGAGGTGGCGCAAGGTTGAAGAAGGTGACACAAAGGCTTGAATCTTCTTCCCGAGGCTAGCACCGGGCATGGAAGAAGAGGACTCGAGGTATCCGTGTGTGTGAGACTGCAGAGGGCGAACACTTGGGCGTCTACCTCGACATCGATCCTCAAGCTTGCTAAAGGTACTTTCTACCACATCGTGTCGATCCCCTCGCTTGTCGATCTTCACTGGGTTTTTGGGATTGGCCTGTTTCAAGGATATTCTTCCGCAGTGCAATGCAATATGTAATGTCTATCTCTGAAAAATTATAAAATATCCCCGGGGTTTCCCAATAGTGGTATCAGAGCGACTAGCGAGCCTCGAACAATGTTTCTTTCATGCTTTTCTATGCTCACATGTCATGTTTCAATTTTCGCAAATTGCATATAACCTGGCGTATGGTTTTTCTAAATTAGAAAAATTGAAGTTTCCTGTTCCTATCCTCTTTGTCAATCTCTTTTAGATTTTTTGGATTATTTTTGTTGATTGATTTAAGATCAAAGGCACACGTAGTTTTGTCAAGTAGGACGGGCATTGTGTCTTCGGACTGGCCGAGTCTCTTGATCTGACAAAATTGATGGCCGATAGGATCCATAAAATCATCATAAAAAATTAATTGCAAATAACTAAAAGATTTGTGATAAGAAGATGTGGAAAAGAGACTTATTTTATGAAAAAGTAAAATTTCAGATCTTATGTTTTTCATGAGCATGATGAATTGCATGAATAAGTACCTTGATTGTGCATGATGTTGTGATCACGAGTCAAGCCCCTTTGCATGCCTGTGATGTATTCTTGTGAGGCCTGCGTGCCACCCATCTTTTTCTTTTATAGAACTCAAGATGAAGATTATTGGGGGGGGGGGGGGGCATCCTACATGAATCTTGGCGCATGCATGAAGCTTGTGCATATTTGCTTGGTGGCGCAAGTTAGGGTTTGGCTGAGCCTTGTGATTGTGAGTTATCCCTCTTGTGGCTTGCAAGTTGGCGGTTTACCCTTGGAAGACCTTGGAGCCAGCCTTAAAGATCAAGATAGAGGTCGGCTAAGTTAGGTCTTGTCTTTGGGGCTTGAGTCCTAGGTCAAAAGTTGAACCTCCTTTTGGCATGGGTTGGTTTAATGTCTTGAATAGGCTATGATCACATCATCCCTTTACTGCTTTCATTATCTGCTAAAGCAAGCCTGTGATGTTTTATCATTATATTATCACTATAGGATTGCATGCCTGTAATGTTAGACATATGATAAAATAGAGTTGATGAGACCTCAAAAACCCTCGAATAAAAATATCAAGTCTAGTAGCCTTCTAATGTGTAGCCCTCATCAAACTATCAATCAGTGGTATTATGAATTGTTTCCCACCCTCGTGGGACACACCCACTTACCTTTAGTAGGTGTGTGGTGGCAATGGTTTCCCCAGTCCGTTTTAACCGAGCGCGCCTTCGCAAGGAAACTCGTTGGCCCTGAGCATAACGATTAAGAATGGACTTGACTAGATTTTCATATGTGCTGGGCACATGATGAAACTCTAGATACATCATTGAGAGGTTAGGGTTTCATTCCAGCCCTCGCTGGATATGAAATGTCTAGACTGTCTCAATAAGGGGAATTGCTTGGAGCAATCGGCCGGCGTGCCCACTTTAGGAAGCATGGGTCACTTTGTGTATCTCATTCCACCCTTGTGGGACGCGAAGCCCTATGTGGAATAAGGATCACATCTCACTAGGAAATCTTAAATTTCTCAATTGACTTTGTGGGTTGTCAATTCGATCAAAATAGTGGGAGCCACAGTCATTTAAAACAAGTCCAGTTTGAATGACTTCAAGTAGTACTAATCTGATGTTTCTTAGTTGTTGTAGAACAATGGCTACGAACACTGGCGGATTGACACTGCGATCCCTTTTAGATAAGGATAAGTTGGTTGGATCCAACTTTATGGACTGGCATCGGAACTTGAGGATAGCCCTCAAGCTCGAGAAGAAGCTGTATGTCCTTGAGTAGCCTCTTCCTGTGACTCCTGCGCCTAATGCCCGAGCGGCAAACAAGGATGCTTTTAGAAAGCATCAGGATGACTCTTTGAAGGTAGCATGTCTCATGCTAGCCACTATGGCACCTGAACTTCAGGTGTAATATGAGGAGTAGAACGCTTTTCAGATGATTACTCATTTGAAATAGATGTTCGAGGCTCAGGCTAGAACGGAGAGATATGACACTGCCAAAGCAGTCTTTCAGTGCAAGGTGTCTGAAAGTGCACTAGTGAGACCCCATGTTCTTAAGTTCATTAGGAATGTGGATCATCTTAGGAGACTGGGACACACAATAGACAACGAGCTGGTTGTGGATCTTATTTTGCAGTCCCTGCCCCCTAGCTTCAGTCCGTTTATTATAAACTTCAACATGAACCGGATTGAATGCACGAGGGAGGAACTACCGAATATGCTCTAAACAGCCGAGCGTGAAATGGGTAAGACAAAACCCAATTCTGTTCTTTTGGTCCTTGCGACCAAGAAGATAAAGAAGAAGGGGAAGGCACGTGCTAAGGGTAGTGCGAAAGGTCCTACCAAGGCACTAAAGAAAAAAAGCAAAGAAGTCAAAGGACCAGAGGTGCTTCCACTGTGGCGAGCAGGGCCACTGGAGGTGGGACTGCAAGCAACTTCAGAATGAGGAGAAGAAAGGCTTGGCCTTACCTTCTAGCTCAGGTATTTATGTTACTGAAGTTAATCTTTCTACTTCTATATCATGGGTATTGGATACCGCATGCGGAGCTCATATTTGTATAAATATGTAGGGGCTTAAGAAGAGTAGATCGGTACGGGCTAGAGAGAGTGACCTACGAGTAGTAAACGGAGCACAGGTTGCTACTGTTACTGTAAGAGTTTTGACTCTCTCCCTGCCTTCTGGACTTCAATTAGAACCTAGACAATTGCTATTATGTACCTTCGTTAACCAAAAGCATTATATCTATTCCTTGCTTAGCAAGGAAAGGTTTTATATTTGAAATAAAGGAGAACTCTTGTTCTTTTTCATTTGCAAATATATTTTATGGAAAGGGCTGATGACACCAAAATATATAGTATATTTTGTATCATTTTATATATCTTTCCTTGCTAAATTAAAGCTCTTTTGCTTATTTTTATGCCAAATTTATCAAATATTGCAAAGTATACTTCTATTTTGGTTTTTGATGATTTTCATGTAAAAATGCACTATTTTGAGGCGTTTTCGAGCAAAATCAAATACATGGAAGAATTGCCATCATCAAGACGAGATCACACGACAAATTTCACGAAAATTGGAGCAACAAACCAAAATACGGTAGGGCCGTAATCTATATTACGGTACCATATTTCCGTACGATACCGTAATATCAGAGCACTTGCCGTAATTTTGGGGAGTTTTTCACCAGAACATTTTTCGGATTTTACGGCACTGCCATAAGAAATTACACGGCCGTAATTTGGAGCACTTTCAGACCAGAGAGATTCGCTGAAATTATGGCACTACCGTAAACAATTTCACAGGCCATAATTTCCAAACGTTTTCGACCAGAGAGTTTAGCCGATTTTTACGGCACCGCCTTAAAGCATTTTACGGTGCCATATTTGCCAGCACTTTCAAAACAGAGAACTCTCCCGATTTTACGGTAGTGTCGTAACATATTACACTGTCGTAATTCCATTTCCAAACGCGACTTCCACAGTCCAATTCGAAGCCTGATTTTTGCGGAAAAGATTGTGAACGATCCAGACCTTTAAACTCAAAGCCGTAAGAAGAAGAAATTTCAACGAGGAGAAAAGGACACAAAAAGCCCCAATTTTCATCCACCATATAGAGAGAAATCAAGTTTTTCGTCGCCACCTAGGGTTTCGCCGCCGTGACGCACACAGTTCATGTCCGACCGTGAAATTTGAGGAGAAGCTACGCCTGGAGTTGGAGAACACGCCCCAGAAGTTTCAGAGCGAAAGAGAGATCAATTGGAGGAGAAATCAACGAAAAGGCAGGTGCCGCTACTGTTCATCGACGCTCAACTCAAAATTACGGCTATAATTTGAATTACAGCCGTGGTGTATTTTCTTAACCCCTCTTTTCCCTTTGATTTTTGATCTTCTGAAATTATGGAATATTGTATTTACTTCACGATGCTAGCTTAAACACTCTATGGGACATGGGGGAGTAATTCCCTTTGATTTTCTCAATGACTAGATACTTTTTACCTTCATCATGATAGTTCTATTTTGATAATTCTACCTATGCGATTATTGCTCTAAAATTCTCCTTAGTTTATTTATTGTCATGCATGATATAGAGTTTTCGCAATATGGACTGAAAAGTGATTTGCTTGAAAACTTGGAACCTAAAATTTAATAATATAAACTCACCATAAGAAATTATGTTAAGTTCTTATTTTTTGATTTTGCTAATTTTATTGTCATGTTTGATAATTATGAACCTAGGATTGAGTTATTATGTTAAACGTGGAGATCTTGCATGAAAGTGAGGATCGGAACGTTGGAGAAACATAAGTAGAACGTGTGTTAAAACTCGGATGCGCGAAAGCGATCCTTGAGATTCCACTCGAGACGATCAACTTAGAATTCGGTTGAACGAAAGTGATCCTTGAATTCTTTGTTTAGTGATTTACTTATCATTAGCTTGGGATTAATCTTGCGCGAAAGCGGGGATTGGTCTCTGCATGGTTGTCTGCACGAAAGTGAGATAATCCCTTTATGAAGTAAATTAAGTCTTTGTCGTGATAGAATTTAATTGATGAATATCTATTTATATCTAGTCATGAAAATTAAAGTGAACGAAACCCTAGTCCCAGTTTCTCTCTGATTATATTTTCCCGTGTGTTTTCAATTATTGCTTAACATCATTCGATTACCTAGATAGGAAGAAATCAATTATTCGGTACTTGACAACATAGGTCTCTGTGGGTTCGATATCTATTTTATTACTTTGAGTATCTGTGCACTTGCGGAGATAACAACAAGTGTGGTGACACAACAAATTTTTGGAGCCGTGTCAGGGGGGTGACAAGTCCCCGTACGCCAAACATCAGGTTTTGGCCGCAACACCAGGAATAAGTTTTTGTCTACCTACTTGTTGGGATACAACAAGTTTTTGGCGCCGTTGCCGGGGACCTTGGTTTTTTTCCAATATTAGAGAAATTGAGAGTATTGCTAGATTAGGTTTTATTTTCTGTTTATTTTCTATTTTTCTTGAAATTATTTGACACATCTGCTTTGCATGCGTAGGAACCTTAGATCAGGACTACTTGTACCTTTTGATCCTGAAATTAACAAAACACTTAGATTGCACAGGAAGTTGAGATTTGAAGAGAACCAAATAGAAACACAAGAGGAAGAAATTGAAGAAATAGTTGACATGGCAGTAAGAAGATCACTTAGGGACTACGCAGCCCCTAATCTACGAGAAATTCACTCTAGCATCACTAGACCTGTCATTGAGGCTAACAACTTTGAGATTAAGTCTGTTTTCCTTTCTATGATTCAACGGAACCAGTTTGGAGGATCCCCTCTTGAATATCCAAACCAACACTTTGCTTTACTATCAAAATCAATGGAGTTTCCAATGATGCTTTGAAACTAAGATTATTTCCTTTTTTTCTTAGGGACCGAGCACGTTCATGGCTTCAAGCACAACCAACTAGTACCTTTACAACTTCGGATCAGTTATCGAACTCTTTTCTGATGAAATATTTTCCACCAGGCAAGACCATCCAATTGAGGAATCAAATCACAAGCTTTCAACAGAAGGATGGAGAATCATTTAGCGAGGCATGGGAGAAATTTAATGAATTGCAAAGGAAGTGTCCTCACCATGGCATCGAAAACTGGGTTTTAATTAATACTTTTTATAACGGTTTGCTTTATAATACTAGACTAACTATTGATGATGCTGCTGGAGGAGCCCTGATGAGCGAAACAATTGATGATGCTTTAAAATTGCTGGAGGAGATGGCCCTAAATCATAATCAGTGGACTTCTGAGAGAGGAGTACTTTACAGACCTTCTCAAGGTAAGAACGAGAATGATGGATGGCGCACCTTAGCAGAGAAGGTAGACTCATTGTGCAACAGGTTCGATTCTTTTAAAATACAAACTGCGGCTGTTTCTTCTATTGTTTGTGAAGTTTGTGGTAATGATGGTCATGTTTCTGAGAATTGTAAAGTTATATCTAGTCTGGGTAGTGAACAAATCAATGCTTTAGGAAACTATAATCAAGGTAGAACTAATGATCCCTATACTAATACTTACAACCCTGGATGGAATAATCACCCCAATTTATCTTGGAAGAGTAACAATTACCAAGGGGCACAAAATGAAAATAGGGGGTATCAACAGAGACAACAAAATCAGATTCAACCCCAAAACCCTAATCTAGAGAAGATGTTTGCACAATTTATGGGAGCCCAAAAGAAACAAAATGATGAGGTGAATGAGATTTTGAAACAAATCAATTCTAGACTGGATAGTGTTGTTGCACACAACAAAATTCTTGAAAATCAAATAGCATAACAAGCTAGTAGTTCTTCTAGACACTTAGGAAAATTGCCTACAAAACCTGAACCAAACCTTAGGGAGCACTGTAATGCTATTATCACTAGAAGTGGGAAACAATTATAAGAACCAAAAGGGAAAGTTAAGGATAATGAAAAGGAACCTATTGATGATCATGATGATGAGTTAGAATAAGAAAAATCCTCTAAACATGAACAAACCCAAACTAGTTTGCCACCTCAAAAGGGTGATGAACCAAAAGGGGATGTACCATGTAAGGAAGATAATTCTAAATCTAGTATACCTCCACCTTACAGGCCACTAAGACCTTCTCCACAAAGGTTAGTTCAAAATAAGTTAGACAAACAATTTGGCAAATTTCTTAAAATTTTGAAAAAGCTTTACATTAACATTGCTTTTACTGAAGTTATTTCTCAAATGCCATCTTATGCAACATTTTTGAAAGATATATTGTCTAGCAAGAGAAAACTAGATGATTATGGTACTTGTACTATAACTTTGACTGAGGATTGTAGTGTTGTTATACAAAATAAATTGCCACCAAAACTGAAGGATCCAGGTAGCTTTTCTATACCTTATTCAATTGGCACTATGGCTTTTGACAGTGCCCTATGTGATTTGGGTGCCAGTGTAAGTCTAATGCATCTATCTATTTGCAGAAAACTAAACATTGGAGAGCTTAAACCTACATCCATATCTTTACAGCTCGCTGACTCATCAGTAAAGTATCCTGTAGGTATTTTAGATAATGTTCCAATCAAGGTAGGTGAATTTTTCTTACCTGCAGATTTTATAGTTTTAGATATGGAGGAAATCATAAGAATCCCATAATTCTTGGTAGACCACTGTTTGCCACTGCTAGAGCAAATATAGATATGAAAGAGGGAAAAATTACTTTTAATATTTGTGGAAAAATTATTGAATTTGATCTTAGTGGTTCTTTGAATAAACTTTCATAGTCTGGATCATGTTGTAGTGTTGAAGTAGTTGATGATGTTGTTATTGATGTTTGCAATTTATTTGAAAAATCCACAAATTTTGAAACTAACAATTTTTCTAAGGATATTGATAAAGGATTATAGGAGAAGAAAAACAAAATTTCTGAGAGAAGGAAGAAAAGAAGGAGAAGATCTAAGTTGATATTCAAAGGAAAGAAGATCTTGAGCAAATTTGGAGATTATTTCAAGGCTGAGCCTTATGTAATTCGAAGTGATGCCCAACCTAAAGAAAGATTAGGGAAGCAATTGGGGAATTCACGATCAAATCTAAGTGTAAAAGGGTCAAGCTAATGACCTTTAAATTAGTGCTTATTGGGAGGCAACCCAAGCTTTCCACCCTTTATTTATTTATTTTTTTTTAAGTTTTTGCTTAAACTATTTTTTCTTTTATTTTTATAGGTGAAGCAAGGTTTGGTGCAAATTACGGCACTGCCGTAATGTATATAATGTATGTATATTACGGCACCGTTTTCGTCCGCTTTCGACCAGAAAGTTGCGACGAAATTACGATACTGCCGTAAACATTGACACGGTACCAAATTTTGTGTCAAAAACTTTCCCGAGAGCATTGTTGACTTTATGGCACCACCGTAAGATATTTCACGGGTCATATTTTCGCGAGATTTTCTTACGAGAATTTCTGAAATTTACCTCGAAATTATAGTAGTACCGTAAATTATTTTACATGCGTAATTTTTAAGTTTCGATTTAAAAAAAATTGATTGAATTTTACGGCGGTACCATAAACTTTTACATGGTACCGTAATTTTGAATCATTTTTTAGCAGAGGACTATCGAGATTTTACGGCACTACCATAAGATTTTACACTGCCGTAATTTTGTTTCTGGCACTCGATTCCTGAGCCGTTTTTAGGGTTTTCTAGGACGTATTACAAGGTTTAACGCTCGTTCTCACTTGTTCTCGTGCCGACTTCGCACCTCCGACCTTCTCCAATCACCAAAGCATGCCGGCGACTCTTCCGGTGAAGTTCCAACCGTAGATTGGGTACTCTTTTCACCGATTTCTCCACTTTGGCGAGTTTACATGATTTTTGCCCTTTCACTCGTTCTTCCTCATTTATTAGTCGTTTTGCGAGATTTTTGTTTGCGAATGCTTCTTAGAGGATAGGCGACGATTCCTAGTTCAATTCTAGAATTTTTGGAATGATTCATGGAGCATATTGAGCAAGATTGAGCTCATACGAAAGTTTTCTACTCTATTTTCCACTCTGTTTTCCTTTGTTTCGATTTTGAAATGAATTTTCCAGAGATGATAGCTATGATTTAACTGATGTTATCTGTAAACATTGCTTAGAATGAAAGATTATATCATTGTATTGCTATATAGTGCATTGAATTTATAGTTTGCAGCTTGTTTGAGATGGCCCCAAGAACAAAGTCTATATTTCCAAGAAGGAAAGGGAAAGCCCCAGCTAAACCTTCCCAGCTTGAAAACCCACATGGGATTATCTTTAGAAATGAGATGCAGGAGGCCAGGTACAATCAGATTCTTGAGAGGAAGGTTATCAATACCAAGTATGGAGATAGGAGGACTTTGGAAGCTTTGGGGTTATATGAAGATGTGCTATGGATGTTTGATAGGATCCAGGCTAAGAAGTTTTTCTAGATGACTCCACACACTTATTTGCCATTGGTTTTGGAGTTTATGAGTAGTTTGATTAATGATTTGAAGGAGTTCTCAAATGGACCTGCAAAAGGAGAAATCACTTTTAGACTAGCCAATGAATAGAGGAAACTTACACTACAGGAGGTTAGAGATATCTTTGAGCTTAGCACAGAGGTTACACTGAGATACCCCTTGGGTTCATTGAGAGCATTTTTGGAATCAGATTACTAATGAGAGTCATTACTATGTTGTTTCTGCTAGAGCTTCAAAGATCATGAATTCATGTATTAAGTATGCACATAGGGTGCTTGCACACACGGTGTTTGGAAGAGGAGATAGTGATGGTATGGTCTGTCAGGCTGAGCTGTATTTTCTTTGGGGAATGCTGAATGGATTTGCTGTGGATGTGGCTTTCTTCATGGTGAAACATATGGACAAAATTGCTAGGGCAAAAAGGGGAGTTGTAATGATAGGAGGATTGATCACTCCAATAGCCCAGTATTTTGGAATAGAGCCCTATGGAGTGGAACTTGCAAAGGAGAATGCAAGGCTTGAGTTTGAGTCTTGCGTTGCTATGAAGATGATTGTGAGAGAGGGGGATACCTTTTGTTTGGTCCTTGGACCAAATGTCCCTACTCTACCTTTACCCCACATTGAGAAAACCACCGTCAGAGATAGAGCAAATTGGAAGTTATCTCCAAGTACCGCTGAGGCAGCCTTTACACCACCACTTGACACTGTTCGGCCGCCACCCACATGGGGTGGAAGAGGTGACCCCTTTGGCATGGAGTCACCCCATTATGATTCTTCACACCCTGCTGGTGATTCTTCACAGACACCTAGAGGAGGATTTCCTAGCGCTCATGATCCAGGATTCCAGGCTCTGCATGCACAGATGTATAATCAGGAGCGCCACATGGAGAGAGTGATTGACTCCTTGGGGAAGCTGACTGAGTCTCTTGGGCACCTCCATCAAGATGTAGAGAGATTGAGCAACCATATGGAGGACATGGGGAATTTCCTCTATGATCGCTTTGGATATGATGACCATAGGAGATATGGCTACTACGGTGATCAAGGAGGGCAACCACATTATGATGCTGAGGCGACACGACCTGATGATGAGGAGTAGACGTTTTGTGAGTATCATTTTCCCTTACTTCTTTATTATATTATATTTTTATATCTTATTAATGTTTCATGTGATGAAGGAAAGGATGATACTTCTACACCTCTATGTCCGCCGACACTGCTATTCTGTTTCACTTACTTATCTTTCTTTTCGATGTGGTTGTATGATAACTATGATGATACTGATTTCTACTATTTCGATGGGGTTGTATTATGATATTTTGATATTCTGATGATTTATTTTCAATATGATTGTATTACACATGATGATATATTTAGTATTTTTGATGATATGATATTGTGATATTTGATGATGATGATGAGTATACTTTTGGTTTTTATTGTTGATGACTTGATTGATTTTTGATAATGAATGAATTCATATTCATGATTAGAGAAGACCCTATCATGTTAAATTTATTTCTTCAATGCATATCTATTTTTGATATTTAACATTAGTTGATACATGAAATTTTGGGTAGTTATATTATTTGAGGGATAAGATCTAAAGATAAAACTACTCCTTTAAATAAAATGAGCATATGAGTATGATTACTGAATTGATATCAATTGATCAACCTAATAGATGTTTAGTCTATTTTGCTATTTGTTGTGAAGGAAGAATCCAAGATCCATAAAAATAGTAAGAGACTCCCCTACTTGGTACTATGCAAAATTGATAGTGGTACCTAATACATGGGTTGAAGTCTATGTCTAAAAGATAATGAGAGAGAAAAAGAATAAGACTCCTCTACTTGGCACTATGCAAAATTGATAGTGGTACCGAAGAAAAGAGTTGAAGTCAAAAATAAAAAGTATGTATCTATGTGGGTACATGCCATCTATGCAAAAACAACAAAATACATGAAAAAAAAATGTGTGGAAAAAGATCTTGGAAACCTAATTCCTATAAACAAAAGTATGATAGATTTGAACTGAAAATTAGGTGAAATCATGAGATTGAAAATTTTATTTATTATACAAGTTGCAAAATTTTATTTGATTGAGATGTAGATCAAGAGGGTAGAGTTCTAAGAATGATATATTTATTTGAAGTTTTGCGAAACAATTGATGGAATCTTTCATTGATGGTTGTATTTTAGAAATTTATTGAGCATGAAAAGGTTTATCTTTTAGTCAATTTTTGATTCTTGCTTGAGGACAAGCAAGGTTTGAGCCTGATGTATTTTCAGGGCACCAAAATATATAGTATATTTTGTATCATTTTATATATCTTTTCATGCTAAATTGAAGCTCTTTTGCTTATTTTTATGCCAAATTTATCAAACATTGCAAATTTTACTTCTATTTTGGTTTTTGATGATTTTCAGGTAAAAAGGCACTATTTTGAGGCGTTTTCGAGCAGAATCAAATACAGGGAAGAATTGCCATCATCAAGAAGAGATCACATGGCAAATTTCACGTAAATTGGAGCAACAAACCAAAATATGGCAGGGCCGTAATCTGTATTACGGTACCGTATTTCCGTATGATACCGTAATATCAGAGCACCTACTGTAATTTTTGGGAGTTTTCACCAGAACGTTTTCCGGATTTTACGGCACTGCCATAAGAAATTACACGGCCGTAAATTGGAGAGCTTTCAGACTAGAGAGATTCACTAAAATTACGGCACTACCATAAACTATTTCACGGGCCATAATTTCCAAACATTTTCGACTAGAGAGTTCAGCCGATTTTTACGGCACAGCCATAAAGCATTTTACGGTGCCGTATTTGCCAGCACTTTTAGAACAGATAACTCTCCCGATTTTACGGTAGTGCCGTAACATATTACGCTGCCGTAATTCCATTTTCGAACGTGACTTCCACAGTCCAATTTGAAGTCCGATTTTTGCGAAAAAGATTTTGGATGATCCAGACCTTTAAACTTGAAGCCGTAAGAAGAAGAAAGAGAGTTTTCGACGAGGAGAACAGCAAGACACAAAAAACACCAATTTTCACCCACCATACTGAGAGAAATCAAGTTTTTCGTTACCGCCTAGGGTTTCACTGCCGTGACGCACACAGTGCATCTCCGGCTGTGAAATTTGAGGAGAAGCTATGCCTGGAGTAGGAGAACTCGCCCCAGAAGTTTTAGAGCGAAAGGAGATCAATTGGAGGAGAAATTAATAAAAAGGGAGGCGCTGCTACTATTCATCAACGCTCAACTCAAAATTATGGTTGTAATTTGAATTACAGCTGTGGTGTATTTTCTTAACCCCTCTTTTCCTTTTGATTTTTGATCTTCTGAAAATATGGAATATTGTATTTACTTCACGATGCTAGCTTAAACATTCTATGGGACGTGGGGGAGTAATTCTCTTTGATATTCTCAATGACTAGATGCTTTTTACCTTCATCATGATAGTTCTATTTTGATAATTCTACCAATGCTATTATTGCTCTAAAATTCTCCTTAGTTTATTTATTGTCATGCATGATATAGAGTTTTCCCAATATGGACTGAAAAGTGATTTGCTTGAGAACTTGGAACCCTAAAATTGAATAATAGGAACTCACCATAAGAAATTAGGTTAAGTTCTTATTTCTTGATTTTAGTAATTTTATTGCCATGTTTGATAATTATGAACCTAGGATTGAGTTATTGTGTCAAACATGGAGATCTTGCACGAAAGTGAGGATCGGAACGTTGGAGAACCATAGGTAGAACGTGTGTTGAAACTCAAATGCGCAAAAGCAATCCTTGAGATTCCACTCAAGACGATCAACTTAGAATTCAGATGCACGAAAGTGATCCTTGAATTCTTCGTTTGGTGATTTACTTATCATTAGCTTGGGATAAATCTTACGCGAAAGCGGGGATTAGTCTCTGCATGGTTGTCTACATGAAAGTGAGATAATCCCTTTATGAAGTAAATTAAGTTTTTATGGTGATAGAATTTGATTGATGAATATCTATTTACATCTAGTCATGAAAATTAAAGTGAACGAAACTCTAGTCCCAGTTTCTCTCTAATTATATTTTCCCGTGTCTTTTCAATTATTGTTTAACATCATTCGATTGCCTAGATAGGAAGAAATCAATTATTCGGTACTTGACAACATAGGTCTCTGTGGGTTCGATATCTATTTTATTACTTTGAGTATCCGTGCACTTGCGAAGATAACAACAAGTGTGGTGACACAACAGGTTTTTGGAGCCGTGTCGGGGGGTGACAAGTCCCCGTACGCCAAACATCAAGTTTTTGCTGCAACACTAGGAAAACATTTTTGTCTACCTACTTTTTGGGATACAACAAGTTTTTGGCGTCGTTGCTAGGGAGTGACAAGAGCCTGTACGCCAAACATCAGGTTTTGGCTGCGACACCAGGAATAAGTTTTTATCTACCTACTTGTTGGGATACAACAAGGGTACGTTGTGCAATGGTTTATATGTCTTGAACATGAATAGTTCTATTTGTAATGTAAACAACAAAAGGACTAAACTTAGTGGTTCAATTGGTGCCTTCCTATGACATTGTCGATTAGCCCATAAAAACAAGAATCGCATACAACAACTCCATGCAAACGGATTGTTAGATACAAGTTCCTTGGAGGAATTTGACACATGTGAGCCTTGTTTATTAGGGAAAATGACAAAGGCACGCTTCACCAAAATTGGTGAGAGGGCACAAGGTTTGTTGGATCTCATGCATACTGATGTGTGTGGGCCATTCAATAAACAAGCTAGAGGAGGACATAGCTACTTCATTACTTTTACTGATGACTTCAGTAGATATGGTTATGTCTACCTAATGAGACATAAATCTGAATCCTTTGAGAAATTCAAGAAGTTCAAAAATGAAGTAGAGAACCAGCTTGGAAGATCCATCAAAGCTCTTCGATCCGATCGAGGAGGAAAGTACCTGAGCGGTGAGTTCTTTGACTATCTGAGAGAGTGTGGGATCCTATCCCAACTCACTCCTCCTGGAACACCTCAATGGAATGGTGTATCTGAATGGAGAAATCAAACCTTGTTGGACATGGTTCGGTCTATGATGAGTCATCCAATTATACCTCCCTCATTCTGGGGGCATGCACTTGAGACAACTTCTCTGATACTGAATAACGTTCCATCTAAGAGTGTCTCCAAGATACTATACGAGGTATGGAGTGGGAGATGCCCTAATCTATCATTTATTAGGATCTGGGGATGTGAAGCTTATGTCAAACGTTAGGATTCTAGCAAGCTAGAACCCAGATCTGATAAATGTGTGTTTGTGGGGTACCCTAAGGAAACTAAGGGTTACTACTTCTATGTTCCAACCAAGTACAAAATTCTTGTTGCTCGGGGTGCTGTCTTTCTAGAGAAAGAATTTCTCATAAGACAAGTCAATGGGAGGAAGTTTAACTTGGACAAGGTCCAAGTGCAACCACAAGACAAAGAGATGGAACCTGAGCCACCTGCACCAGTTGCTAGACAACCCGAGGCTCAGACACAGGTCCCACGTAGATCTGGGAGGATTCGTCATACACCTGAGAGGTATGGGTCGCTGCCGACCCAACACGACGGGATCTTCATAATTGAGGATGAACTCAGAACCTATGATGAGGCGGTCAGTGGACCAGACTCCGAGAGATGGCTTGAGGCCATGCGATCCGAAATGGATTCCATGTCAGCTAACCAAGTCTGGGATTTGGTTGTGTTGCCTGATGGGGTAAAACCTATAGGGTGTAAATGGATCTTCAAGAGGAAGACTGACATGGATGGGAACATAGTTACCTACAAAGGTAGACTTGTGGCTAAGGGATTCAGACAAGTCCACGGGGTGGACTATAATGAAACCTTTTCGCCAGTTGTCATGATCAAATCCATTCGAATTCTGCTTGCTATAGCTACATATCATGAGTATGATATATGGCAGATGGATGTTAAAACAGCATTCCATAATGGAAAGCTAACAGAGGATGTGTACATGACACAACCTGATGGATTCATCCATCTTGCAGATACAAATAAGGTCTGCAAGCTAAAGAAATCCATTTATGGATTGAAGCAAGCATCTCGAAGTTGGAATCTTCGATTTGAAGAATCTGTGAGAGATTATTACTTTATTATAAGTGAAGATGATGCCTGTGTATACAGAAAATTCAGTGGGAGCTTGGTGACTTTTCTAGTCTTGTATGTCGATGACATACTGCTCATTGGAAACGACATCCCTAGTCTTCAGTCTATGAAGACATGGTTGGGGAAGTGTTTTGAAATGAAGGACTTAGGGGAGGCCGCCTATATACTATGCGTGAAGATCTATCGGGATAGATCCAAGAGGCTCCTCGCCCTTAGTCAAAGTACCTACATTGATAAGGTCTTGGAGAGGTTCTATATGGAGCAATCCAAAAGAGGATACTTTCCAATAAGACATGGTCTTACTCTCTCAAAGAGTCAGTGTCCTACCACACAGGCTGAGAGGGATGTAATGAGTCGAGTTCCCTATGCTTCGGCAGTGGGATCAATCATGTATGCAATGTTATGTACTAGACCAGATGTGGCTTATGCTGTGAGCATAACCAGCCGATACTAATCCAATCTAGGTCTGCAGCACTGGGTGGCTGTAAAGAACATCCTTAAGTATCTAAGAAGAACTAATGATTTGTTCTTGGTCTATGGGGAATAGGAAGAGCTCATTGTTCAGGGCTACACTGATGCGTCATTCCAGTCTGACCCTGACGACTTCAGATCGCAGGCCGGCTATGTGTTCAAATTAAATGGAGGCGCTGTTTGCTGGAAAAGCTTCAAGAAGTCCACCATAGCTGATTCTACAACAGAGGCCGAGTATGTTGCTTCTTCTAAGGCAGCCAAAGAAGCTGTTTGGAAAAGGAAGTTCATATCTGATCTTCAAGTGGTTCCAACTGCTGTGGATCCCATTTAGCTCTATTGTGACAACAATGGAGCCATTGTACAGGCAAAGGAACTACGGTCTCATCAAAGGTCCAAACACATACTCAGGAGATTTCACCTGATCAGAGAGATCATTGATCGGGGTGACTTCAAGATTAGCAGAGTTGATACAGAGAATAATCTAGCAGATCCACTGACCAAGGCTTTGGCGCAGCAAAAGCATGATGGTCATGACAGGGATATGGGGTTGAGAATCCTCAACCTCTAGGTATAAGTGCAAGTGGGAGATTGTTAGTGTATATGCCCTGAGATCTATATTTGGTCAACCAATGTACTACTTGACTTTGATATTTATATCATTCTGGCATTGTCGTTATCAATGTTTGTCTACACCTGTGATTGTGTACTTAAATGATAATATTCCTAGAGATAGATTGGATCTATGCTCAAACTATTGTCCCCAGTCGATGTACCATAGTGGATATAGGATAGCCATGGTACTTGTGAGACTGGTATATGGCTAGTTAGGCACGAGATGCTAACCTAGACAAATGGGTATATCAATGGTAGATATGCTGGACAAGACCCGCTGTGAGGCAATGACTTAGTGTCATGAGTTATCCTCACAAATGATAGGAGATGCATTGATCCTTAGACTTGAGGTCATTGATTCTACTTTATGATTAGGGACATACTTTGATACAACCTAACACCTCGCCATAATTGGGAAGTTATAAAGGTTGTCATTGAGTATGTCATGACCCATATTAGAATATCAATGTACAGACAAAAGGATTTGCCCCTTCCTAAGGGAAGCATGATATCCATGGAGCTCCTCTATTGTTCTATGACTGAAAGTGTATGGCCATACCCAAGTGAAAACCTGATTTAGTCATAACCATGTGATTGGGTGAAAACAAGTGATGACACACTTGTCCAATCGGATATCAGTTTGGCAAAGGGACTGTAATATATCTATACCTAGTCGCGATAATGGGGATGTCGATGTCAATATCCATTCCAATGACCTGGGTAGTAGCGATGCATTGCTAGGTGCCACTCAGTGCTTGTGGCGACCTTTGGTCAGCACTGCCAGCGTCAGAGGAACCCACAGGGTCCCACGCAAAGATACTCGAGTTCTCGTATTGATTGGGAAGCCTTTTGATCGAGTTATTGGATAACTCGGATCTATTTGGGAGATTTCATCAGTGCCAATGGGCCTGATGAGATGGAAGAATATTATTGGAGCCAAACTTCATTTTTGGCAGGTTGACCCGTATTTGACCAAGGTCAGTCAAATTTGGATTAGGGTTGCATTAGATTAGATCCAAGTGCTTAATCAACCTATGTAATGAAGTTTGGGCTAGCTCATTATCCAATGAGGCACAATAACAAGTTGTCATGGAGAGGCAATAGGCTAAAAGGGTATAATGGGGAGAAAACTTTTCCCATAGGCGCCTATGGGCATAATGGGGAGAAGTTGGCAAAGTTTGCTTCATTAAGAAGCAATATGCGCCTAGCCCTTATCCCTTGATGGTATGAATGCCTTTAAGGCATGTCTTGGGCTGATATGGAACTTGGGCAATTATGGATAGGTTGAATGAGGTATATGGTAAAGTCTTGGAGACTTTCCTTGCCTCAACCCCCCCTCATCCTAGCCACACACTTGTCATGATCCTAGCCCTTGCCCAAACCGCCTCTTGCCCCTATTTATTTGACCCTAGCCACCCCTCTCTTGTGTTCGATTCCTTGGAGGCGTGAACACATCAAAGGGCAAGGACAAGGTCTATTGGCACAACTTCTTCCTCCTTCCTAGCCGCAAGCTTCTTCCTTTATTCTCCTCTTGGCGCAAGAGAGATAAGGGCTTGGCGGCAATCTCCTCTCCATCCTTCTTACATTGGCGCATCATCCTTGGAGGTGGCGCAATGTTGAAGAAGGTGACACAAAGGCTTGGATCTTCTTCCCGAGGCTAGCACCGAGCATGGAAGAAGATGACTCGAGGCATCCATGTGTGTGAGACTGCAGAGGGCGAACACTTGGGCGCCTACCTCGACATCGATCCTCAAGCTTGCTAAAGGTACTTTCTATCGCATCGTGTCGATCCCCTCGCTTGACGATCTTCACTGGGTTTTTGGGACTGGCCTGTTTCGGGGATATTCTTCCGCTGTGCAATGTAATATGTAATGTCTATCTTTGAAAAATTGTAAAATATCCCCGGGGTTTCCCAACAAAAATATCTTCAACAAATGCCCCCAATAGATTTGTTATAAACAAAATGCAGATATAAATTCATTGCGCATGTGTTTTGCTTACTTAATTCTTTATTCATGTTTTGGGTGTAATAGGCGATTCGGTGATTTTGTACTCATCTATGATGAGTGAGGTGACATTTAAGAGTTAACTCAAAGAATTCTATCTTGTTGTGGTAACTATCATCTTTATTTGCTATGTAGGCAAGTCATACATGATATTTATTTTATGACTTTAACATGTAGATCATGGCTTTTTGTTGATTTCGTCCTCTCGATATGTCATTGAATCATCTCACTAATAATATGATTTCAAGTTAGATAAAAGTTGTGATATTCTTGAATATTCTAAAGATGAATAACACTTAATGGTGTGATAAAATGTTGGAAGAAAGATTTTTTTCATGGACCTCATCAATTATCCATGTCTACTATGCATATAGGTCATCGACCCAATTTATTTTCTAACTTTAAATATTTAACACCTATTAAACGATGTTTTGTTAGTCAAAAGGATTGCAAAACACATGTTTATAAGCTTAAACCTAATCACTTTCTATGCCTTGAACAAACTATTAAAGATAATTATGAGAAAGACGTGCATTTCTTTGGCTTGGAGATAGTTTCTGGTCATGTCACTAAATGGAGTTCTCGGTTTAATATCTGGGGGAGTATTTTGCATTATCAAGTTTATATTGAATGGACTATATATATTTCGTGCATGAGGATAGATGCTCTAAAGAAGGCCATATAGTTAATGCTATTATTTTTTCATTATTAATTATGAATATAATGTCAACATGCTAAAAGTGATTTTACGGCACTGGAGCCTCATGACTAACGCTTGCTACATATTTGACGAGGAGATTTTCCCTAGTCTTTGGGATAAAAAAATATTTGTGATCTTCTAGTCTTAGGAATCTGATATGATGAGTATGTTTCTGACAACAAGATGTCAGACACTTTTTGGTGAGATTGCTCATGGGAAGCCCTATTATTTTTCTTCTCTTAAAATAATTTTTTTACATTATTATTCATTAGCTAAATCAAAGGATGATGTAGTATCGATAACAGATTGGATGTCACATTTTATTGAATATGGTTCTCCTTTAGAAATGAGGTTTTTTTTTTTCGCCATGTGACCCTTTTAGAGTTGGCCTAAAAAAGATTCAATGCAGGACTTTAATCCTCTCTTGCATCCTGAGATTGTGGCGAATAATATTGATTGAAGAACTTTTCTTACTACAATGCTATCATGTTGCCTATGTTACTTGATGTGATCCGAAAGGACACACTTATAAATACAAGTAGGTAGACTTATCTAAGATGTCGCGGCCAAAATCTAAGTGTTGGCGCACGGGCTATTGTCACTCCCTGACACGGCTCCAAAAACTTGTTGTCCCTAAACTTGTAGTGTCTGCAAGTGCACGGATACTCGAAGTAATAAAGAAAAATATCGATCCCACAGAAACCTTATTGTTAAGTACCAAATAGTTGTGTTTTTACTAGCTAAGTAACCAAATAATAGCAAAACAATGATGGAAAACACACGAAATCAGATAATCAGAGAGAAACATTGGGACTAGAGTTTCATCCTCCTTAATTCTAATGACTAGATTTAAATAAAAGGTCGTCAGACTAATTTTATCATGATAAAGACTTAACTTACTTCATAAAGGGATCATCTCACTTTCGTGCAAACAATCATGCAGGGATCAATCCTCGCTTTCGCACAAGATCTATCCCAACGCTAAAGATAAGTAAATCATCAATCAAAGAGCTCGAGATCATTTTCGTGCATCCGAATTCTAAGTTGATTGTCTCGAGTGGAATCTTAAGGATCACTTTCGTGCATCCAAGACTCAACACAAGTTCTACTTATGGTTTTCTGACGACTCGATCCTCACTTTCGTGCAAGATCAAATCAAGTCTAATACAATAACTCGACCCTAAATTCATGTTATTATCATGGCAATTAAATCACTAAAATCAAATAATAAGAACTAGCCTAAGAGAGTTCATAACATGCAATTCTAGGGTTCCAAATTCTCAAGCAAATCACCTTTCGGTCCCTATTGCGAGAACTCTAAAACATGAATAATAACATCAATCTATGGACAATCAAAGTACAATCAATCACATTTGTAGAATTATCATTACAAAGATTATTCTAACGAAAGAAAAGATTATCTAATTATTAAAAATCAAAGGGGATTACACCCCATGTCCCAAAGATGTTTAAGCTTGCATGGAACAAGAAATACAACAAGCCATAGTTTAGAATGATCAAAAAACGAAAAGAAGGGAGAAACAACATTACAACATGGCTGTAATAGAAATTACAGCCGTAATTATGCGAGTGAATAGTGTCGGCGCCGCTCTTTCATTGATTTCTCCTCCAATCGAACTCCTCTTACTTTGAAACTTCTGGGCTGTTGTCTCCTCCTCTAAACAAAGCTTCTGTGTGAAAATCATGGCCTGACGTGTCCTCTACGCCTCACGACGCGAGGGCAAACCCTAAGTGCCTCTCTCTCGATTGCTCCCCTGATACTGGATAAAAATTCGTTCTTTCACTTCGTGCGTCTTCTCCTCTTTAAGACCAATCCACAGAAACTTTCTGACCTAACTTTGGAGGTCTGGATCAAAAGATATGGTCCGCACAAGATTCGGACCCGTAAAAATCGCGTTTTTGAATGAAATTACGGTACCGTAATGAATATTACGGCAGTGCCGTAATTTTGGCTCTGTGAAGTATTTGTCAAGATTACGGCCCGTAAAAATGTTTACGGCCGTGCCATATTTGCTTCTGTATGTTTCTGGACCGAAATACGGCCTGTAAAGATCATTACGGCAGTGCCGTAATCTCTGAAATCTCTCGGGTGGAAAATCATCTAGCATTACGGCCCCGTAAAGATTGTTACAACAGTGCCGTAATCTCACGAAATTCTCTGGTCAAAATCTTCCCAAATTACGGCACCTCTCAAGGATTACGGCTGTACCGTAATTCTATGGTGTAATTACGGTACCGTAAAATCCATTACCGGGGTGCCGTAATTTGCTCTAAAGCTCTGATTCTTCTGAAATTTGACGTGTGATCTCCTCTTGATGTTGTGAATTCAATTATGCATCTGGTTTGCTCGAAATCGACTAAAAAACATGCTTTTTTTTTCTGAAAATCATCAAAAATAGAAAAGAGTGTGGATTCCGCAAATATTGATAAAAAAAGACATAAAAATAAGCAAAGTCTATGAATATGACACAAAAATACCAATGAAATGGCATAGAATTTACTATAAATTTCGGTGTCATCAAATACATAAGTCTCAAACTTTGCTTGTCCTCAAGCAAAAACCAAAAATTGATCATAGGCATAGACTTTCTCATGAAGAATAAATTTCTAAAATACAATCACTAAAGAAAAATCTCACCAATTGCTTCATAAAATTTCAAATAAACACATCACTCTTTGAATTCAATTATCGAGATCCACAACTTAATCAAATAAAATTTCGCAACGTGTACAATAAGTAGAATATCAATCTCAAGATTTCATCCAGTTTCAATTCATAACTATCAACTTTTGTTTACAGCAATAGGATTTCCAAAATCTTTTTCCATTCACAATTTTTTTATTCCCTTTTTTGTTTCTACTTTTGTATCATCCACATTCTCTAATTCGATTACCATCTTTTTTTCTGGTGACAAAGTTAGAGTACACTGATCACATAATCAATGTAATAGAACTCATATCTTTTTAGTAGGAAGATTTTTACCAAAGATAGCAGAGTTAATGTGGATCGATCCCTCTCATGACATGCACCCACATAGACACATGCTTTTTCTTTTTCTCTTTTCTCTCTTCCCCTTTTTTTTGTACTTCAACTCATGTCCTTCGGTACCACTGTCAATTTTACACAGTGCCAAGTAGGGGAGTCCTTAATTTATTTTGATCAAGGAATCTTTCTTCCCAACAAATAGCAAATAGCAGAAATATCAACTAAATTGATCAATCAACATCCATTCAACAATCATACTAATATGCTAGTTTTATTCAAAGAAATAGCTTCACTTTTAAACAAATTCATCAAATAATACATCTACCCAAATTCTCATTCATCAATCAATGAAAAATTTCAAAAGCATATATGTATTAGAGAAATAAATTCAACATAATAGGTCTTGTCCTAATCTCATGCATGGATTCATTTATCATCAAGAAAGTTCTACACTTCTATAAAAATTTTCAAACATCAATAATGTCAAAATTAAAAAGGTGTGAAACATCAAACTCATACAGTCAAATGACAAAAAGTGATAGATCTGTATAATCACATAAGGCTCAAGCAATGCAATGGATGTAAAGTGATGGATCTAAGAGAAGAAAAGTGTAGATAATCATATCAACTCGAATAATCACAAGAAAGTGCAACCAATTCTCACAAAACTATATGGCAAGCTCTGACCGAAAATACATAAGGCTCAGACCAAAAATTGTGTCGGGGCAGATGCTGCAAAGTCCAAAGGTGTGTCTTTTGAAAATTTTACCTGCACAATTTAAGATACATAAGGCTCAGTCTTAAAATAGTCCCTAACAAAAATAATGATAAAAATAATTTTCTCAAAGAAGAATTAGGGATATCATCGATGGTCCAAAAGCGTGCTGATGGAAAAAGCTGATGTAGGCGAGTAGTAGAGATGGAACAGAGGCTAGTTGATAAGCTCCTAGCAATGATGCTGATGCCGACAGTATAGTGAGTAATCTCTAGTAGCGTGCTAGAGTCTACAGTCATGGAGGTGAGATCGTCAGCCGGTGGGTGCAAGAGATAATGCTGCATAGAAAATCAGTCTTTAATGAAGATTCTGCTGCAAAAATAAATAAAATCAATATAATTGATGAAAACAGAGGCAGCAGAAGAAGCAAGAAGCCATTGGTGATGCTCCGCAAGAGGTGAAGGATAATTGCTCTTGAAGATTTCTGAATCTGGAGTCAAAAGAAGCAATAACAAGTAGAGAGCAAACCAAGCAGTTTTTGAATTTTTTATGAAAAGTAGCCATACCCTAGAATAAAATTTAATGATCCAAATAGAAAATGGACAAAACCAAGTTGTAGAATAAGATATGTTCTTTTCAGACGTACGAAAATTAAAGGATCAAAATCTGTCAGAAATTTAGGGTATCAACAAAAAGAAGGCTACTCAGATTACAAAACTGCACAAAAGTTAATCAGATTCAAAAAGTTGCCATGTGTCCTAAAATGATCAGAGAATAAAATCATGAAAACAATTGATCCACAAGATAGAATGACACATGTTCTTCAAATTCCATGCGAAAAATCAGGTTTTCAAGTCATCGAAACATCTTTAAAAGTGGCAACAAAAGTGCTAATCAGATTAGTCAGAAAATATTGCTATAGAAATTAATCAGAATCGAAAAGATGCTAGGTGTTTTAGAATGATCCATGGACTTTAAAATTTAGAAAAAAATATCCGGATGATAAACAAAGATGAGTACTTCGTGATGGTGCCAAAGATCAAAAAATTTTGTGACCTAGATTCTTAAAATCGCAGCGAGAAAACACCTACTCGGATAAGCAGAAAGCAGTTCAAAAATTACGGGCGTAATGTTCTTTACGGCAGTGCCGTAATGTACACAAAAAATCTCGGGTCAAAAATATCCAGAAATACGGTACCGTAAAAACCAATACGGTACTACCGTAATAGACTAAAACTCTCGGGATGAACTCAGATCATGATTACGACACCGTAAAGAAGATTACGGCAGTGCCGTATTATTCACAAAATTTTATTTTCCCTGCTAAACGAAAAGAAAAATTAATTCTAAAAATAAACTAAAATAAAAGAAACTAAGCTAAGTAAAAGTGCTTGAGTTGCCTCCCAAGAAGCACTAATTTTAGGTCCATAGCTTGACCAAAGATCAAAAATCATGGTGAAGCAGGTGAATCAGTACCAAAGTAAAAGGCAAACAATTTTCTGCATTTCCTTTGTCCAAAAATTTTAGCCACTAATCCAAAAATTCAGAATTGCATCTAAATCACAATCAAAGTGGCTTTCTTAAATATGCAGAAATCAAGATATTCAAAATTTTCAACTCTACTAAAAGGACATTCAATAATCTTCCTAAATTTGTCAGTAAGCAAAATCATAAGTCCTTTCTTCAAATTTATGTCTTTAATTACAATAGGGCTTTGATCAAAAGATGCAAGTGTTGGATCATCAAAATAATTTTTATGTCTCAAATTTGGTTCCTCAATAAAACTCAATTTTTCAAATAGATTAGAAGAGTGAACAATAGATATGGGCAAAGCACTATCATTGTGAGATTCATCAATTTTTGCAACATTCAAATCTTTTTCAAGTTCATCATGCCCACAATCAAATAATTCATCAATTTCAAATTTTTCAACAAAAGTAGAATAAGATTTTCTAAATTAGTCCCCTCATATGTTTCACCAGAATTAACCACAAATGATATATTACCAAAAAGAATCAATTTCATCAAAAGAGGGTTTTTCAATTTTAATTTCCTCAAACTTTTCCACAATTAAATTATCAAAGGAATCAATTTCACAATTATCAAAATCAGAGTGAGATGCATTAATGTTCACATAAGGCTCAATCTCAAAACAATCATGATCAGAGGGGGATTTTTCTAAATTAAGTTTTTCAGTTTCAAACTCAAATAAACATGCTTGTTGTGCTAACTGGGTTTCTAGCATTTCATTGTGTGCAACTATGTCATCCAACTTAGAATTGATTTGTTTGAGGGTCTCATTCCTCATTCAAGTCATCACTCTGTTTTGCTTGGGTACTCATGAACTTTTCAAACATTATCTCTAAGTTAGATTCTCCAGTATCCTCAAAGTATGGTTCAGAAACATAATTTGAACAATTATCATAAAAAGAAGTTTGGTTTTCCCAACTAGAATACAATTATTCAGATTCGTTCCATGATAAATTGGGATTTAAAAATTGGCAATCAGATGTATAATGATCAAAGTATCCACAAATATCACATCTAATAGAAGAAGAAGATTTCTTAACAGAGTGCATAAAAGAATTAAACGTATCCTCAAGTGTGCTCAATGAATTATTTTCATAGTTACCTTGTGGCATGTATACCTCACCTCTTTGAGTTGCCTAAGAGTTGTAATTAAAAGACAACTCTTCAAATCTATCAAGAACAGAAAGATAATCCAATACTAATCAATCAATTTTTTAAAAAAATATATAAAAAAACACAAAAAATATAAAACACAAGCAAAATTCACAAATTTCAGAAATACAAGCTCTGTCACAACTTGTGAAAATCTAAAACCTGCAAAAACAAAAAAAAAACAAAGTTAAATCTAAAATAAATAAAACTTAGTCTAGTAATACTAACAACTATTTTGATATTAACAAAACTAAGGACCCCGGCAACGACGCCAAAAACTTGATGTGATCCGAATGGACACACTTATAAATACAAGTAGGTAGACTTATTTAAGGTGTCGCAGCCAAAATCTAAGTGTTGGCGCACAGGGCTATTGTCACTCCCTGACACAGCTCCAAAAACTTGTTGTCCCTAAACTTGTAGTGTCCGCAAGTGCACGGATACTCGAAGTAATAAAGAAAAATATCGATCTCATAGAGGCCTTATTGTTAAGTACCAAATAGTTGTGTTTTTACTAGCTAAGTAACCGAATAATATCAAAGCAATGATGAAAAACACACGAAATCAGATAATCAGAGAGAAACATTGGGACTAGGGTTTCATCCTCCTTAATTCTAATGACTAGATTTAAATAAAAGGTCGTCAGACTAATTTTATCATGATAAAGACTTAATTTACTTCATAAAGGGATCATCTCACTTTCGTGCAAACAATCATGTCGGGATCAATCCTCGCTTTCGCGCAAGATCTATCCCAACGCTAAAGATAAGTAAATCATCAATCAAAGAACTCGATGTCACTTTCGTGCATCCAAATTCTAAGTTGATTGTCTCGAGTGGAATCTTAAGGATCACTTTCGTGCATCCAAGACTCAGCACAAGTTCTACTTATGGTTTTCCGACGACTCGATCCTCACTTTCGTGCAAGATCAAATCAAGTCTAATACAATAACTCGACCCTAAATTCATGTTATTATCATGGCAATTAAATCACTAAAACTAAATAATAAGAACTAGCCTAAGAGAGTTCCTAACATGCAATTCTAGGGTTCCAAATTCTCAAGCAAATCACCTTTCGGTCCCTATTGCAAGAACTCTAAAACATGAATAATAACATCAATCTATGGACAATCAAAGTACAATCAATCACATTTGTAGAATTATCATTACTAAGATTATTCTAATGAACGAAAAGAGTATCTAATCATTAAAAATCAAAAGGGATTACACCCCATGTCCCAAAGATGTTTAAGCTTGCATGGAAGAAGAAATACAATAAGCCATAGTTTAGAATGATCAGAAAACAAAAAGAAGGGAGAAACAACGTTACAACACGGCTGTAATAGAAATTACAGCTGTAATTATGCGAGTGTACAGTGCCGGCGCTGCTCTTTTGTTGATTTCTCCTCTAATCGAACTCCTCTTACTCTGCAACTTCTGGGCTATTGTCTTCTCCTCCGAACGAAGCTTCTGTGTGAAAATCACGGCCTGAGGTGTCCTCTACGCCTCTCAACGCGAGGGCAAACCCTAAGCGCCTCTATCTTGATTTCTCCCCCGATACTGGATAAAAGTTCATTCTTTCACTTCGTGCATCTTCTCCTCCTTAAGACCAGTCAACAGAAACTTTCCGATCTAACTTTGGATGTCTGGATCAAACGATATGGTCCGCGCAAGATTCAGACCCGTAAAAATTACGTTTTTGAATTAAATTACGGTACCATAATGAATATTACGGCAGTGCCATAATTTTGGCTCTGTGAAGCATTTGTAAAGATTACGGCCCGTAAAAATGTTTACGGCCGTGCCATATTTGCTTATGTATGTTTATGGAGCAAAATACGGCCTGTAAAGATCATTACGGCAGTGCCGTAATCTCTGAAATCTCTCGGGTGGAAAATCATCTAGCATTATGGCCCCGTAAAGATTGTTACGGCAGTGCTGTAATCTCACAAAATTCTCTGGTCAAAATCTTCCCAAATTATGGCACCTCTCAGGGATTACGGCTGTATCGTAATTCTGTGGTGTAATTACGTACAATAAAATCCATTATGGGGGTGCCGTAATTTGCTCTAAGGCTCTGATTCTTCTGAAATTTAACGTGTGATCTCCTCTTGATGTTGTGAATTCAATTATGCATCTGGTTTGCTTGAAATCGAGTGAAAAACATGCTTTTTTGCCTGAAAATCATCAAAAATAGAAAAGAGTGTGGATTCCGCAAATATTAATAAAAAAGGCATAAAAATAAGCAAAGTCTATGAATATGACACAAAAAGACCAATGAAATGGCACAGAATTTACTATAAATTTTGGTGTCATCATTACTTTTTCATTCCTTATAAATATCTCAATTGCATAAGGATAGAGGTGCTTGTTATTATTGATAAGTTAGTAGAAGAAATTCGGGTTTCTTTTACCCCATTAGCCTTATTAGTTTCTAATTTTGTTTCATTATTTATTTGATTAGTTCAATTTGCAATTTTGTGGGCTGTATGACACTATTGTTTTTGACATCATGAAATTAAAATTCCCTTATTTGATTCAGATAGTAGGAGCTTTTCTAGCGCATCTTAGAAATAACAATGCTCGTTTTCTTTTTCAAAAATATGAAGTTCTTAATCATCATAAAAATATCTTTTTCAAATAAAAGAGGGCTTCTTTTAGTTCAGACAGAGTGTTGTGACACAGAGTTTGATATTTTGACATAAGATAAACTTCCTGCACTAAGTTTCTCATAAGCATTTGAATTAGTTAGCTACTTTTAAGGAGTGATAGTTTGACTTCTCTTGAAATGTACAATCCACACAGGTGTGCCTGTCTATTTGGTTATAATCAGATTATTCCTATAACTCTTTAAATTCAAAGATTTGCCTAATGACTTATTTGCACTTTTTAAAAATTTGCATGCATTGCTTTGTCACAAGACTGATTGCCTTCAGTATTTTTGCTTTCAATCATATTTTGCGATGCAATGTTGAATACTTGATACGACATTCTACATATCTAAGGATATATTTTAACTACAAGAAAAGTGATGTTTATAATTCTACTAATAAGCCTCATACAAGGAGACTTCTTAAAGTAGTAGTGAAGCAACAAAAGATATCTGATCAAGAAGAAGGGCCCAGTAATTTCACTGAGGTAATAAAGTTTGAAATTTATAAAAGCTTTTTTGTGTGTTACACTAACATTTGTTTTGATTTAGAATGTTGAAAATTAGGATGATAGTTTTCACAACTATCTTGTAGAACATATCATAAGGTCTTCACTAGCGATAATTTTGATTGTAGAGATGCATTGGTAGCTTGTGACAATTACTTGGAGTCTTTACAAGAAAAAACCATTAAACTTGTTGAATCAGGTTTCTATATAATCTATCAGGAGAAGAAACTATTATTGCTAAAGAGGAAAATGCCATACAGCTAGAGGTTCAAGTTCTTGATGTTGATTCTCTTGATTTGGATGATATACTGAAAAGTTCTATTCAAGTAGAGTTAGACTCATCTTTTGATGATTCATCACATGTCATTATTGAAGTTCTAAAAGGAAGTGAGTATCTATTTATGTTAACATTCTTTTATTCCTTTTCTCATTTGATTTTGAATTTATTATAGTTGTCTCAGCTTATTTGAAGGCTCAGTAGAAAATTTCATTAGACATGGTTGTGGTTCATGTAAATGAAAATCATCCTCCTCCTTTAATAGTTGATTCTCATGAGCCCCTCTCTATAGAGTCCCATCAAAGTAGATTAATCTTGCTTTTTTAACTGAATGTTACTTTCCTATTCATGTTATTTGAATCCGTATTAGGTTCTCAAACCATTTCTAATAATGTCGAGAATAATTTATTAAGGAATGATGATGATAGTCAGCAGACAATGGTAATTTCCTTTTTTTAGTGAGTTATTGAATACCATATCGAAATGATTCATGTTATATATATATATATATATGATCTTGAGCCAATCCAGACCATGTTACACTTTCTGCTCAAATATCTAGGGGTCCCTATGATTCAGTAGAGTATGCGGGTCAACACTTGGTTATTAATTATTTAAGAGCGCATTGTGCAAATGATGAATTCCCTTTCGTAGAGAGTTTCTTGGATTCTTCAAAAGCTATTTCGGACGTTATACATGACTTTGGAGTTTAATTATATATTTGGGGAGACTTATGTCAAGAGATTTTCTCTAATTTGTAACAAATGGAGACTATACATAATTGAAGTATCTCATAATATGACTTGCAAATGGATAATGTTGGAAAGTTATTATGTGACTTGAATGTGATGAATGATACTTTATAGAATAAGAAACAGTACTCATCTCATCTTGTCAGCATTTAGACTAGAGCGGATCATATAGACAAGAAAATAATAAAGCATAGAGAGTACATAAAAAACTAATAAAAAGAAGAATCTCATTTGTTCAAAATTAGAGAGACAATAGCATGATTTATCGATTGTTAAGACTAGAAAGAAGGATAATTATGAGTTATTTCTAAGATCTTAAAGTGAGGTGGCTTCTTTGAAGGAATCACAAGCTTACCATCTTACAACCATTGCAAATGTAGAAGGACAAAGGTCTATGCTTCAGTAGGCTATCAAAGAATTTGTGCAACATTATAAGTCTTGAGCGTTGTACAAAAATTTTATATATCTTCAGTTGTATTCTAGATTTTTGTATTCCAAGTGAGACTTTAATGTAGAAGAATTTCATGATATAGGTTTTTTTTAAGTTGTAGTAGATTGTATGCTTTATTTATTAATCTGCTTCATACATTAAGCGTGATATTTTTTTTTCAAGAAACGACTATTAATTGGTGGCATTGGATGCATTCCATCTTGATTTGCAAGTTGATAAACTCCTTCATTAACTTTCTCAACTACATAAGGGCCATCCCAGTTAGGATTAAACTTTTCTTTTGGTATTTTATTAGACATTATAGATTGTCGAAATACTACAACGAGTTCTCCTTTCTTGAACACTCATTCTCTAATTAATTTGTCATAATTGCTAATCATTTGTGCTCGATATAATTCTAGATTTTAGTATGCAATTAATCTTTGCTCATCCAAAGTGTCCAATTCATCAAGACATAGTTATATGTTTTCTTCAATTGTCATGTTATTTTGAACACTGATTCTTAATAATTAATAAGGGTATTTCTACCACAAGGGATAAGGCATGGATTGAGTAGGCGTTCATTACGTAGTCCAGTGTTTATAATGCCTCAACTAATTTTTGATGTCACATATTTATTTTTCGACACATTCTTTTTGAGTAATTTAAATAGAGTTTTATTGAATGCCTCTACCAAATCATTGATCTTGGGTTATATATTGAGAATATCGTCAATCAATAGTATGGTGACTCGCAAACTTGTAAATAATAGCATTCTTGAAAGCAAGTCCATTATCATAAATTATCCTCCATGGGGTTTCAAATGGCTAACTATATTCTCACAAAAGAATTTGAGAACATTGCTAGCCTTTATTTCTTTTAGGAAAATGACCTCCATCCATTTAGAAAAGTAATCTATCGCTGCCAATATAAAATGATGCCCTAGAGAAGATGGGGGCTCAATTGACCCAATTATATCAGTCCCCCACATTTTGAATGGCCAAGAAGAGATTATTGGGTGGAGGGGATTGTGGGGTCATTTTTGGTCATGTTTAAATATAATTGACTTTTTTCAAATTCACCTTAAATTCATAACGCTTTTTGTTTAATGAGTTCTGGCTTTCAATGAGCGTAAGCACTCATTGTTAATTACCTCTGAAGTCAGTGAACCTTTGATTAAGAGATCTATATGAATAAACAATATTCCACAAATTGGAGGAAAAATGATTTATAAATGTCATATTAATACATGGCTCATGAATAGCTTAAAATTTGAAGCAATTTTCATTAAAGAAAGACTTGTCGGCAGATGTCTAGTTTTCCATGAACATGCGGGTATTTGAACATTCAGCCTTGATGGCGTATTTGGGATTTGGCATGCACTCAGCCTTGATGTCTTGATAGCTTGTGAGCACTTAAACTTGATTTGTACTCAGCCTTGATGGCTCATGAGCTTTTAAACTTAATTTGTGCTCAGCCTTGATGGCTTGTGAGTATTTGGATTTGGAAAGTACTAAGCTTCAATAGCTTGTGAGTATTTGAATTTAATAAGTACGACTTTAATAGCTTGCGAGTATTTTGGACTTGATATGTACTCGGACTTAGTGGCTTGTGATTATTTGAATTTGATTTATGCTCGGCCTTGGTGGCTTATGAGCATTTTGATCTTGATTTATGCTCGGCCTTAATGGTTTATGAGCATATGATTTTGATTTATGCTCGGCCTTAATGACTTATGAGCATTTGATTTGATTTGCGCTCGACCTTGATGGCTTATGAGCATTTGAACTTGACTTGTGCTCGGCCTTAATGGCTTATGAGCATTTGATTTGATTTATGCTCGGCCTTAATGGCTTTTGAGCATTTGATTTGATTTGTGCTCAGCCTTGATGGCTTGTGAGCATTGGAGTCCATATGTGCTCAGCCTTGATAGCTTATGAGCATTTGGATTTGACATATGCTCGGCCTTAATGGCTTATGAGCATTTAACTTAAGATACTCGGTCTTGATGACTTGTGAGTACTTGAATTTGATTTATACTTGGACTTGATGACTTGTGAGTACTTGAACTTGATTTATGCTCAGCCTTGATGACTTGTGAGTACTTGAACTTAATGACTTATCAGCATTTTGAATTTGATTTATGCTCAGCCTTGATGGCTTATGAGCATTTTGAATTTGATTTATGCTCAGCCTTGGTGGCTTATGAGCATTTGAATTTGACATGAGTTTGGCCTTAGTGGCTTATAAGCATTTGGATTTGATTTGTGCTCAGCTTTGATAGCTTGTGAGAATTTGAATTTGATTTATACTCGGCCTCGATGGCTTATGAGTATTGGATTTGATATATGTTTGGCCTTAGTGGCTTATGAGCATTTGGATTTGATTTGTGCTCAGCCTGGATGGCTTATGAGCATTTGAATTTGATTTATGCTCGATCTTAATTACTTATGAGCATTTGGATTTTATATAGGCTCGGCCTTAATAGCTTTTGAGCATTTGAACTTGGTTTGATACTCGGCTTCAATAGCTTGTGAGTATTTTGACTTGATTTGCACTCAGCCTTGATGACTTATGAGCATTTGATTTGATTTTTCATGAGAAATAATTATTTCACCTTAGAGCACCACATACACAATATTATGTTGAGGAGCTACACCCTGATGACAAGCAGCGATGTACGCATCTCCCAAACAATATTATACTGTGATGGATTTGATCAAAATAGGTTGAGTGAGTTAATTAGCTCATGTTCAACTGGAAGAAAGACATGTTTTAATTTAAAACCAAGACCGTATTTGGGAAGATCGATCTTAATTTTATAGGGTTAAATACCCAGATTGTATCAATCACTCTCCATTTGACTCATATTGATGAAAACCATCTTTAGCCGTCAAATATCTGATTTTCTCATAGCCATTGATCTAAATATATTGATCTATTTAACCCAGGACTCGGATTAAAAATTCAACATCATATTTGGAAAGATCAGTTTCGATTTAGTAGGAATTGGCACTTTGATTATGCCAAACGTCAACGGATGGACCTAAATACGTTCCAATTATTCTCAGCCGTACATTTTAATTTTAGATCTGAGCTGTTAGATCGCTTCTGATTGATCACGACCGTTAGATCAAAGTAAAAGATCTGGATCGTTAGATTTCATGTGAACGGATCCGAACCATTGAATTCAATTTATTAAGTCAGACTAATTTCCAACCGTCCGATTAATATTGAAGTAATCTTGACCGTCCATTCGATTTGAATCTGGAGCATTGATTTTATTTTGACAAATCTAATCCGTTGATTTGAATTTTTTAAGTCGGTTAGATCTTAGTCGTTCGATTTTGTTCGAAATAATCTAGAGCGTCGATTTAATGAAGATCTGGACAGTTGATTTCAAGAGATGAATCATGGCTGTTGGATTTAAGCTAGTAGATTATATTAATCTTGGCCGTTTGATGTGAGTTGAAGTGATCTAGATCGTCGATTTTGTTTTAATCTGGATCATCAATTTGTTTGAACGGATCTGGACCGTTCGTTACTTTTCTTCGTTACCCTCGACGACGGTGGCAGCGTTCGAAGATTAGGGTTTGTCGACTCCGCAAGTGCCTTTCCTATGTTGAGGAGAACTGATGGCTAGAGTTTGAAGCCTTCTGGTGGAGTATCGGCGGTGAATCGACGATTTAGGTGGAAACAGGGTCGCCGGCGGTTTTTCGTTCGATTCCGGCGATCTGGCTATCAGATGGCCGGATCCTTTAGGCTGTAGCTTCGCCAGCGTGAGGAGAGCATGTAGTCATGATTTTAGCGAGATCCAATGGTTGGATCCTGAGTTCTTATAGTAGAAGCTTCGGCGGATGAGAAGAGCTCCGGCGTGAAGCATCGTACGCGTTCGATTCCAACAATGCATCAAAGCCATAATTGTTCATATGAGTGACGACATAGGGTATTATTCACATATACATATAATGAAGTTTTCTTATTTAATTGAATTCTTTGAGCTTTATCTTCTAATAGTACTATTTATTTAAAATAATTTATAAAAGGCTCCCTCCAATCATCTTCTTGTTCTAATATTATTGTCATAGCTTTCAGTATGTCATCCACATGCATGTTATCATCCCCAGCAGTTTTATTTGTAAATGTAATCAATCTTCTATTCTCGATAGTGACATTGATTTTCTCACTAATAGGGTTAGTTATCTTCTTAGTAAGTTTTACCAATGCATCTAGTTATAGGAGTCAAGGTAACATCTAGTATTATCTACATAAGCTCTTTAGCCCTGGTATAATATTTACACAATGTTACTTTTCTGATTTTATATATGTTGGTCACTTGCTTAATAATGAGTTGTGAATCTTTCTATATATGTAATTTTTTAATGCACATTTCAATTGAAAGTTCTGGTCCATCGATAAGAGCCTATGATGACTCATAATTTTGCAGTAAAAATTTATATTAATTATATGCTCCTTTTGAGTCATATTATTGAATTTTTGCTTGTTTTAAAACCTTTATTAGTCAATCATTTCAGAATCTCCACCTCTTCTTGTTTTTCGTCATTTTCAAGGAAAAATGGCTTAATTTCAATGGAATTGAAGAATCGGAGCCTGGTAACAAATTCAGCATGAAATTTCGAGTTCAGGGAATTTTGGAAATTTTCTAATTTAACTGATTTTACACCCCTGTGAAAAATGAACTGAAATTTTTAGGGGGGTGTCAAAATAATTAAAAGCCAAAACAGTCACCGCCACCTTCAAATTCTGATTTTTTTTTTCGATACTAAATTAAAAGATTTAGAGCCCTAATCGGAAAAACGAAAAAAGAACAGGACTCTCCTATAAGATCAAAGGAAGATTTCGAGCCTGAGATCCCTAATTTTCATCGACCACAGAGCGAGAAATCGTGAGAGGGCCGTTGCGGTAGGGTTCTTCACAAGGAAGCAACCAGGCCATCTCCGGCTACCAAATTTTCAGGGAAGGTGCACCTGGTGGAGGAAAAGCTTCATCGAAAGTTTTAGTGCAAAAGAAGACGGATCGAGGGAGAAATCAATAAAAGATCAGACGCGGCTACTATTCATTGACAAACTTAACATTTGTTCTTCATAGAAATCACGGGGCTGTGAAATTTGAACTAAAATTTTCACACCCCTATGAAATCAGTAAAAACTCTTTTTTCTCCTCTTTGAATTCTGATTTTTTTTAGATGAATTATTATTGTGTTTCGTCCATCATGATAGCGTAAAAACCTTCCGGGACAGAGGGAGTAACCCTCCTTAATTTCTGAAATGGCTAGATAATCATTATTTTGTCAAGTTATTCTTTGAATAATAATTTTACTTTTGTGATTATTGACTTTAAAATTTCTGGATTGAAATACTAGCATGTTAAAGAGTTCGTAATATGGACCTAGAGATGATTTACGAACTCGGATCTCTTAAATTGTGGTTTTTAAGAACTTAAGCTATGAGAATAGATTTGTTCTAAAATCCAAATTTTTGAAGCATACTTAGACAGTTAATATTTAGATATTGGTATTTTATCGTTTCAAACATGATAATATGGACCGAAAGGTGATTTTGATTGTTAGAAACTTTTAAGTAAAACCTATAAAATTTAGATACAAGAGTATTTAATTTTTCTTGAGATTTTAACTTTAGAAATTAAATTTATGAGAGTAGATATAATTATTTAGTCTGATTTGCTTTTATTAAACATTGAGCAGTAAGTCACGAGAGTGAAGTCTTATTCAGTATAAATTGTTCGTCCGAGAGGAAGCAATTTTCTTTTTAAGCAAATTTTATCTTTATTATGATAAACATAACTGACAAACACTTATTTATGCTTAGTCATAGAAATTAAGGAGGATAAAACCTTAGTCCCAACTTTCTCTCTCTGAAATTCGTAACAGTTTTCGAGCGATTGCTTTCGTTCTATTCCATCACATATTGTCTGCTTAACTAGTGAAAATTTGATTATTTGGTATTTAACACATAGGTCCTTGTCGGTTCAATATATTTTATTATACTGATGTATCCGTGCACTTGCGGACACATCAAGTTTTTTGCGCCGTTGCCGGGGACCTTAGTTTCGTTAATATCAAAATAGTTGTTAGTATTACTAGACTAAGTTTTATTTATTTTTAACATTATTTTTTGATTTTGCAAGTTTTGGATTTTTCACAGGATATGATGAAAAATCATAGGGCTGTGATTTCTGCTATTTTTTTAATGTTTTGCACAATTTCTACTTTATTTGCATTTTTTGTTAGTTTTTATATTCTGACAAAAATTTAAAAAATTCTTAAAAATCTGCATATTTCAGTAGCTACATGAATCTGTGAAAAAAAAAAATTTGTTTTCACACCCCTGTGAAATTTGAACTGAAATTTTCACGAGGCGTGAAACTATGAATTATTTCATTTTTTAGGGTTTTCTTAGCTTTCTGATACTCAAAAAAATCTGAAAAAATAACCCAAATTTTTTTAAAAAATATTTCGGGTCGATTGGTGCTGAAAAATCTGTATTATGAGACTTTTCGATTTTCTATGCTTTTTCACACCCCTGTGAAAATTTTCATAGGGCTATTATTTCTGAGTTGGGAATTCTTTCTGCTGTTTTCTGAAATTCTATGTTTATTTGATTCTTTTACTTGTTTATGTGCAGGACCCTTAGGTCGGGACCACTAATTCCATTAGATCCTGAAATTGAAAAAACTTTTAGATTGCATAGGAAACTCAGGTTTGAATAGAAAAAAAGAGAAGGAACAAATCATGAAAGAAAGAAGATCGCTTAGGGATTATGCAACACCAAATCCACATGAGATACACTGTAGTATTAGCCAGGCCGGTGATAGAGGCTAATAATTTTGAAATTAAACCGGCCTTGCTATCAATGATACAACAGAATCAGTTTGGAGGATCGCCACTTGAGGATACTAATCAACATCTCTCTCTTTTTCTTAAATATTGTGACACCATTAAGATTAATAGTATATCACATGGTGCTTTAAAATTAAGACTGTTTTCTTTTTCCCTCAGGGACCAAGCACACGCCTTGCTACAATCCCAGCCAATTGGAACGTTCACCACATGGGACCAAGTTTTAAATGTTTTCTTGTCTAAGTACTTCCTACCAAGTAAGACGATCCAGTTGAGAAACCAGATTACCAGCTTTGCACAAACAAATGACGAGTCACTGAGTGAAGCATGGGAGTGCTTTAATAAATTGCAGCGGAAGTGTCCTCACCATGACTTAGAAAAATGGGTTTTAATTTATACTTATTATAATGGTCTTCTTTATAGTACTCGCCTCAATGTTGATGCTGTTGTAGGTGGGGCTCTTATGAATAAGAGCATTGATGATGCTTATTCCTTGATTGAGGAGATGTTTCTGAACCATCACCAGTGGACCATTGAAAGAGGAGTGCTATATCGTCCTCCATATGGTAAGAATGAAAATAATGCATGGCGTACCCTAGTAGGAAAGGTAGACTCTTTGGTTAATAAATTTGATTCTTTTCATATGCAACTGCTATAGCTTCATCATCTGTTATTTGTGATATATGTGGTAATCAAGGGCATTATTCTGAAGAGTGTAAAGTTATTGCTGAATAGGATATTGAACAAATGAATACTGTAGGGGGTTACAATCAAGGTAGAAATAATGACCCCCTACTCTAGTACATATAACCTTGGATGGAGAAATCATCCAAATTTATCCTGAAAAAATAACAATAATACAGGGGGACATGTAGAGAACAAAGGATATCAACAAAGGCAACTAAATCAGAATCAGAATTAGCCCCAAAAATCTAGTTTACAATCCATGCTTGAAAAATTCATGTCAAATCAAAGTAAGGAATTTGAAGAACTTAGAGGGGAGATAAAATAGCAAAGGGATACTATTAATTAACTTACTTCTAAGGTAGAATCTCTATATGCACACAACACAATTCTAGAGACTCAAATAGCACAGTAAGCTGTTGTGTCCACAAGTGCACGGATACTCGAAGTAATAAAAAGTTATCGAACCACAGAGACCTTGTTGTTAAATACCAATGAATTGATTTCTCACTAGCTAAACAAATCGAGTATGATGAAAGTAATCGATCGAACGGTATATGAAAAATCAGAGAGAAAGAATTGGGACTAGGGGTTCATCCACCTTAATATCTATAACTAGATATAATTAAGTGTTCATCAATTTATTCTTATTATGGTAAAGATATAGCTTACTCAATAAAGAAATGAACTCGTTCTCGTGCAGTCAAATTACAAAGAACAACCCTCACTCTCGTGTAGGATTTATTCAATGTTTAATATAACTAAACTTTAACAGAGAGATTAAGAATCACTCTCGTGCATTCCATCTCAATATCAAAATCTCAAGCAAAACTAAGTATTCTCATACCTTAGTTTCACAGGTTTTACTTAAGGTTTTCAAACAATCCAATATCTATCTCTAGCATATTTTCATGTCTAACTCAATAATATTTCCTAGATCAAAACATTAACAAGAATTAAACTACAAAAATCTAGAAATAAGAACAAACCTAATTTCTTACGATAAGTTCCTAAATCTTAATTTTGGAGTTCCAAGTTTTGCAAATCACTTTTCAGTCCATATCACAAAACTCTAACACATGTTAATGATTGAAACTAGAAAAGATTTAAGACATTAATCTCTTAAGTAAAATTACCATACCAAAAATATCTTGATGAAATAAAGATCATCAAGTCATTAAGGAATTAAGGGGATTACACCCTTTGTCCCAAAAGAAGGTTTAAGCTATCATGATTGAAGGATTACAGTAAAACATGGTTTAGATTGATCAGAAATTGAAAGAAAAGGAGAAATTTTACTAAATAGGGCTGTAATGAAAATTACAGCCCGTAATTAGCTCTCAAACTCAATGAACAGTTGCGGTACACACGAATTCTTTGATTTCTCATTCGATCGATCTTATTTCGCTCTGAAACTTCTGGTGTATGTTTTCCACTTCAGGCACAACTTCTTCTTACATTTCACGGTTGATGATGGTCTGTACGCTTGTCGGTGACGAACCCTAGGGCGACGGTGATTCTATGAAATTCTCCGTGTATAGTTAATAAAAATTGGTCCTCTCGCTTTTAGATCTTTCTCCTCATTAACCTGATCATTCCCCTTTTTACGGATCTTCAATTGATGCCCTAAAGCTCGAGAAATCGTCTTTTTAAGTGTCCAGCGGAAGAATCGGGCAACTGGGCTGTAAATTATGGTACCGTGAATATAATTATGGTAGTGCCGTAATGTCTTCTGAAGTCTCGGTATGAAATTATCTTGAAATTATAGTACCATAAAAAGTCTTACGGTAGTACCATATTATCTTCAAAAGTCATTATATGAATTTGGACCTAAATCACGGCACCGTAAAATGTATTACGGTAGTGTCACAATTTTCCAAAAAGTTTATGCGGGAAGGGGCCATGAAGATCATTACGGTAGTGCCATATTTGCAGATTACGGCCATAAAATTCATTACGGCACTGCCATAATTTTGCTAGAAAACTCGGTTTGACTTGAAATTTGATGTGTAAACTCCTCGTGATGATTAGAATCCATATATGTATTGAAATTGCTTAAAAACCTATCAGAATGATGTCTCTTTACCTGAAATTAATCAAAAACCAAGAAAGGTGTAGATTCCGAAGTATTGAATAAATAAGGAATAAAAATAAGAAAAGGGTACAATTATGATTCCCAAAAACTAGTTAATAAGTATGAAAATTACTATGAAATTTAGAGTCATCAAAATGCATAAGGCTCAAACTTTGCTTGTCCTCAAGCAAATAAAGAAATCAATACTGATTATGGAAAATAAACTTTCAGATGATGAATAAATTTCTAAGATACAAGTACTTATGAAAAATTCACATGAAATAACAACTTAAAATTTTAAATAAATATGTCATCCTCTGAATTCAATCTTTAAGATCCATGACTAAATCAAATAAAATTTTGCAATGTGCATAAATAGAATTTCAATCTCATGAGTTCACATAGTTTTAGTTTTGAGTCCATGATGTCTTTGTTTATAGGTATAGGAACCTCAAAATCTTTTTCCACTCAAATTTTTCTCTCTTCTTTTTATGTATTTTTGACATTTTCTAAAATGAATACCACTTTTCTTCTGGTGACAAATTTAGAATATATTGGTCACATAACCAACATAATAGAGCTCATATCTCTTTAAGTAGGAATAAATCTTCTTGAGATAGCGGAGTTAATGTCAAAGAATCTCTCTCATGGTATGCACCCACATAGATACATACTTTTTAATTGAACTTCAACTCTTATCATCGGTACCATTGCAAATACAATGCCAAGAAGAGGAGTTATTCTTTTCAGACTTCAACCCATGTCTTTAGGTCCCACTGCCAATTTTTCGCAGTGCCAAATAGGGGAGTCATTTTTCTTTTTGGATTTCGGATTCTTTCTTCCCAACAAATGACAAGATGGACTTTAATGATTTACTAGGTTTAATCAATTGATATCAATCCAAAAATCATATAACATATGCTCATTTTATTTAAAGGAGCTATTTCTCTTTCAAATTTTATTCATTAAACAATATATTTACCCAAAACTTCATGTATTAATCAATGAAAAATTTCAACAGATAAATTATATCAAAGAAATAAATTCAGCATATTAGGTCTATTTCTAATTCTCAAATATTGTCATGTAAAGTTATTTATCATCAAGAAAAATTTTGGCATGATAACTATAGTAATTTCGTGAATTCGTTCTACACATCTTAATCACAACGTCAAAATTTTCAATAGATCAGAAAAATATATCATTATAGATCTTGACTCAATCATCCAAATCATAAGAACGCACTAACACTTGGTGTACAACCATATCACGTCATCCATGCAAAGCATATAAACGTTATACAACCCCATCGAATTACCATCAAATCAAGTATCATAAAATTCTCAATACACCCATATCGAAAAAGATTTAGCAGTTATAACTCAGAATCGAGGATCAGTAGCAAGAGGACACAAGAAGTATGACAGAGTCATCCTTCCCTACAAGAGTATAAAATCATTATCAATCAATAAAGCACAAGGAAAGCAATAGATAAGAAAAAAGATACTCACAAAGCTCTACTCACCAGAGTCCGTCTCCTCGTCATCTCCCTCAGCTGGGGTGGCATCCATGGGGTCACCCTGAGATCCTCTTTCTCCATCACCACTACGCTTGAGACGAAGGTAGTCCTAGATTTCTTCAAAGTCATCATGTATATGCACCACATAATCAAATATCCTCCCCACGGTAGATGTCAATCGGTGTACATCGGCAGAAAGAGCCTGGAAACTAGGGTCTTGATAGCTCTGCCATCCACTCTGATCTGGGGCTACACGATGTGAGGAGGATCCGGTAGCTCTGTGCGGTGGTGGATCGGCAGCTCTGGAGGGTGAAGAATCTATACCCATCCCAAATGGGTCATCACCCCAGGTAGCCGGTGGTGGTGGTACAGAATCCACAGGTGCAGGGGTGGCATAAGTAGCAGCACTCAGGGATAGCTTCTAATTTTCTTAGTTTTGCACTGGTTCTCCTTGAGTTTGGCAATGGCAAAGTAGGAAGCCCAGGTTGCAGAGTCAAACAATATGTATCTCCATCTCTGACAATCATTTTCATGGCAATGCAGGATTCAATGTCAATCCTGGCATTGCCCTTGGCAACCTCAATACCATAGAGCTCAATCCCCAAATAAAGTGCTATAGGAGTGAGTGGTCCTCCTATCACAATCATGCCCTTCTTAGCTCTAGTTACCTTGTCCAAATGTTTCATGAAAAAGAAAGCAACATCCACAAAATACCCATGAAGCATGCACCAAAGGAAGAATAATTTAGAATGACGGCCATACCGTCACTGTCCCCTCGCCTGAAAACGGTATGAGCTAGAACTCGGTGGGCTTATTTGATTCACGGGTTGGAGATGCTGGTAGGTCTTGCTAAGGAAGGAGAAAATCTGGTTTCTACGGTGATTTGGTTCTAGAAGATATTCTCGATGAACCCAATAGGTGGCTCGGTGCGCCCCTCACTCGGAAGATGACAGATACGTCTAATATCTCTAAGTGTGAGCTTCCTTTCCTCTTTACCCATCCGGAATCTAATTTCCTCTGAAGCTTGGCAATCAGTGTACTCATCCCAGTCCATTTCTAGGCTGCTGAGAACTTCCAGTACTAGAGTTAGATAGGTCTGAGGAGTAATGTCAAAGAATTTCTTCGTTGCAATATGATCGAACACCCATAGGACATCGTCCTTGAGTCCCAAAATCTATAATGCTCACATATCAGCATATTTAGTCTTCACAATGCGCTTGGTAAGCAAATGATTATACCTCTATTCTTGAACTTCATCTCTAAAGATTATTTCACAGGGGTTCGATGGTGGAGCTGGGGTTGAAGATTCAGCTGATGCTTTCCCCTTTCTCTTAGAAACAACTCTTTTCATTGGTGTCATGAGAAATGGAAGCAAGATTTTGAGCACTTAGAGAAAAACTGGAATGAATAGTACTGTTACCAAATGGGGCAAACAGGGCTTCAAGTAGGTTCTGAATCAAGCTCCCAAAGTAAGATTATCGAGCTACAATCGACTTCCAAAGACTCAAGGGAAGATCTTCCACCTTTCCCAAAGCTTCTTGAAGTAGGAACCGGCTGGATTGAAGCTCTAAAGAAGAAAATCGAAGCAGGGGCGGAAGCTAGCGGAAGAACAGCAGCTGGGCTCGATCGAGATAAAAAATCTCAAAATCTCAAGGGAAAATCGGTCGGAAAAAATTTAGGAAGGGTCGCCGAAGGATTAGGAAGCAGGAAATCAAAAAAAACCAGAGGTCGGTGCGATCTCAAGGCAAAAACCCTAAAAACATGGCGCCGAAACCCTAAATATTGTACCAGGATTCGCGTGGGTCCGAAAGATTATGGTAGCGTAAAATAAATACGGCACTGCCGTAATCTGCTCAAAAATCCCAAAAGTTTTTATAAGAAAATGACCCGAATATATGGTACCATAAAAGAATTACGGCACTACCGTAATCTTCATAACTCTTAGAAACTTCTCTTGTCGAAAATGACTCAAAAATATGGTACCGTGAAAAGCATTACGGTGGTGTCGTAAAATAGGTAAAACCTTCTGGATGAAAACGGACCAAAATTACGGGCGATGAAATTCATTACGGTTGTACCATAAGAGATTTACGGTACCGTAAAAATAGTTACGGTAGTACCGTAATTTGTCCAAAAATTCAGAGATTGCCGTTTATCACTAAAAAATCAATCTAAACTTACCCACAAAGAGAAAAAGAAAAAAGTTAGGCCTAAAGAAAAAATTAATACAAAAACAAAAGAAAAAGTGCTTGGGTTGCCTCCCAAGAAGCGCTAATTTAGTGGTCATTAGCTTGACCATTCTGTACTCGGATGTGCTCGTGGTTCATCAAGTAAAAATTTTTCTCCTTATTCAATCTGCTCTTCATGTAAGTAATGTTTCAATCTCTGACCATTAACCTTAAACACCCCCGTTTTGTCACTCAATATGTCAACAGCTCCGTATGGATAGGTCTTCTTAACCTGAAAAGGTCCAAACTATCGAGATTTAAGTTTACTAGAAAAAAAGTATCAACCTAGAATTAAACAAAAGAACAAATTCACCTAGTTGAAATTTCTTTCTAAGTATATGTCGATCACGCCATCTTTTAGTCCTCTCTGTATAGATTCTTGTGTTTTCGTAAGCGGAGAGTCTAATTTCATCAAGCTCGTTCAATTGCAACTTTCGTTTTTCACCCGCGTTCTTCAAATCGAAGTTCAGCATTTTGATTGCCCAGAATGCATAATGCTTGAGCTCTATAGGAAGGTGACATGATTTTCCATAAATCAATTGAAAAGGAGACATACCTATCGATGTTTCGAAAGCAGTCTGGTATGCCCATAGTGCATCATCAAGCTTGAAAGCCCAGTCCTTCCTTGTTCTTGACACTGTTTTCTCCAATATCCCTTTGATTTTTTTATTCCATATCTCCACTTGTCCACTTATTTGGGAATGGTAAGGTGTTGCAACTTTATGATTTACCCCATACTTTCGAAGCAAAGCTGAAAACTTGTGTTCAATAACGTGAGAGCCTCCATCGCTAATTACTAGTCGTGGTATCCCAAATCGTCGAAAGCTAATCTTTTTAAACAATTTAACAGCAATCCTATAATAATTAGCAGGAGAAGCAATGACTTCCACCCACTTGGAAACATTGTCTACTGCCACAAGTATATATTTGTTACCACCAGACGATGGAAATGGTCCCATAAAATCAATCCCCTAAACATCAAATATTTCAACTTCAAGTATTGTGGACAATGGCATCTCATTCCTCTTGTTGATGTTCCCGGCCTTTTGGCAACTATCACAAGACAGTATAAAATTTCTAGCATCTTTAAATAAAGAGGGCCAATAAAATTCAGATTGTAGTACTTTAAAAACAGTTTTTTCAGCACTAGCATGCCCTCCATAAGATGATCCATGACACTGTAATAGTATATCCTTGGTTTCTTCTTCGGGGATACATCTCCTAAATATGTCATCTGCTCATTTTCTAAAAACATAAAGCTCATTCCAAAAATAATGCTTGTCATCAGCTAGGAATATTTTCTTGCCTTGATAACTTAAATCAAGAGCAAAAATATTAGCAACAAGGTAATTTACTATGTCAGCATACCAAGGAGCCTTGATCTGTTCAATCCTCAAGATTTGTTCCTCAATTAAGGAATCATTGATTGTATCACCTTTATCATCTTCTACAACTATCCTCGAAAGATGATCCACAACAAAATTTTCAGTTCCTTTCTTGTCCTTGAATTCCAAATCAAACTCCTGTAGAAGCAAAATCCATCTAAGTAGACGCGGTTTACTATCTTTCTTCTACATCAAATACTTAACTGTTGCATGATCAGTATACACAACTTTTGAATTTATCAAATAGGATCTAAATTTATCAAAAGCAAAAACAATAGCTAAAAGTTCCTTCTCAGTTGTGGTGTAATTCCTTTGTGTCTCATCCAAAGCTTTACTAGCATAATAAATCGCATAAGACTTCTTTTTCTTCCTTTGACCTGGAACTGCTCCTATAGCAAAATCACTGGCATCGCACATAAGGTCAAAAGACAATTCCCAATCAAGTGGGTGCATGATAGGTGCTAATATTAAGGCTTTCTTCAATTCCTGAAAAGCAAGCAAACAATTCTCATCAAAATAGAATTTAGCATCTTTACAAAGTAAATCAGTGAGTGGTTTCACAAGTTTAGAGAAATCCTTAATAAAACGCCGGTAAAATCCTGCATGTCCCAAGAAGCTTCTGATCTCTTTAACCGTTGTGGGTGGTGCTAGCTTCTCAACCACTTCAACTTTTGTGTTGTCAACTTCTATCCCCCTTTCATAAATAAGGTGCCCCAAAACTATTCCTTGTCTAACCATGAAATGACACTTCTCCCAATTAAGGACAAACTTATCAGGTAAAGCTTTAAGTTCTACTTTTGGAATTTTCTCTTCTTCATTATCAAATATAGTGCAGTCCAACATATCATGAGTTTCAGCACTAGAATCAAAAGTAGAATTGGAATCATGAATTTCAACATAAGAATTATCATAAGAATCAGTATCAAAATCAGAAGGATTATCAAATAAGAAACCAAGATCATAAACTACATTATCTACAGCATGAACACTACAGCATGAACTAGTATACGAAGGTTTCTTCATTGAATCATTCAAATCAAACTCAATTTTGTTATCACCAATATTTAGAGTGAGTTTACCATTCTTTACATCAATAATTGCTCCTGTAGTGGCTAAGAACGATCTACCAAGAATAATAAGAATTTTTGCATCTCCTTCCGTCTCGAGAACTACAAAATTAGTTGGTACAAAATACTTACTAACTTGGATCGGAACATCCTCAAGAATACATACAAGATACTTCACTGAACGATCGGCGAGCTGCAAAGATATTGAAGTTAGTTTAGGAGCTCCTATATCCAGTTTCATTCACACAAACAAAGGCATTAGACTTACACTGGCTCCTAAATCACATAAGGCTCGGTCAAAAACCACACTCCCAATCAAACAAGGAATAGAGAAACTACTTGGATCTTTTAATTTCGGTGGCAACTTATTTTGAATAATAGCACTGCATTCCTCAGTTAATGCCACAGTACCATAGTCCTCTATTTTTCTTTTATTGGACAAAATCACTTTTAAAAATTTAGCATATGTAGGTATTTGAGATAAAGTATCAGTAAATGAGATGTTAATATACAGCTTTTTCAAAACATCTAGAAATTTCCCAAATTGCCTATCTAACTTGGCTTGCACAATCCTCTAGGAAAAGGTATAGGTGGCCTATATGGTGGTGGTGAACTAGGTCTAGGAATATCAACTTTATAAGGCAAATCACCATTCTGTGAAGGCTCATCCTCCTTAGAAGGTGGCGAGCTAGGATGGGACTGCACATGTGCAGGTTGTGATTCCAAAACTAGTTCACTGCTAGGTTCAATATTACGCTATACCACATCATGATCTAGTGATCCTCTTGGGTCTTCTAACTGTTTTCCACTCCAGTTGTGATAGCATTACAATGTTCCCTAGGGTTAGGTTCAGGGTTGGCAGGTAATTTCCCTATGGGTCTATAAGTAGTGCTAGCTTGTTGTGCTATCTGTGTCTCTAAAAGCTTATTGTGCACAGTCAGCTAATTAATCTTATCATTTAGCTCTTCAAATCTCTGATCTTGTTTTGCCATAAACTTAACAAGCAAAGATTCTAAATTAGATTCTTGGGGCTGATTTTGATTTTGATGCTTTTGTTGATATCCTCTATTCTCACCTTGCCCCCACAATGTTATTATTATTTTTCCAACACAAATTTGGTTGACTTCTACATCTAGGGTTGTAGGTACAAGAGTAAGGATCATTGCTTCTACCTTGATTATACCCCCCCCCCCAACAATATTAACTTGCTCAGACCCCTGATCAGTAATAATTTTACACTCCTCAGAATAATGCCTAGAATTTCCACAAACTTCACAAGTAATAGATAAAACTGGTGTAGATTGTAATTGAAGAGAGTCAAGTCTATTATGTAAAGAATCTACCTTTTCAGCCACAGAACGCCAACCATCAGTATTCTTACCATGAGGAGGATGATACAGCACTCCTCTCTCAGTAGTCCACTAGTTGTGATTCAAAGCCATCTCCTCAAACAAAGTGTAAGCATCTTCAACTGTTTTCTTCATCAGGGCTCCTTCTACAGCAACATCAACAGTTAGACGAGTACTATAGAGTAAACCATTATAAAAAGTTTGAATTAAAACTCAAACTTCTAATCCATGGTGAGGGTACTTATGTTGTTACTCATTGAAGCGCTCTCATGCCTCACTAAGTGATTCGCCATCCTTCTGTGCAAATCCCGTGATCTGATTTCTCAATTGAATCATCTTACTAGGTGGAAAGTACTTCATCAAGAAAGTATTTAACAGTTGTTCCCAAGTAGTGAATATTCCAGTCGGATGAGAATGTAGCCAGGCTTTTGTTCGGTCCCTAAGAGAAAAAGAAAACAATCTGAGTTTAAGAGCATATTCAGATACACCATTAATTTTCATAGTGTGGGGTCAAAAAGTGTTTCATTAAGAAAATGTAATATGTCCATTTCAAATTCACCTTAAATTAATAAGGCTTATTGTTTAATGGGTTATAGCTTCCAATGAGCGCAAGCACTCATTGTTAATTACCCCTCAAATTAAGGAACCTTTGATTAAGAGATCTATATTATGAAATGAAATACAAGACTAAACAATTTTATTGATAAACTTTATCAAAATACATAATTTTGCGTGATGCATAAGTGATGAAAGCAAAGAGTCTTTGTCAATTTGGGTAGCTTTTGTTTTTGTCAAATGTTTAGCCCCTGCGCTGGCTTATTAGGCGTTCGAACTTGGGATAATATCCAACCTCGGTAGCACAATGTCATATTGAGGAACTACGCCCTGATGGTAAACATCGACGTATGCACCTCCCAAACAATATTCTATCGTAATGCATTAAGGCATGTTGGATATTTGAATCATCCGGTCTTGACGACGTGTTGGATGTTTGATTTGAGAAAAAAATTATCTGGCCTTGCGGCTTATTAGATAATTTGGATTTGAAAAATATCCGGTCTTGTGACTTGTTGGATATTTAAATTTGAGGAAAATTATTCGGTCTTGCGACCTATTGGATAACATGATTTGAGGAAAATTATCTGGCCTTGCAGCTTGTTGGATAATTTGAATTTGGACAATTACCCGGCCTTACGGCATATTGGATAATTTAGTTTGGAAAATTACCTGGCCTTGTAGCGTGTTGGATAATTTAATTTGGAAATATCCGGTCTTGCGACTTGTTGGGTAACTTGATTTGAGGAAAATTATCCGGCCTTGCGGCTTGTTGGATAATTTGAATTTGAAAAATATCCGGTCTTGCGACTTGTTGGATATTTAAATTTGAGGAAATTATCTGGTCTTGCGGCGTGTTGGATAATTTGGATTTAAAAATATCCGGTCTTGCGACTTGTTGGATAACTTGATTTGAGGAAAATTATCCGGCCTTACGGCTTGTTGGATAATTTGAATTTGAAAAATATCCGGTCTTGCGACTTGTTGGATATTTAAATTTGAGAAAATTATCCGGCCTTGCGGTGTGTTGGATAATTTATTTATTTTTATTTTATAATACTTCAACCTTAATGAGCGCAACATCATATTGAGGAGTTACGCCCCGACGATAAATGTCGACGTATGCACCTCCTAAATAATACTTCATCGCGACACTCCAAGGCTTTCAGCATTATGTTTAATGAATATTCTACTGAGAAATTTTTTTTTTGAGAATTTAGACACGACTTGAGTCAAGTTTGAGCTGTTAATCGAGTGGCAGAACCAAAGATAGATTTTGTTGCTTTCTTTATTCAATTCTAGTCAGCCACGACCTATTAAATTTGGGTGATTGGCGAGATAGACACCGTCATTTTAATTTCATGTTACACATATATTTTTATTTATTTATTTTATTTGTTTTATCATTATTATTATTACCATTTTTTTGTGGAAGAGTAAAGTTTCTCTTCCGTGAGTCCTTGCATCCGGCGAGATGCTTGTGAGGCGAAATAATAGGGCTGTTGAGTGGAGCACACTGAAGGAGGGGAGGGGGAAGCTGGCCTTCCTGGTGAAGAAACCGGCGAGTATCGGAGCTCCAGAGTTTGGTCGTAGCTGGAAATGGCGATTGCCGACGAGATGGTGTCGACGGATTCGTTTGTAGCTGGAAGCAGCGGCAATCGTCAGCTTGTTGCGGCGTTGTTTCAGACAGCGATAGCTTTCATCAGCGGCCAAGATGAAGAAAACGATGCGGTATTAGGGTCAGAGAGCGATGACAACGCGAAGCGGCGCTAGGGCTTAATGGCGATTTCCGGAAGAGCTAGCATGAGAAAGCCGACAACAGTGATTGGTGGATCAGGCTCGTCGCAGCAATTGAGTTAAAACGGATTCATTGGCGACATTCGTCTGAGGCAGAATAGTGCTTTCGGTCGAGTCCCTGACCAGAGAACGACGTCAAAAGCTGTTGCGGAACAAATCTGGGTTGAATCTACTGGCGACATCCATCCACAGCAAAGCAAACTAAGTCGAGCTTGTAGCAGCTTCTCTGTGAGTGGATGAGCGCAGTGAAGATAGCCGCGAAAGACGTTCGCCGATATCAAGGAAAATGATGAGTATCGGTATTGATCATGCTACTAGGCTTCAGATGGCATTGATAGTGTTGTTGAGAGCGACCGGACGAGCCCATGTTACTCAGCGATACAACCTTCTATATTGATCAATAGCAAACTTAGTGAGGAGGAAGGAATCTCTCTGTTTCTTCTCTTTTTTTTTGACGATTTCATAGGTCTTTTGTGATTTCCTTTTTGTCAACAGTTGGTGGATTTAGTAAGGGGAAAGAGCTGAGTTGGGATCGATTTCGCCCTTGAAGAAGTTGTGTTGCTGATAAAGAAAGGTCCATTGAGAGACTTCCCTCGCGGTCCAGAAAGTGTAGCAGGTTCTGCCGTGTTTGTTTTACTTGAAATTTAGTCTGATAGCAAAACGGATTTCAGCCATCGGTGTATTATTTTACCAGCATCTCTCTCAGTTTTCCTCTTAGCTTAATTTTGGTAAAAACCTTTCGTATCCATGTTTGGATACATGGAAAACTAGATTCGAATTAACAACAAAACTTATTGTAGGGTTTGAAATCTCTTCTGGGATTATTGTGACATCCTGATACACGGCGGCGATCAGTGACCTTTTTTTTTACCGACTTTTCTTGCATCAGAGTGACATTCATGAATTTCGGTGAGACTTTCTTCACTCTTGCCTGTTTCTTTCGCAAAACAAAGCTCTCCAAATTCTGTGTTTGCTCTGGTATTCCTTTTTTTCTAGGCTTCTTTTCTTTTGAAACAAAACTCCTCAGTGATTCCAATGAATTTCCCTTCCTCTTTTTTTTACGAGATTTTGCTCTCTTTTTTTTTTAGTAATTCAGCCATATTCTTGCAGATTTTTTTTATGACACTTTCTTTGTTGCCCCAGTATGTTTGTAGATTTGTGTTTCCTCGAGCAACAGATTCTGCATGCATGTGTTTTGATGTCCTCTTCTTCCTTTTTGCAGAAATATAGCAGTGACAAAAGCCCTTTTCAAAATCTGTAATTTTCTTTGCTATTCATTCTCACGGTGGTAGGAGCAGAGGAGGCGGTGAAAGCGGCGGAGGCTTTACTACGTAATAATCGTTCTCCATTTCTTTGTCTCTTTCGTTCTTTCTCTTCTCTTTCTTTTTTTTTCTCTCACTTTCATTCTTTCTTTTTTTTTTTTTGGGTGTTTTCACTGTCTCCCTATCTTCTGCAGTCTCTAATCTCTTGTTTTTTCTGACGTATGTATTTTGTCATTATCTCTTCTTCCTCTTCATAGCCTCTCTTGTATTTTTTGACATCAAGTGATTTAGAAACAAGCTAAATAAATGCAAGTAAAATAAGGGTTAGCCATGGTGCCGAGGATGCCGAATGCATCTTAGGCCTAATTGTGGTGTCTCGGCCTAATTGTGGTGCCTCGGATGTTGAATGCATCTTAAGCTTAATTGTGGTGCCTCGGATGCCGAATGCATCTTAAGCTTAAAAAATTGAAATTCATCATACCCCTCTTACCTTTGCGTGCTTCTCTTCTGGTATTTCGCAGCCTGTCGGCGTTCTTTTTCTTTAGTTGCCCAGCAAATAACAAGCCCTCAGCTGTACAGTTAGGTACAGCGTCACAGCAGCCTTTAGATTTATCTTGTTCTTCTCTTATTGTTTTTTTTTTTTGGAGCCTGTCGGTAACCTCTTCTTCTTCTCCCCTCGCTTTTCTTTTTGCAAGCCTGTCGGCACTATTCTCTCGGTGCCCTCTCTTTAATCGCCCCGCAGCCCATTTTATAAGTCTGCAGCCACCAATTTCGAAATTATTTCCTCTTCTGCTCTGGCTGCTTCGCTCTCCCTTTTTTTATTTTTTTTGGTTCATTGTTGTACATGCGCCTATTTCTTTCCTTGTGATTCTCTTAATTTCTTGCTGCTTTTGTCTTTCTTGTCAATTTTTTTGGTTAATAGCTTTTAATCCTTTGCCTTATCCGCTGTTATGTTTGCCATCCATTATTTCCTTTTGTCGCTGATTCTTCTCCTTTTTTTTGTTTCTTGTCTTTCCTTTGGGGTGTTGGAAATTTTCCATTTGATTTTCTTTCCTCTTTTTTTTTATTAATGCGTGGTTTTATTTATAGTCAAAATTAATTTTGACTATTCCTTGCTGTGCATATATGGATAATGGTTCAGCTGGAATCTAGTAGTTTTCAAACAATCAGTCAAATATTGCTTAGGATTGCTCACATCAACATTTCACTGCCCTCAACTGGATTATATTCTGTTGCACAATGTCTGGTTTGTTAAAGTCTCATGGCTTTTATGAACTCCTAAGTCACCTGAGAGCTTTGCCCAAAGCTGCCGATACAAAGAGGAATCTCCATTTTTTTTTATTCGACAACGTACAATGAATAACCGGGTTCAAATATCTCAGTTACAGCTGAAAGTGACCTGATGCTTGTTCTAAATTCACACTGCTGCATCACTTTTAACTTGCCATGCCCTCTCTGTACTTGAAACCTCATTCCCGTGACAATGTTTTCTGTTTTCTTAAATAATTCTTCTGCTTGGTGATTTGATATCAACCTAATTTTTCTTCCACAGGAATCCTCTTTCTCAAAGAAACCAGAGAGGTCAAGACAAGCAGACATTCAATTAGCTCAAAAGCATTAATATGGGGGCACATGCATCATGACATTCGTCTCCGCAATCTCTTTGATTGAGAAGTTCTCAAAGAAACCAGAGAGGTCAAAGACAAGCAAACATTCAATTGGCTAAAAATCATTTAATATGGGGGCACATGCTTCATGGCATTCGTTTCTCTGCAATCTCTTTGATTGAAAAGAATTCGTCGTTGGAGCTCTAATCTTCATCTTCTTCAGGCTTGGCAGGAGTATAGTTTTGCATAAATCATTTGTTTTCTTTTATTTCAGCCAGGTTATCCTAGTATGAGGATTTGGAATGAGAATCCTCCTTACAAAGCACTGGCGTAGGCTAGATTTTCTTTCTCTATTTGTATCAAATAGCTGATCATGACATGAATTCGACTGGTGTTATTTATTTGCTCACAGCCAATGTTGATTTATCTAATTATTTTTGGCACACTTCCAATTTTCTACTTGATAGTCAAAAAATCAATTCTCACTTTGTCCTTTTGTACAGACGTATGGGTGAGAATTTATGGTTCAATAAATGCCCCCATAATGGATTTTGTATGAGCCAATGGCGAGTACAAATCTGTTGAAAAATAGATTTTGATATTTGCTTGTCTGATCGTATTATTGTTTTAGGTATGCTGCATCAAAGCTCAAGGTAACAATATGTTTGAAACTCTGTGTTATGCTTTATTTTTTAGTTATTTAAAATTTAAAAATTTAATTTTTTTAATTATTTGGAAAACCCTAAATAAAATTCTCTCCCTAAAAGAAAATTTTCTCTAATCTACCCCTATGAAATTAAACCCTATTCCTTAATCAAATTTTCCCCTCAACGCACGAACCCTGTTTCCCCTGCGAGTGTTGCGTCGCCAGCCTCCTCGTTTCCGGCAGCGTTCTCCGAGGCCAACGCCGGCAACTCCTTCCCCTCTGTCCGGCGACCCTTCCTTACCTTCTCCTTCCACCCGGCGAGCTTCCCAGAAGAGCAGCGATTTCGTTTTCTTCCTCGGCGACTGCTCTGTCTGTTCAGCGGCGAGTGTCGACCTTGGCAGCGGCGTCTCTTCCTTCCCAGCGAAGCCAGGCGGCGGCAAAGAGTTCCGAGTCGGACGTCGACTCCTTCTCTTCCCGGCGACTCCTCTTTCCCTCTCCAGGCGTCGTCGACTTGTTTCTTCCGGCGGATCTTCTTCTCCAAACGGCGACAAGTTTTGGTCGGAGCTCGGGCTCGGGCATCGACTCCAGCATCCCTCACCGGCAGCGACCTCCCCTCTTCCCTTTCCCGGTGCCGGTGACCTAATTTCCCATCCAACGCCGCTCCTTTCCATCGAGAGTCGGCGGCGTTTCCTGTGACGCGAACGAATGCGAACGAGCGAAGGTTCGCGTGCGGCATTCGTCCGCGTAAGTCTTCGGCAAAGGTAAGCATTTTTTTTTATTAATTTAAATAGTTTCTACGGCAGTGAATTATTAAAACCCTAAATTTCATATTTTGGTGTTAAGGGTAGAATTAAAAATTGTGGTATAGCTGGGATTAACGGCTGACGGTAGAAGTGTTTCACTGATAAGAAGAGATAATTGAACTTTCAGCTAGGATTCCGGATATTAGCGATTGAGGTAGGAATCTTTCCCCTACCTTTGTTACGGTGTCGAATTCATGTGTAGATAGACCTTCACACCTTATCTTTGAAACTATTCTGATTGATTTGATTCTAAATTCAGTTGACCTCATTATCCTATTATTTGTGCATAATTGGCTTCAGTATCATATGATTATCATGAATGCATTGAGAATATGTTTTTCTGATATTTCTGTTAGAAAGTTATGAATAATTATGAACCATGCAAAAGAATTGAGATGTTATACTGTTATCATGTCGTGGCATGCATATGACCTCTGACCTGGTGATTTATCACCAGTGGCCTATTTATCTGAGTTGTAGTTCTGATTATATCAGACTATGTGTTTGCCGGTTAGGGCACCGCCAGTTGTCCTCGGACAATACTACAGATGTCAGATGTTGGACGCAACATTCACCGGACTGTCTAGATACAGTCGTTCTATCGTGTGAGCTGACGATAGAAACACTCTGAGAATGAGTGCGGCTCATGAGTGAGAATTGTGGCCAAGCTTGATGATTTACACGACAACCTTATGTTCCATTATTTTGTTGTATTATCAGTTCCTGACATGTAGTGTAGCTCGGTTATTGCAATTTCATATAAATTGAACATGCATCATATCTCTTGGTTCCTACATAGCATTTTCGCTAACTCCCCTTGTTTCTCCTCCAGGTACCGAGTTTGCGTCTGGGAGGGATAGAGTAGATAGTTAGTTATCCACCGGAGACAGAGTATCATCAAGTGTTCTTTGCTAAATGTTTTTTTCTGATTTATTCTAGTCTTACAGTTAAATTAATTGCATCTTTGTTAGAGTGTCTTTATAGACTTTAGTTAATGAATTTTGTAATGGAGTCAGTTGATTATGATACACAGTGCTGATGTTGAATTTAAGACTATTTGATTTATTTGATTTTATAGTTCCTTTGTTCCTATCAATATTGTCATCTCCCTGGGGAACCCTGAGCTAGGAATAGCCGACTTCCGCCGGGGCATGACAATTTTATTGGTATCAGAGCGAGGTTCAATAAGAAAGCCTAAGGATATAGGAACATTAGGACTAGGATTGAGTTAAGGTTAGAATGATTGAGTAAGTAAACATTCATTATATGACATGTTATTTTGTTGGCAGGATGGCACCAAGAACTAGAGTTAGAGCAATCTCAAGTCAAGGAAGTAAGGGAGCTAGAAATTCTCTTGATGCCGAGGTACAGTTACCTCAAAACTTACCTAGAGCCCCTACAAGAAGAAGTGGGTATGAAGCCTTAGTACCCCTAGAGGCAGCACCACCTGCTGAAACAGTCAGGGATGAGGGTGAATCGTCCTCTCCTTCATTGGTACCACAACCCGTAGTAACTCAACCAGTTAGGGCAGCCAGTATGCTTATGCAATTTTCTCAGTTGGGAAAAGATAGATTTGGTGACTTCGCCGGTACTACTGACCCTTGGGCTGCCAGAAATTGGTTACTAAAGGTAGAGCAAACTTTTAGAGCACTAGGATGCCCAGAGGAACAAAAGGTGGAATTGGCCACATACTTTTTATCTGATAGAGCCGGGACGTGGTGGTCTGGTATGAGAGTTACCTTTGGAGATGGTCTTATCCCTTGGGCTGATTTTAGAAGAACATTCCTTGAGAAATATTTCCCTGAAACTTTTCAAGACAGCCAGATGCAGGAGTTTCTGAACCTAAAATAAGGAAAAAGGACCGTAAATGTTTATGTGACTGACTTCGAGAGGTTATCTGATCTATTTCCAGAATTAGTGGCCACCGAAAGGAGAAAGTGTCAACTGTTCATTAAGGGACTATATCACACCATAAAGGGGCAGATGAACACTATCCCATTAGATAGCTTTCAGGAAGTGGTAAATATGGCATTCAGAATAGAGGCTTCTCTACTTGATGTGGAAAAAGATAAACAAATAGAGAAGGTTCAAGAATTTGCAGAATATAGAAAGGTCAATCAGTCAGTTAGGCCAATGGAAACAAGAACCTATGATGGGAAGAGATCTAGAGCAGTATTCAATAACCATCAGAGACCTGTACACTCTTCCTACGCACCAAGCTTTAATTCAATAGGGTTAGCAAGAAAATGCTTTAAATGCAACAAAGAGGGACACACGGCTAATATCTGCCCTCTTAACAAAATACGATGCCATTATTGCAAGGATTGGGGCCATTATAAAATTAACTGCCCATGGAAAGGATTTCAACCCCCACAGCAAAGTTACCAGCAGAGCCATCAACAAAGCTACCAACAGAGCTCTAGACCTAATACTTACAATGGGAGACCAGGTCAGGCTAGTCAGGCAGGGTCACAGCAGAGGCAGCCTCAGCAATGACCTTCAGGCCCAGCCAGAGTATATGCAGTAACCCAACAAGAGGCTCAGGAAGCTCCAGACACAGTAATGAGAGGTATTATTTTCGTATATGATTATCCTTCATGCCTGCTTATTGATACTGGTAGCACTCATTCTTTTATCTCTTATGAGTTTGTGATGAAAATAAAGAAAAAGCCCACTGTAGCTAGTACTGAACTATCTGTCTGCACACCTTCTGGAGGTGTGATGCAATCTCACTTAGAACTGAAAACAATGTCCTCTCATCTTTGGTGATATAGTTGTTGAAACTGATCTGAGAGTTTTAGACTTCTCAGACTTTGACATTATCCTGGGCATGGATTGGCTTTTTATCCATTATGCTAATGTTGATTGTCATAATTATGTTATGACCTTTAACCCTCCTAGTTTACCTTCCTGGAGATTTATAGGAGTCTCTGGACAAGTTGCTCCCATAATTTCTGCTATGAAGGCCAAGAAATTAATGGGAGATGGGTGCCATGGATTTTTATTATCCATTTCAAAGCTAGAAGAGAAAACAAGAGAGCCTATGGAGCAAGTTGCAGTGATAAGGGAATTCACAGATGTGTTCCCTGAGGAGTTACCGAGACTTCCACCAAAAAGACAGGTTGAATTTGCAATTGAGCTTCAACCTGGGTCTGCTCCAATTTCTAAAGCACCATTCAGAATGGCTCCTAAAGAATTATAAGAACTTAAGAGCCAATTGCAAGAACTTTTAGACAGGGGGTTTATACGACCTAGTGTATCCCCTTGGGGTGCTCCAGTCCTCTTTGTAAAGAAGAAGGATGGATCTATGAGACTATGCATTGACTACAGATAGCTGAATGCCATTACAATCAAAAATAAATATCCCCTTCCCCGAATTGACGATTTATTTGACCAGTTGAAAGGCGCATATGTTTATTCTAAGATTGACTTGAGATCAGGGTATTATCAAATAAGAGTGAGAGATGAAGATGTGTCCAAGACTGCATTTAGAACAAGGTATGGACACTATGAATTTTTAGTGATGCCCTTTGGACTTACTAATGCACCTGCAGTTTTTATGGACATGATGAATAGAATTTTTATTGATTATCTGGATAAATTTGTAGTCGTCTTCATAGATGATATTTTGATATATTCCTGCAGTATGACTGAACATGAGAAACATCTCAGATTAGTTTTGGAAAGGTTGAGACAAGAAAAGCTATATGCTAAGTTCAGTAAGTGTGACTTTTGGCTTAAAGAAGTGGCATTTCTAGGCCATGTTATTTCTGGTGATGGAATAGCTGTGGACCTCCAGAAGATTTCTGCTATCTCTGAGTGGGGGAGGCCAAAATCAGTGCAAAAATTCGAAGCTTTCTTGGTTTAGCAGGGTATTATAGACGATTTGTGAAAGGATTTTCTAAGTTGGCTGCTCCTTTAACCTATCTGACCAGAAAGGGTGTGAAATTTGATTGGAAGGATACATGTGAAAATAGCTTCTTAGAACTGAAAAAGAGATTAATTACTGCTCCAGTGTTGGTAATCCCTTCTGGAGAAGATAGTTATATCGTGTACACTGATGCTTCTGGTCAAGGTCTGGGTGGAGTTTTGATGCAAAATGATAGAGTAGTTGCCTATGCATCCCGGCAACTCAAGAATCACGAGAAGAATTATCCAGTGCATGACTTGGAACTGGCTGCCATCATTTTTGTTTTGAAGTTGTGGAGACATTATTTATATGGCACTACTTTTGAAATATTCACTGACCATAAAAGTTTAAAATATCTGTTTAGTCAGAAGGAGCTGAATATGAGGCAACGCAGGTGGATGGAATATCTAAAAGATTATGATTGCCAAATTAAGTATCACCCTGGCAAGACAAACGTGGTAGCCGATGCTCTGAGCCGGAAATCGGAAGGAACACTTGCTCGTCTGAGGACTACACCAACCGATTTAATTAAACAGCTTGTGGAATTGGGTGTTGAAGTAATAAATGAATCAGAAAGGAGTTACTTGGCTGTGATGAGAGCTCAGTCTCAGCTTGTGCAGAAAATTAAAGAGACTCAATTGGGTGATGAAAATCTATTATCTTTGAGTAAGAAAGTAGAACAAGGGCTATTACCCGATTTCACAAAAGATTCAGAAGGAGTGTTGAGATTCAGAGGAAGACTGTGTGTACCCGAAAATCATCCTGTGAAAGAAGAGTTACTAAATGAAGCACACCGGTCTAAGCTTACCATTCATCCAGGGAGTACAAAGATGTACAAGGACCTTAAGGAATATTATTGGTGGAACAATATGAAAAGGGACATAGCAAAGTTTGTATCATGTTGCCTAACATGTCAGCAGGTGAAGGCTGAGCATATGAGACCAGCAGGGAAATTGCAAAATATTCCTATACCTGAATGGAAGTGGGAGCATATTACAATGGATTTTGTCTCAGGGCTTCCTAGATCTCAAAGGGGATATGACTCAATCTGGGTAATTGTTGATAGATTGACTAAGTCAGCACATTTTCTACCTGTTAAGAAAACTGACACCTTGGATAAGTTAGCCACTCTATATTGCAATGAGATTGTTAGACTGCATGGTGTACCTACTAGTATTATTTCAGACAGAGATCCGAGGTTTACTTCTAGATTCTGGGGTAGTTTGCAAAAAGCTTTGGGTACACGATTGCATTTTAGTACAGCATTTCATCCCCAGACAGATGGCCAATCAGAAAGAACTATACAAACTTTGGAAGATTTGTTGAGAGCATGTGTACTTGATTTTGGTGGCAATTGGGAAAGTTATTTACATTGGGCAGAATTCTCATATAATAACAGTTATCACTCATCAATAAAGATGGCACTGTTTAAAGCCCTATATGGAAGGAGATGCAAGTCCCCTGTACTTTGGAATGAGGTGGGTGAAAGGCTATTGTCAGCACCTCAGATGCTACAACAGGATGTGGAAATAGTACAAGGGATCAAACAAAGGTTGTTGACAGCTCAGAGCAGGCAAAAGAGTTATGCTGACAGGAGAAGAAGAGATTTGGAATTTATCGTTGGCGACCATGTGTTTTTGAAGGTATCTCCGTTGAAAGGTGTGATGAGATTTGGAAAGAAAGGAAAACTAGCTCCGAGATACATTGGACCTTTTGAAATTCTGGAACGGGTAGGTGCAGTAGCCTACCGGTTGGCTTTACCACCCTCTCTCTCTGGAGTGCACAATGTTTTTCATGTCTCTATGCTATGGAAATATATATCTGATCCATCTCATGTGTTAGAGAAATTGTCAGTGCCGGTTCAGCCCGATACCTCCTTTGTTGAACATCCTATGCGAATATTGGAAAGAAAAGAACATCAGTTAAGAAACAAGATCATCAAGATGGTTAAAGTCGGTTGGCAACATCATTCAGATAGCGAGGCTACGTGGGAGCGTGAAGAGGATGTAAAGGCTCAGTACCCCCATTTGTTCTAGCATGGTACGTGAATTTGAGGGACCAAATTCTTTTAAGGGGTAGATAATGTTATGCTTTATTTTTTAGTTATTTAAAATTTAAAAATTTAATTTTTTTAATTATTTGGAAAACCCTAAATAAAATTCTCTCCCTAAAAGAAAATTTTCTCTAATCTACCCCAATGAAATTAAACCCTATTCCCTAATCAAATTTTCCCCTCAACGCACGAACCCTGTTTCCCCTGCGAGTGTTGCGTCGCCAGCCTCCTCGTTTCCGGCAGCGTTCTCCGAGGCCAACGCCGGCAACTCCTTCCCCTCTGTCCGGCGACCCTTCCTTACCTTCTCCTTCCACCCGGCGAGCTTCCTAGAAGAGCAGCGATTTCGTTTTCTTCCTCGGCGACTGTTCTGTCTGTTCAGCGGCGAGTGTCGACCTCGGCAGCGGCGTCTCTTCCTTCCTAGCGAAGCCAGGCGGCGGCAAAGAGTTCCGAGTCGGACGTCGACTCCTTCTCTTCCCAGCGACTCCTCTTTCCCTCTCCAGGCGTCGTCGACTTGTTTCTTCCGGCGGATCTTCTTCTCCAAACGGCGACAAGTTCTGGTCGGAGCTCGGGCTCGGGCATCGACTCCAGCATCCCTCACCGGCGGCGACCTCCCCTCTTCCGTTTCCCGGTGCCGGTGACCTAATTTCCCGTCCAACGCCGCTCCTTTCCATCGAGAGTCAGCGGCGTTTCCTGTGACGCGAACGAGCGAAGGTTCGCGTGCGGCGTTTGTCCGCATAAGTCTTCGGCAAAGGTAAGCATTTTTTTTTATTAATTTAAATAGTTTCTACGGCAGTGAATTATTAAAACCCTAAATTTCATATTTTGGTGTTAAGGGTAGAATTAAAAATTGTGGTATAGCTGGGATTAACGGCTGACGGTAGAAGTGTTTCACTGATAAGAAGAGATAATTGAACTTTCAGCTAGGATTCTGGATATTAGCGATTGAGGTAGGAATCTTTCCCCTACCTTTGTTACGGTGTCGAATTCATGTGTAGATAGACCTTGACACCTTATCTTTGAAACTATTCTGATTGATTTGATTCTAAATTCAGTTGACCTCATTATCCTATTATTTGTGCATAATTGGCTTCAGTATCATATGATTATCATGAATGCATTGAGAATATGTTTTTCTGATATTTCTGTTGGAAAGTTATGAATAATTATGAACCATGCAAAAGAATTGAGATGTTATACTGTTATCATGTCGTGGCATACATATGACCTCTGACCTGGTGATTTATCACCAGTGGCCTGTTTATCTGAGTTGTAGTTCTGATTATATCAGACTATGTGTTTGCCGGTTAGGGCACCGCCAGTTGTCCTCTGACAATACTACGGATGTCAGATGTTGGACGCAACATTCACCGGATAGATACAGTCGTTCTATCGTGTGAGCTGATGATAGAAACACTCTGAGAATGAGTGCGGCTCATGAGTGAGAATTGTGGCCAAGCTTGATGATTTACACGACAACCTTATGTTCCATTATTTTGTTGTATTATCAGTTCCTGACATGTAGTGTAGCTCTGTTATTGCAATTTCATATAAATTGAACATGCATCATATCTCTTGGTTCCTACTTAGCATTTTCGCTAACTCCCCTTATTTCTCCTCCAGGTACCGAGTTTGCGTCTGGGAGGGATAGAGTAGATAGTTAGTTACCCACCGGAGACAGAGTATCATCAAGTGTTCTTTGCTAAATGTTTTTTTCTGATTTATTCTAGTCTTACAGTTAAATTAATTGCATCTTTGTTAGAGTGTCTTTATAGACTTTAGTTAATGAATTTTGTAATGGAGTCAGTTGATTATGATACACAGTGCTGATGTTGAATTTAAGACTATTTGATTTATTTGATTTTATAGTTCCTTTGTTCCTATCAATATTGTCATCTCCCTGGGGAACCCTGAGCTAGGAATAGCCGGCTTCCGCCGGGGCGTGACACTCTGGATTATAACAGCTGCTTTGAAGCATCTTCGAAAGCTCTCAAGTATTAGGGATGCTGCTGAAATGGATAGACGAGAACTCATGCTTCAAGGAGTTATTCAAGAATTTTTATTTGGTTGTATTCGAGTATTGTGTACTCCTTTACATTGAGACTTGTATTCAGATGCCAATCCTAAATCATAAATCTTTGATACAAGATTTGCTAGTCTACTTATGTCACCTTGAAATATTTATCTTCCTTTGCTATTTATGCTTGCCGTGAGGTAACGAGATTGGTTTTTGTAAAATGCTTCAAATATTCTTACCTTACTGAGATTGTGTCTTTGCTCGAGCAATATATATTGACTTCATAGACTTGCTGCTCATACTCAATGTTTATTCCCCGTCACATGTCCCTATGTTGAAGGTAACATTCATGATAGAGAACCTCTAGGCACCATAAGTATGATCTCCATAGCCATCTCATCATTGATATGATTTGTTCTGTGTATGGTATTCCACCCTCTTTGCTTCAGAATCCACTGGCCAGGACAGTATTTCTATAACATTTCAATCAGGAATTGAATTGGCTGGAGCTAGATTGCACCACTGCATGTGTCATGTATGAACAAATTTTCATGATGGTTCAATATAATTTCTTGTATTGGTGAATGCCATTTTTTTTGGGCTTTAAATGCTTTGACAAAGATTTAGAAGTGATGATTGAAGATTGCCCCCAGTGTGACGAGTTAGGTGTTCAACAAAGATTAGGGCTAGACATAAGCTTTCTGCCTCCATGGGCATTTGAGTAAGATGATAATCTTCCATCACTGTTATTATGGCTAAACATGCATCCAGCAATATTTCCAAGGTTTCATTTTTGGACATAGATGCCCAGATTTTGATCTGTTGATGAGGATGGGATATTCATAATTAAATTGTTTCAGGTTGAGGAGGGGAAGTGGGCTTTCTGCATTATAAATCTGATGGACGACAATGCAACCACCATATCATGCCAACGTTTTATCAAACCATCAAAAACTTTGTTGTTGTATCAATTCATCTCTTTTATCCTTGATTTTGGTATCAACAGGCTTGTCAAAGTAATGATGCCCTAGTGTGATTTTGCATCTATAGTGACATATTTGTTCTTCCTTGGCAATTCAACTTGTTTATTTCCAATCTTCTATAGTTATGAATCGCTTAGCTTGAACTTAGAGCTTGAGCTTGTCTTGAATACTTGGGCATGGTACATGACTTCTCAAAATGCCTTTGTTTCTCAAGAGTTTTAGATCTTCCATGATAAGATAGCATGAATTTGTAAGATTTGACATCTCTTGTTCATACACTTCAATAATTTTCAAAAGGAGCTATCCAATATGTTGATGCTAATTTGAGATGTGCGTAAAAGTAGTTAATGTTTAGTACTTGAGTTGCACCATCTTGCAATATGGTCAAACATTGCTTCATCTTCAATTCTTTCAATATTCATCAGGGTTGTGGTTGTAATCTTTCCATTGACCTCATGTCAACCAAGGTCTTGACCTTTGCTTGTTGATGAAGAGCATTACTCAATAATGGACCTTTAGAAGCTTTGTGTAAGTGTTCATTCATGAAGGATCGAATGTGGTTTTGCTTGAAGCTCCTTTAGCAATATGAAGGGCTTTGAGAGTTGAATGTAAGTTGTCATTGTGATGTAGAGAGAGTTAAGATGAGTGATTCAAAATGGGTGAATAGGCCTTTGGGCCAAACATTCAAAATGGGCGAACCATTCAGATTTGAGTGAATGGGTTGTGGGACCAAACGTTCAAAATTGGGGTGAACAGGTCATGGGACCAAATGTCTAGAATTTGGATGAACGGGCCGTTGGACCAAATGTTCAGAATTTGGTGAATGGGTCATGAGACCAAGCATTCGAGATTTAGATGAATGAGTCATGGGACCAAATGGCGCCAAAAACTTGTCTAGCAATACTATCAATTATATCAATATTAACAAAAACCAAGGTCCCCAACAATGGCGCCAAAAACTTGTTGTGTCCGCAAGTGCACGGATACTCGAAGTAATAAAAAGTTATCAAACCACAGAGACCTTCTTGTTAAATACCAACAAATTGATTTCTCACTAGCTAAACAAATCGAATATGATGAAAGTAATTGATCGAACGGTATACGGAAAATTAGAGAGAGAATTGGGACTAGGGGTTCATCCACCTTAATATCTATGACTAGATATAATTAAGTGTTCATCAATTTATTCTTGTTATGGTAAAGATGTAGCTTACTTAATAAAGAAATTAACTCGCTCTCGCGCAGTCAAATTACAAAGAACAACCCTCACTCTCATGCGGGATTTATTCAATGTTTAATATAACTAAACTTTAATAGAGAGATTAAGAATCACTCTCGTGCATTCCATCTCAATATCAAAATCTCAAGCAAAACTATGTATTCTCATACCTTAGTTTCACATGTTTTACTTAAGGTTTTCAAACAATCCAATATCTATCCCTAGCATATTTTCATGTCTAACTCAATAATATTTTCTAGATCAAAACATTAATAATAATTAAACTACAAAAATCTAGAAATAAGAACAAACCTAATTTCTTACGATAAGTTCCTAAATCTCAATTTTGGGGTTCCAAGTTTTGCAAATCACTTTTCAGTCCATATCACAAAAACTCTAACACATGTTAATGATTGAAACTAAAAAAGATTTAAGACATTAATCACTTAAGTAAAATTACCATACCAAAAAAATCCTAATGAAATAAAGATCATCTAGTCATTAAGGAATTAAGAGGATTACAACCTTTGTCCCAAAAGAAGGTTTAAGCTAGCATGATTGAAGGATTACAGTAAAACATTGTTTATATTGATCATAAATTGAAAGAAAAAGAGAAATTTTACTAAACAGGAATTAGCTCTCAAATTCGATGAACAGTGGCGACGCCCACGAATTCTTTGATTTCTCCTTTGATCAATCTCCTTTCGCTCTGAAACTTCTGGTGTATGTTCTCCTCCTTCAGGTGTAGCTTCTTCTTAAATTTCATGGTCGATGATGGTCTGTACGCTTGTCGGTGACGAACCCTAGGGCGATGGTGATTCTCTGAAATTCTCTGTGTAGAGTTGATAAAAATTGGTCCTCTCGCTTTTAGATCCTTCTCCTCTTTATCCTGATCGTTCCCCTTTTTATGGATCTTCAATTGTGCCCTAAAGCTCGAGAAATCATCTTTTTAAGTGTCCAGCAGAAGAATCGGGCAACTGGGTCGTAAATTACAGTACCGTGAATATAATTACGGTAGTGTCGTAATGTCTTCTGAAGTCTCGATATGAAATTATCTTGAAATTATGGTACCATAAAAAGTCTTACGGTAGTACCGTATTCTCTTCAAAAGTCACTGTATGAATTTAGACCTAAATCATGGCACCGTAAAATGTATTACGGTAGTGTCATAATTTTCCAAAAAGTTTATGCAGGAAGCGGCCGTGAAGATCATTACGGTAGTATCATATTTGCAGATTACGACTATAAAATTCATTACGGAACTGCCGTAATTTTGCAAGAAAACTCGATTTGACTTGAAATTTGATGTGTAAACTCCTCGTGATGATTAAAATTCATATATGTATTGAAATTGCTTAAAAACCTATCAGAAGGATACCTTTTTACCTGAAATTAATCAAAACCCAATAAAGGTATAGATTCCGAAGTATTGGATAAATAAGGCATAAAAATAAGCAAAATAGTACAATTATGATTCCAAAGGACTAGCTAATAAGTATGAAAACTACTATGAAATTTAGAATCATCACAAGCTAGTACATCTTATAGAGCTTGAAGGAAATTGTCTGCTAACCCTGAACTGAATCCTAGGGAACACTGTAACACTATAACTACCAGGAGTGGGAAACAATTAGATGAACCAAAGGGTAGACCTGAGAATGATGATGAGGAAGAGCCTGACATTGAACCTAGTAATGAGCTAGCCTTAGAGACACCACCTACACATGTGCAATCTTACCCTGGTTCGCCACCTCACAGGTGTGATGAGCCTTCACAGGGTAGTGATGAGTCACGCCAGCCTGATGTTCCTAGATCTAGCTCACCAGCTCCATATAGGCCTCCCATACCCTTTCCCTAGAGACTTGTTCAAGCTAAACTAGATAAACAGTTTGGGAAATTTTTAGATGTTTTGAAGAAGCTTTATATAAATATTTCATTTACTGATGCTTTGTCCCAAATACCCACTTATGCAAAATTTTTGAAATAAATTCTGTCTTATAAAAGAAAAATAGAGGACTACGGCACTATGACATTGACTAAGGAGTGTAGCGCCAATATTCAAAATAAATTGCCACCAAAATTAAAAGATCTAGGTAGCTTCTCTATACCTTGTTTAATTAGATTTATGACTTTTGATTAAGCCTTATGTGATCCAGGTGCTAGTGTGAGTCCAATGCCTTTATCTATTTGCAGAAAACTGGACATCTGAGAGCTAAAGCCGACTTCTATTTCTCTTCAACTCGCTGATCATTCCTGTTAAGTATCCTGTTGAAATTTTAGAGGATGTTCCAATTCAAGATGGTAAGTATTTTATTCTAGCAGACTTTGTGGTATTAGAGATGGAGGAAGATTCTAAAATTTTCATCATTCTTGATAGATCGTTCATAGCTACAGGAGGTGCAATCATTGATGTAAAGAATGGTAAACTCACTCTTAATATTGGTGAAAATATTATTGAGTTTGATTTAGCTGAATCTATGAAAAAACCATTATATGGTGGATCTTATTGTAATATTCATGCTATAGATGATATTGTTAGTGATCTTCATACTTTGTTTGATGAACCTACTGATTCTAAAACATATGGTTTATTAGATTGTATTTCACATGATGACCAAGAATGTTAGGAGGAGAAGATTCCAAAAGTTGAACTAAAGTCTTTACCAAATAATCTTTGATATGAATTTCTGAGACCTAATTCTACTTATCCTGTTATTATTGACGCATAGCTTAATGCAAAGAGACAGATTTGCTTCTAAGAAAGTTGAGAATTCACAGAAAGGTAATTAGGTATTCTATTGATGATTTAAAAGGAATTAACCCCTTTTTTGTATACACAGGATTCTTATGGTAGAGGATCACAAACCGTATGTGGATTTCCAGAGAAGACTTAACCCCTCTATGAAAAAAGTTGTAAAAAAGGAGGTTCTGAAACTACTTAATACAGGTATTATTTATCCTATCTCCGATAGTAAATGGGTAAGCCCTGTTCATTGTGTTCCTAAGAAAGGCGGTGTGACTATGGTGAAAGGTAAGGATGATGAATTAATTCCTATTAGAACTGTGACTAGTTAGCGCATGTGTATAGATTATAGAAAATTAAATGCTTCTACTAGGAAAGATCACTTTCCCATACCTTTTATTGATCAAATGATTGAAAGGCTTGCTAATCACTCTCATTTTTGCTTTTTGGACGGGTATTCTGGATTTTTACAAATTCCCATCCATCCTAATGATCAGGATAAGACCACTTTTACATGTCCATATACTTTGCTTATAGAAGAATGCCTTTCGGTTTATGTAAACTGAAAATTAAATGTTTCTACTAGGAAAGATCACTTTCCCATACCTTTTATTGATCAAATGATTGAAAGGCTTGCTAATCACTCTCATTTTTGCTTTTTGGACGGGTATTCTGGATTTTTACAAATTCCCATCCATCCTAATGATCAGGATAAGACCACTTTTACATGTCCATATACTTTGCTTATAGAAGAATGCCTTTCGGTTTATGTAATGTGTCTGCTACATTTCAGAGATGTATGAAGGCTATATTTTCATATTTTATTGAAGAATTTGTAGATGTTTTTATGGATGACTTCTTTGTTTATGGTTTTTCTTTTGATGACTGCTTGGCTAACTTATCTTGAGTTTTGCAGAGGTGTGAAGAAACTAATCTAATGCTTAATTGGGAAAAATATCATTTCATGGTTAGGCAAGGGATAGTTTTGGGACACTTGGTTTCAGAAAGAGGGATAGAAGTTATAAAGCCAAAATTGAAGTAATTGAGAAGTTAATGCCACCCACGAAAGCCAAAGAAATCAGAAGTTTTTTGGGACATGCAAGATTCTACCGGTAGTTTATTAAGAATTTTTCTAAACTTGCTAGACCACTTACTAATTTGCTTTGTAAGTATGTTAAATTCTCTTTTGATGAAGGGTGTCTGTCTGCTTTTCAGGATCTGAAGAAGGCTCTAATATCTGCGCCCATCATGCAGCCGCCAGACTAGAGTTTACCTTTCGAGCTTATGTGTGATGCTAGTGACTATGCGATAGGAGCAGTGCTTGGTCAGAGAAAAGAAAAGAAGCCCTATGTCATCTAGTATGTCAGCCGAACCCTAGATGAAACACAGAGAAATTACACTACCACTAAAAAAAAACTCTTAGCCATTGTTTTTGCTTTTGATAAATTCAAGTCATATTTGATTAATTATAAAGTTATGGTGTATATAGATCATGCGGCGGTAAAACATTTGATGCAGAAAAAAGATAGTAAACCTCGCCTTCTTCGATGAATTTTACTTTTGCAAGAGTTTGATATGGAGATTAAAGATAAGAAAGGAGCAGAAAATTTTGTTGCAGATCACCTTTCTTGAATAATGATAGATGCAGATAAAGGTGACTGAATTAATGAATCCTTTCCAAATGATCAACTCTTACCCATTGAACAAATCAAGGCTCCATAGTATGCTGATATAGTAAATTATTTAGTTGCTAATGTTTTTCCTCTTAATTTGAATTATCAAGGAAAGAAGAAAGTCTTAGCCAAGGCAAAACAGTATTTTTGGGATGAGACTTATGTTTTTCGAAGATGTGTGCAGATGAGATTTTTAGGAGATGTGTACCAGAGGAAGAAATAATGGATATCCTTTTTCAGTATCATGTATCATCTTATGGAGGGCATGCTAGTACTCAATAGACTGCTTTTAAGGTTTTACAAACTAGATTTTATTGGCCCTCAATTTTTAAGGATGCTAGGAATTTTATATTATCTTGTGATAGATGTCAAAAGACAGAAAACATTAATAGAAAAAATGAGATGCCACTTACTAGTGTACTTGAGGTTGAGATTTTTGATATTTGGGAGATAGATTTCATGGGACCGTTCCCACCGTCTGGAGGAAATAAATTTATTCTTGTGGCAATAGATTATGTTTCTAAGTGAGTCAAGGCTCTTGCTTTTCCTACTAATGATTCTAGGGTAGTTATGAAATTGTTTAAAAAATTATTTTTCCACAATTTGGAATGCCAAGAGTCGTGATTAGTGATGAAGGCTCACACTTTATAGAACATTGATTTTTAGCCTTACTTAGAAAATATGGTGTTAATCAAAGAGTTGCAACACCATATCATCCCTAGACAAGTGGACAAGTTGATATATCGAATAGAGAGATTAAGGGAATTTTGGAAAAAACTATGTCGCGAACAAGAACGGATTGGGCCTTTAAACTCGACGATGCACTTTGGGCATACATGACTGCTTCAAAACACCGATAGGTGTGTCTCCTTTTCAGTTAATTTATGGTAAATCATGTCATATACCTGTAGAGCTCGAGCACAAGGCGTTCTAGGCAATCAAAGCATTAAATTTCAACCTGAAGAATGTGGGAGAAAAGCGAAGGCTACAATTAAACGAGCTTGACGAAATCAGACTCTTCGCCTATGAAAATGCAAAGATTTATAAAGAGAGGACAAAAAGATGGCATGACCGACATATACTCATAAAAGAATTTCAACCAGGTGACTTGGTTCTTTTATTTAATTCAAGATTTAAACTCTTTCCTGGAAAACTTCAGTCTCGGTTGTCCGGCCCTTTCTAAGTATGAAAGACTTATCCTTATGGAGCAGTGGGCATATGGTGTGAGAAGGCAGGAGAATTCAAGGTCAATGGTCAAAAGCTGAAGCATATTATAAGGAAGAACAGAATGAAGAAAGTATGAAGTTACAACTTCAAGAGCCTCAATCGAATCTGAGTGAAGAACGTCAAACTAGTGACCTAAAAATTAGCGCTTCTTGCGAGACAACCCAAGTACTTTTTTAAAAAAAAATTTCACACTCATGAAATTTGAACCAATATTTTCACGGGGCCATGGTTTTATTTAAAAAAAAAAAAAGAAGCGGAAGGCGCAAAGGCTAGGCACTGTGTGCCCTAGCCATCACGAGTCACACCCCGTGAAAAATTTGTTTCACAACCCCGTGAAACAAGTTCACATCTTCAGCTCTTCGCCGGATTCACCACCTCCAAATCTGTCGCCACCGCCCTCGCAAATTCATCTTCTCCACAACTGCTAGAAGCTGCTGCCTCTTCCATATCTGGTGAACGTCATCGACCTTTGCAACAATTTTTTTTTCAGACCTGTTCGATGGCATCCATCTTCTCCAGCTGCTTCGCCAGATCTGTCACCATCATAGCATCTACCTCTTTAGCTCTTCGCCGAATCTATTATCATCCTCCAGATTTGCTACTGCCATTGCTCTCACAGATTCTCCTCTTCTAGATCAGTCTGCTCGTGTCCACAAATCCGCCGCCGACACCTTTGCGACTACTGCTTCTAGATCTGCTGTTGTCGCTGCTCTCGATGATTTTTTTTTATTTTTCATATTTGTTGATTCTAATTTCAGCAGCCACACCACAACCAGCTACCTCTTCCAGATCTGCTGGTGACAATTGGATCTAACTTCTCAGCAAGATCTCGTCAGAACCGCAGGAGACATCTCAATCGACAACCTCTTCAAGCCGGCGGCGGTATCTCCCAACATTAGCAACTGATGTCACTACCTTTGTTTGTTCTAGTAGCTGTCGATATTACCAGCTACCGAGATTGTCGTTCCTATTGCTCTGCTTCATCAGCAAGAGCCATCAAGCGACAAAATCTTTTTCCGGAAGAGTCCAACACAACAGGAAACGCTACAAGTTTCCATCTCTAGCTTTCACCACTTCTGTTCCTACTGAAGAAGTTCTGATTCCTGCCTGTTTCCGTCACCAGAGTCTTCATGAGCATCAGCATCACTGCCCAACATCAGGAACTATATTCAAGCGGCGGTAAGCATCTCAATCTTCCAACCAGCGTCCGCCGCCTCTATTTACCACTAGCAGTTTCATCTAGGCGATAGGCTTTCCGCTGGCACCTTCATCTCCATCTCAGCAAGTTGCCACCACCTTTGTTCCAGTCCCTGCAACTGGAAATTTCTTCTCCAGCCGAACAAATCCAGTTGGTTATTTCCAGCCAGCAGCATTCACCTACTTGTTTAATCCAATTGGCAATAATTGATACCAGCAGCCCTTCCTGATCCTTAGTCGGTAGTGGGTTTTTAGCTGCAAGTAACTAAATTTTACTGATTTCTACTAATCAGCATCTTGTAACAATATTTTATTGCTTGAGCACTATGAAGAGGAAGCAATGTGAATGTCCCAGTAGGGTCTGTCCAGTACATCCAATGTACCCATGAGTCTACATCTTATTCCATGCTCGAAGCATCCTATAAGATTAGCACTCATATTAGTCTCAATCATATCAAGGCTGTCTCAAGTTTACCAAGATATTTCGACTAAGGACAAAGAGCATGTCAGCCCAGCTGAACAGCTTTGAGACATTATTCAGAAGTACACTTATTACAGCAGACAAGGTAACAACCTGAATAATAACCATGCCTTTTATAAACATAAGAGTTTATTACATGATACTTATACAATCCCAAGGCCTCAAACATTAGCCTTAAGGGCATACCCCAACAATCTCCCACTTGCACTTAATCTAATGGTTGAGAAATCTCAAACCCATATTATTACAGTGCTTCTCATGCTTCTGCTGCGCCAGAGGCTTGGTAAGCGGGTCTGCCAGATTGTCATCTGTATGAACCTTGCATATTTTGATCTCGCCACGATCAATGATCTCCCGGATCAAGTGAAACCGTCTCTGTATGTGCTTGGACTTCTGGTGCGACCGCGGTTCCTTTGCTTGTGCAATTGCTCCAGTGTTATCACAGAAGATAACCAAAGGATCAGCACTCGAAGGAACGACACCAAGTTCTCTCACGAACTTACGAATCCACACTGCCTCCTTAGATGCTTCCGAGGCTGCAACATACTCGGCTTCTGTTGTGGAATCAGCAACAGTTGACTGTTTGAAGCTCTTCCACACCACTGCTCCACCATTCAAGCTAAAAACATAGCCTGATTGCGATCGGAAATCATCCTGGTCCGACTGGAACGAAGCGTCAGTATATCCCTCTATACTGAGTTCTTCCTGACCACCATATATCAAGAACATATCTTTGGTCCTCCGCAGATATTTTAAAATGTTCTTGACCGCAATCCAGTGCGCCAATCCTGGATTACTTTGGAATCGACTGGTCACGCTTAACCCGTAAGCGACGTCTGGGCGAGTACACAACATCGCATACATAATGGACCCAATAGCCGAAGCATAAGGCGTATTGTCCATTTCATCTTTCTCAGTCTGTGTTTGTGGACACTGACTCTTCGAAAGATTCAGACCATGTCTGACTGGAAGATATCCACGTTTAGAATTCTCTAAATGGAATCTCTCCAGGACCTTATCGATGTAAGTACTCTGGCACAGCCCGAGAAGCCTCTTAGATCTAGCCCTGTAGATCTTCACACCTAATACATAGGCTGCTTCTCCTAAATCTTTCATCTGGAAACATTTTCCTAGCCATGCCTTAACAGCATGCAGTTCAGGAATATCATTTCCAATGATCAAGATATCATCGACGTAGAGGATTAGGAATGTAATCACGCTCCCACTAAACCTCTTATATACACACGGGTCATCCTCGTTCTTGATGAAACCAAACTCAGAGATTGATTCATCAAAACGAATATTCCAGCTCCTAGATGCTTGTTTAAGTCCATAAATGGACTTCTTTAACTTGCATATTTTATGACGATCTGATGGATTAGTGAAACCTTCTGGTTGTGTCATATACACATCCTCATCCAGATTTCCATTAAGGAAAGCTGTCTTCACATCCATCTGCCAGATCTCATAATCGTAATATGCAGCTATCGCGAAAAGAATCCGAATAGACTTAAACATGGCTACAGGTGAGAAAGTTTCATCATAATCTATCCCGTAGATTTGTTTGAAACCTTTCGCAACTAGCCTGCCTTTATAGGTAACCACGTTACCATCCATGTCAATCTTCTTCTTGAAGATCCATTTACAGCCTATAGGGATTACTCCCGGAGGCGGATCAACCAAATCCCAGACTTGGTTATCTGACATGGAGTCCATCTCGGCTCGCATAGCTTCAAGCCATCTAGCTGACTCCGGTCCACTGACCGCATCCGCATAAGTTAGGGGTTCATCATTATCAATGATGTAGACTCCGTCATAGCGCTCAGGCTGTCGACGGATCCTACCCGATCTTCGCGGTTCCCGTGATATTTGAGCCTCAGGTTGTTCAATAACCTGATCTACCGGCTCAGGCTCATCCATCTGTGCCTGACTACTTTGTCCTTCCTCTGGATTCTCATCCAGCTTTATTTCTCTCCCACTGGCCTCTTGCAGAAGAAATTCCTTCTCAAGAAATATGGCCGTCCGAGCAACAAAAACCTTGTTCTCTTTGGGATCGTAGAAATAATAACCCTTAGTTTCCTTAGGGTAACCGACAAAGATGCATTTATCAGATCTGCTCTCTAGTTTCCCAGAGGCGAGCTTTTTGACATAAGCCTCGCAACCCCAGATCCTGATAAATGTCAAGCTCGGCTGTTTCCCATACCATAACTCATATGGCGTCTTTGAAACTGCCTTGGATGGCACTCGGTTTAGTACCTTTGCAGCTGTTTCCAGTGCAAAACCCCAAAAGGAATATGGAAGAGTAGCCTGACTCATCATAGAACGAACCATATCAAGTAACGTTCTATTTCTCCTCTCGGACACACCATTCCACTGCGGTGTTCCTGGCGGAGTGAGCTGTGAGATAATCCCACACTCCTTCAGATAGTCAGTAAACGCATGACTCAGGTATTCACCACCTCGATCAGAACGAAGTGCCTTGATATTGCGGCCTAGCTGATTTTGTACTTCATTTTTGAACTCTTTGAACTTGTCAAAAGATTCACTTTTATGTCTCATCAGATAGACATACCCATACCTACTGAAATCATCAGTAAAGGTAATGAAGTACTGATAGCCACCTCTGGCATGTTTACTAAATGGCCCACACACATCACTGTGTATAAGGTCCAGTCAACCTGAAGTCCTTTGACCTTTGTTTGAAAAAGGTGACTTCGTCATTTTACCCATCAAACAAGCTTTGCATGTATCAATCTCCTCATAGGAGAAAGATCCCAGCAGTCCATGATCATGCAACCGCTTAATGCGCTTCTCGTTTATATGGCCTAAACGACTATGCCATAACAAGGTGCTGTCATCAGCATACTTGGCTTTCTTATTATCAATGTTTTGTATAGAATTTTCCATGTCCAACATGTATAACCCATTGTTAATTGAACCAGTTGCATACACAATATTATCTAGAGATAAAACACACTTTGAAATATTGCATTCAAAGGCAAATCCTTTCCTGACAAGAGCAGGAATAGAGATAATATTCTTTGTGATACTTGGTACAAAATAACAATTGTTTAATTCTAATACAATGCCAGATGGTAAAGTAATGAAATAGTCTCCTATAGCAACAGCAGCAACCCGTGCCCCGTTTCCAACTCGTAGGTCTACCTCATGCTGTCCCACCTGCCTTCTTCTCTTGAGTTCCTGCACATTTGAACAAATGTGAACTCCACATGCAGTGTCCAACACCCATGATATAGTAGAAGAAGATAACATGACCTCAGTCACATATATACCTGAGCCAGAAGCGATGCTTCCCCTCTTATCTCCTTGGAGCGCTTTACAGTCCTTTTTCCAGTGACCCAGCTGGCCACAGTGGAAACACCTGTTGTCCTTCGACCGCTTCACCTTCTGTTTCAGGGCCTTGCTGTAATTCTTGACAGGGGCCTTGCCCTTCTTCCCCTTCTTCTTGTTCCTAGAAGGAACCATCAAGACAGAGGTTGAAGGCTTACCCTTCAGAGTTTCCTCAGTGGTCAAGAGCATATTCAGCAGCTCTGCCGGCGTACAATCGATTTTGTTCATATTAAAGTTAATGATGAACGCATCGAAAGAAGGCGGGAGAGACTGCAGAATAATATCCACAGCAAGCTCCTGGTTGATGGTATGCCCCAGTTTCTCCAGAGCCTCCTTGTGCCCAATCATCTTGAGCACGTGAGCTCCCACTGGGCTCCCCTCAGCCAGTTTGCTCTGAAAGAAGAGCTTCGTCAGATTATAGCGTTCAGTCCTCGCCTGTGCAGCATACAGCATCTTGAGGTTCGCTATAATTTCTATAGCCGACATATCCTCATGCTGACGCTGCAGCGGTGGCGTCATAGACGCTAGCATCAGGCAAGCGACATCAATGCTATCATTGACGTGCTTTTCATAGGCATCCCGAACCGCCCTTGCGGCGTTCGGAGCGGGCTGCGGCGGTATCGCCGTCTCGAGGACATACAGTTTCCTCTCTGCCTTAAGAACGATCTTAAGGTGTCCGAACCAGTCAGAGAAGTTCGGCCCAGCAAACTTCTCCCTTTCCAGTAGGGATCGCACATTGAAGCTCATGGTGTTCGTTGCTGCAGGAATCTACAACAAGCAAGAACAGCAAGGTCAGTATCAATGTTCAGAATCAATCCAGGACTTAAGAAAGATTCTTTTCTCACTATTTTGTCTGACTGAAAAATCCAGTAAACAGTCCGAAAGAGTAACACTCTTTTAGTGAGATGGGATCCAGATTTCATACTTGGTCTCCGCGTCCCGCTCAGGCGAGATAAGTTGCACAGAGATGACAAGCACTAATTTCTGGTAGGCTATCCCAGCCAATCGCCAACCCGTGCGATTCCCCTTCATCTTGGCAATCCAGCAGACTATGCCAACTGAGTTGGTACAACACAGTCTCTGATCCCAGAGATGGCTGCCTCCATGTGCTACCATATGCGCCACATATGTAGCCTACATGGTCAAGCTGACCTGACCTACTCCCTGGACCACCACGTGCTATGCTGAGCAACGAGAGGGGATAAATCCCAACTCTGTAACACGCAGGTGAAATCCAGCACCGTCTGAAGATAGATGGACGTGCCCACTGAGTGGGTTCAACACGGCTCCAACGATAATCAGAACAGTGAGGTTTCGCGTCAGAAGGCTTACGAGCTTGATATGTTAGCGTTGGATTTTAGCGGTCTTTTATCTTCTTACTATCAGGCATATCCTATGGCTATAGCAGAAGATAAACACATGCAATTCTAATTATTTAAGCAATAAATAGAAAGCATGATCTTATGTGGTAAAAGCCCAAGAACCCTAGTAAGACCTTACTTTTACTTAAGTCTTCACTTGAGCTCCTTATGCATCTCATCTGGTCCAACCCAGTGCCCAAGCGCCAAGAGCACCTCAGGTGCACCACCAGGTGAATGCCCCTCTTGGATGTGTGCTTTTGTGCTCTTGTCTAATCAAAGTACATTTGATCTATCTAGACAAGGTTGACTCGCAGGTCAACAACATATTATAAATTAAGTACAATGTGATTCGCAGATCACAAATTAATTTACAATGTTTTTTTTTAAATCCAGGCACGCAGGCCCCAGCACAGCACAAAAATGGGCAACCCACATAAGACTAAATAAACAAGCATATGGTTCAATCAACATGTGATCCAACATGCCATAATAAGGTGCTGTCATCAGCATACTTGGCTTTCTTATTATCAATGTTTTGTATAGAATTTTCCATGTCCAACATGTATAACCCATTGTTAATTGAACCAGTTGCATACACAATATTATCTAGAGATAAAACACACTTTGAAATATTGCATTCAAAGGCAAATCCTTTCCTGACAAGAGCAGGAATAGAGATAATATTCTTTGTGATACTTGGTACAAAATAACAATTGTTTAATTCTAATACAATGCCAGATGGTAAAGTAATGAAATAGTCTCCTACAGCAACAGCAGCAACCCGTGCCCCGTTTCCAACTCGTAGGTCTACCTCATGCTGTCCCACCTGCCTTCTTCTCTTGAGTTCCTGCACATTTGAACAAATGTGAACTCCACATGCAGTGTCCAACACCCATGATATAGTAGAAGAAGATAACATGACCTCAGTCACATATATACCTGAGCCAGAAGCGATGCTTCCCCTCTTATCTCCTTGGAGCGCTTTACAGTCCTTTTTCCAGTGACCCAGCTGGCCACAGTGGAAACACCTGTTGTCCTTCGACCGCTTCACCTTCTGTTTCAGGGCCTTGCTGTAATTCTTGACAGGGGCCTTGCCCTTCTTCCCCTTCTTCTTGTTCCTAGAAGGAACCATCAAGACAGAGGTTGAAGGCTTACCCTTCAGAGTTTCCTCAGTGGTCAAGAGCATATTCAGCAGCTCTGCCGGCGTACAATCGATTTTGTTCATATTAAAGTTAATGATGAACGCATCGAAAGAAGGCGGGAGAGACTGCAGAATAATATCCACAGCAAGCTCCTGGTTGATGGTATGCCCCAGTTTCTCCAGAGCCTCCTTGTGCCCAATCATCTTGAGCACGTGAGCTCCCACTGGGCTCCCCTCAGCCAGTTTGCTCTGAAAGAAGAGCTTCGTCAGATTATAGCGTTCAGTCCTCGCCTGTGCAGCATACAGCATCTTGAGGTTCGCTATAATTTCTATAGCCGACATATCCTCATGCTGACGCTGCAGCGGTGGCGTCATAGACGCTAGCATCAGGCAAGCGACATCAATGCTATCATTGACGTGCTTTTCATAGGCATCCCGAACCGCCCTTGCGGCGTTCGGAGCGGGCTGCGGCGGTATCGCCGTCTCGAGGACATACAGTTTCCTCTCTGCCTTAAGAACGATCTTAAGGTGTCCGAACCAGTCAGAGAAGTTCGGCCCAGCAAACTTCTCCCTTTCCAGTAGGGATCGCACATTGAAGCTCATGGTGTTCGTTGCTGCAGGAATCTACAACAAGCAAGAACAGCAAGGTCAGTATCAATGTTCAGAATCAATCCAGGACTTAAGAAAGATTCTTTTCTCACTATTTTGTCTGACTGAAAAATCCAGTAAACAGTCCGAAAGAGTAACACTCTTTTAGTGAGATGGGATCCAGATTTCATACTTGGTCTCCGCGTCCCGCTCAGGCGAGATAAGTTGCACAGAGATGACAAGCACTAATTTCTGGTAGGCTATCCCAGCCAATCGCCAACCCGTGCGATTCCCCTTCATCTTGGCAATCCAGCAGACTATGCCAACTGAGTTGGTACAACACAGTCTCTGATCCCAGAGATGGCTGCCTCCATGTGCTACCATATGCGCCACATATGTAGCCTACATGGTCAAGCTGACCTGACCTACTCCCTGGACCACCACGTGCTATGCTGAGCAACGAGAGGGGATAAATCCCAACTCTGTAACACGCAGGTGAAATCCAGCACCGTCTGAAGATAGATGGACGTGCCCACTGAGTGGGTTCAACACGGCTCCAACGATAATCAGAACAGTGAGGTTTCGCGTCAGAAGGCTTACGAGCTTGATATGTTAGCGTTGGATTTTAGCGGTCTTTTATCTTCTTACTATCAGGCATATCCTATGGCTATAGCAGAAGATAAACACATGCAATTCTAATTATTTAAGCAATAAATAGAAAGCATGATCTTATGTGGTAAAAGCCCAAGAACCCTAGTAAGACCTTACTTTTACTTAAGTCTTCACTTGAGCTCCTTATGCATCTCATCTGGTCCAACCCAGTGCCCAAGCGCCAAGAGCACCTCAGGTGCACCACCAGGTGAATGCCCCTCTTGGATGTGTGCTTTTGTGCTCTTGTCTAATCAAAGTACATTTGATCTATCTAGACAAGGTTGACTCGCAGGTCAACAACATATTATAAATTAAGTACAATGTGATTCGCAGATCACAAATTAATTTACAATGTTTTTTTTTAAATCCAGGCACGCAGGCCCCAGCACAGCACAAAAATGGGCAACCCACATAAGACTAAATAAACAAGCATATGGTTCAATCAACATGTGATCCAACATGCCATAATAAGGTGCTGTCATCAGCATACTTGGCTTTCTTATTATCAATGTTTTGTATAGAATTTTCCATGTCCAACATGTATAACCCATTGTTAATTGAACCAGTTGCATACACAATATTATCTAGAGATAAAACACACTTTGAAATATTGCATTCAAAGGCAAATCCTTTCCTGACAAGAGCAGGAATAGAGATAATATTCTTTGTGATACTTGGTACAAAATAACAATTGTTTAATTCTAATACAATGCCAGATGGTAAAGTAATGAAATAGTCTCCTACAGCAACAGCAGCAACCCGTGCCCCGTTTCCAACTCGTAGGTCTACCTCATGCTGTCCCACCTGCCTTCTTCTCTTGAGTTCCTGCACATTTGAACAAATGTGAACTCCACATGCAGTGTCCAACACCCATGATATAGTAGAAGAAGATAACATGACCTCAGTCACATATATACCTGAGCCAGAAGCGATGCTTCCCCTCTTATCTCCTTGGAGCGCTTTACAGTCCTTTTTCCAGTGACCCAGCTGGCCACAGTGGAAACACCTGTTGTCCTTCGACCGCTTCACCTTCTGTTTCAGGGCCTTGCTGTAATTCTTGACAGGGGCCTTGCCCTTCTTCCCCTTCTTCTTGTTCCTAGAAGGAACCATCAAGACAGAGGTTGAAGGCTTACCCTTCAGAGTTTCCTCAGTGGTCAAGAGCATATTCAGCAGCTCTGCCGGCGTACAATCGATTTTGTTCATATTAAAGTTAATGATGAACGCATCGAAAGAAGGCGGGAGAGACTGCAGAATAATATCCACAGCAAGCTCCTGGTTGATGGTATGCCCCAGTTTCTCCAGAGCCTCCTTGTGCCCAATCATCTTGAGCACGTGAGCTCCCACTGGGCTCCCCTCAGCCAGTTTGCTCTGAAAGAAGAGCTTCGTCAGATTATAGCGTTCAGTCCTCGCCTGTGCAGCATACAGCATCTTGAGGTTCGCTATAATTTCTATAGCCGACATATCCTCATGCTGACGCTGCAGCGGTGGCGTCATAGACGCTAGCATCAGGCAAGCGACATCAATGCTATCATTGACGTGCTTTTCATAGGCATCCCGAACCGCCCTTGCGGCGTTCGGAGCGGGCTGCGGCGGTATCGCCGTCTCGAGGACATACAGTTTCCTCTCTGCCTTAAGAACGATCTTAAGGTGTCCGAACCAGTCAGAGAAGTTCGGCCCAGCAAACTTCTCCCTTTCCAGTAGGGATCGCACATTGAAGCTCATGGTGTTCGTTGCTGCAGGAATCTACAACAAGCAAGAACAGCAAGGTCAGTATCAATGTTCAGAATCAATCCAGGACTTAAGAAAGATTCTTTTCTCACTATTTTGTCTGACTGAAAAATCCAGTAAACAGTCCGAAAGAGTAACACTCTTTTAGTGAGATGGGATCCAGATTTCATACTTGGTCTCCGCGTCCCGCTCAGGCGAGATAAGTTGCACAGAGATGACAAGCACTAATTTCTGGTAGGCTATCCCAGCCAATCGCCAACCCGTGCGATTCCCCTTCATCTTGGCAATCCAGCAGACTATGCCAACTGAGTTGGTACAACACAGTCTCTGATCCCAGAGATGGCTGCCTCCATGTGCTACCATATGCGCCACATATGTAGCCTACATGGTCAAGCTGACCTGACCTACTCCCTGGACCACCACGTGCTATGCTGAGCAACGAGAGGGGATAAATCCCAACTCTGTAACACGCAGGTGAAATCCAGCACCGTCTGAAGATAGATGGACGTGCCCACTGAGTGGGTTCAACACGGCTCCAACGATAATCAGAACAGTGAGGTTTCGCGTCAGAAGGCTTACGAGCTTGATATGTTAGCGTTGGATTTTAGCGGTCTTTTATCTTCTTACTATCAGGCATATCCTATGGCTATAGCAGAAGATAAACACATGCAATTCTAATTATTTAAGCAATAAATAGAAAGCATGATCTTATGTGGTAAAAGCCCAAGAACCCTAGTAAGACCTTACTTTTACTTAAGTCTTCACTTGAGCTCCTTATGCATCTCATCTGGTCCAACCCAGTGCCCAAGCGCCAAGAGCACCTCAGGTGCACCACCAGGTGAATGCCCCTCTTGGATGTGTGCTTTTGTGCTCTTGTCTAATCAAAGTACATTTGATCTATCTAGACAAGGTTGACTCGCAGGTCAACAACATATTATAAATTAAGTACAATGTGATTCGCAGATCACAAATTAATTTACAATGTTTTTTTTTAAATCCAGGCACGCAGGCCCCAGCACAGCACAAAAATGGGCAACCCACATAAGACTAAATAAACAAGCATATGGTTCAATCAACATGTGATCCATTCATGAAATTAAAATTTTTGAAAAACCCCATGGTATCAATTTTAATTTCCTTATGGGCCCTATAACCTTACAATGGTCCATTGATGGGGATCCACTCATCCATCTAGTTAGATCCTTTCCCCTTGCATGCACCGAGTCCTAACTGACCCGAGTTGACCTAATGGTCAACCATGCATGCGCCAAGGGCTGAACCACCCTCATGAGTTTTGGCAAGCGGGTGTGACCCCGGGCCTGACTCAAGTGTGTTCAGAAGTTGTCTCAACCAGACCTCGCTACACGCCCTAGATGCAGTCAACCTACAGCCACCTTGTGCTTGCGCATAGGTGCTATCAGGTCAACTCATCTGAGCTGTCAGATGGTCTGATCAGACTTGGATCTATTTAGATTATGCTTTCAACCCCATCAACCCATCTAAGGAATTATAGTAGGGTCACCTTAGATCTAATCAGCCGCGCAAGATATAAGTTTTATAAACATCTAGATCAAGCGCAAACAATCAAACAACATGCTTCACTTATGTTGATAACCCTTAGATCTAAGGGGGTCCCCTTCAAGGGGGAGCGCAAACTTTAGGGGGTCCCCTTCAAGGGGGAGCGCAAACTTTAGGTAACCATGAGACAAGCGCAAAGTTCATGTAACCATGACACAAGCGCAAAGTTCATGTAACCAAATCATCAAGTAAGCGCAAAATCATCAAGTAAGCGCAACATATATGGATCACATCAGCAAACATAATAGCATGCAAAGAGCCTAGCTCTGATACCAATTGAAGAAACCCCTAAATTGGGGGGGGCAAAAACCCTAAAGCATGGCGCTAAAGAAAAATATGCTAGCGGAAGCAAGGGTTTAAGATCATTTGCATGCCATATGTTCAACTATAACCGATTGAGTAGATTGAGATGGAAATTCATACCAACGCCATATGCTTGGAATTCGGCTTGGATGAAGAGAACAAACTAGATCTCCTCCACAAGTTCACACACAAGATGAAGATGCTTACTCCTTGCGGTCCCTTGTGCTAGCAAGACACCCAAGCTTTTCCTTTTGTCGAATGGAAGGGATGATGAGATGATTCCCTTTCTTGGCCGAGAGCTTCTCTTGCTTCTCTCCCACCTTCGTCAACCACCCAACGAAAAGGATGATGAGCGTTGAAGTGAAGAAGCCAACGCTTATGCGTTTTGGCGTTGAAGCATAACCGGCTTTGATTACTTTCCATAAGTGGAAGAGAATCAAGCCAAGCGTTCAAGCCACTTCAAGAACGCATATTGGCATTGAACCAAGCGTTCACATTTGTGAACCGGTTCAATCCAAATCGTTCAATCGAATTTGGTTCATCAAACCAAACCGAAATAGCTCAAGCCACTTGGTCTAGACCAAATCGAACCCCAAGGCTCATGATCTAACCATTCATCTCCTGATGCCCCTGATCTCTCCGATCTAGCATCACCTCTCTCGATCGAAGCTTACCGATCTCAAGCCCTAATCAATCAAACATGATCAGACCAGATCTCACTTACAATCAGAGATTAAATCCCCTTTAAACTGAACCAAAGAATCCAGTCCATACGATCTGACTTAAGTAAGCCATATCATCAAATTGTGCGACCCTGAGGGTTTCCTTTAAATGTCGGTAACGATAACTTACGTTATCACGATCAGTGAGGGGTATCTAGCAACACATCACTGTCTCCCGATATAAAGGAAAGAGTCTTCCAAGACTACTCCCAAACCATAGCACAAGTGTGAATCAACTCACAAGGCATGCATGATTCCTTTGCCACTGGATGTTCTTATTGGACAAGCATGTCAAGCCTGTAACTCCAATACGATGAGCATGATCAGATCAGATGAGCATAGTCATCTGGGTATGGCCATACACTATCTCAATCATCTCATACAAGGGGGGGCCCCTTTAGAACATCACACTCCTTGAACAAGGAGACGGCAATCCTTTATCTATCACAAGTGCCCTAACCTGACTCAAGCTCACCATCCAAGATAGTCTATAATCATTATGTTTCAAATGATATTGAACTACCTCAAGACAATGACAATCATCATTTAGAAACACAAGTGATCTCAAGTCAAAGGACATGTGCCACTTAGTGCTTACAAGGATCATTCACATTGTGACAAGCAATGGAATATCCCAGTAGGGTCTGTCCAGTACATCCAATGTACCCATGAGTCTACATCTTATTCCATGCTCGAAGCATCCTATAAGATTAGCACTCATATTAGTCTCAATCATATCAAGGCTGTCTCAAGTTTACCAAGATATTTCGACTAAGGACAAAGAGCATGTCAGCCCAGCTGAACAGCTTTGAGACATTATTCAGAAGTACACTTATTACAGCAGACAAGGTAACAACCTGAATAATAACCATGCCTTTTATAAACATAAGAGTTTATTACATGATACTTATACAATCCCAAGGCCTCAAACATTAGCCTTAAGGGCATACCCCAACAATGGTGAGCAAGAGGCGCCCGGCCGATTATCCACCCGCTCCACCACTAGATTCTTACGAGGTTATATTTCGTGATGCGGAGCAGAGACAGCGTTATAGGGTATTGAGCAGCCGACCCGTGACTGCCACACGATTTCCCTGTGAGGACACTTTGAGATGACTCAGATTTGCAGACGATATTCAGTGGCCCTTTGATCAGATAGGAGGGTCAGAGTTCTATCGGATTCATAGGAGACTTGTTATCAGTTATACCTTGGAGTTCTTGTCTTCATTGGAAGTACAAGTCTCCAATACTATTAACACAGATCCTAGGAGGATTTCTTTCAGACTCAGGAACCATGAGTTTACTTTGACACTAGGTCAGGTAAACCAGATTTTTGGGTTCCCAGAGGATGGAGTACGCAGGATTCCAGATAGCTATGATGAGGATGCTTTCTGGAGGGAGATTACTGGCGAGAGGGAGTTCATCCCTAGGACAGCCAGAGCGAGCAACATCATGAGCCTGGTTTTCTGATACATATATCGAGTCCTCGCCAACACCATGTTTGGCTAAGGAGAGAGCGACAACACGGTAAGATCATCTGAGTTATTTGTTTTATGGGCCATGGCTAACAGTTTCAGGTTAAATGCTAGATTTTATTTAGTAAAGCAATTTAATAAGATTGTTAGAGCTGCCCGCGGAGAGAGAGTCATCGGAGGCCTCATTACTCCAATAGCTTCTGCCCTTGGGATAAATTGCTCCAGGATGCTTTTTGCTGAGGGACATACTAGGCTAGATTTAGAGCTATGCCTAGCTATGCGATTAATAGATTAGAATGCTGAAGGGTACCGCGTTGTCTTCAAGAACAGCAGTTTTACCTTTCCTTTGCCAACTCCCAAGCGCACCACCATTAGGGATAAGAGTAACTAGATTTTGATACCACCTCCTGAGGCCATGGATGATGACGCACGTGACCCAGTTTCCTCTAGAGCTCCTGCCTCTTCTTCATCTAGACCGATGATGGATATTCTGCAATCCATTGAGGCTGATATGAGAGAGATGAAGATTGATGTAAAAAAGATAAAGCAAGACATGGTGCAATTCAGGAGGGATCAAACAATTATTCGACATAGGATAGCTTATATGAGCGATCGTATATATATGATGCAGGAGCAGTTGGACCGACACTTCACCCCGGATGATGATGATAGTGATTGAGATCACTATATTTTGGGTGAGTATTTTTATTTTGATTGGATTGTATTATGATATTTGATGATTTCGATATGGTTGTATTTTTTATTATCGCGTATGATTGTTGTGATTGTATTTTTGCTTTTATCATTTTCAATATGGTTGTATGATGTTTTAAAGTTTGAATGAGTATTTGATATTGACCATGTGATGAGATGTGTGTTGATTAAATATTGATGATGAATTGTTATTTCTTCCCCAACTATATAGTTTGAAATGATGTGTGTGGATGATTTATAGGTTTAGGGATTTTAGAAATTATTTGTGGAATGATTTTTAGACAAAATTAGTCCTGGTATGATTAAGATTTTCATGTGATAAATATTTATGCATTCTTGTGATATGAGTTGAATAATAGTTACTTAATTTTAATTTTTCTAAATATGTTGGATGGAATTATTTTCATAAAAAGAAACTAGAGGATATCTGTGAGTAACTTGCTCCAACTCCTCTAGTGTAATATACTGTAGTCATGAGTTATATTATACCTTGTGGTATACTTTAAATCTGTTTCAATCAAGTAACAAAGGGAAATCTATAAAATTCTATTTTTACCCTTTAGAAAAAAGATCGATAACGATTTAAATACCATGCCACTAGCTGGCTCGCTCCAGAATAAATGTAATAGAGAAAGAAAAAATAAAAAGAAGGAGAAAAAAGGAGGAAAAAAAAGAAAAGAAAAGTAGAAAAAGAGAGCTGTAGGTCAAGTGGACAACTCCGTTAACTACTTATAATCATGCTATGAGTTAAATTACATTACTTTACAGTATACATTGAATAATGTTATCATGCTAACAGAAATGAGTAGATAATCGTTAAAAGACCGGTCTGCATTAAAAATTACTTACATAATGTTCTATGAAAACAAAAAGTGAAAGTAATTTTTGATGGTAAATTAGATTGATTAAAAAAGAAGTTTACAATTATTTAGGGAAGTTGAATTTAAAAGCCATTACAAGATCATGAAAATCTTAGCCATCTTGGATTATAACTTTTTGAAAAGTTATAATCCGCTACTATAAAATCTATAACGAACAAAAGAGCTACTTTGAAGACTTCACAAAAAAAAAATCATCAATTAACGTGAGATTTATTGTGGAATGAATTTCCATTGTGATTTCGAACACATGGTGAATAGAAATCCATATATGGCAGAACCAATCGGCTTGACTTGGTAAAATAATGATTTAAAGGAAAAAAAATAAAGCTGCACCACAATTACCGCCATTGTGATGCCGAGTCTTGTGCCATATTCATAGTTGCCCCTTTTCCTGAGTTTCGTCACTACGTTGCTGGAGACGAAGTAAAATTGGTCAACGTCCCTACCAGAATTTTCCTCATGTGCCGATTCTTTACATCTACAGTTAGGAGTCCAATGTTTATTTTGATTAATCTAACGGCGCATATGGTTCATCTTTTCCTGTCTCCTTTTTGGCCAGCCTCCCCCGAAAAACAGAACTCAGATTAGAAGAGAAACGAATTTGGATTCAAATAAATTTGATTTGATTACTAAGTCTCTGGCAAAGAAATCTGCTATGATTACTGTACTTTGATAAAATCTGGCGCCAGCCATCCGGTCAAAATAAAATTACTGTACAGTTAAAATCTGAAGTGATTTGGTCAAAATTTATTTAGAATGCTTCTCTGTTGACTAAGGTCCAAATCAGCAAGAAGTTACTCCTGTATCAAACTTTTGATTGGGCACATTGACAAAAGTCAAAATTGTAAGAAAATGAAATCTTTCCTCAATTCTGTTTGAAACTTGAATCCTACGAAAAACCAAATTCAATATCAATTTTGACCAAAATTCAAAATCACCGTGCAAGGAGCCTACTGAAGATTAAATGCTTATGCCTATTCTTGGCCAGAGACGATGAGCGCCAAGACGATGGACGACGAAAGATAGAAAGCGTGCTCTATTCGGTTTTTGTTTTAGACGGCACGAAGGAAGAAAAAAAATCTCTAAATCAACGATCTGGACTTGCCCAAGAGATGATTTAACGGCTCAAATTAAGTCTCAAAACAACAACTCCGATTTATCTAAGCAAACTCTAACTATGATAATTTGATCATCAAGGATCTGACGATCCAAATTGAATCCAGAAGCAGCGACTAAAATTTGTGGTCTATATCTTTCAAATCAGCTCTAACATGTATCAAAATATTACTTCAAGTCCGAAGCAATTATTAATTTAAACTTGGTTTAGCATGATCTCCAACTCCGACATTGCACAAATTTTCCTGTGAAGACCAATTCTAACATTTTGGTTCTCCAAAATTATTTTTGGTATATTAGCCATCTACGAGCTAACTCTGACATTTTAGCCATCTCAACGCTACTCCTAATATATTAGTCTTTTAAAGGTCATCTATGATATTTTAACCTATCAAAGGCTATCTTTGATATTTTTGCCTTCTAAAGGTTATTCACAACATATTAGCCCTTTGCGGGCTATCTATGACATTTTAGCCTTCCATAGGCTACTTTGAACGTTTGGCCCAATAGCTGGTTTGCTTAATTTGAACGTTTGGCCCAATGGCCCGTTCTCTTATCTTGAATGTTTGGCCCAATGGCTCATTCATCTATTTCGAATGTTTGGCCCAATGGCTCGTTCGCTTGATTTGAAAATTTGGCCCAATGGCCCGTTCTCCTATCTTGAATGTTTGGCCCAATGGCTCGTTCGCTTGATTTGAACATTTGACCCAATGGCTCGTTCTCCTATCTTGAATGTTTAGCCCAATGGTCCATTCCTCTACTCCGAACATTTGGCCCCAATGGCTCGTTCGCTTGATTTTGAACGTTTAGCCGAATAACTCATTTTTCTATCCTGAATGTTTGGCCCAAGAGCCCGTTCTTCTATTTCGAATATTTGGCTGAAAGGCTCCTTCACCCATTTTGAACATTTAGCTTTTCAAAGGCTAATCCAGATTACATCAACTCTCTAAGTTGTTATATGGTGCTAACAGTATTGTTTGGGAGGTGCGTACGTCAATACTATGTATCAGGGCATAATTCCTCAATATTGTTATAGTATCATTCGCAATTGAAATCAGATTCCTTGAACTTGAAATCGAATAGATATTCACAGAAAGAATATCTATCGAACTCAAATAGATAAGTATTCACGAAAAGAATATTTATCGAAGGAAGGAAAGGTGAAATCAGATAAATATTCACATAAAGAATATTTATCGAAGAAATAAAGTTGAAAGAAAGAATTATGAAAATTAAAATCAAATAAATATTCACAGAATGAATATTTATCGAAAGGTTGTCGCAGCATATTGTTACAGTACCATTCACAGCTGAAATTAAATTTATCGAACTTGAAATCTATTAGATATTCACAGAAAAAATATCTTTTAAACTCAAATAGATAAATATTCACATGTCATTTTACAGGCCAAATATTTATCAATTGAAATGAAGATCTCCTTATGCCTTTAAAAGGATGAATATCGATCAGGGTATAGTTATACGCCAAGGCTAAATAACTACTCTATGTCCTCAAAGGGACAAAAATCCATTAAAAGATGATTATACGCTAAGGCTAAATAGTTATCTCACTTTCCCAAAGGAATGAACTTTCAATTACAGAATAATTATACACTAATGCTAAATAATTATTTCACATTCTAAAGGAGACGAATCTTATACTCACAAGTCATTAAGACCGAGTATTTATCAAGTTCGAATGTTTGCAAGCTCTCGAGATGTTGGATATTCATTTGATTTGCTTATCCATTTTCTGAAAATATTGATCATTCCAATATGTCATCTAGTCATCATTTAGCTAATGATGAGCTTTGAAATGAAATTGAAAACCTCTTATGGCATATGTTATGAATGATAAATAATATTGTTCTTCTGAATATTTATTTTTATTTGATTATATATGTGTATATCTCTTAATCAAAGATGCCCTAATGAAAGCTTACGTTCATTGGAAGCCAAAACCCACTCAAATAAAAAATTTTATATCTATAAGGTGAATTTAATATGATCCGTATCATATTTTCATATTAATTTAATTGAACCATTTTTTACCCAACAACCCTCTTCAACCATTCGGCATACAACTACAACAACACCTTGCACCCACACGGCGCAACATTTACAACATTAAATAAGGAAAAAACAGTAAGAAAAACCAGCAGGAAACGAGGAGCTCAGTTCCCAGCAAATCAAAGACGAACACCTCAACTTATAACAAAAATTCAACGCTAATACAACAACAAAACCATTAGCAAAACAGCCGCACAGAGGTAAAGATGGCAATAGGTCAAGTTGGGGTAGTGTCGAACTCAACCTCAACCAAAATTCTTAACCCTATTCTTGACCTATCCTGATCCTATTAGGTTTCAAAAACTCAAGTTGGGGTAGTGTCAAACTCAATCTCAACCAAAATTCTTAACCCTATTCCTGATCCTATTAGGTTTCAAAAACTCTAATCCACACTTGTCCCCACCAAGGAAACACAAACCCATTGCAGCAATAGCAAGTGGGAGCATGAAAGCATGGCAAGCAGCACAACAAGCAACGCTAAGGAGAGGGAACAAGAGGATGACATGGGGACCGGGAGGGTTGAAAGCTAGGATTTTAGATATTTTAAGATAGGAGTAATTTAGTAATTATAATTGGCAGAGCAAATTCAAATTCAGGTTTGTATCTAAAAAAATCTAAAATCGTACATCTGACCTCAACACGACTTATAATAATTGAGGCTTACTAAACCTAACTTAGACCAAATTAACTAGGTTTTCCTATCAAAATTGGGTCAAGGCAGATTGAATATAACTTATTTTGCTGTCCCTAGAAGCAGGGCGCTCAGCTCGAACAAAGAAACTCAGCAACGGGTAGGGGAGAATCAACACAAAACAAGAGAGCTCCACTCCCAGTGACACGTCAAGACAACGCAGCGACAGAAATTCAGCAACCACATAAGACTAAAGAACATCAGAAATCCATCAAGGGTAGCCAGCGATCACAAGGGAGGAAGAGAAAGTATACCTCAGCGCAGGTGAACGATAGAAGAAAACTAGAAATTCTAGAGCTGACGACCAGCTTTTGTTCCCAAGCGTTTCAACATCGAATCAGCTCTAGGACAGCATCAAAAAATATCACAACAACCGAGGAAGAGAAAGACGCTAGCAAAAAGGAAAACGAGCTAGGGGAGAAACTAGGGCACCATCCAGAAAGCCTAGAACAGATAAACCTCTTCAGCCCCTCGTGTACAAGCATCGCAGCAAGTTAGGACTTTCCCCAGAGAACTCCAACAACTTCAAAAATCATCGGCAGAGCCCAAAAAGAAGGAAATCTCACCGGAGAAGGGGAGCATCGCCATAAAAAAAAGACCACATGTTTTCGTGAGAATGTAGGATTCCCTCATACGGAAGCACAAGAGAGCAGCGTGACGAGAGAACTCTTCCAGTTTGCCTCACCCATCAAGTGAGCTAGACACCTAGGCGAATGTTCAGGAGCAACATTATAATGAATCCTTAAACAAGCTTCCGAGACACACCTCTTGTCGCATGGAAGAGTGCATACCGGATCCAATGACTTAGGGCCAATTTGGTAAGGCTGGAGCTTCTGGTTTTTACCTAGTTTGATTGGAGCTTATTACAAAAGCTAAGGCTGTTTGGGTAAAACAGCTGCTCTAGATAGCAGTTTAAAAATGTTGTGCTATGCTGTTCGATTCTATTAAGTGAAAATTTATACATATAAAATTTTATAAATTGTAATATAAATAAACTTTCTAATATGAAAGCTTATATAAATTTTATAAATATCTAATATAATAATAAATATTTTTTATTTTATTACATGTGTATTCTTCATCTTGGTTACTGATCCTAAAATTTTTTTTTCAAGAATTCCTCCTATATTTTAGATGTAGAATCCTGCATACAATATATATATATATATATATATATATATATATATATATATATATATATATATGAACATAATATAGAGTAACCATAATAAATCACAAGAATAAAATTAAAAAATAAAACCAAACTCATATAATTTATAACTTTGATGATGTTTCTAATTTGAGTTAGCTTGCATTGTACACAAACCCAAGATTGATTAGTATTAGCTTCCTATTAGTCTTTATTGGTGAAACAGTGAGCAATTATGAGCTGGATCAAATTAGACTCATTTTTTACTAACTTGGACCATCAATTGTAGAGATTTGCCATGTTTTGATTTCTTAGGTTGATATTGCTAAGAGCACCCTAATGATACTAATGATACTAAGGAAGCATAAAACCAATGATAAAACCAATGGTTATAACTAATGTTTATAATAACCTGGAAGAAGAAAGGTAAAGATGTGAATAGAAAGGTAAAGATGCGAGGCATATGATGTATTCGATACAAATATAAGATAGTTGTATAAAATCAAGCTTTTATTAAGCGAACCCAAGAAAGAATTCCCTTTTTCCCAACTCATCCGCTTACCAGGACACCACCTCTGCAGAATGCAGATCAACCAAACACGAGAATTCTATAGAACAAGAAAGAGATGAAGGGAAAAGAAAATTTAAGCTGATCGAAGCAAGGACGGAGATAGTGGAGAGAAGGATGGAGATAGTGGAGAGAAGTGGCTCGAGAAGGATGGAGATAGTGGAGAGAAGTGGCTCACGGGCTGTCATCGAAGCCAGGTTTTTCCAACCTCTGTCACCGCGGAGGTTTGTGTATGCCCTTAATTTGTTTCCGCCTCCATAGGTGTTGTGGCCGTAGGAATGGAGGACTGCTATCTCATTCCGCCATTTCCATCCTCCAGTGACTGCCACAGCTAACCCTGGCAACAGATGCTAGGCGGCGGCGACAGCGACGGGTGGAGCCGGCAACAAAAGGCTACAACAATGGGAGAAATCGAATAGAGTGAATGAGAAATCAAGGAGGAGATCAGCGAAGAAGCTCTTCTACTGTTTGCGGGCAGCGGAAGCCAGATTTTGAAAAGCTTATTTTTAGGGCTTAGAGTAAACAGTGCAGCTTCTCACTTCCCAACTGAGAAGTTGCATTGTTTACGCTAGCCAAAAGGGAGTGCTTTTTATTTTTGGCTACCCGCAAACGGAGAAGCCGGTGGGCAGCCTTACCAAATGCAGCCTTAAGCTGCAAGGAACCTCTCACCTCCGTGCTGCTAACTCTAGAACCCCTCCACAGGACTGAATCGCAATGCAGGACACCACACCTATCCAACTGCCCCTAATGACCAATGTGCCTTGGTCCATGACCAAGCGAGCTACCAAGTCTAAACAATAGCTACCCCTTCCATGTGAGCCGACTCCAATATGGGTAGCCTAGGATAAACAATGTATCCACCAATGGCTGACATCCTCCCAAACCTTCTGCAATAAGCGAACTCCATAGTCCAACGCAATTCAGCTCAGAGTCATGTGACGTTCCACTACATTCATGTCACCCTACTAACTTTCACGCATCATGTCTACTCCCCCAAATGCACCCGCACGCTCAAGCATACATTTTTGTAAACCCTTGCACGTTTGCTCGCAATTGTGCTCATTACCAAGCAACTCATCCATCCTGACATGTATGCCTACTGATGTAGCTTGTAACCACTACCCATAGTCTAAGCGCATAGACAAATGCACAATGCTAGACCTCACACTATCCCCTCTAGTATATGAGCACACCCATTGTATCATCATAGATTTTGGCACCGTACTACTACCACATCCACAGGTGACACATGTCTCATGAAAGTTATGCCCCTATCACAGGCAGCATAAGCTAAAAAGACCAACAATAAGAAAGAGATCCTATAAACCGTACCCTGTAACCACTACCCATAGTCTTAGCACATAGACAAATGCACAACGCTAGTCCTCGCTCTATCCCCTCTAGTATATGAGCACACCCATTGTATCATCATAGATTTTGGCACCGCGCCGCTACCACAACCACAGGTGACACGTCTCATGAAAGTTATGCTCCTATCACAGGCAGCATAAGCTAAAAGGACCAACAATAAGAAAGGGATCCTATAAACGAGCCCTACCATAAGAACTTGTGGTGCTGCATTTTCGGACCAAAGCATACAAGTTTGAATTATCTACATTTAGGGGATAAGACATGATCACACATGGCACACCCACCACAATAAAATTATAAGAATGCCATATGAAAACTATGGGCGATGAGAATCCAAGGCTTTATGCCATCACAGCATGCACACGCAGTAGTCAAGCTCATTCAATCAAAGGCCAAAATCATTGATCAAGGAATAGGCATGAGCTTGTTTTGACAATCGGGACACCAATTCAACGAGTCAAGATTAATGCTCAAGCTTTGCCACTCCACCACCATCTACTATAGTCGCTAAAATAGAATCATGCCCACGAAAGATTAAAAAATAACCCTAAATGCATCATACTTTACTCATATTCAATTCCTACTTCGGTTGAAACCCTATTTGATCATTCTATCAATGTGTACCTCATGATTATCATGACTGCCCATATAGCAGCTTTAACTAGTATGATACCCTAGATCCCCATTAGGTGAACCAATTTACCTCCAATGAATAAATGCTTATGGTGATCTATCTAAGATATTCCGATTTACAATCTTAATACATCTTGAGCATCATAAAGGGTACCATTACTCCTACTCCTCCAGTGTTAGGATAAGTTAACCATCAAGATTAGCATCCACCCAAACATAATCCCTCTATAGGATGATGGGCTGCGGAGTAATGTCCACAAAACACTTTTTAAGTCCTCCGTATTGAAGTACTGATAATACAAAAATATGCAATTCTAAAATATAAGAGTTGTCATTTTATGTTTGATTATATAAGAGCCTATGTTCTTCTCCTTTTGGTGGATCCATTAAGCAATCACTCAAGTTGAAATCTCATAATCCCAGTATCTCTCACACATGAGATTTTTAGCCCACAATGTTTACCAACCACAATTTTATACATACTGTTGCTTGAGGAGATTCTGTGCCTAATTTATGTCAATTATGGATGTATCTAGTAGAGGATTAGACAAAATTAGATATACAAGTAATGTGTGTTGACTAGGGGTGTTTAGAAAAAAAACCACTAAACCACAGTTAACTACCTAAACCGAACTGAACTAGTAATAAACTGAATAAATCGATTCGGTTTCTGGACAGGCTTTTAAGGGATAATCATAGTTCAGTTCCAGACCGGCCCAACACTGTGTCGAAGACCGCCCAAACCGGTATATATATATTATATTTTAAAATATTTAGTAACTTAAGCTTTGAGATTAACTAGTTACACCGCCCAAGCCCAAGCCCATGGCCCAAGTTACTAAACAACCCACCCAATAACTCATGCAACCCAAAATCCAAATACTCTCTTAATCTCCCTACCCAGCGACGACTAGCATCACCATCCAACTTACATCTCATGCAGCCAATATTTCTTTATTGAGAAAGTTAATAATCTCTTCAAGACTAGTAATTATTATTTAGTTCTTTTGTGTAATAATTTATATTTCATATTTTAAATTTTATAATCATAAGATTATAATATTTTTTTTAAAATTACTGGTTCACCAAAAACTAGTGGTTATCGGTTCGGGAATAGTTTGTGGTTTTAGCAAACAAATGGTTTAGTTTGGGGCAACTTTTGGGCTTACAGTTCGGTTAACCGAATAGTGAACACCCCTAGTACTGACTACCTCAATCAAATTAGGGCAAGGGTAACTAGTCTTAAAAAATAAATTTACCAATGGTTGATGAATATCTTAATTTAACAAAAGATATTCAAATTTAAAACAAGGGTCAAAATGGCCAACCGGAATATATTTAAACCAACCATAAGAAAAATGAATCAATTTGAAGATATGCAGCATATGAAAGGCTGTAGAGCCACACAAATATAAATTCTATCACTCATTACTTGTCAAAGGAACAAATTCCCCCATGATGAATTGATATTAGTTGTGTTCCCTATGTGAGGGTCTTCTTGGAGGCTCAATACTCAATGTGAGACAAGACTATGTTGGTAAGGGAATTCATAGGTCCTAATGCCATATAGAAGACAAATAAAAAAGGGAGAAAGAGAATGGAAGAAGAATAAATAAAACAAAGCTTAGGAGCAAGCAAGAGTGAGGGCATGCCGAAGGTATCACTTGGGGGAAATGATAAAAGGGTACAATAAATACTTTGAGATGACTATCTTTGTTGATGCGAAGAGATATTCCATGACCCCTATACAAGTCAAGTAATATAGTTCAAAAAATTATATTGATAATAGTGAAGTGTTGTTGATATGATTAAGAACATTTAAGAAAGGGGATCTTGGAATTAATATTGGGTGTGGTGGGCTTCTCGCTCATGATTTGCTTCCCTCATCTTGAGAAGAGGGTTTCCGTAAGGGGTATGTAGATTGCTTTCCTTATTTGTATAGGTGGTTCCTCCATGAAAGACCCTAATAATGACAATAAGTTCCATCAAGTATCTACGTAATGTCCAAGCAACTATCTCATTAGTTTGAACAAGCATCTTTTGAGTCTAGTCACTCATTGACCAATCAATTGGTTGGAAAAACTACTCCTACACATTAAAAGTTTGGTACAAAAGTGAGTTTCTATTCTAGTTATTCGATGGGGCCAAAAATTGGAAGGAAGCTAAGTTGAAATGATTTATGGGTGCAACTAAGGCAACCCAAGATCAACATTTGCCCTAGGTTAAGGGAAGGGTGGTATAAATGAAATCTTAACTTAGATCATCATGCATGCAAATAAAGTACTTGCTTGTCATTTGTTAACTTGGATCGTCATGCATGCAACTAAAGTAATTGCTAGTACAATGACATTCCCATAATTTTGCTCTAACACCATGATGATGGCAAATGGGATGTGTTCAGAAATGGCAAGTAATTAAAGAAAACATAAATTATCTTCAATAGCTAAATGCATGCTTGTTCGTGCAAGTGAAAGGTAATCTCAAAAAGCAACAGTTGTAAATGAATATGAGAAATAAACATAACTACAGAACTGAAAATGGATTAGAAGGTTCATATTGGTGCTCACTTTCCATGTTGCACATGCTGCAAGCATAAAACCATATACCATAATAGAGCTGGGCAAACATGTTGCCTCAAAATAAATAATGAGCAAAGACAATCCCTCCATATCCCTACTTAAAGTTGTGATAAGGCTTGAAAATAAATCTAATTGATGGTAGTTTTATTTAAATTGAATGGCGGATCAATCAGTTGGGATTAAGTTCAATTAAAAGGCCAATTGTTAAACAGAGAACATCATCTTCTTCTTCCACAGCAATAGGATAGGGGAAGCAGACCTTTCTCCCATGGTGATAGAACAATGTGGGGTGGACCACTGTTCCACAGTGATGGATAAAGGACAATGAACTTGCTCAATCTAGTACTCATTGTCAGCTTACACGAGTGGCTAGTGGAGGAAAGTCTGGGTGTGGACAAAATCAATAAGAGTTCGAAGGCCCAATCCACCTTTGTCTATGTATAAGGTGGAAGCAGGACAAGTAGGTGGTTACAACATTGAACAGTTCATGAGGGACTATAATGCCCTATTTCTTTGAACGAAATTCACAAAGAGAAAACACATTGAATCTAATCTAAGAAGGATAGATTCAATGTGTTTTCTCTTTTTTTCCCTGTGAATTCCGTCCAAAGAGTCAAGGCCTAAAGTCTATTCCACCCTTGTCTGCATGATTAGTAGAAGCCAACGGAGAGGCATCGATCAGGGCTTATAGACATAGTATTTAACTAAAACAGAATCCAATTAAGGGAAATGAGAAATTGAACACCAGATTTAAGATCAAAATAATTATCAAAAACAAATTATTCCAAATATGAAGAATTACACATAATTTCTATCACTGTATGTCAAGAGAAGGTGGACATCTCACCAATACTCCACCATAGCTAATAATGCAACAGAAAGCAAATGACCTCATGGCCGGAGGAACTTGCATCAAATAATCATCGATCAATTCAAGTCTTACAGAAGTTTGAATTCATGGACTGATAGGATAATAATAAGAAAACAAAATGTTAAAATAAATCTACCTCTATAACAATTTCGTTGTCATCAAAGTTAATAGAACCTTGAACAAACTAAAACTGATGGAAACGTAACATCACCTCCCCTAATCAAATAAGCTGAAGCCCATATCCTGCATCACCAGGAAAAAAAAAAAGAAAAGACAAAGAAAAATATTTAGTCGAAGGGAACAATAAAAATCACGCCTTTAACGTTTTAATCACCGTTTAAGTGAAATTAAGAGACTTACATCATCGGATTCCTCTTTCTCCTCGACCTTCTCTTCCTTTTTGGGCTCCTCTGCGGCTGGGGCTGCGGCCGCACCACCTCCTCCGCCTGCGGAGACCGCAACTGCGGCCACCGCGCCTCCGGACGGAACGGAAGCGAACTTCTCCCTTCCGGCAGCGATGAGCTCCGTGATATCCTTCCCCTTGACTTCCGACAGGAAGTGATTAATCCTCTTGTCATCCACCTCCGCTCCCACTGCGTGTCGTTAAACATCAGGAGGGGACTAAACACACGGAAGAAAGTGCTGGAAGAGAATTTCACCTGAATCAAGTATGGATCCAATATCCGCAGCAGAAGGATTGGAATTTCCGCCGAGGACGGCGAGGAGGTAGGCCGCGATCACCTTCATCTCCGCTGCAGAATTCGCCGCAGAGACTTCAAAAATGAATACCAAATGCGAAGCGAGCAGGCGACAGCGGCTGGGGCAGTAGAGTTAAAAACACCCTAGGGCTTGCGTGGTCTATATGTGACTGTAGGCGCCTATAGCTTAAGCCTGGTCAACAGAATATTTGCATAATCCGAAACCATTATGCGGTAAGACAAATAAATCAACTAGGGATGATTGTTAAACTCGAGTCTTAACTTAATCTAACTAAGTTATAACGGATTTAAGTATCTAATTATAATTACAAAAGAGTTTAGATTTTATATCGGTTCATATCCAATTTGTGTCATGCTTAGATTAAATGGTAGTAATACTTGATATAAAATACTCAATTAAAAATATAAATATAATTTTATCCCAAGTCTTTAATCGACTAATCAATTAAAAATAATGTTGTCATAGTCTGTAAATTTATATTTTATATAATAATTTGAGATGCAACAAAGTTAAAGTTTTGGATTTTATCAAATTTAAGTACTGACTAGTACCTGTTTGAATACTTAGATTACGTTCAGCTTGTATAATAGAACAAAAATATAGAATATCGATCCAGGTACAAACTTAAGATTAGCAAAATTATATTGGTTAAATGTTCAGCAATATGAATGCATTGACCTCCCACCAATTGATCAATGTGACGAAATGAAAAATGAAACTAAAAGAAAACATTGCCCTCAGTATCTTAATAATTGCTAGAATTACTAATTCATATAACTGAAGGATTCAACATCAAAGCTAACTACAAGATAGAGTCTTACCGGCATCTAATCAAAGTGTGACCTAAAAAGGCCTTTGGTTAACTTTACCACAATTTAAGAATCGCCTTTTCCATAAGATTTGAATAGGAACAAAACCTCCACACCATATATTCCCTACAAAATACCATCCAAACAGCCTATGAGGTAGAATACGACATTCAAATCTCAATTAAGAGAACCACACAAAAACTCCCATGAATACTTATGTAATGACTCTTGAGATTTTCGAACATAAAAAAAAAATTTGAAAGCAGAAAAAATTGAAAGCCTTCGGACATGATTATAAATCACTATCCTAAAGACAATTTTTAATATTTTAAAGTAACTTTCAGAATTCAACCAAAGAGAATTTAAGAAAACACAGGAAAAAGAAAGTAGTTCATACATAGTTTCACACATTTTTCTTCTTGGCTTGAAGCAGATTATGGCCTGGCCATAAAATGTTCTGTTAAGAATATGAAATAAATTGCAACTCTATCACGGCTATGACCAATTTCACACCCCATGCCCAAGTGCCTAATCAAGACATTTAAATGTTACTATTATCCCCAAAGCTATGGAGCTCATGCTCCCCTATATTTACTTTGACTTAACAAATACAATCAAAGTATATAAATATATAAACACTTATTCCTTTTAGCAATATGGGATCCCAAGTGCCTAATCAAGACATTTAAATGTTACTATTATCCCCAAAGCTATGGAGCTCATGCTCCCCTATATTTACTTTGACTTAACAAATACAATCAAAGTATATAAATATATAAACACTTATTCCTTTTAGCAATATGGGATTAAAAGTACTTCCTCATTGTTTACAACAATAAAAAATATATAGCAATCCCCCACTAGTTGTAAATAATTATTTTCTTGCCAAGTAAATATTATGAATACAAGTGAGTATCTTTAGATTTGAACTCATAATTAATATAAACATCTTAAAGCACTAACGAAGTTGTAGGTTTCATAAATTGTATCTCGACTTCTTGTGTTAGTACCTAAGATATGACATGCATAATACTTGTCATGGTATTCTCAGAAGCTTTCCTTCAACAATCTTAGTGTTGGGAAACCCTAGGGAATTTTAAAATTTTTAAACATACAACAGAAGCAATTCCTCAAAATAGGTCATTTCCAAAAATTCAAAAGATCAAGCTTGTGAGGGCATCGACACAATGAGTATAGAAAAGTAACTTGAAGCTTTTAGAGAGGATGGAGATGTATAGGCGCCTCTGTAGTGTCGCACACAACCGATTCCTCGAGTCCTGACAGATCCCACAAGTGCACGGTTATGTCGAAGTAATATAAAAGGTTGTCGAACCCACAGGGAACAAGGTTGCATACCAGAAAGTCTAAGTTTCAATAGCTAAGTGATTCAAATCAGGGTTTTTGCAGTCAAAAAGCAAAAACAAGAAATCAAACGCAACAACGAGGAGGTTATCTATATGAGAGAGATCGGGACTTCGGTATCCACCACACTGACGTATCTAACATGCGATGAAAGGGATCTATTACAAGAGTTCATAATTTTGCATAAGGAATCTTCCCTAAGTTGCAGGATGGCCCCTCTCGGAGGTACACCCTGGTGCTTATCCGGAATAATCTCTTACTCTCACAGCGGATCTTTCTAGATAAACCCAATAAGTTCTATAGAAAATTATATTATCCTCAAGTGAAAACTAAGTACTCTCGTGTCATGGGTTCACAAGTTTTATTTAGGGGTTCCACCGCCACGACCCTCCTCTCGATATGGATCGCGTCGGCTAAAATATGATATTACGCGGCCAAAGCAATATCACAGAATAAATGCAGCAAGGTAAAATATACTCATATGAACAACCAAATAACAGAATTAAATTAAGATAGCATAAAAGAAATTGTCAGTGGGCTTCAACCAAGTCCCGAAAAAAGGTTTTACGATACAATCAATATGAAAACTCATAAGAATCTCTCTAAAATATTAGGAAAATTGCTACAAAATATTTTTGAGAGGAAGAAGAGGATAAACCCAACAAGATCCCCAAAAATCATGAAGATCTAACGCTCCAATCTCTCGAAATCGCCCCAAAAATGTGTTGTCGCCTGTTCCGTCCGCCCTAGTCACTTCATTTGCCAATTTCTTGATGATTTGGAAATATTAGAAGGGGCTTTTATATTCTTTGGATTCGCCTCTCTGTTAGCTTTCCAAAACATATTTTCTTGTCTTTTTTGGATTTGTTTTGGGCCAGGAATCGAAGAAAAACCGAATGGGTGTCGGTCTGCAGAGTCACGATTACGGGTGAACCCCGTGGTGGTGAAGTCTATTGTGCAGTTCTTTCGGGTAAAAATCACCAGTAAACCCCGCGGGGTTCACCTACCAGTAAAGTGCACTATACATTTTTATGAAAACTCCCTTTGAGAGAATCATGGGTGAACCCCGTCAGGTTCACTAGGTGGTGAAGTCTTTTGTGAACTTTCAGACATCTAGTGAAAGCCTGGCCGTATTTTTCAAATTAGCTCAGATTGGGCCCAAATTTGACGTGCATCTTCCTCTTCTTGTAAGGAATCACCCCATGATTTTAGAATCTTCAAAAGACTTCAAAATTGGATGATTTTACCTAAAATTCCACATAAATAAGAAAAAGTAATGATTTCGAAGCAATCAAGTAAATAAGTCTAAATAGAGCATAAAAACATTAAAATAGGCCTAGATTTGAGATAAAATAATACTAGAAATTACTGTTAAAATGCAAGGCATCAAGTCCTCTTCTTCTACACCCAATATTAGCCTCGGTAAGAAGATCTATGCCTTGGGAGATATCCTTGCTCACTTGTGCAAACCAAAAGAGTATATTTGCACCAAGAGGAGGAAGGAAGTTTCAAACAGCCAAGCTCTTTACCACTTGCGCCAAGAGGATAGGAGGATGAGATTGCTGCTTCAATAGAGGAATCCTTGTGCCAAGGATTTGTTCACACCTCCAAGAATGCTTATAATTCTCATATCCTCGAGAGGGGTGGCAACAACACTTTTAATAGGTAGTCATATTCACTCAACTCTTTTAATAGGCAACAACACTTTACAAAGAAATTTTCCAATCAATTTCCTCAATCACCTAGTCTTATTCCATATGCACCAAGGTGCTATGCAAACCTAGAGGCACCTATATTCGCCTAAGACTTGCCAAAGGAGGCAAGCTTTTCTCTCTAGCACCTAGACCATGTCAAAGGTGCCAAGAACATGCCTAATGTGACATTAGCCACTCAATCCTTCCCCATTAAGCCCTTAAGGGCATAAGCATAATCTCTATACCAATTATACCCTTTTGGCGCCTATGTTTATTCTCCATGACTTATTGGTAGGTCCCATTACTTGAATCTAAGCAATGGACCATGCTAGCCTTCATTGATCAAGTTGATTAAGCCATCGAATCCAATTCGATGCAACCCAAGTCAAAAGTGGTTAACCATGGTTAACTTGAGGTCAACTTACCAAAATGAAGTCTAGCCTCAATATGTTTCCTCCATCTCATCATGCGCATCCACGCTGATAGAATCTCTCAAATAGATCTAAGTTATAAAATAACTTGATAATAAGGCTACCCGATCAATATGAGAACTCAAGTATCAAGGTGTGCAACTATGTAGGTTCCTATGATGTGGTAGTGATGAACTCATATCATCACAAACGGTGAGTGGCACCTGGCATACATCGTTGCTACCGAAGTATTCGGAATGGCTGTCTATATCGACATCCCCTATACCACAATAAGGTACCTATACATTACCGTCCCTTTGCTAAATTGATATCCTGATTGGACAAAGTGTGTCACCACTTTGTTTAAACCCAATCTCATAGTCATGACTAAATTTGACTTTCACCTGGGTATGGTCATACACTTTCAGTCATGCATCCATATAGGGCCTATGGATATCAAGCTTCTCTTATGAAGGGGCAAATCTTCTATCTGTCAATTAAACTTCTCATACGGGTCATGTCATACCCAATGACAACCGTTATAACCTCCCAACTATGGTGAGGTGTTAAGTTATATCAAAGCATTGCCCTAACTATATAGAAAACTCAATGACCTCAAGTCAAATGATCAATGCATATCTCATCACATGCAAGGTTAACTTGTGACACCAAGTTAGAGTCTCATGGTGGGTCAATCCAGTATATCCACAAACTGATATACTCATATACCTACATTAGCACTACGTGCCTAATATATACTAGTCTCAAATGTATCAAAGTTGTCTCTTATCCACTTAGGTACTTGACTAGGGTCATAAGTTTGAGATCAGATGAAATTTGTCTCCACAGACATTATCATGCAAATGTTCAAAAATGCAGAAGTAAACATAAGAATAATAATGATAATGCGAGAATAGATATATAATATATCAATGTGAAGTTGTACAAAAATGGACCAACAATTGGTCTTAGGGCATAAACACCAATAATCTCTTACTTACATTAGGACCTAGTTGTTGAAAAATCTCAACCCTATGTCCCTTGTATGACCATCATACTTCTGCTACGCCAAAGCATTAGTCAGTGGATATCTAGATTGTTGTCTATGTCAACTCTACTAATCTTGACATCACCTATATATAAGATCTCCTGGATTAGGTGAAAATGTATGAGTACGTGTTTGGATTTCTGATAAGACCTTGGTTCTTTTACCGGTACAATCGCTCTATTGTTGTCATAATAAAGCTCAATCAGATCCACAGTAGTTGGAACTACCTGAAGTTCAGAAATGAACTTCCTTATTCAAATGACTTCTTTGGCTACCACAAAAGCAGCAACATACTCAGTCTCGATCATAGAATCAGCTATGGTGGATTGCTTTAAGCTTCTCTAGGAAATAATGCCTCATTCATCCTGAACATATAGCCTGCCTGTGATCTGAAGTCATTAGGGTTAGACCGGGTTGGCTCAGTAGTGTGTCATCTGAAGCTCCACGATAGGATTAAATTACATCTGATTTTCCATGTGAGCTACCTAAAGAGGTTCCATAAGGATCCGGGGGATCCCTCTCAGTCACAGTCACTTCGCTTGCCTCCAATGGTTCGAACGGAGTTCAACCAAAGGATTGGAGAGATTGTGTATCATCGAGTCTTGGGACATAGTAGGATGAACCAACAAACAGAATTTCATGTTCGATGAGAAGGTTCTTGATGTGTGCTGTACTAATGCACTAGTAACCGCAAGCATTACGGTTTTGTTGTGATAGTACTAAAGTGTCAATCCCACAGGGACAGTGATTAAGTACCAAAAGATTTTGAATTAATAGTTAGACAATCAAATCAAGTGTTTTGAGATTACGAAACATAAAACTAATATGACTTAAAGTAAACCGAATCCAGCAAGATAAAGCTTCAAGGAGAAAATAAGGGTTAGAGATATCGGAATATCAGGTTTGTCTCATTAATGGATCTCAAATTCAAACGAGTTAAAATTATAGCAAAGCAATTTTAAAAGTGCTCAAAGAAATATCAAAAGGTATAGATTACCCTCTTTCGACGGCGTAATCCGGTATCAATCTAGATTAGCGTCCTACTTTCGTGGCTAATCAAATCTAGACTGATCCAATGGGTTCAGAGATACTATAAAATTTCTCATACAAATTCTGCCATATTTCTTGACAACTCAGAGTATGTTTGATCTAGCAGATCTATCGTCGCAATTCACCTTTCGGTCCTTCTTGCGACGCCCAAGAAAAGTAATTACGTGATCAAGGTAATACTAGTGGTAAAACAACATAGAACGAATAAACACAAAGTAAAATTTGAATTTGCTTTGAAATAACAAGTTTGAAAATAAGATACAATCAACTAGACTACACCCTTAGTGCCGACAAAGAAATTACGTTATCATAGCATCATTTGTCTACAAATCTATAGAAGAAGAAAGAAACACAAGAAAGAATTGAAGATATAAAAGAACAAACTCTTCAAAAAAGGGTTGAAATCTTCTTCCTCTAAGCCTTTTGGAATGTACGCACAAGAGATCTTCTTCTCCCAAGTTTTTACCAAGAACTTCACACTAAGCCAAGACTCATCGCCATTTCAAGAGGCTTTTCACCCATTTTATAGATTCGAATCCAACTTCTGAACATATGAATTGATAGCTCTCTTAATTAGCTACGTTTTGACGCCAAAAAACGTCCAAAACGGAGCTATAATGAGAGAGTTATGGCTGATTTAAGTTTTAGCTGCGCAAAGGAGATTATGGGCATAATTAGCATTACAGACATGCCTATAATGTCGACACTGATGCTCTTTAACTCCAGAAACATTCATACAATTATGGGGCATTAAATGCTCATCATTTTGGTACCAAAAAGTCTGAAATGGACTTGTAACGAAAAAGTTATGGCCATTTTAATGCACCCCTTTAATGCACATAATGCTCTTAATGCCATTACGGGTCTAATGAGATTATGGACAAGGCCATAATTTTGGTGGAGAATTCCGTTTCACCTGAAATTTTGCCAGTGAGTTGACCTTTGACTTGACTTGATTTCCGGCTATAGTATGATATCAAAGGTCGCTGATGTGAAGATTATGGGCAAGATGAAATTATGGCTATACCTGAAATGTCCTCTATCAAAGTTTTTGTCTTCTGAAAGGCTTCCATTGAGAAAATTAAGGGCTTGTCTTCGGAATATGATTATGCTTACATAATAATGGGCTCCTTGAGAAGTAAAATTGGGAATTACGGCCATGATGTAGATTATGGTCTCGGCCGTAATTCTGGAAATTGGTCCTGTTTGAAGCTAAACTTCTTGTCAAGGTTCTTGATTCACTCGGGAACGTAAATATATTTCCAAATAACTCTAGAAATGAGTGACTTACCCTATATTCATCAAACATGACAAGTAGTGAAGCTTTTGAAGAAAGTCAATAAAATAAGCTAGAAATAGATGTAAAAACATGAAAATAGGTCTCGATTCACTAGTGAACATAGGTCTAAAAGACTATAAAATACAAGACATCAAAATCTCCCAGACTTAAATTATTGTTTGTCCTCAAGCATATAAAGATAAGAGTGGTAGTTAAATAAAGATGAAATCACGTCAAGCTTGTAAAATATTATGTACGGGGTAAAATATCATTATTAACAAATCTTAGTAAGTCAGGGCATTCAAGATAGTCATCTATAGTCAGAAGTAAAGGTGTGAAGATCCAAAAACCAAAGTCAAATAAGACTTACCACTACGAGATACAGTAATCTCCTATGTGGTATATGTACTCAGTTCGAACCTGATTCATCCAAAGACACGAGTTGGGAAAACACCAATGCACTCTTATTTGTTTTATTGTCCTCTCAATTTTTATGTTGACTTCAACTCATTTCTTAGATACCACTGCCAATTTTACTCAGTGCCAAGTAGAGACGTCTTTTTTTTTCTGGTATTTACAATTTTTTTTTTTGAACAATTTTTTTTTGTTTAAACACAAGATATGAGAGGAAATCATAATCATATATTAGTGCATTGATTAGTCCCAACATCTAATAAGGAGAATCAAATTGATAGAGTTATATACTTCTACAAAAAGATCATAAGCATGCCTTAAGAGGAAAAATCTTAATAAAAAATTCAATCTATCACTTCACTACCCTTATCCATCAAATAGAATAATCAAATGAAATTCCTGACCTAGAACTAAGATTCAAAACATAATGATGTCCATGGAGTCAATATAAATATGAAACTATCGTGATTTCCTTTGAAAATCAGAAAGGGTGTATCCAGTATCAAAACAAAACACAGTGTTGTAATTATCTAAAAAGTTTTAAAACAAGACAAACCAAAGTGAACCCTCTATCTCCCAGACTTGAAATATGCATAGTCCCTATGCATAGCATGTAAAGATGAAAATTTGGAGATATGGTGGTGATACTCACAAGATCAGTAGGAGTCATTGTCGATGCTCGTCTCAATGCATTCCTCTTGAGGGTCGTCCTCATCATCATCATGTGAATTTATGAGGACATCCAGAGAAGTTGAAGAAGCTGTCGGCCTTTATGGATTTGAATAGCATTGCACATAGGAAATCCAAAGATAGCATGCGTCCTCGGTATAGCATCTGATGAAGAGGGCGGAATAGCAGAAGAAGCAGGCTGGCGGAAGGGAGTAGCAGGTATATGCATGGTAGATTTTCGGGCTCCGATCTTGCGTTTGGGGGCCATTGCAAATGCAACAAATGAATGGTTGAAATAAAAGAAAAGCAGTAGTAGGATCAAAATCAGAACCTTGTAAATTGCCGAGAGGATTGAGATGCAGAAGAATTAAAATAGTGGTGTCGCAATCTCGGCATAAGCAGTAGTCTCGGTAGAGGAAATCAGTAGGAGTTGAAATCAATAGGGGGAGAACGCTTGCTCCGGAGTCGGTAATGGTCGTGTGGTAGCAGTGGTCGGAATTGAGTGGTCGGCACCGATAATGGTAGCAGCAATCTCTGAAAGTTCAGAGGGCAATCTTTGCGAATCAGGTAGAAGCGAGCGATGGAGAAGAAATTGCTCTCGATCAGGTAGAGCACAGAGAGGTATATATAGCGTTAGTAGCTCGATTGAACGGACGAAAGAGGCGGCGGTGAATGCTGAAGGCGTTGAAGGCAGATTAATGTCGCTGAACTTGTGGCTGGAGAAACGACGAACGGCTTCGTGAAGGTTCGCAGACATTGAGGGGTGGTGATTTCAGGTTCAACTGGAGGAGTAATGGTAGCGGCGTGATCTAGTAACGGCGGAAGCGGAGATGGCAGCTGTAGTTTTTTCGTTGAAGCAAAAGGGCGGCGCCGATCTTTACTTGGATTGAAGGAGAATGGCGCAGATTCGAGGATGCCCGTAAACCCTCTGTGCTTGTGGATCTTGATTGCCATGGCTGGCCTATTATGGCCAGATCCGAAATCTTAACCTAAAATAGAAACAACACATGTCAAAAAAACTAATTAATATTAAAGAAATAAAAATAAAGATAAAAATAAAGCACTTGGTTTGCCTCTCAAGAAGCGCTTGTTTAGGGTCTTTAGCTCAACCGCAGTGTCATTCAGAGTTTGCATTGTAGGTGTCAACACCAACTAATTCAATCGAGTCCATTAGTTTTGCATATGTTTGGCTTCTTTATTCTCTTCAACATCTGGACCCTCCAAGAGATAGACCTCTAGTGGGTCCATCATCATCCAATCAGCCATGGAATTTCATCTTTAATCGCATCATCAAAAATATCTTGGTTCCAAAATGAATTTGCCATCGAAGGGTATTTCAGATTTCGTGATAAATCAAATGCAATAGCCTCCTCACCGATGTTTAAGGCTAGTCTCTTGTTCTTAACGTCGATAACCGCTCTAGTAGTTGCAAGAAATGGTCTTCCCAAAATTATCAGTAATTTCTTGTCCTCCTCCATCTTAAGCACAACAAAGTTGACTAGAATGAAGAAATTTTTGACCTTGATCGGGATGTCTTCCAAGATTCCTGCCGATTTGCGTACTGAGCGGTCAGCAAGTTGCAATGAAATTAGTATTGGTGTCACATTGCCAATATCCAGTTTCCTACATATAGAAAAAGACATTAAACTAACACTAGCGCCTAAATCACATAATGCATGATCAAAAGATAAATCCCCAATTTTGCATGGTATTGAAAAGCTGCCTGAATCTTTCAATTTCTCTAGAACCTTATTTTGAATAATGGCGCTGCACTCTTTAGTTAGCGCCACTGTGCCTGGTTCCTCTAGCTTCCATCGGTTTGAAAGAATATCCTTTAAAAATTTTGCATACGTGGGCATCTGCATTAAAGCTTCAGTAAAGGGATATTAATATACAACTTTGTCAAAATTTTCAAAAATTTTCTAAATTGTTTATCCAGCTTCGCCCTAGCCAGTCTTTTGGGGAATGGAATTGGTGGCTTGTAAGGCGATGGTTAAACATAAGCTAGTTCAGTCACATAATCATCTTTCTCCTTAATAGGTTTCTCGAGTTTGGGTACATCACTGGTGGATGCATTAGGACTCTGGTTAGAATTAGGTACTCTCGGTTCCTCCAATTGCATACCACTATGAGTAGTAATTGCACTGCAATTCTCTTGAGGGTTCTGTTCAGGTTGGGAAGGTAACCTACCTAAGGGTCTTGCTAGACTGGTGGCAAGATTTGCCAATTGTATATCTACTTGTTTGTTATGGGCTTCAATGACATATAGTCTAGTTGTCACATGACGCAGCATATCATTTACGCTCTCATTGGTTTTGGTCTAAGAAGAGATGAAATTTTCCATGATAACTTCAAGTGAGGTCTTTTGAGGTTGTGGTGCATATGGTCGAGGTTGAAATCCAGGTGGTGGTCTATAATTCGATTGTGGAGCAGGGTTCCGGTTGTTCCTATAAGAGAAGTTAGGATGGTTTCTCCAACCTAGATTGTATGTAGTGGAGTAGGGATCATTTTGGGGTAAATGATTTTGGTTCCCTACATCATTAACATATTCTCGGTGTTGTTCAGAGGGTTGGGAAACAACTAACTGGCAATTAGCATGGCTATGGCCAAAAATACCACAAATCTCACATACAGAAGGATTAGAACTTGAATCAACAGAATTGATATGCATTGAATCCAATTTACGAGATAATGAGTCAACCTTGGCAGATAAAGAACTCAAAGCATCTAATTCATACTCACCTGGCACAACGACCCTAGATGATGTACCTTGTTAGTCTCCAGCCCATTGGTTGTGATTCAGTGTAATGTGTTCCAGTAGATTCATTGCATCATTGATGTTTTTGTTCATGATTGCTCCACCAGTGGCTGCATCTATAGTAAGACGTGTATTATAGTTAAGACCATGGTAAAAGGTGTGAACAATTACCCATATTTCCAAGCCGTGGTGTGGGCATAGACGTTGAAGTTCCTTGAATCGCTCCCAAGCTTCATATAGAGATTCCCCTTCTTTTTGGATGAAGCCGGTGATCTGGTTTCGCAGTTGGACAGTCTTGCTTAGGGGAAAGTATTTCGAAAGGGACGCTTGAGAAAGTTGCTCCCAAGTTGTAAGCGATTCCGGTTGAAGCGAATATAGCTAGTTTCGAGCTCTATCCCATAGAGAGAATGGGAAGAGTCGTAGTCGTAGCACGTCACTAGAAACTCCATTCATCTTAGTGGTGTCGCATAACTCCAAGAATATCGACAGATGCATGTTTGGGTCTTCAGAAGGTAGGCCTCCAAATTGGTTCTGCTGAACCATCGATAAGAGGGAGGGCTTTATCTCAAAATTATTAGCCTCCATTGGAGGTCGAGAAATACTTGAGTGAAGACCCTGCGCATTTGGAGTAGCAAAATCTTTTAGAGTTCTGTTATTGTTTGCCATCGTCAGATCGATAGGAATAGGTCCAATAATCCTTGATGCTTCTCTAGCATTCAATTCTTTTAATCGTCTTCTACGATGGAATGTCCTTTTAATTTCTTGATCAAGCTCGCATAGATCTTCAAGTCCACCAGATCATAGACCTCTACGCATATAACAGTTAAGCGCAAATAACAAAGATTGAAAGAAAAACTAAATCACAATAACAAAGAAACAATACAAAAACAAAGAATAAAAATAAAGAAACAACAAGCAATATAAAAAAGAAATATGTCTAGTCTACCAATTATTCAATCACTTTGATATTGGTTGCCTGTCCCCGGCAACGGCGCCAAAACTTGATGTGTGCTGTACTAACACACTACTAACTACAAGCGTGACGGTTTTGTCGTGATAGTACTAAAGTGTCGATCCCACAAGGACAGTGATCAAGTATCAAAAGATTTTGAATTAAAAGCTAGACAATCAGATCAAGTTTTTTGAGATTACGAAACGTAAAGCTAATATGACTTAAAGTAAACCGAATCCAGCAAGAGAAATCTTCGAGGAGAAAACAAGGGTTAGAGATATCAGAACATCGGGTTCGTCTCATTGATGGATCTCAAATTCAAATGAGTTAAAATTATAGCAAAACAACTTTAAAAGTGCTCAAAGAAATATCAAAAGTTACAGATTACCCTATTTTGACGGCGTAATCCAATATCAATCTAGATTAGCATTCCATTTTCATGGCTAACCAAATCTAGACTAGTCCAATGGGTTCAGAGATACTATAAAATTCCTCATACAAATTCTGCCCCATTTCTTGACAGCTCAGAGTATGTTCGATCTAGCAGATCTAGCATCACAATTCACCTTTCGGTCCTTATTGTGGTGCCCAAGAAAAGTAATTACGTGATCAAGGTAATGATGGAGGCAGTAGCCCTGCTCTGAGGAGATCTGGTCGGACCCGTAGGGTACCTAATCGATATGGGTTCCCTTAGGGTTCCATTTCTTACATGGCATCTAGGGTAATTTACTTTCAATAAAAACATGCATCATGTAGACCTTTATGGCAAGTCCACTTGTAGTAGGTAGTGCATTGTAATTCATGAACTTATGTATTCTTGCATCATAAGTAGTGCATGTAGGCATTAGGATCATTTTGGCAGGTCAATCAAGAAAGGAGCAGCTCAAGATCCAGCTCAAGGCCACTCAAGCTCCACTCATCAAGTTCAGCTCCAGAAAAGGAAAGGAGGACTTCAAAGCCCAAGCTCACTTCAATCCATGTCATAACTCACTTGCTATTTTGTTGGGCGCATCTTCAAGGAAGCAATCAACCACCTCATCATCCAATCAAGTTATATGCGCCAACCACTAGAGGAATGAATTCAAATCTCCCCATCAAGATCCACAATCAAAGGGATTACTCATCAAGATCCACAATTAGAGGAGAGCATTTATGAAGACATTAATGAGAAGATTCCAACTCTTGTTGCCGCCCATGCCTTCATGGAAAGGATTCGAATTGTGAAATCCCTTGTCCATGCGCCACCAAGCTTGTCGCCAAAGATAAGAAGACAACCCTCAAGCACTAAAAGCGTTGCCAAACAAAGATCACCAAAGAAGGAAACTCATGAAGAGGATTTGCGCCCACATCACCATGAATTTGAAATTCAAAAATCCATCCATTTTTGTAATAGGCGCATGGAAGACAATTACTATCCTGCCCTAGCCCCATCTCATCTATAAAAGCATGACCTCCCCCTTGTATTTTCGATTACCTCTTGATGAAATATATTGTCTATTAGTTGCCTAGCTTAATTAATTGTGTTAGTGTTCAAGTTCTCTTTAGCCGAGCTCTATCCCTTTCTTCTAGTTCTTCCACCGAATCCCTAAGAAGCTTTTCCTCTTTGTTTGTGTGCGCCACTACAAGGAGCCCTTCTTCACCCTCGGTTTGGAGCAAGAAGAGAAGCATCCTCGGCTTCAAGGAGTTCTCACCCTTTCGGATAAGTCTTCTTCTTTACACCTCTTATTTACTCTAAAGAACTCTTCTCTACACTCATATTTTGTTTATAAAACTTTAGGGTTGCGCTTGGAGTGGTCTAAGAGGGGCGCTTCCCCTCCCCTTCTCCTTCTTCCCCTCTCTCTAGTTGATTAGGATTAGCAAGGGAATTTGTGAGGCCTAACCTCACCCCTTGATTTGTTCTTGTATTAAAATCCGTGGCTTGTACGGATCTTCTGTGTTTGCTTGTAAGCTCCACCCTACACCTTCCATCAGAGTTGGACCGGTGAAGATCGGGAAGCACAGCCCTTCAATTCTCAAGGGCTGCACTGTAAGTTTAATTCCTGCATTTACTGCTTTCTAGGGTTTTACTGTTCTACTTGTTCTCGGTTTTCCTATATATACTAAAATACAAAAAAATTAGTTTCAAACCTCGTTAGTGTAACTTCGGTTTTCTTATTATTAAGCTAGTTATCAAAACTATTTTCAAAAGACGTTGTTTGAATGCTTTAGACCCCGTCCTACATCAGGTAATACTAGTGGTAACATAACATAGAACGAATAAACACAAAGTAAAATTTGTATGTTCTTTGAAATAACAAGTTGGAAAACAAGATACAATCAACGAGACTACACCCTTAGTTCCAACAAAGAAATTACGCTATTATAGCGGCATTTGAGTACAAATCTCTAGAAGAAGAAAGAAACACAATAAAGAATTGAAGATAGAAAAGAACAAACTCTTCAAAGAAGGGTTGAAGTCTTCTTCCTCCAAGCCTTTTGGAATGTACGCACAAGAGATCTTCGTCTCCCAAGTTTTCACCAAGAACTTCACACCAAGCCAAGACTCATCGCCCTTACAAGAGGCTTTTCACCCATTTTATAGACTCGAATCCAACTTCTGAATATATGAATTGATATCTTTCTTAATTAGCTACGTTTTGACACCAAAAACGTCTGAAATGGAGCTATAACGAGAGAGTTATGGCTGATTTAAGTGTGGGCTGCATAGAGGAGATTATGGGCATAATTAGCATTACGGGCATGCCTGTAATATCGACATTGATGCTCTGTAACTCCTGAAATGTTCATACAATTATGGGGCATTAAATGCTCGTCATTTTGTGTAATGAGATTATGGGCATGGCCATAATTTTGGTGGAGAACTTCATTTCACCTGAAATTTTGTGGGTGAGTTGACATTTGACTTTACTTAAATTCCAACCATAGTATGATATCAAAGGTCGCCGATGTGAAGATTACAAGCAAGCTAAAATTACGGCTATACCCGTAATGTCCTCTGTCGAAGTTTTTGTCTTTTGAAAGGCTTCCATTGAAAAAAATTAAGGGCTTGTCTTCGGAATATGATTATGCTTACATAATAATGGGCTCATTGAGAAGTAAAATTGGTAATTACGGCCATAATTCTGGAAATTGGTCCCGTTTGAAGTCAAACTTCTTGTCAAGGTTCTTGATTCACTCGGATACGTAAATATACTTCCAAATAGCTCTAGAAACGAGTGAATTACCCTACATTCATAAAAAATGACAAGTAGTGAAGCTTTTGAAGAAAGCCAATAAAATAAGCTAGAAAGAGAGGTAAAATCATAAAAATAGGTCTCGATTCACTAGTGAACATAGGTCTAAAAGACTATAAAATACGAGACATCGGTTCTCCAAGAGAAGAAGCTACATAGTACAAGGCGTCTAAACTATAGCAATTTGAGGATGAGATCCGACGTTATTATGAGTCACCATGGATGGTGACTCGCTTCGTGTGGGGAGAATGATGAAGCGTCTAATAGGTGAGGGGATCCTTAAGCCGTACTCTAGGGTTGTACACAATGCTCGATAAAATGGGAGAGGGTCGTGAGACGAAGGAAGAGAAAACGCGTTGGACAAGTGCAGGGAATCCGGTAGAAAGCACGACAAACAGCGACGAGTTCGATTAGGGCAACACGAATGCTAATGAAGAGAACGACACCCAACTAAGTAATACAACGCACTAACCTCGTAGCAAATTTAGCGAATTTCTACAGCACTCTTAGCGCGTTTTAAGCTTAGCTTGCGTTGGGGGACTGCGACTTTGCGGGGTTCAGCTTGCGCGTCTATGCAGCTAAAACAAACCAAGAACAAGAGATACCACGCCTCCGAAGAATGGACAACCGTGGGTGAAGAAGAAAGGAGAAAGCCAACTCGGTATCAAAGCAAGGAAATAGAAAAAACAGGCAAACCTCACCCACCGGAGGGTGGGATTTACTTCTTATAAAGCTGGAAACCAAGCCGAGTCGAGACACCGGTCACCGACTCTTACAACTCCATAGGCGAAGCAACTTCGCCTTCCACACAAGCTGGAAGCTCACTCTAGCTCACTAGGAGATCCCTACCTCCAAGAGAACTACTCAACACTTAGCCCTACCTCCTCTTTTATAGAATAAGAGGGGTGGGAACAAACAAAACACATAAGAGACAACCTACTCTAACAAACTAACCACTCTTGCAGGCCACTAAAGTGGTCAATCTGCGACTACAAAACAAGGAATAACAACTATCGAATATTCTTCGAAGCTGGTTGCGCGATCCTGCGTCTTTGTACGAAGACGGTTTAGACGCGCTCGGAGCACATCACGACAAAACAGCAGAACTTCGATGTCGTGGGTTGGGCCACCATTGTCACGGCTCGGTCCTAGGCCGTGTTGCTAATCAAATTAAGTGGCCCACTTGGAGTTGGATCTTTAGGGGGTTGGTTCGTAGTGCCCTTGGGCTGTGCCACTTCGGTATGGATGGAAAGAGGGCTAATGAGGCCCAAGAAACGGTCCGGGGGCTTACTTTGTCGTTGGGATCGCCCGATTTCCACCTTGTTGGGCTCCTTTGGGTCGTCATGGGGTGGAGCAACATGCTAGGGAGGGCGATGCACATCGAAATGGGGTTGTCGGGGCTTGATTTGATCTTTAGGGGCGAACACGGCCTAGCCGTGATGGTGAACATGGTCGTGTTCGGAGTTGCCGAAATCCATAGAATCAAGCACGGCTTGCCCGAGACCAGGAGCACGCCCGTGACTGGAGTTGCCAAAATCCACATAATCAAGCACAGCTTGCCCGTGACCAGGAGCACGCCCGTGACTGGAGTTGCCGAAATCCACATAATCAAGCATGGCTTGCCCGTGACCAGGAGCACGCCCGTGACTAGAGTTGCCGAAATCCACATAATCAAGCACGGCTTGCCCGTGACCAGGAGCACGCCAGTGACTGGAGTTGCCAAAATCCACAAAATGAAGCACGGCTTGCCCATGACCAGGAGCACGCCCGTGACTGGAGTTGCCGAAATCCACAGAATCAAGCACGGCTTGCCCATGACCAGGAGCATGCCCGTGCTTATTTCTAGGCACTTCGGCTGAAGCGGGCATGGTGTGCGGCACGGGCGTGGTGGCAGGTGTGTCGGCGTTCGCGTCCGCGGGCGACCGTGTCACGGCCGTGACAGTGGGCACGGCCTGGCCGTGTAGGGGTCTGGGGAACTCTGGCTGAGGCAAAAATTCTGGGGAAAATTCCTGGGGTCCTGGGGAGTCTCCCCAAGTGTCTTTTGAAAGGATTGGGCCACCCTCAAGTGTGTTCATGGGCCCATATGCTCCTGCATTAGAGAATGTTAGGCCTTCGGACCGAAATTTGGGAGCAACCCAAAATTCCACCCCGTGGGTCAGATTGGGCATTGCCCGAACCCATCAACATCCCAATGGTCGCTTCACCCAACTCTCGCTGCATGGGCAACCTAGGTTGATGACATGTGTCGACATTGGGTTAAATAGTCAATCGATGAACAGACGTGGGCAGGAAAAAAATGGAAAATTGAGGTGAATAAAAAAGAGGGTAAGCGCTCTTTTGTCTTTCACCCAACTTGTCCCTGTCCTCCTCCGTGCCATCGACTCTTGTCAATCGTCATCGGCGGAGGGTTCCAGGATGTTCCGGGGTGCGGGCGGGTGGTTGGGATACCTCAAAGAGCTCTGATGTCTCGAATTGTTATAGTCTTTTAGACCAATATTTAACTGTGAATCGAAACATATTTTCATAATTTTACATCTCTTTTCGGCTTATTTCATTGATTTTCTTCAGAAGCTTCACTTCTTATCATGTTGATGAATGCAAGACAATTCACTCATTTTTGGAGCTATTTGGAAGTATATTTATGTCCCCGAGTGAATCAGGAACCTTGACGAGAAGTTTTGCTTCAAACGGAGCTAATTTCCAGAATTACAGCCGAGGCCATAATCTGTATTATGGCCGTAATTTCTAGTTTGAATTATCAGAAAATCTGTCTTAATTCAAGCATAATCATATTCCGAAGGCGTGCCCTCAACTTTCTCAAAAGAAGCCTTTCAAAAGACGAAAACTTCGACAGAAGATGTTATGGGTATAGCCGTAAATTCACCGTGCCCGTAATCTTCACACCGGTGACCTTTGATGTCATACTTTGGCCGAAATTTAAGTCAAGTCAAAGGTCAACTCACCCACAAAATTTCAGATGAAATGGAGTTCACTACAAAGATTACCGCCATGCCCATAATCTTCATTACACCCATAATGGTGTTGAGAGCATTAAGTACATCGGAGGGCTGCAATAAATAGGTCATAACTTCGTCATTATAGCTCTGTTTTTGGCGTTCTTGGAGTCAAAACGATGCGCATTTAAGGGCCTATAAGTGCATAAGGATTTAAAGAGTCAAAGAGCATCGGAATTATAATTATGGGCATGCCCGTAATGCTAATTATGGGCGTAATTACCCCCGGCGCAGCCAAACTTAAAAGGGCCATAACTTTGTCATTATAGCTCCGTTTTTGATGTTTAAGGTGTCAAAACGTAGCTAATTAAAAGAGCTTTAATACTGGCATATCAAAGGGCACCTCCAAAATGATAAAAAGGGGCGAAATCTGGCTTGAAAGGGGCGACGGGTCTTGGCTTGGTGTGAAGTTCTTGGAGAAAGTTTGGGAGAAGAAGCTCTCTTGTGCATCCATTCCAAAAGGCTTGGAGGAAGAAGATTTCAACACTTCTAGAAGAGTTTGTAGTCTTTTATCTTTAAGTCTTTCTTATATTTGTTCTTCTTCTAGAGTTTTGTACTTAAACGACACTATGATAGCGTAATCCTTTTGTCGGAACTAAGGGTGTAGTCTCATTATTTGTATCTCATTCTAAAACTTGTTATTTCAAAGCAAATGCAAATTTTACTTGTGTTTATTCATTCTATGTCGTTTCATCGCTAGAATTACCTTGATCACGTAATTTCATTCCTCGGGTGTCGCAAGAAGGACCGAAAGGTGAATTGCGACGCTAGATCTGCTAGTTCGAACACGCTCTGAGCCGTCATGAATTGGGGCGGGATTTGCGTGAAGAACCTCATAATATCTTCGAACCCATTGGATCAATCTAGATCCGGTTAGCCACGAAAGTAGGATGCCGATCTAGATTGATACCGGATTACACCGTCGAAAGAGGGTAATCTGTACCTGTCGATATTTCTTTGAGCACTTTTAAAATTGCTTTGCTATAATTTTGACTTATTTGAATTTGAGATCCATCAACAAGACGAACCCAACGTTCTGATATCTCTAACCCTTATTTTTTTCCCTCAAAGCTTTCTCTTTCCAGATTCAGTTTACTTTAAGTTATATTATCTTTGCGTTTCGTGATCTCAAAACTACTTGATCCGATTGTCTAGCTACTAGTTCATAATCTTTTGGTACTTGATCACTGTCCTTGTGGGATCGACATCTGAAGTACTACTACGACAAAACTGTCAAGCTTGCGGTTAGTTGTGCGTTAGTACGACACATATCAAGTTTTGGCGCTGTTGCCGGGGACTGGCAACCAATATCAAAAAGATTTAACAATTGGTAGACTAGACTTTTTGCTTTTTCTATTGCTTTTGTTTTCTTGTTTTTGCTTCTTTGTTTCTATTTCTTTGGTTTGTCCTTGTTTTGTTTCTTTGTTATTGTGATTTAGTTTTTCTCTCTATCTTTGTTATTGGCGCTTAACTGTTATATGCGTAGAGGTTTACGATCAGGTGGATTAGAAGATCTGTACGAACTTGATCAAGAAATTGAAAGGACGTTCCATCGCAGAAGACGATTAAAGGAATTGAGCGCTAGAGAAGCATCGAGGATTATTGAACCTATTCCTATCGATCTACCGATGGCAAACAACAACAGTACTCTGAAGGATTTCTCCGTTCCAAATGCGCAGGGTCTTCACTCAAGTATTTCTAGACCTCCAGTGGAGGCTAATAACTTTGAGATAAAGCCCTCCCTTTTATCGATGGTTCAGCAGAACCAATTCGGAGGCTTACCATCTGAAGACCCGAACATGCACTTGTCAATTTTCTTGGAGTTTTGCGACACCTCTAAGATGAATGGAGTTTCTAGCGATGCGCTACGACTGCGGCTCTTCCCATTCTCTCTCCGGGATAGAGCTCGGAACTGGCTATACTCGCTCCAACCGGAATCACTAACAACTTGGGAACAACTTTCCCAGGCGTTTCTCTCAAAGTACTTTCCCCCAAGTAAAACTGTCCAACTACGAAACCAGATCACTGGTTTCACCCAGAAAGATGGGTAATCTCTGTATGAAGCTTGGGAGCGATTCAAGGAACTTCAATGCTTATGCTCACACCATGGCTTGGAAAAATGGGTAATTGTTCATACATTTTACCATTGTCTTAACTATAATACATGTCTTACTGTAGATGCAGCCGCTGGTGGCAAAATTATGAATAAGAACGTCGATGATGCAATGAATCTGTTGGAGGATATGGCACTGAATCACAACTAATGGGCTGGAGACCAACAAGGTACATCATCTAGGGCCGTCGTGCCAAGTAAGTATGAATTAGATGCCTTAAGTTCTTTAGCTGCTAAGGTTGATTCACTATCACGAAAATTGGATTCATTAAATGTCAATTCTGTTGATTCAAGTTCCAATTCTTCTGTATGTGAGATATGTGGAATTATGGGGCACAGCCATGCTAATTGTCAGTTAGTTGTTTCTCAACCCTCTGAACCACAACAAGAATATGTCAATGCTATAGGGAACCAAAATCCGAGACCACAAAATCATACCTACTCCACTACATACAATCCTGGTTAGAGAAACCATCATAACTTCTCTTACAGGAACAACCCCAATCCTACTCCGCAATCGAACTACAGACCTCCACCTGGATTTCAGCCTCGACCGTATGCACCACAACCTCAAAGGACCTCACTTGAAGCAATCATGGAAAATTTCATATCCTCTCAGACTAAGACCAATGAGAGTGTTAATGATATGATGCGTCACATGTCCTCTAGACTAGACTCCATTGAAGCCCACAACAAACAGGTAGATATCCAATTGGCAAACCTAGCCACCAGCCTAGCTAGACCCGCAGGTAGGTTACCTTCTCAACCTGAACAGAACCCACGAGAGAATTGCAGTGCAATTACTACTCGTAGTGGTAAGCAACTGGGGGAACCGAGAGTACCTGATTCCAACTTGAGTCTTGACGCATCTACTAGTCATGTACCCGAACCCGAGAGATCGAGTGAGGAAAAAGATAATCATGACAGTGAACAAGCTTATCTTCCACCACCGCATTACAAGCCTCCAATTCCATTCCCTCAAAGACTGGCTAAGGCAAAGTTGGATAAACAGTTTGGAAAATTTTTGGAAATTTTAAAAAAGTTGTATATTAACATCCCCTTTACTGAAGCTTTAATGCACATGCCCACATATGCAAAATTTTTGAAGGACATTCTTTCAAACCGACGGAAGCTAGAGGAACCAAGCACAGTGGCGCTATCTGAAGAGTGCAGCGCCATAATTCAAAATAAGCTTCCAGAGAAATTGAAAGATCCGGGCAGCTTTTCGATACCATGCAAAATAGGAGATTTGACTTTTGAACACGCGTTATGCGATTTGGGCACCAGTGTCAGTTTAATGCTGTTTTCTATATGTAGGAAACTGGATATTGGCGATGTAAAGGCAACACCAATTTCTCTGCAACTTGCCGACCACTCAATGTGCAAGCTGGCAGGAATTCTGGAAGATGTTCCGATCAAGGTCGGAGATTTCTTCATTCCAGTCGACTTCGTCATGCTCGAGATGGAGGAGGACATGAAACTACCGATAATTCTAGGAAGACCATTCCTTGTGACTGCCGGAGCAGTCATTGATGTCAAAAATGGAAAATTAGCCTTAAATATTGGTGAGGAGGCTATCGAATTTGATTTAGCATGAAGTTTGAAACACCCTTCTATTGCAGGTTCATGTTGTAGCTTGGATGTCGTTGATGAAGTTGTTATAGATGAGAATCCCGTAACCGATGGGATGCTAGATGACCCGCTGGAAGTCTGTCTTTTGGAAAGTACAAATGTTGAGGAAAATGATGAGGCTCAAGCTTACGTAAAAATAATGGACTCAGTTGAAACATTAAACCCTCAAAAAGCCAGATTTGAACATCTCGACAAGATGACGCCACAGGTAGGTGAGGTAAGAAAAATTGAATTGAAATCCCTTCCTCAAAATTTGAAGTATGAATTTTTGGATGATGATTCTACCTTGCCTGTGATAGTGAATGCAACTTGACTGCAATTCAGACAGAGCAATTACTTGCTGAAATTAAACTTCATAAAAAGGTCATAGGCTATTCCTTAGAAGATATCAAAGGAATTGACTCATTTGTCTGTATGCATAGGATTCTCTTGGAACAGGAAAGTAAACCCTTCGTAGAGTTTCAACGTCGACTAAATCCAAGCATGAAGGAGGTCGTAAAGAAAGAGATCCTGAAACTGCTAGACGCGGGAGTCATCTTCCCGATATCAGATAGCCGATGGGTGAGCCCTATCCATGTTGTACCCAAAAAGGGCGGGGTAACAGTTGTCAAGAATGAGAAGAATGAGCTAGTTCTGATCCGCACTATAAGCGGATGGCGAATGTATATAGACTACAGGATGCTCAACAAAGTGACGCGAAAGGACCACTTTTCTCTACCTTTCATCGATCAAATGTTTGAGCGTCTTGCCCATAATGCTTATTTTTGCTTTCTTGACGGTTTTTCTGGTTTTCTACAGATCCCGATTCACCCAGAGGATCAAGAAAAGACGACCTTTACTTGTCCATATTGAACATTCGCGTACAGGAGGATGTTATTCGGACTATGCAACGCTCTAGCCATGTTTCAGCGATGCATGATGGCGATCTTCTCCGACTATAACGAAGATTTTATGGACATCTTTATGGACGACTTCTCGGTATATGGTCGATCTTTTGAATCATGTTTAGCTAATCTATCCAAGGTTTTGCAGCGATGCGAGGAAGTGAACCTCGGACTGAACTAGGAGAAGTGTCATTTTATGGTACAAGAAGGGATCGTATTAGGACATCTTATTTCTGAACGTGGGATTGAAGTCGATCATGCTAAAGTTCAAGTAATCGAGAAAATGAATCCGCCAACCGCAGTAAAAGGAATATGTAGTTTCCTCGGACACGCCGGATTCTAGAGAAGATTCATTAAAGATTTCTCGAAGATAGCCCGACCATTGACCAATCTGCTTTGTAAGGATTCTCAATTCTGTTTTAATGATGACTGTTTGCAGGCATTTGAGAAGCTCAAGAAAGCTCTCATCTCCGCACCCATTATTCAGCCCCTTGATTGGACCTTACCCTTTGAGCTAATGTGCGATGCAAGCGACTTTGCTGTCAGAGCTATTCTGGGGCAAGGAAGAGACAAAAAGCTTCACGCAATATATTATGCCAGCCGCACTTTAGACGAAGCTCAAATCAATTATGCGACAACTGAAAAGGAGCTCTTATCTATCGTCTTTGCTTTTGACAAATTTCGTTCTTACTTGATTAATTCCAAAGTCATTGTTTATATAGACCACGCAGCAATCATGTATTTGATGAGTACGAAGGACGCAAAGCCATGACTAATACGATGGATACTTCTCCTTCAAGAATTTGATTTGGACATAAGATATAAGAAGGGAGCTGAAAATGTGGTGGCTGACCATTTGTCACGTTTGCTTCTGAACAAAGAAGATGTTTCTATTGACTTACAAATTGATGATATATTTCCTGAGGAGAAGTTATTCAGAATTGTTGTACAAGACGCACCCTGGTACGCTGATTTCGTTAACTATTTGGCATCTGATATTTTTCCTCCTGATCTGTCTTTTAAATGAAAAAAGAAGTTCTTATCCGACATACGACATTTTTACTGGGACGATCCTTATCTTTTTCGGTGATGCGCCGATGGACTATTTCGACGTTGTGTACCTGAGAATGAGGTTCCAGATATTCTTAAGCACTGTCATTCTTCCCCTTACGGAGGTCATGCTAGCGCTACAAAAACTACATTTAAGGTACTACAATTTGGATTATACTGGCCCAGTATTTTTGAAGATGCTCGAAATTTCATTCTGACTTGTGATAGTTGCCAAAGAAGTAGCAACATTTCGAAACGAGATGAACTTCCCTTACATAATATTTTAGAAGTTGAATTATTCGATGTATGTGGAATAGATTTTATGGGACCATTCCCATCCTTCTGTGGAAACAAGTACATCTTAGTGGCCGTCGACTACATATCAAAGTGGGTAGAAGCTTCAGCCGCACCGACCAATGACTCTAAAGTTGTAATATGGATGCTGAAGAAGACTATCTTTCCAAGATTCGGCATGCCGCGAGTGTTGATAAGTGATGGGGGATCGCACTTTATTGAACAGCGATTTGCCGCTCTACTGAAAAAGTATGGGGTGCATCACAAAATTGCAACTCCATATCACCCACAAACCAACGGACAAGTCGAGGTAACAAATCATGAACTGAAAAGAATTCTAGAACGCACTGCTTCGACTGCGAGAACAGATTGGGCCCTTAAATTGGACGATGCTCTCTAGGTCTATCGAACTGCTTTCAAGACTCCTATAGGAATGCCTCCATTTTAGATGATATATGGGAAGTCTTGTCACCTTCCGGTCGAGCTTGAACATAAGGCATTCTGGGCGATAAGAGCTTTAAACTATGACTTCAAGATAGCAAGTGAAAAGAGGAAATTGGATTTAAACGAATTGGATGAGATATGACTTGAGGCGTATGAGAATGCAAAAATCTATAAAGAACGAACCAAGAGGTTTCACGACAAACGTATAGTTCACAAGGAATTTGAAATTGGAGATTTGGTCCTACTGTTTAATTCGAGGCTCAGATTATTTCCTAGAAAGTTACGATCAAGATGGACTGGTCCATATGTGATAAAGAAAGTCTATCCATACGGCGCGATCGATTTTTATAGTGATCAATCCGGAACGTTCAAAGTCAATGGGCAACGTCTGAAGCCTTATCTTTTCCCAACTCCAATTGAAAAGGGAGTCTCTTTACTCCTCTCTGATTTTTCTACGTAATCACGGATTTTTCTGTCGAGCTACCGACGTTAAACAAGCGCTTCTTGGGAGGCCACCCAAGTGCTTATTTCCTTAATTTTAATTAGTTTTTCTGATATATGTTATTTTTATTTCAGGATGATTGCAAGTGAGTCAACGAAGGTCGAGATTACGGCTCTGGTCGTAACAATCTGGTCCCTACCCAGCTGAAAAAAAAAATATTTTACTGGTATGGCCATAATATTCATTATGGCCATAAAAGGGGCTGAATAATGGGTCGGCTGCATTTGGAAAGACAACCGTGGCAATCAATTCCCACGATCATGGGTAATAATACGGGTGCCCCCTTATTTCCTTACTAACTCGTCCACGGCCTCAATTCTGTGTCGCCCTCTTCATCTTCCGCAACTGCCACCAACGTCAAGCAGGAATCAGCGCCGACTCCCATTAATAGAAGAAGAAGTCGTTCGCCGCTTCATCAATCTTCATCAATCTGCTTCATCAATATTCATCAAGTTGCTGACCTCCTTCAATCCACTTCAATCAGCGCGTGCTTCAACAAAAAACTGCCGCGGGCCCTCTCAAACGGAAGTCGACGCCTCACCGCTTCTGCCGCTTCTTTGCCTTTCTTCCGCCCGCCTCCTGTTTGTCTTCCGCTGTTTCCAGCTTCAATCCCACTTAAATTGGTGACCTGCTTCACTCCACAGAAATCGCTACCACTCTTCTCCGTCTTTCGTCCATCCCGCTTCCGCCATTTCCAGCCTATGCCGACAGCCGCCGCCTTCCATTGAAGATTTACTACGCCGACCCACACCTCTCTCCCACCGACTGAAACCGCTACCCTTACTGCATCAACTGCTGCCGCTTAATCTTCTATAACTGACGCCGATTTCATTGCTTGAAGCTGCGGCGATCCTTCTTAACTCGAGTTCCCTCTCCAGGTAGTGACTTCAGCGGCAACAACGTGAACAATCACCGAAGCCTCTCCCTTCCGTCTGACGAACCTGGAACCTGTGGCAATTTTTTTTCCACCCGAAGCTCTGATTTCTCGCTCTTCTCTACCGCACCAAAGAACAGCTGCTACTCTGCCTCTAGATTTCAGCCGCTCGCAAGACCTTGTCTGTTGCTCGGATTTCTGATGCTGCTACTACCTCCACAGGCGCCGACCACCTAATCTTGATGCTGCTCTGTTATTAGAGCCAAGGCTTATTCTTACTCTGGTGTCTTGGTGATCTTCTCGACGTGCTTCACAAAAGTGCCAAGAAGCCTTCCACTTACCTGTTCTTCCACATTCTAATCTCTCGGCACTCTTCCAGGTTCTATTTTGCTATTGCCGTTGCCTTCTCTTGATTTCAATTTGCTGAATCTGCAATGGTCCCCAAGCACAAGATTGGTGCCCGCAAGTCTACCATGCATATACCAGCCACTCCCTTCCGCCAGCCCGCTTCATCAGCTGTTCCACCCACTTCTTCGGATGCTGCACCAATGCCACATGTTGTATTTGGATTTCCCATGCGAACTACTTTTCAAGATAACAAGTGTAGCCAACTTCTCCAGCGCAAGATAGTATATACACGTTATTTGGACAGGTTTGCTATGGGCGCTCTGGGCTTTTCTGATGACATAGAGTGGATGTGTGACCAGATTGGATGGCACCAGTTCATCCGCATGATTCATCCCACATATATTTCACTATGCTTGGAGTTCTTTAGTTCTTTGGAGGTACAGCTGAACTCCAATAACGATGATGATATTGGGCAGATCGCATTTAGATTGGGCAGTGCAGAGCACAACCTTGATATTATGCAGCTTAACCGCATCTTTGGTTTTCCCCTGCATGCACCACACCAGCCACCATCTGAGTACAAGGAGCATGAGTTCTGGAGTTCTATCAGTAGTGACACATCTTATTCTGCCAGCTCTGCCCGTGTGAGCAGCATTAGCAACCCCATTCTATGCTATGTCCACCGCTTTATGGCTCATACTATTTTTGTTAAAGTCCCACCCTAAGGGGGGGGGGGGAAACCCTAATAGACGTGCGCATATATATAAAACTTTTGAAGCGGAATTTAGGGTTTCTTAGATCGGTTAGCATGAACACATGATCAACTTGTTCAAGGATTGCAAAGAATCAACAAGAGATCATACCATAGCCATCGTTTAGATGGTGCCTTGGAAGCTAGAGGGCGATATGGCTCTCCTCCAAAGGTGCCGCACACAAGGTGAAGATGGCTTTCTCCTTGTCGTCCTTTGTGCTAGCAAAGAGCTTCAAGAGTCCTAATCGCTTGAAGGGAAGATGAGAGATGACTCTCGGCGTAGATGAACTCCCTCTTCTTTTCGTCAAGTGTCACCACCGAAAAGAGAAGAGAAGACCAAAAAGGATGCCCGCGGCGAGAGAGTGAAGAATCCCCTTTCACGTTCGAAAACGCATAACGTTTTCAACAAAGGAAAACGGCTTTCCAATTTTAGAAAGCACTAACTCCACTTCAACTCCCACGTTACCATCCCTCAATCAAACCATTCGAACCATACGTTCACCATAGTGAACCGGTTCCATTTGGTTTGGTTCAAGTGAATTTGGTTCAAGGACCAAGCCTTGGTCTAAATCTCATTGAACCTCAAGGTTCAAGATCTAACCATTCATCTCTCGATGCTCTTGATCTCACCGATCTAGCATCACTACTCTCGATCGAAGCTTACCGATCTCAAGCCCTAATCAATCAAACATGATCAGACCAGATCTCACTTACAACCAGAGTTTAAATCCCTTTAAACTGAACCAAAACAATTCAGTCCACACGATCTGACATAAGTAAGCCATATCATCAAATTGTGCGACCCTAAGGGTTTCCTTTAAATGTCGGTAACGATAACTTACGTTATCACGATCAGTGAGGGGTATCTAGCAACACATCACTGTCTCCCGATATAAAGGGAAGAGTCTTCCAAGACTACACCCAAACCATAGCACAAGTGTGAATCCACTTCACTAGGCATACATGTTTCCTTTGCCACTGGATGTTCTTATTGGACAAGCGTGTCAAGCCTGTAGCTCCAATATGATGAGCATGATTAGATCAGATGAACATAGTCATCTGGGTATGGCCATACACTTTCTCAATCATCTCATCCAGGGGGGCCCTTTAGAACATCACACTCCAAACAAGGAGACGGCAATCCTATGTCTATCACTAATGCCCTAACATGATTCATGTTCATTATCCAAGATAGTTTATAACCATTATGTTTCAAATGATATTGAACTACCTCAAAACAATGCCAATCATCATTTAGAAACACAAGTGATCTCAAGTCAGAGGAAGTATGCCACTTATTTGCATACAAGGATTATTCACATTGTGACAAGCAATTGAATATCCTAGTAGGGTCTGTCCAGTACATCCAATGTACCCATGAGTCTACTTCTTATTCCATGCTCGAAGCATCCTATAAGATTAGAACACATATTAGTCTCAATCATATCAAGGCTGTCTCATGTTCACCAAGATATCTCGACTAAGGACTATACTGCATGTCAGCCTAGCTGAACATCACTGAGACATTATTCAGAAGTATTCATATTGCAGCAGATAATGTAACAACCTGAATAACAACCATTGCCTTTATAAACATTGAGTTTATACATGATACTGATACAATCCCAAGGCCTAAAACATTAGCCTTAAGGGCATACCCCAACAATCTCCCACTTGCACTTAATCTAATGGTTGAGAAATCTCAAACCCATATTATTACAGTGCTTCTCATGCTTCTGCTGCGCCAGAGGCTTAGTAAGCGGGTCAGCCAGATTGTCATCTGTATGAACCTTGCAGACCTTGATCTCGCCACGATCAATGATCTCCCGGATCAAGTGAAACCGTCTCTGTATGTGCTTGAACTTCTGGTGCGACCGTGGTTCCTTTGCTTGTGCTATTGCTCCAGTGTTATCATAGAAGATAACCAATGGATCTGCACTCGAAGGAACAACACCAAGTTCCTGAACGAACTTACGAATCCACACTGCCTCCTTGGATGCTTCCGAGGCTGCAACATACTCGGCTTCTGTTGTGGAATCAGCAACAATAGATTGTTTGAAACTTTTCCACACCACTGCACCTCCATTCAAGCTAAAAACATAGCCTGATTGCGATCGGAAATCATCCTGGTCAGATTGGAACGAAGCGTCAGTATATCCTTCAATACTGAGTTCTTCCTGACCACCATACACCAAGAACATATCTTTGGTCCTCCGCAGATATTTCAAAATGTTCTTGACTGCAATCCAGTGCGCCTGACCTGGATTACTTTGGAACCGACTGGTCACGCTTAACCCGTAAGCGACGTCTGGGCGAGTACATAACATCGCATACATAATGGACCCAATAGCCGAAGCATAAGGCGTATTGTCCATTTCATCTTTCTCAGTCTGTGTTTGTGGACACTGACTCTTTGAAAGATTCAGACCATGTCTGACTGGAAGATATCCTCTTTTAGAAATTTCTAAATGGAATCTCTCCAGGACTTTATCGATGTAAGTACTCTGGCACAGCCCGAGAAGCCTCTTAGATCTATCTCTGTAGATCTTCACACCTAATACATAGGCTGCTTCTCCTAAATCTTTCATCTGGAAATATTTTCTTAACCATGCCTTGACGGCATGTAGTTCAGAAATATCGTTTCCAATGATTAAGATATCATCGACGTAGAGGAGTAGGAAAGTGATTACGCTCCCACTAAACCTCTTATATACACACGGGTCATCTTCATTCTTGATGAAACCAAACTCACAGATTGATTCATCAAAACGAATATTCTAGCTTCTTGATGCTTGCTTAAGTCCATAAATGGACTTCCTTAACTTGCATATTTTATGACGATCTGATGGATTAGTGAAACCTTCAGGTTGTGTCATATACACATCCTCATCCAGTTTTCCATTAAGGAAAGCAGTCTTCACATCCATCTGCCAGATCTCATAATCATAATATGTTGCTATCGCGAGAATAATCCGAATAGACTTAAACATAGCTACAGGAGAGAAAGTTTCATCATAATCTATCCCGTAGATTTGTTTGAAACCTTTCGCAACTAGCCTGGCTTTATAGGTAACCACGTTACCATCCATGTCAATCTTCTTTTTGAAGATCCATTTACAGCCTATAGGGATTACTCCCGGAGGCGGATCAACCAAATCCCAGACTTGGTTATCTGACATGGAGTCCATCTCGGCTCGCATAGCTTCAAGCCATCTCGCTGATTCCGGTCCACTGACCGCATCCGCATAAGTGAGGGGTTCATCATCAATGATGTAGATTCCGTCATAGCGCTCAGGCTGTCGACAGATCCTTCCCGATCTTCGCGGTTCCCGTGATATCTGAGCCTCAGGTTGTTCAGTAACCTGATCTACTGGCTCAGGCTCATCCAACTGTGCTTGACTACTTTGTCCTTCTTCTGGATTCTCATCCAGCTTTATTTCTCTCCCACTAGCCTCTTGCAGAAGAAATTCCTTCTCAAGAAAAATAGCCGTCCGAGCAACAAACACCTTGTTCTCTTTGGGATCGTAGAAATAATAACCCTTAGTTTCCTTAGGGTAACCGACAAAGATACATTTCTCAGATCTGCTCTCTAGTTTCCCAGAGGCGAGCTTTTTGACATAAGCCTCGCAACCCCAGATCTTGATAAACGTCAAGCTTGGCTGTTTCCCATACCATAACTCATATGGCGTCTTTGAAACTGCCTTGGATGGCACTCGGTTTAGTACCTTTGCAGCTGTTTCCAGTGCAAATCCCCAAAAGGAGTAAGGTAGAGTAGCCTGACTCATCATAGAACGAACCATATCCAGTAAGGTTATGTTCCTCCTCTCGGACACACCATTCCATTGCGGTGTTCCTGGCGGAGTGAGCTGTGAGATAATCCCATACTCCTTCAGATAGTCAGTAAACTCTCGACTCAAGTATTCACCACCTCGATCCGATCGAAGTGCCTTGATATTTCGGCCTAGCTGATTCTGTACTTCATTCTTGAACTCTTTGAACTTGTCAAAAGATTCACTTTTATGTCTCATTAGATAGACATACCCATATCTACTGAAATCATCAGTAAAGGTAATGAAGTATAGATAGCCACCTCTGGCATGTTTACTAAAAGGCCCACACACATCACTGTGTATAAGGTCAAGTAAACCTGAAGCCCTTTGACCTTTCTTAGGAAAAGGAGCTTTCGTCATTTTACCCATTAAACAAGCCTTGCATGTATCAATCTCCTCACAGGAGAATGATCCCAGCAGTCCATGATCATGCAACCGCTTAATGCGCTTCTTGTTAATATGGCCTAAACAACTATGCCATAGCAAGGTGCTGTTATCAGCATACTTAGCTTTCTTGTTATCAATTTGTTGTATAGAACATTCCATGTCCAACATGAATAACCCATTGTTAATCGACCCAGTAGCATAAACAATATTATCAAAAGAAATAATACACTTTGAAATATTGCATTCAAAGGAAAACCCTTTCCTGACAAGAGCAGGAATAGAGATAATATTTTTCGTTATGCTTGGTACAAAATAACAATTGTCCAGTTCCAATACAAGCCCAGATGGTAATGAGATGTAATAAATTCCTACAGCAACAGCAGCAACTCGTGCTCCGTTTCCAACTCATAGGTTCACCTCATGCTGTCCCACCTGTCTTCTTCTCTTGAGTTCCTGTACATTTGAACAAATGTGAACTCCACATGCAGTGTCCAACACCCATGATATGGAAGAAGAAACCATGACTTCAGTCACGTAAATACCTGAGCCGGAAGCAAAACTTCCCTTCTTGTCTCCTTGGAGCGCTTTACAGTCCTTTTTCCAGTGACCCAGCTGGCCACAATGGAAACATCTGTATTCCTTCGACCGCTTAATCTTTTGTTTCAGAGCCTTGCTGTAGCTCTTAACAGGGGCTTTGCCCTTCTTCCCCTTCTTCTTATTCCTTGAAGGAATTAGCAAGACAGAGGATGAAGGCTTTCCCTTTAGAGTCAACTCTGTAGTCAAGAGCATATTCAGTAACTCTGCCGGCGTACAGTCGATCTTGTTCATATTAAAGTTAATGATGAACGGATCGAAAGAGGTCGGGAGAGACTGCAATATGATGTCTACAGCAAGCTCCTGATTGATGGTATGTCCCAGTTTCTCTAGAGCCTCCTTGTACCCAATCATCTTGAGTACGTGAGCTCCCACTGGACTTCCTTCAGCCAGTTTGCTCTGAAAGAAAAGCTTAGTCAAATTGTAGCGTTCAGTCCTAGCCTGTGCAGCATACAGCAGCTTGAGGTTTGCTATAATTTGTATAGCAGATAGATCCTCATGCTGACGCTGCAGCTCTGGCGTCATAGACGCAAGCATCAGGCAAGCGACATCAATGCTATCATTGACATGCTTCTCATAGGCATCCCGAACCGCCCTTGCGGCGTTCGCAGCGGGTTGAGGCGGTATAGCCGTCTCGAGGACATACAGCTTCCTCTCTGCCTTAAGAACAATCTTAAGGTGTCCGTACCAGTCTGAGAAGTTTGGTCCAGCAAACTTCTCCCTTTCCAGTAGGGATCGCACATTGAAATTCGTGATGTTCGTTGCTGCAGTAATCTACAACAATGCAAGAACAGCAAGGTCAGTATCAATGTGAGAATCAATTCAGGACTTAAGAATGATTCTTTTCTCACTATTTTATCTGGCTGAAAAATCCAGCAAAACAGCCCGAAAGAGTAAAACTCTTTTAGTGAGATGGGATCCAGATTTCATACTTGGTCTCCGCGTCCCGCTCAGGCGAGATAAGATGCACAGAGAGTACAAGCACTAGTCTCTGGTAGGCAATCCCTGCCAATCGCCAACCCGTGCGATTCCCCTTCATCTGGGCAATCCAGCAGACTGTGCCAACTGAGTTGGTACAACACAGTCTCTGATCCCACAGATGGCTGCCTCCATATAGCTACCATATGCTCCACATATGTAGCCTACATGGTCAAGCTGACCCGACCTACTCCCTGGACCACCACGTGCTATGCTGAGCAACAAGAAGCGATAAATCCCTTCCCTGTAACACGCAGGTGTAATCACACACCGTCTGAAGATAGATGGGCATGCCCACTGAGTGGGTACAACACGGCCCCAACGATAGTCAGAACAGTGAGGTTTCGCGCCAGAAGGCTTACGAGCTTGATATTTTAGCGTTGGATTTTAACGGTCTTTTATCTTCTTAACTATCATGCAAACCCTATGGTGATAGCAGAAGATTAAATCATGCAATTCTAATTATATAAACAATAAATAGAAAGCATGCTGATCTTATGTGGTAAAAGCCCATTAAGCCTAGGTAAGACCTTAATTTAACTTAAGTCTTCACTTGAGCTGTTGATGGGTCTTTTGCATCTCATCTGGCCCAACCCAGGGCCCAAGCGCCCACTGCAGCTCAGGTGCGCCCACTAGGTAAATGCGCCTGTCCCAGAGTCGAACCTTGGACCTCCCACCTGGTCAAGCCACTGCTGCATGCGCCTCTGCTAAGTGTGCTCTGTGCTCATGTCTGATCAAAATACATTTTAATCTATCTAGACATGATTGACACGCAGGTCAATTACACTTTATAAATTAATTAAAATGTGATGCGCAGATCACAATTATAATAATTTACAATTAATCCAGGCACGCAGGCCCCAGCACAGCACACACATTAAAATTGGGCAGCCCACATAAGATTAAATAAACAAGCATCATGTTATACATTCAACATGTGATCCAAACAAGAAAATAAAATTTTCGAAAACCCATTGGCATCAATTTTATTTTCCTTATGTGCCCTACTACCTTACAACGGTCCATTATTAGGGATCCACTCATCAGATCTAGTCAGACCCACTACCCTAGCATGCACCAAGTCCTAACTGACTTGAGTCGACCCAGTGGTCAACAATGCATGTGTTGGGCTGAACGATCCTCAAGAGTTCTGGCAAGCGGGTGTGACCCCGAGCCTAACTCAAGAGCGTTCACTGGTTGTCTCAACCAGACATCGCTACACGCCTGTCTGCAGTCGACCCATAGCCACCTCGTGCTTGCGCACAGGTGCCATCTGGTCGACCCATCTAGGCTATCAGATGATCTGATCAGACTGGTTGGATCTAGACTAGACAATGATTTCAAACCTAATAACCCGTCTAAGGTATTATAGCAGGCGCAAATGTAGATCTAGATGGATGCGCGCAAGCTAACAAGTTTTGAAACACAAAACACATCTTTAACAAGCGCCAACAAAAGATCATGCATTAACATGAATAACATGCGCCAACATCTAATCACAAGCATGTTATTTTTCGCATGGTAACAATAGATCAATGCATTGTCGCAAACATGGAAACAAACATGTTATTGTCGCATGTTGTTAAGATTTAGATCTACACTAAATCGCAAACAAGGATCACATCAAGCAATCATGTAGATTCATACAAAACCTGCTCTGATACCAATTGAAAGTCCCACCCTAAGGGGGGGGGGGAAACCCTAATAGACGTGCGCATATATATAAAACTTTCGAAGCGGAATTTAGGGTTTCTTAGATCGGTTAGCATGAACACATGATCAACTTGTTCAAGGATTGCAAAGAATCAACAAGAGATCATACCATAGCCATCGTTTAGATGGTGCCTTGGAAGCTAGAGGGCGATATGGCTCTCCTCCAAAGGTGCCGCACACAAGGTGAAGATGGCTTTCTCCTTGTCGTCCTTTGTGCTAGCAAAGAGCTTCAAGAGTCCTAATCGCTTGAAGGGAAGATGAGAGATGACTCTCGGCGTAGATGAACTCCCTCTTCTTTTCGTCAAGTGTCACCACCGAAAAGAGAAGAGAAGACCAAAAAGGATGCCCGCGGCGAGAGAGTGAAGAATCCCCTTTCACGTTCGAAAACGCATAACGTTTTCAACAAAGGAAAACGGCTTTCCAATTTTAGAAAGCACTAACTCCACTTCAACTCCCACGTTACCATCCCTCAATCAAACCATTCGAACCATACGTTCACCATAGTGAACCGGTTCCATTTGGTTTGGTTCAAGTGAATTTGGTTCAAGGACCAAGCCTTGGTCTAAATCTCATTGAACCTCAAGGTTCAAGATCTAACCATTCATCTCTCGATGCTCTTGATCTCACCGATCTAGCATCACTACTCTCGATCGAAGCTTACCGATCTCAAGCCCTAATCAATCAAACATGATCAGACCAGATCTCACTTACAACCAGAGTTTAAATCCCTTTAAACTGAACCAAAACAATTCAGTCCACACGATCTGACATAAGTAAGCCATATCATCAAATTGTGCGACCCTAAGGGTTTCCTTTAAATGTCGGTAACGATAACTTACGTTATCACGATCAGTGAGGGGTATCTAGCAACACATCACTGTCTCCCGATATAAAGGGAAGAGTCTTCCAAGACTACACCCAAACCATAGCACAAGTGTGAATCCACTTCACTAGGCATACATGTTTCCTTTGCCACTGGATGTTCTTATTGGACAAGCGTGTCAAGCCTGTAGCTCCAATATGATGAGCATGATTAGATCAGATGAACATAGTCATCTGGGTATGGCCATACACTTTCTCAATCATCTCATCCAGGGGGCCCTTTAGAACATCACACTCCAAACAAGGAGACGGCAATCCTATGTCTATCACTAATGCCCTAACATGATTCATGTTCATTATCCAAGATAGTTTATAACCATTATGTTTCAAATGATATTGAACTACCTCAAAACAATGCCAATCATCATTTAGAAACACAAGTGATCTCAAGTCAGAGGAAGTATGCCACTTGTTTGCATACAAGGATTATTCACATTGTGACAAGCAATTGAATATCCTAGTAGGGTCTGTCCAGTACATCCAATGTACCCATGAGTCTACTTCTTATTCCATGCTCGAAGCATCCTATAAGATTAGAACACATATTAGTCTCAATCATTTCAAGGCTGTCTCATGTTCACCAAGATATCTCGACTAAGGACTATACTGCATGTCAGCCTAGCTGAACATCACTGAGACATTATTCAGAAGTATTCATATTGCAGCAGATAATGTAACAACCTGAATAACAACCATTGCCTTTATAAACATTGAGTTTATACATGATACTGATACAATCCCAAGGCCTCAAACATTAGCCTTAAGGGCATACCCCAACATTTTGGACCGGGCGAGAGTGACGGCATGGTACATCAGGGCGAGGTACTCTACTTATGGGCCATGCTTCATTCCTTTCCATTAAATACTGGCTATTTTATGGTTAAACATATGCTGAGAGTATCCCGAGCCACGAAGGGACATATAGTTATGGGCAGCCTGGTCACTTCCATTGCTCTTGCCGTTGGCATCGATCCAAGTGGTATGGAGATTGCTAGTGGCAGCACACGACTAGATCTTGACACTTGTCTCTCGATGTGCCTGGTCATCAAGAGAGGGGATTCCTACTTCCTCTTCTTTAGAGATGGGACACAGCCTATGCCATTGCTATGCCAGGAGTGCACCACTATCAGGAACAGGAGCAACTGGAAGATACGCCCTATTACTACCACCTCTACTTCAGCTGCCGAGCATGTGCCACCTCTGAGTTTCGCACCACCACCGTCCTCCGGATTCTTTACCTTTACTGGTCAGTATCCTTCCTCCTCTTCAAATGTTGAAACACTTATGAAGTAGATACTAGATGAACAACAAAGGCAAGGAGAGTACATGCAGCAGATGTTTTCACACTTAGAGGAAGGGCAACATGAGATTCGCCAGCGACTATCCCATCTGACCTCTACAGTTGAGAGGATGGCTACTGAGCAGAACCACCAGGGGAAGTTTCTGACTTCCCTCTGGACTTCCTTAAGTGAGCTACGGACCACATTGATTCCAGATGAGGATGATGAGCCTGAGGTATGTGGAGATGGCGACGACGATGACGACGACGACGACGACGAGGACCCGAAGGAGGTTGATATCAGTTTTGACACAGATGGAGAGGACTGATTCAGTGAGTTTCTGCACCCCAATCTCCAACTTTTGAGATCGTTCATTGCCATGCATAGGGACTATGCATGATTCCAGTCTGGGAGATAGAGGCTTTTGATATCTGTTTTACTTGTCTTTGTTATGCACTCTGAACTTGTAGTAACTTTTAACTCATGGTGATAGATGATTATAGTACTTTGGCTTTAATATATAGTACTTGTCTTGTGTTATATAGTATATGTGTTATGTTTTGTCATTTTCTGGATACACCTTTGCTTTTTGACAATGGGATTACACTCTACAACTATTTTCTCATGCTGAAATTGTTTTGCTTTTTCACGATAGCTTCATATTTTCTATTGATTCCATGGACACCATTATATTCTGAATCTTGGTTCTAGGTCAGGATTTCATTTGATTATTCTATTTGATGGATAAGGTTAGTGAAGTGATAGATCCACTTTATGATTTAGATATTTCCTCTTACGGTATGCATATGATCTTTTTGGGTAAGTATATTACTCTATCAATTTGATTCTCCTTGCTAGAAGTTGGAATTTCTCAATGCACTAAAGCGTGATTTCCTCTCATAACTTGTTATGTGTAAAAAAAAAAGGGGACTCCTCTACTTGGCACTGCGTAAAATTAGCAGTGGTACCTAAGAAAAAGAGTTAAAGTCAAAATAAAAATTGAGAGAACAATAAAACAAATAAGAGTACATTGATGTTTTTCCAACTTTGTGTCTTTGGATGAATCAGGCTCGAAATGAGTACATATACCACACAGGAGATTACTACATCTTGCGGAGGTAAGTTTTATCTGATTTTGGTTTTTGGATCTTCACACCTTTATTCTTGATAATAGATGATATCTTGAATCCTCTGACCTGCTGAGATTTATTCATAACGATGTTTCTCTTGGACACAATATTTTATAAATTTTCATCTTTTTCTGATTCCACTCTTATCTGCTTTAAATGCTTGAGGACAAGCAATGATCTAAGTCTGGGAGATTTTGATGTCTCATATTTTTATAGTCTTTTAGACCAATATTTAACTGTGAATCGAGACATATTTTCATAATTTTACATCTCTTTCCAGCTTATTTCATTGATTTTCTTCAGAAGCTTCATTTCTTGTCATGTTGATGAATATAGGACAATTCACTCATTTTTTGAGCTATTTGGAAGTATATTTATGTCCCCGAGTGAATCAAGAACCTTGACGAGAAGTTTTGCTTCAAACGGAGCTGATTTCCAGAATTACGACCGAGGCCATAATCTGCATTATGGCCGTAATTTCCAGTTTGAATTATCATAAAATCCGTCTTAATTCAAGCATAATCATATTCCGAAGGCGTGCCCTCAACTTTCTCAAAAACTTCGGCAGAAGACGTTACGGGTATAGCCGTAAATTTACCCTGCCGTAATCTTCACACCGGTGACCTTTGATGTCATACTTTGGCCGGAATTCAAGTCAAGTCAAAGGTCAACTCACCCGCAAAATTAAAGACTAAATGGAGTTTTCTACAAAGATTACCGCCATGCCCATAATCTTCATTATACCCATAATGGTGTTGAGAGCATTAAGTACATCAGAGGGCTGCAATAAATAGGTCATAACTTCGTCATTATAGCTCCGTTTTTGGCGTTCTTGGAGTCCAAATGACGAGCATTTAAGGGCTTATAAGTGCATGAGGATTTCAAGAGTCAAAGAGCATCAGAATCAGAATTATGGGCATGCCCGTAATGCTAATTACGGGCATAATTACCCCCTCCGCAGCCAAACTTAAAAGGGCCATAACTTTGTCATTATAGCTCCGTTTTTGACGTTTAAGGTGTCAAAACGTAGCTAATTAAAAGAGATTTAATACTGGCATATCAAAGGGCACCTCAAAAATGATAAAAAGGGGCGAAATCTGGCTTGAAAGGGGCGACGGGTCTTGGCTTGGTGTGAAGTTCTTGGAGAAAGTTTGGGAGAAGAAGCTCTCTTGTGCATCCATTCCAAAAGGCTTGGAGGAAGAAGATTTCAATCCTTTTAGAAGAGTTTGTAGTCTTTTATCTTTAAGTCTTTCTTATATTTTGTTCTTCTTCTTGAGTTTTGTACTTAAACGACGCTATGATAGCGTAATCCTTTTGTCGGAACTAAGGGTGTAGTCTCGTTGTTTATATCTCATTCTAAAACTTGTTATTTCAAAGCAAATGCAAATTTTACTTGTGTTTATTCGTTCTATGCCGTTTCATCGCTAGAATTACCTTGATCACATAATTTCTTTCCTCGGGTGTCACAAGAAGGACCGAAAGGTGAATTGTGACGCTAGATCTACTAGTTCGAACATGCTCTGAGCCGTCAAGAATTGGGGTGGGATTTGCGTGAAGAACCTCAAAATATCTTCGAACCCATTGAATCAATCTAGATCCAATTAGCCATGAAAGTAGGACACCGATCTAGATTGATACCGGATTACACCGTCGAAAAAGGGTAATCTGTACCTGTTGATATTTCTTTGAGCACTTTTAAAATTGCTTTGCTATAATTTTGACTTGTTTGAATTTGAGATCCATCAACAAGACGAACCCAACGTTCCGATATCTCTAACCCTTGTTTTTCCCCTCGAAGCTTTCTCTTGCCAGATTTGGTTTACTTTAAGTTATATTAGCTTTGCGTTTCGTGATCTCAAAACTACTTGATCCGATTGTCTAGCTACTAGTTCATAATCTTTTGGAACTTGATCACTGTCCCTGTGAGATCGACATCTGAAGTACTACTATGACGAAACCGTCACGCTTGCAGTTAGTTGTGCGTTTGTACGACACACATCAAGTTTCGTCTTCTGCAGTTCTTCCTCGCATTCATGAACACAGTGGCCAGCGATGAACTCCAGACCGCCTTGTAAGGTGTCCTCTTCTTCTGCTTCTTCGACGTGGATGAAGTAGGTGAACTGTTCGATGAGGCACTTCCTTACCTCTCCCTTTCATTCTGCCCCCTTTTTCAATCTGCTTGGTGGCCGGTAGCCTTCCTGGTCGAGCTCGCGGCTCCCAGCAACTCCCTCGCCCTTGCGTCTCATCGGTTCTCTCTCGTCCGAGCACCAGCCACCCGTGTGTGTGAACTACTAGCCTTGGACCTGCCTGTGTGCGGTCGTTGCCCCTCCTACTCGCCGGATGAAGGGGTGCCGCAAATGCACAGCCTATCGAAGTAATAAAAAATGTTGATCCCATAGAGACCAATAACCAAGTACTAGCTTATCTTAAGATTATTAGCTTGATAAATCCGAAAAGAGTTGAATTTAATCTTAACTTTGTTGTAGAAAAAGTAAAACACAATAGGGCTGTAATCAAGTTGTGGGAATTCAGGATTTCAGGTTTCACCACTCTGGATTGAATAATTCTACTAACAAAGTTAATCTAAAGAAGGTGATGTAGGGCATCTTCAAGAATTTAAGTATGCATGACATCATTTTGGAAACTTATTGCATGTTAATATTTTGAACTTGTTAATTTCAGTATGTTGCAAACTTTATTTAAATTTCAGCATTTGATGTTATTTTGTAGTTAGGAATCTAGCCTAGGATTTATTTTATGAAGTCTTTGTTTTTATTTTTAGTGGTTGTAATAGGTTGTTCTAGCCTAGGGTATTTGCACACTTGTAATGCACATGCAGGCACCTAGTTCCCCAACATCAGTGTGATAATGGCATACATTCAAGCTCAGCCATGTACCAGCCTCTGGAGATCAAGGTACACTCAAGCTCAGACATGATCAAGTTGGACCACAAGTCAATAAAGGTTAATCAATTACAGTCCATATCAGCTCAACATTCAAATCAAGTCCAACTCCAAGCCCAGCTCAGCCTTAAGCAAGTCAACACAGCTCAATCTCGGCTGGAACTGATTATCACTCAACAAGAACCAACTCTCAGCAACAAGATCCAAATCACAGCTCAACTCAGTCCCAAGTTATGGAGCAGCCTTCGCATCAACTTCACTTCAGCTTAGTCAATCTAAGTAGTCCATATCAGCGCCACCTACCAGCTAAGCAACTTAGCCAACGGCTAGTAATCCCTCACATCAACATGCGCAAAAAGAGGTCAGCCATCAACACAGCAAACAGCAGCTCATAGCCACTGAATAGCTAATGACTCTAAATTTCATAGCATATTTTTTCCTTATTCCTGTTGGTGTATATGCCCTTGGACCCGTTGTTAGTCCATCTTGTACTACTTGATATTGATATTTAATATATCATTCTGGCATTGTCATTATTATGCTATGTTTACATCTGCGATTATGTACATGGATAATAATGTCCCTAGAGACAGATTGTATATGTGCTCAAACGGTGTGTCCCTAGTCGAGTACCTGAGTGGATAAGGGACAGCTCTGGTACATGTGAGACTGGTATATGGGCTGGTTAGGCACGGGGTGCTAACGTAGACATATGGGTATATCAGTGGTGGATATACTGGACCGACCCGCTGTGAGGCTCTAACTTGGTGTCACGAGTTAAACTCACAAGTGACAGGAGATGCATTGATCCCTTGACTTGAGGTCATTGACTCTTCTATATGGTTAGTGACATACTTTGATACAACCTAACACCTCGCCGTAGCAGGGAGGTCATAACGGTTGTCATTGGGTATGTCACGACCCATATGAGAAGATCAATGGACAGACATAGGATTTGCCATTTCCTGCGGGAAGCTTGATATCCATGGGGCCCCCTATGGTTGCATGACTGGAAATGTATGGCCATACCCAGGTGAAAGCCTGATTTAGTCATGACCATGAGATTGGGTGAAAACAAAGTAGTGACACACTTTGTCCAATCGGATATCAGTTTGGCAAAGAGACTATAATGCATCGGTATCTTGTTGCGATGATGGGGATGTCGATGCTGATATCCATTCCGAAGACTTGGGTAGCAGCGATGCACTACTAGGTGCCACTCACTGCTTGTGATAACCTGAGTTCATCACTACCAATGTTAGAGGAACCTACAGGGTCGCACAACTTGAAACTCGGGTTCTTTTATTGATCGGGTAGCCTATTGATCGAGTTATTGGATAACTCGGATCTGATTGGGAGAATCCATCAGCGCCACTATGTCTGATGAGTTGGAAGGGACTTATTAGAGCTAACTTCATTTTTGGGCCAGATGGGCCAATTGGGTCCAACTAGCTAAATGGGCCAAATGGGCCAAATAGGCCCAACAGGCTATTTGGATCAAATAGGCCCAATAGGCTATTTGGATCAAGTAGGCCCAATAAGCTATTTGGATCAAATGGGCTCAACAAGCTAATTGGACCAAATGGGCCCATCAGGCCCAACAGGCTATTTAGTCATGACCATGAGATTGGGTGAAAACAAAGTAGTGACACACTTTGTCTAATCGGATATCAGTTTGGCAAAGAGACTGTAATGCATCGGTATCTTGTTGCAATGATGGGGATGTCGATGCTGATATCCATTCCAAAGACTTGGGTAGCAGCGATGCAGTGCTAGGTGCCACTCACTGCTTGTGATGACCTGAGTTCATCACTGCCAATGTCAGAGGAACCTACAGGGTCGCACAACTTGAAACTCGGGTTCTCGTATTGATCGGGTAGCCTATTGATCGAGTTATTGGATTACTCGAATCTGATTGGGAGAATCCATCAGCGCCACTATGTCTGATGAGTTGGAAGGGACTTATTGGAGCTAACTTCATTTTTGGGCCAGATGGGCCAATTTGGCCCAACTAGCTAAATGGGCCAAATAGGCCCAACAGGCTATTTGGATCAAGTAGGCCCAACAGGCTATTTGGATCAAATGGGCCCAACAAGCTAATTGGACCAAATGGGCCCAATAGGCCAAATGGGCCAATTAAGCCCAATGGGCTAATTGGACCAAATGGGCCCAAATGAAGTAGGAGGTATTTGGAGTTGGCGCCATCCTCTTGTGAAGAGGGGGCACCTTTTCACTTGTGAAGGGTTGCACCTCTTCACTTGTGAAGAGATGTGCCCCTTGTGAAGAGGTGTGCCTCTTATGAAGAGATGCGCCCCTTGAGAAGAGTTGCGCCTCTTCACTTGTGAAGAGTTGCGCCTCTTCTCCTGGATAAATACCTCCTTGGCGCCCTCCCTTAGGTGGTTGGTTGATAAGAGAAAGCGCTCATAAGGTTGGACCTTAGCGATTTCTCCACCTCCTCTCCTCTTCCCTCTCCTCTTGGCGCTCACAAGGTTGGACTTTGGTGAGCTTCCATCTCCTCTCCTTGGCATCTTCCCTTGGAAGTTGGCGCAAGTTCTTGAGGAATTCTCCCAGAGGCGTGGATCTTCTTCCCGAGGCTAGCACCGAGCATAGAAGAAGAGAACTCGAGGTTCGGCTGTGTGCGAGACTGCAGAGGGCGAACATTTGGGTGCCTGCATCACATCCTCCTTCTTTGCTACAAGGTATCATCTCCTACTCACCGTGTCGATTCCCTTGCAAGACTCGATCTTCTGGGTTTTTGGGACTGGCCTGTTTCGGGGATTGCTTCCGCCGTGCTTGTCTGTAAAATTTTAAAATCCCTGGGATTTCCCAACAGTGGTATCAGAGCGACTTGCAAATTCGAACGGTGTTTATGCTTTGATTGTATGCTCACATGCCATCTAAAATTTTTTGAAAATTTGCATATGCGCATGGATTTTTCTAAGTAAGAAAAATTGCAAGTTTTTCGTTCCTGACATCTATTCGATCTCTTTGGTTTTTCGCTTTCTTTATATGGTGGGATAGACCCATATGTGAGAGAATTAATTTCTCCCCACGCATGTAGGATAGACCTACTGTGTGGGACTTCTTGGCAAGTTAAGGATTGCAAGGGTTGGCGGCAAGCGTGCTTGGAGCATGCATGTGCCACTTGTAGACTCCCGAGAGAAATGAAAAATCCTAGATTTGTGAACGGACGTTGAGGTTGAAAGACATGTTTTCTAAGAAACTAAAACTGAAGTTTTATGTTTCCTTGAGCATATAGAAAAGCATGAGATGATTGTGCATCATGTTGTGGTCATAGTCAAGCCCCTTGTATGCCTGTGATGTATTCTGTGTGAGGCCTACGTGCTATTTTTTCTTTTTGTTTTGTAAACGCACAAAGAAGGTTAAGGGCGCATCCCTCATGGAGCTTGCATCTTGGCACATCAACCATGATGGCGCATCTTGCTTGGTGGCGTAAGTAAGGGCTTGGCCGAACCGTAGGGTTGGTGAGCTATCTCCCTTGGCACAAGCATGATGGCACATCATGCATGGAGGAGCCATCAAGGTCTTGGCCGAACCTTCGGGTTTGTGTGCTATGCCTTGGTGTGGTGGACCTTGGAGCCGCACTTGAAGATACAGCTTAGTGGCGGCTAGGTTAGGTCTTGTTGGGGCTTGTCACCTAGGTCAAGCATTGAACATCCTTTGACATGTGATGGTTCAATGTGTTGATTAGGCTCTGACCACATCTCTTGTTTACTGCTTTCGATATCTGCTAAAGCATGCCTGGATGTGTTTTATCGGTTTGTTATCACTATAGGATTGCATGCCTTCAATGTTAGACAAAAGATAAAACTAAGATGATGAGACCTTAAAAACCCTCAAAATAATATCAAGTCTGTAGCCTTCTGACGCATAGCCCTCGTCAAGCTATCGATCAGTGGTGTTGTGCACTGTTTCCCACCCTCGTGAGACACACCCACTTATCTTTAGAAGGCGTGCGGTGGCAATGGTTTCCCCAGTCCAGTTAAAAATCTGGGCGTGCCTTCGCAAGGAAACTCGTTGGCCCTGGGCATAACGGTCAAGATAGACTTGACTGGTTTTTCATATGTGGTGGCCACATGATGGAACTCTAGAGGCAGCCTCGAGAGGTTAAGGTTTTGTGTTGTTCCTGCCCTAGCTGGGCACAAAATGCTTGAACTGTCTTGAGAAGGGGAATTTCCTGGGTGCAATCGGCCGGCGTGCCCACCTTAGGAAGCATGGGTCACTTTGTGCATCTCATCCCACCCTCGTGGGACGTGAAGCCTCATGTGGAATAAGGATCTCATCTCACTAGGAAATCTCGAATTTCCTAATTGACTTTGTGGGTTGTCAATTCGATTAAAATAGTGGGAGCCATGATCATTTAATGCAAGTCCAGATTAAATGATTTGAAGTAGTACTAATCTGCTATCTTGATTGTTGTAGATCAATGGCTACGAACAATAGCAAATGGTCACTGCGATCTATCCTGGAAAAGGACAAGTTGGTTGGATCCAACTTGATGGACTGGTATCGGAACTTGAGGATTGTCCTTAAGCTCGAGAGGAAGCTCTATGTCCTTGAGCAGCCTATTCCAGAGCCACTTCCATGCTCGGCCTCAGCGGCTGAGAAGGATGCTTTTGATAAGCATTAGGCTGATACTTTGGAGGTTGCTAATTTGATGCTAACCAATATGTCACCTGAATTTAGAGGGCAATATGAATCTAAGAATGCCTCTGAGATTATTTCTAATCTAAGGCAGCTCTTTAATGAATTGGTTGAGCTCAACCCTCCTACAGTAGTCATTCAGTGTGGTGAGCTGAAAGGTTTGACCAAGGAGCTGAAACTAAAGATGGAAAGGATCAGGAATGACAGGTGCTATTCATGTGGAGGGTCACCTCACATGTTGAAGGACATGGTGCGACTTTAGAACGAGGAGAAGAGAAGCCGGGCTTCGTCTTCTGGCTCAGGTATTTATGTTACCGAAGTCAACCTTTCTACTTCTATATCATGGGTATTGGATACCGCATGCAGAGCTCATATTTGTACAAATATGCAGGGGCTCAAGAAAAGTAGATCGGTGCGGCCTGGAGAGATTGACCTACGTGTTGGAAACGGAGCATAGGTTGCTATTGTTGCCGTAGGACTTTTGACGCTCTCCCTGCCTTCTAGACTTCAACTAGAGTTAAATAATTGCTATTATGTACCTTCTCTTACCAAAAACATTGTATCTATTCCTTGCTTGGCAAGGAAAGGATTTAAATTTGAAATAAAAGAGGACTCTTGTTCCTTTTCATTTGCAAATGTGTTTTATGGGAAGGGTACCTTGTGCAATGGATTATATGTCTTGGACATGGATAACTCTATATGTAACATAAATCACAAAAGGATCAAACTGAGTGGTTCAGTTGGTGCGTACCTTTGGCATTGTCGATTAGCCCATATAAACAAGAATCGCATTCAACAACTCCATGCAAATGGATTGTTCGATTCAACCTCCTTGGAGGAGTTTGATACTTGTGAGCCTTGTTTATTAGGGAAAATGACAAAAGCACCCTTCACCAAGATTGGTGAGAGGGCAGGAGGTTTGTTGGATCTCATACATAGTGATGTGTGTGGGTCATTCAGTAAACAAGCCAGAGGAGGGTACAATTACTTCATCACATTTACTAATGACTTCAGTAGATACGGTTATGTCTATTTGATGAGACATAAGTCTGAATCCTTTGAGAAATTTAAGGAGTTCAGACATGAAGTAGAGAACCAGCTTGGTAGATCTATTAAGGCTCTTCGATCAGATCATGGTGGAGAGTACCTGAGCGGTGAGTTCTTTGACTATCTTAGAGAGTGTGAGATTCTATCCCAACTCACTCCTCCTGGAACACCTCAAAGGAATGGTGTGTCTGAAAGGAGAAATCGAACCTTGTTGGATATGGTTCGATCTATGATGAGTTATGCAACTCTACCTCCCTCGTTTTGGGGCCATGCACTCGAGACAGCTTCTGTAATACTGAATAATGTTCCATCTAAGAGTGTCTCCAAGATTCCGTACGAGGTATGGAGTGGGAGACGACCGAATCTCTCTTTTATTAGAGTCTAGGGATGTGAGGCTTATGTCAAACATCAGGATTCTAGCAAGCTAGAACCCAGATCTGATAAATGCGTGTTTATGGGGTATCATAAGGAAACTAAAGGATATTACTTCTATATTCCCAGCGAGAACAAAGTTTTTGTTGCTTGAGGTGCTGTCTTTCTAGAGAAAGAATTTCTCATGAAAGAAGTCAGTGGGAGAAAGTTTGACTTGGACGAGGTCCAAGTGCAACCACAAGACACTGAGGTGGAACCTGAGCCACCTACATCGGTTGCTGGGCAACTGGAGGCTCAGACATAGGCCCTGCGTAGGTCTGGGAGGATTCGTCGTGCACCTGAGAGGTACGGGTCGCTGCCGACCCAACACGACGGGATCTTCATCATTGAGGATGAACCCAGGACCTATGATGAGGCAGTCGCTGGACCGGACTCTGAGAGATGGATTGAGGCCATGAGATCCGAGATGGATTCCATGTCGGCTAACGAAGTCTGGGATTTGGTTGAGCTACCTGATGGGGTAAAACCTATAGGGTGTAAATGGGTCTTCAAGAGGAAGACTAACATGGATGGCAATATAGTTACCTATAAGGGTAGACTTGTGGCTAAATGGTTCAAACAAGTCCACGGGGTGGACTATGATGAAACCTTCTCGCCAGTTGCCATGTTTAAATCCATTTGAATCCTACTTGCTATAGCTGCATATCACGATTATGAGATATGGCAGATAGATGTAAAGACAGCGTTCCTTAACGAGAAGCTGACAGAGGATGTGTTTATGACACAACCTGATGGTTTCATCCATCCTGCAGAGGCCAATAAGGTCTGCAGGCTAAGAAGATCCATTTATGGATTAAAGCAAGCCTCTCGAAGTTGGAATCTTTGATTTGATGAAGCAGTAAAAGATTACGGCTTTATCAAGAGCGAAGATGACGCCTGTGTATATAGAAAATTCAGTGGGAGTTCGGTGACATTTCTGGTGCTGTATGTCGACGACATACTTCTCATCGGAAATGACATCCCTAGTCTTCAAGCTATGAAGACATGGTTGGGGAAGTGTTTCGAGATGAAAGACTTGGGGGAAGCCGCCTATATCCTAGGCGTGAGGATCTACCAGGATAGATCCAAGAAGCTCCTGGCTCTTAGTCAGAGTACTTACTTTGATAAGGTCCTGGAGAGGTTCAGCTTAGAGCAATCTAAGAAAGGATACCTTCCAGTGAGACATGACCTTATTCTCTCCAAGAGCTAGTGTCCCATCACACAGGCTGAGAGGGACGACATGAGTCGAGTGCCCTATGCTTCGGCAGTAGGTTCGATCATGTACGCGATGTTGTGTACTAGACCAGACGTGGCTTATGCTGTGAGCATAACTAGCCGATACCAATCCAATCGAGGTCTACAGCACTGGGTGGCTGTAAAGAACATTCTAAAGTATCTGAGAAGAACTAAAGACTTGTTCTTGGTCTATCGGGGACAGGAAGAGCTCAGTGTTTAGGGCTACACTTATGCGTCGTTCCAGTCTAACCCTGATTACTTTAGATCGCAGGCCGGCTATATGTTCAAGTTGAATGGTGGCACTGTATGCTGGAAATCCTTCAAGCAGTCCACTATAGCTGATTCTACGACCGAGGCTGAGTATGTCGCCACTTCTGAGGCAGCCAAAGAAGCCGTTTGGATTCGGAAGTTCGTATCTGAACTTCAGGTGGTTCCTTCTGAACTGAATCCAATCAAGCTTTATTGTGACAATAACGGAGCGATTGCATAGGCAAAGGAACCAAGGTCTCATCAAAAATCCAAACACATACTTAGAAGATTTCACCTGATCAGAGAGATCAGTGACCGAGGTGATGTCAAGATAAGCAGAGTTGACACAGATAACAATCTAGCAGACCCATTGACCAAAGCTTTGGCGCAGCAGAAGCATGATGGTTATGCAAGGGACATGGGGTTGAGATTTCTCAATAACTGAGTCTAAGTGCAAGTGGGAGATTGTTGGTGTATATGCCCTTGGACCCGTTGTTAGTCCATCTTGTACTACTTGATCTTGATATTTAATATATCATTCTGGCATTGTCGTTATTATGCTATGTTTACATCTGCGATTATGTACATGGATAATAATGTCCCTAGAGACAGATTGTATCTGTGCTCAAACGGTGTATCCCCAGTCAAGTACCTGAGTGGATAAGGTACAGCTCTGGTACATATGAGACTGGTATATGGGCTGGTTAGGCACGGGGTGCTAACGCAAACATATGGGTATATCAGTGTTGCATATACTGGACCGACCCGCTGTGAGGCTCTAACTTTGTGTCATGAGTTAAGCTCACAAGTGACAGAAGATGCATTGATCCCTTGACTTGAGGTCATTGACTCTTCTATATGGTTAGGGACATACTTTGATACAACCTAACACCTCGCCGTAGCAGGGAGGTCATAACAGTTGTCATTGGGTATGTCACGACCCATATGAGAAGATCAATGGACAGACATAGGATTTGCCCTTTCCTGCAGGAAGCTTGATATCCATGGGGCCCCCTATGGTTGCATGACTGGAAGTGTATGGCCATACCCAGGTGAAAGCCTGATTTAGTCATGACCATGAGATTGGGTGAAAACAAAGTAGTGACACACTTTGTCCAATCGGATATCAGTTTGGCAAAGAGACTATAATGCATCGGTATCTTGTTGCGATGATGGGGATGTCGATGCTGATATCCATTCCGAAGACTTGGGTAGCAGCGATGCACTGCTAGGTGCCACTCACTGCTTGTGATGACCTGAGTTCATCACTGCCAATGTCAGAGGAACCTGCAGGGTCGCACAACTTGAAACTCGGGTTCTTGTATTGATCGGGTAGCCTATTGATCGAGTTATTGGATAACTCAGATCTGATTGGGAGAATCCATCAGCGCCACTATGTCTAATGAGTTGGAAGGGACTTATTAGAGCTAACTTCATTTTTGGGCCAGATGGGCCAATTGGGCCCAACTAGCTAAATGGGCCAAATGGGCCAAATAGGCCCAACAGGCTATTTGGATCAAATAGGCCCAACAGGCTATTTGGATCAAATAGGCCCAACAGGCTATTTGGATCAAATGGGCTCAACAAGCTAATTGGACCAAATGGGCCAATTAAGCCCAATGGGCTAATTGGACCAAATGGGCCCAAATGAAGTGGGAGATATTTGGAGTTGGCGCCATCCTCTTGTGAAGAGGGGGCACCTTTTCACTTGTGAAGGGTTGCACCTCTTCACCTGTGAAGAGATGCGCAATTTGTGAAGAGGTGCGCCTCTTGTGAAGAGATGCGCCCCTTGAGAAGAGTTGCACCTCTTCACTTGTGAAGAGTTGCGCCTCTTCTCCTAGATAAATACCTCCTTGGCGCCCTCCCTCAAGTGGTTGGTTGATAAGAGAAAGCGCTCACAAGGTTGGACCTTGGCGATTTCTCCACCTCCTCTCCTCTTCCTGTCCTCTTGGCGCTCACAAGGTTGGACTTTGGTGAGCTTCCATCTCCTCTCCTTGGCATCTTCCCTTGGAAGTTGGCGCAAGTGCTTGAGGAATTCTCCTAGAGGCGTGGATCTTCTTACCGAGGCTAGCACCGGGCGTGGAAGAAGAGAACTCGAGGTTCGGCTGTGTGCGAGACTGCAGAGGGTGAACATTTGGATGCCTGCATCGCATCCTCGTTCTTTTCTACAAGGTATCATCTCCTACTCACTGTGTCGATTCCCTCACAAGACTCGATCTTTTGGCTTTTTGGGACTGGCGTGTTTCGGGGATTGCTTCCGCTGTGCTTGTCTGTAAAATTTTAAAATCCCCGGGGTTTCCCAACAATTCCATCATCCTCTCGAGTCATATTCATGCTCCTTTGCTTATTTTATGCTTTTTTTTATCAAATATTTCGGAATCTACACTTTTCATGGTTTTTGATCAATTTCAGGTAAAAAGGCATCATTTTGATGGGTTTTCAAGCAAATCCAACACATGGGTAGATTCTTATCATCAAGAGGAGACTACACATCAAATTTCAAGTCAAACCAAATTTTCTGGAGAAATTACGGCAGTGCCGTAATGGTTTTTACGGCCGTAATCAGCAATTATGGCACTACCGTAATGATTTTCACGGCGGCTTAATTCTGAAATTTTTTTTGGCAAATTACGGCATTGCCGTAAAATTATTCATGGTACCGTAATTTCAGACTAATTTCATACCGAGACATCAGAGATTTCATAGGCAATTATACCGTAATATACCATATGGTGTCGTAATTCGGAACATATTCCATATAAAAGATTTCCAGCAATTACGGTACTACCGTAATTTCCATCACCATGCCATAATTTTCACCCAGATGCCCGATTCTTCTGCCAGAAACTTAAATTCGTGATTTCTCGGGCTCTAGGGCACCAATTGAGGGGGGGGGGGGGGTAAAAAAGGGAATGCTCAGGATTAGAAGGAGAAGGTTTTCGAAAGGGAAGAAACAATTTTTATCAGGGATCCACGGAGAATTAGGGATAATCGCTGCCGCCCTAGGGTTCATCGATTCTCAGCCTACAGACCACCTCTGGCCATGAAATTTAAAAGGAAGCTTCGCCTGAAGGAGGAGAACACATGCTAGAAGTTTCAGAGCGAGAGGAGTCTGATCGAGGGAGAAATCAACGAAACAGTGGGCGCCGCCACTGTTCATCGCATATTACGGTGCTGTAATGAAACCCTGTTTGTAACTCTTCTCTCCTTCTCGAATCCTGATCATCTGAAATTATGGTTTACTGTAATCTTTCCATCATGCTAGCTTAATTTCCTTATGGGACATGGGGGTGTTATCCCCTTAACTTCTTAATGTCTAGACATTGTTAATTTCGTTAGGATGATTTTGTTATGATAATTCTATTTATGTGATGATTGCTTATAATTCTCCTTAGTCTCATATTTTCAGCATGTTTTATAATTTTGTGAAATAGACTGAGAAGTTGATTACAAAATTTGGAACCCTATAATCATTGAGTTTAGAACTTATCGTAAGAGATTAGGTATTGTTCTTAATTCTGATTTTTAGTAGTTTTATTGCCATGTTGATTTTCTGATCTTTGGATTGAGTTATTATGTTAGACTTGATTTGATATTGTAAGAGATTAAATATCTGATCGTCAGAGAACCTTAAGTAGAACCTAAGAAATTATGGTATGAGAATACATAGTTTCTCTTGAGATGTTTGACTTAGAATTCGGATGCACGAGAGTGATCCTTGAGTTCTTTGTCAATAATTTACTTATCTTCAGCATTGCGTAGGAAGCTTATATTTGAAAAGAGTCAACAAGTAGAAGAAGTGACTATGGCAGAACAGAGATCACTTAGAGACTATACAGCCCCTAACCCACGGGAGATACACTCTAGCATTGCTTGACTGGTCATAGAGGCTAACAACTTCGAAATCAAGCCTACTTTCTTGTCTATGATCCAACAGAACTAGTTTGGAGGATCTCCACTTGAAGATCCTAACCACCACCTTGCATTGTTTCCTTTTTCTCTTAGGGACTGAGCGTGCTCTTGGCTTCAAACTCAACCTACCGGTATGTTCACCACATGGGAACAATTGTCCAATGCCTTCTTGATGAAATACTTTCCACCAAGCAAGACCATCCAATTGAGAAACCAGATCACAAGTTTTGCACAGAGAGATGGTGAATCTTTTAGCGAGACATGGGAGCGTTTTAACGATTTACAACGGAAGTGTCCTCTCCATGGCCTTGAAAATTGGGTTTTAATTTATACTTTTTATAATGGTTTGCTATATAATACCAGAGTAACTGTTGATGCTGCTGCAGGAGGTGCTCTCATGAGCAAGACCATTGAAGATGCCCTTAAGCTACTAGAGGAGATGGCTTTAAATCACAATCAGTGGACTTCTGAGAGAGGAGTGCTGTATCGAACTTCTCAAGGTAAGAATGAAAGTGATGGTTGGCGCACCCTGGCAGAAAAGGTAGATTCTTTGTGCAACAGATTTGATTCTTTTAAAATGTAAAATGCTGTAGTTTCTTCATTTGTTATTTGTGGAAATAATGGTCATGTTTCTGAAGAATGTAAGGTCATTGCTAATCAGGGTAGTGAACAAGTTAATGCATTAGGGAATTTTAATCAAAGTAGAAACAATGATTCCTACTCTAGTACTTACAACCCAGGATGGAGGAATCACGCCAACTTATCTTGGAAAAATAATAACAATGTAGGGGGACAAACTAAAAATAGAGGATACCAACAAAAGCCCATCCAAAATCAAAATCAAAACCAAAACTCAAATGTTGAATCCATGTGTTTATGGCTAATCAAAATCAATTCATGCAAAATCAAAATAAAGAAATTGAAGATCTTAATGGAATGGTTAGTCAACTTGCATCTCAAGTAGGATCTCTAGTAGCCCACAATAAAATATTAGAATATCCGATAGCACAACAAGCAAGCACTTCTTGCAGACCCCCAGGAAAATTACCTACTAAACCTGAGCCAAACCCTAGGGAGCACTGTAATGCTATTATCACTAGAAGTGGGAGGCAATTAGAAGAACCTAAAAAGAAATCTGAAAATAATGAAAAAGAGCCTAGTAATGAACATGATCAAGAGTTAGATTTGGAAAAATCTTCTGAGCATGAGCAGTCCCAAACTAGTTTGCCACCTCGCCAAGGTGATGAACCTAAAGGTCATGTGTCATGTCAGACAGATAATTCTAAACCTAATTCTCCTTCACCTTATAGGCCACTTATACCCTTTCCCCAAAGGTTAGTGCAAGCAAAACTTGATGAACAATTAGGCTAATTTTTTGAAGTCTTGAGAAAGCTTTACATTAACATTCCATTCACTGAAGCTTTATCTCAAATGCCTTCATATGCAAAATTTTTGAAAGAGATCTTGTCTAATAAGAGGAAAATAGAAGACTATGGTAGTGTGGCATTACGTGAGGAATGTAGTGCTATTATCCAGAACAAATTGTCACCAAAATTAAAAGATCCAGGTAGTTTCTCTATACCTTGTTCTATGGGAAATATGGCTTTTGACCGAGCCTTATGTGATTTGGGTGCCAGTGTAAGCCTAATGCCACTATCTATTTGCAGGAAACTGGACATTGGAGAGCTTAAACCAACCTCAATATCTTTGCAACTTGCTGATTCATCGGTAAAATATCCGGTTGGTATCTTAGAAAATGTTCTAGTTCAAATTGGTAAGTTTTTCATACCAGTAGATTTTGTGGTTCTTGAGATGGAAGAAAAGAAAAACTCACTTTTGACATTTGTCACAGCCGGTGCAGTCATTGATGTTAGAAAAGAAAAACTTACTTTTGACATTTGTCATAATACAATTGAGTTTGATTTAATGATTCATTGAAAAAAGCATCACACTCAGGATCATGTTGTAGCATTGATATAATTGATGATTTTGTTAGTGATGTGCATAATTTATTTGATGATCCTTCTTATTTTGAAACTGACATATCATCTGAGTGTGTGAATAAAGAATTTCAAGAGAAAGCAACAAAGAAGAAGAAGAGACGAAGGAGAAAACGAAGATCAAAGCTGCTTGAGAAAGGAAAAAAGGTTCTTGAGTAAAATTGGACATTGTTTCATGAATGAGCCTTATGTTCCTAGAAGCCATGAACAAAACACTGAGAAATCAATATGGCAACTGCAGAAATCAAGATCAAATTCGAGTGCAGAACGGTCAAGCTAATGACCTTTAAATTAGCGCTTATTAGGAGGCAACCCAAGCACTTTTTCTTTTGTTTTTGGTTTGTTTTCGTCTTAATTTGTTTTGTTTAGGATTAATTTTTCTTTTCTCATTTTTAGGTATGATTTTTCGGCAATCTCCGAATTTTTGCATGAATTACGGCAGTATGATGACATGTAAAAATATGATATTTCGGCACCTAATTTTATTATTATTTTAGAGCAAAATACATATTTCATCTCATTTATTTATTTAAATGCTTCATATTCTTCAGAACCTTCACTTTTCCTCTATTTTAATGAAATGTAGGTTATTGGCCTCAAAATCAATGGAATTTGGAGAATCTGAAGGTATGAGACGATTTCCCATGATGAGATGGAGCTATACGCCAATTTTTAGCTCAATCGGAGTCCTCTACATCATACACGGCCATGGGTGTGCATCCATGCACGGCTGTGCATCATAAGTCACCAGAATTCACTTAACCGAGCCGTACACAGGCATGGCCGTGCACCCATGCACGGCCGTGTATCGTTACGCACAGCTCAACAGGCGTCCGGTATTTCGCCCGTAACTTTCTATTCTGGGCTCGGAATTGGACAAAATTTTAGGAAGACCTTCCCAACTTAGACACGAACGATTTGGGACTAGAATCATCAGATTTGGTTAAGCAACGAAGGAAAACGAGGTGAAAGGGCGATAACTTAGGGTTTTGGGGTGATTTTCTAATCGGCGACACTGTTCCGGCGGGTTTCTCTCTTCGTTCCGATGCGGAGGATAATGCTGAGCCGTCTTCTATCAAGGATCCACCATTCCCTTTGGTTTGATTTGATTTTCATGAGAGATTCTATATATTTAACAATGTATACCATAACGTAAACCTTATTTTCGGGGTTTGGGCGTAGCCCACTATAAGAATGCTTGGTAATATGACTTGATCTATATATTCCTATATTTATCTTTGTTCTTATTCATGTTTAGGATGTTTTAATTCTTGTTTACATACTGGCCATATGTATGCATGCTTTAGATGTCGAGGGAAGGACTGAGAGGTGAACCTTGACCATCGGAACCCCTAGACTGGACTGGTGATTTCGTGTTGCGAGAGCACTCGAAATCACACGAGGAACTCTAATCTTTCACAGATCCCATTGGATCCGCCTTAACCTTAGTAAGCCATGAGAGTAGGAGACTCAGATTAAGACGGATACCAGACCGTGTCCTGAGAGGGAGCGCGTCTGTACCCTAGGAAAGGTTACCTTGAGAACTTAGATAAAGCTTTATTTAAATTGTCAAGCCCTAATATTTATGCATGCTTCAGTGTGGTGAAACCTAAAACCCCGAATCTCTCTCATAATCTCAAAACCCCGTTTGTTTTGCTCTCTCCGCTGCTTGTTCTTAATCTGCCTTAGTTTAATTACTTACTCTAGGACATTAGACACTTCTCCATTAATCGTTAACCTAGCTATTGATTTATTGATTAGTTAGTACTTGACCCAAGTCCCTGTGGGTTCGATCTTAATTATTACACGATAGACCGTGCACTTGCGGTAGCAGCCGTCTAGGCCCTATCAAGTTTTTGGCGCCGTTGCCGGGGACTAGGTTGCCAATATTAACACGATCAGAAGGTTGATAGACTAGGTTTAGTTAGATTTTTTTTCTTTTATTTTTATTTTGTTTCTTGTGTCTGAATTTTTCCTATCATCTAGGGTTTCTAAATTTTTCCTCAAGTTTTCGCTTGAATAAGGTGCATGATGCTTAATTCATCAAATATCAATCCTACATTTTTACCTTATGTTTCTTGTGATATTTGTGGTTGCACAGGTCACTTTTCTGATGAATGTCAATTAGGGACTCCATTTTCAATTCACCCATGTTCTAGTACTTATGAATATATCAATCCTGCATTATTACCATATGTTTCTTGTGATGTTTGTGGAGTGTCAGGACATGCTGCTGATGATTGCCCCATTTTGAGCACTCCATCTGAACAGTTTAATGCTATCGGGAACCTCATAAATCAGGATGATCCCTACTCGAGCACGTACAATTCAGAATGGAGAAATCACTTGAATTTCTCCTACAGGCTTAACCAAGGACAAGTCTCTCCTATAATTTTTTCTAATCCAAACTCTTCTTATAATTTCAGGCCTCCTCCTAGAATGCAACCTCCATTTGTCAACCAAGAGCAGCCAGACGCACCTCACATGTCACGTTTAGAGTTGATGCTGGAGAGTTTCATGGCAAGTCAAATAAAGTACAACAATTCTATATGTGAGCAGATTCGCTAGCTGAATTTGAAGGTGGGTTCCATGGCCGCACACTCAAAAATATGGGAGACTCAGATTATCAAGTTCGAGCAAGCCATCTCCTTAGACAAACCCATGGCAGAGTTAGAGGAGCCTCAAGTGAAGAGTAGCGGGTTCAGTGAGGGTGAATTGGAGAGTCCTTTGGATGAGAACAAATTAAACACTGATATCATAAATGCTGTTGAAGAGGAGCTAGTGTGCATTTTATCACCTCTGTCTGAACCACTGATTCCTATTTCTCAGAGATTGATGATTAAAACTGATAAGAGGTTTTGGTTATGCTATAACTTAGAAATGTTGAACAAAGTGGTTGAGAAAATTCATGTCCCCCAGACTAACAAAGATTCATTAAAAATTTATATGATTGATGATGATGAAGAAGAGATGCATGAAACTGGTATTCAAGTAAACTCTCAACTACATGACTTACATCCAGCTATCGATGCAAAAAAGGTACGACCTTTGACACTTGACAACACCAACCTTGAGGTAAGTGAAATTTTGAAATTTGAATTTAAATCTGTCATAAGACTATGGCTATTTAATATGATAGTGATCAACTTGCTAGTGAGATATACGATACTTGTTTTGGTGAGAATACTTTCAGGACAGCGAAAAGGCAGGAGACTACGTGCACTTTATTATGCTAGTGATCCACCAGCCACACCATAATCTTCAAGCATTGGTCAAGCTAGTGACCCTAAAGAAGCGCTTGTTGGGAGGCAACCAAACCTCTTTTGCACTCTTTTACTTTTTTATTTATTTTCACTATTTAGACATTGTTATTTTTTCAGTTTTTCTTTCATATTCATGCTCTATAAGCTGTACCACACTGATAGGAATTTTTCTGAAATTTTCAGGTATCACCGAGCCATGCACGGTCGCACCCGTGCATCCATGCACGGCCGTGCATGGCTCGGTTATCTCTTCCCAGCGCATGACCGAGAGATGCATGGGCAGGGGCGTGAAGAGACACACGGCTGTGAGCGCTTTTCTGGATTTTTATCGAAACGTGCACGTGCGCACCTGTGCATCCATGCACGGCCGTGCATCGTAAGTGAACTTTGTTGGATCGATCTGACCGAGAGCTGCACAGGCTGGGCCATGTATCCATACATGGCTGTGCACGATAAGTGATAAAAAGGGTAGCGTACACAGCCTTGTGCACACCCGCGCACGAAACCCTAGCCGCCGCCGCCGCCTTCCCGATCCGCCACCTTCGGAGCCCGATCGACCGCCGGCGACCCACCATCCTCTTCTCCGACCTCCGGCGACTCTTTCCCCTAACTTTTCGGCGTCGATCCGTGCCTCACGACGCCGTTCGACGCTGCCCTAGCTTTTGTCGCCGCCTGCGATTCCGCTCCGCCGACTTTCTTTCATCGTCGCCGACGCCTCTGAAGCTTCTTCCACAACACAAGCTATCTTCCTGTCACTCTCCTACACTTTCGGGATGTCTCGACGCAAGCAAGTCACGTCCAAGCATCATGCATCCTATCTAGCACCGGTGAGCCTCATCCGCCACCTGCCTTGCCACCTACACCTTATGGGATCCAGAGCAACTTGCCGAGCTTACTGTCCTCGTACGCCGCCCAATGATCACCACCAGATTTCTAGATCATGGCACGCTGCAAACATTGGGTTTCTATGAAGATGTACAATGGTTATTTCAACGCATCGGTTGGGAACAATTCTTCACCATGTGCTACCCCACCTACATCCCCATTGTACTGGAATTCCTGTCTTTCATGGAGTTCCATGCTAGCATCCACACTGATAGTCTATACTTTAGACTCAACAACACTGAGTATGTGCTGACACTGACAGAGCTGAACTCTATATATGGTTTTCCTACATAAGGGACAAGGCTCACACCTACAGCATTCAATGATAGCAATTTCTGGGCTGAACTGACCGATCTGAGACCCTTTGACACCAGGACAGCTAGAGCCACCTGCCTCAGGAACCCTATTTTGAAGTATGTGCATCGTGTCATGGCACATACTATCTCTGGACGAGGAGAGTCTGATGGCTTAGTCAGAGCATCTGAGCTTCAGTTTCTTTGGGCTATGTTGTATGGGGTCCGCCTCAATACTGCTTTTCACTTTGCCTGACAACTCCAGAAAGTATCAAGGGCACCGAAAGGTGCAATAGCTCTCGGGGGACTTCTCACCCCTATCGCTCGCGCAGTAGGGATTCATCCCTACCAAATGGAGCAAGCCCGGGGCAACTGCCGACTTGATCTCGATTCCTGCGTTTCGATGCGGATGATAGTGAAGAAAGGTGAACTTTACAGCTTGATCTTCCCCGGGAGCGATCTGAATTTGCCGCTGCCAAACCCAGCACGCACCACAATTCGTGAGCGGTGGAACTGGAGAGTAGAAGCAGTTGAAGATGTGGATGTGCCTCTTGCAACTGAACCACCGCAACCTGCTCAGCAGCGCCCATCTACCTAGCTTGAGCGCATTGAGGCCTATGTCCGCTTTATCTGGGACGCACAGGAAGAGACTCATCTGTCTGTCTCTAAGGGCAATTACCGGATCCAGCAACTTGAGATAGAAGTGGAGCGCCAAGGACGAGTACAGTCCTCTATTTTAGAGTCTGTGCATGAGCTTCAGGCGAGACTTGCGTCGGCGTTGGGGATGAGCTTCTTTTGTTTCACCCGTCACTTGGTCAGCTTTTTGTTTTTCTAGTAGTTTATTTTAGTTATTAGTTTTCATCTGTCTACTTTTAGTTTATTACATTCTTAGTTGCATGTTTTAGTTTTCTTAATTGTGTCAACATCTATAGTGTCTTACCCAACCCCACTCTTTTCATTCATGATATTTGCTTTGTCCTTTAGTATTGCATTGTTCTATGCCTACTTGATTGCTTGGGATAGGAATCTTGACTTTTATCGGCCAATGGTCTATAATGGTTATGCTTTGCACATACGATTCTTTAATTTACTGTAGTTGATTGATGTAATTAACCCGATTCATTGTTGGTAGAATCTTGAAGAGTATGCTTGTTATTTCACCTTAGCCTTGATATGCATCTCATGGGTAGAAAGTGATTGTATCTAGTTTCTGTCTCTACTTTATTTGTGCACTTTGTCATGGGGGTTAGAAATAATAATGGTGGTACCGAAGTGTTCTTGTACATTGCACTTTGTACTTCCACTTGGCACTATTTATAGCATCTCACTAAAGAAGGGTTAGTGGTACCTAAGTCCCTTGTTCATCATACTTGGCACTAACCCCATGGTTTTCAATAATAACAGTGGTACCGAAGCAAAGCTTGGCACTTGGCACTGTTTGTTTACCTAAAAAAAAAGGCACCACATAGGGACTATGTGGTACTGATACTATTCTCCCATGACTTAGTACACAATGTTATGCCTTCTGAAAGCTTGATCAATCATATCATGTGCGTGAGATGCATTGTAGAGGTTTTTGGTTATGTAACTTTGCATGTTCTATAGATTGTATTCATGATAATTGGTTTAATTTGCTTTCCATACTGCATTATAACCTGAAGAATTGTTGTGTTTAACCATTAACCTCATTAGACCTACTTAAGCTACTTTGAGATTCCTTATTCCATGTCATCATTGTATTCTAGACAATTCAATTGCTTGAGGACAAGCAAAACTTTAAGTCCGATGTATTTTGATGACATGTAAAAATATGATATTTCGGCACCTAATTTTATTATTATTTTAGAGCAAAATCTATATTTCATCTCATTTATTTATTTAAATGCTTCATATTCTTCAGAACCTTCACTTTTCCTCTGTTTTAATGAAATGTAGGTTTTTGGCCTCAAAATCAATGGAATTTGGAGAATATGAAGGTATGAGACGATTTCCCATGATGAGATGGAGCTATACGCCAATTTTCAGCTCAATCGGAGTCCTCTACATCATACACGGCCATGGATGTGCATCCATGCACGACCGTGCATCATAAGTCGCTAGAATTCACTTAACCGAGCCGTACACGGGCATGGCCGTGCACCCATGCACGGCTGTGTATCGTTACGCACAGCTCGATAGGCGTCCGGTATTTCGCCCGTAACTTTCTATTCTGGGCTCAGAATTGGACGAAATTTTAGGAGGACCTTCCCAACTTAGACCCGAACGATTGGGGACTAGAATCATCAGATTTGGTCAAGCAACGAAGGAAAACGAGGCAAAAGGGCGACAACTTAGGGTTTTGGGGTGATTTTCTGATCGGCGACACTGTTCTGGCGGGTTTCTCTCTTCGTTCTGATGTGGTGGATAATGCTGAGCCATCTTCAATCAAGGATCCACCATTCCTTTGGTTTGATTCAATTTTCATGAGAGATTCTATGTATTTAATGATGTATACCATAGCGTAAACCTTATTTTCGGGGTTTGGGCATAGCCCACTATAAGAATGCTTGTTAATATGACTTGATCTATATATTCCTCTATTTATCTTTGTTATTATTCATGTTTAGGATGTTTTAATTCTTGTTTACATACTGGCCATATGTATGCATGCTTTAGATGTCGAGGGAAGGATTGAGAGGTGAACCTTGACCATCGGAACCCCTAAACTGGACTGGTGATTTCGTGTTGCAAGAGCACTCGAAATCACACGAGGAACTCTAATCTTTCACAGATCCCATTGGATCCGCCTTAACCCTAGTAAGCCATGAGAGTAGGAGACTCAGGTTAAGACGGATACCGGATCGTGTCCTGAGAGGGAGTGCGTCTGTACCCTAGGAAAGGTTACCTTGAGAACTTAGATAAAGCTTTATTTAAATTGTCAAGCCCTAATATTTATGCATGCTTCAGTGTGGTGAAACCTAAAACCCCGAATCTCTCTCATAATCTCAAAACCCCGTTTGCTTTGCTCTCTGCGCTGCTTGTTCTTAATCTGCCTTAGTTTAATTACTTGCTCTAGGACATTAGACACTTCTCCATTAATCGTTAACCTAGCTATTGATTTATTGATTAGTTAGTACTTGACCCTAGTCCCTGTGGGTTCGATCTTAATTATTACGCGATAGACCGTGCACTTGTGGTAGCAGCCGTCTAGGCCCTATCATAGTACCATATTTTCTTTACGGTGTCGTATTTTTAGTCGATTTTTGAACAGAAAGTTTTGAGTATTCTTTGGAAATTACGGCACTACCGTAACGTTTTCTACAATACCGTATTGATAACACGGTACCCGCCGTAACGATTTTCACGCTACCATATTTTCAAGGTTTTTTTTTTATAGAAACTTTCATATTTTTGAGCAAATAATGGCAGTGCCGTATTTTTCCTCACGGTACCATAATTTTGGTCCTTTTTCCACAAAAGAGCTTTCGAGTTTTTGACCAAATTACGGTAGTACCATAAAATTCTTCACGGCACTGTATTTTCAAGTGATTTTTGACCCGAGAGTTTCTGAGTTTTCATGCGTTTTACGACACTACCGTAATCACATTATGGTGCCATAATTTCCCCGACCCCACACGATTATGCTACCGTATTTAGGGTTTTTCTGCATCGAGTTTAGGGTTTACACGATTTTTTGCTCGATTCAGCGCCGATCTTCGATTCTTCACTTCCAAAACCCTCTGACGACTCTTCCTGATCGATTTCCTTAGATTTTCGACTGACTTCCACTCCAGATCTTGGGATTTTTTAGCTCGAGCAAGCTCTGAAGCTGTTCGTCCGCCCAGAGTCACCCTTTTTTATTTCTTCTTGTCTGAGCATCGATTCAACTGGCATTTGATTTCTAGATCCTCTCCAGAGGTAGAGGAAGGATCCTAGAGGAGATTTGAAGCTCAAGGTTTGCTCAGAAAACCAGATTCGACCAGCTTTCTTTAGCTGTTCTTCCCTGCTCGACTGCCCTGCTCGCCCCATTTGGTAATAGGACTGTTCATTTAGTTTTTCCTTAAGATTTGAAATCTTGCTTCCATTCTTTATGGCACCCTTGAAGAGAGTTGTTTCCAAGAGAAAGGGGAAGGCTCCAGCTGAATCTTCAGCTCCAACTCTGATGACACCAAAATTTATAGTATATTTTGTGTCACTTCATTGCTCTTTTGTGTCATATTTATACCACTTTGCTTATTTTCATACCCTTTTTTTATCAAATATTGTAGAATCTACTTCTATTTTAGTTTTTGATGATTTTTAGGTAAAAAGGCACGATTTTAAGGCGTTTTCAAGCAAAATCAAATGCATAGAAGAATTCTCATCATCAAGAAGAGGTTACATGACAAATTTCACGCAAATTGGAGCCACATACCAAATTACGGCAGTGCTGTAATTCATATTACTGTACTGTAATTTTGAGTACTACCATAATATTGGAGCACTGCCATATTTTGGGATGATTTTATATAGAAAGTTTCACCGAAATTATGGCACTGCCATAACTAAAATCACGGTGCCGTATTTTGAAGTGACTTCCGACTCGAGAGATTTCCAGAAATTACGGCACTACCGTAATCAATTCCACGATACCGTAATTCTGGCCGAATCCTGTACAGAGGAACTTAAAGTAATTACGGCACTGCCGTAACAAAAACCATGGCCGTAATTCTATCCCTGGCACGTGATTTTCATGGTCAATTTGAAGTCTAATTTTTGTGCAATCGATTGCGGACGATCCAGGCCCTTAAATTCAAAGCCGTAAGAAGGAAAAAGAGAGCCTCGGAGGAGGAGAACACACTAAGGGCAAAAGCCCTAATTGTCATCCACTATCAAGGGAGAAATTAAGTTTTTCACTGCCGCCCTAGGTCGGGAAGCATACAGTGCATCTGCGGCCGTGAAATTTGAGGGGAAGCTTCGCTTAGAGGAGGAGATGATACTCTAGAAGATTCAGAGAGAAAAGATCTCAATCGGAGGAGAAATCAATGAAAGAGTGGGCGCCGGCACTGTTCATCGCGGGTTCTTGGAGCATATTACGGCTGTAATCTCTATTACAGCCGTGCTGTAAAGTTGATTTTCCCTTCTTTTCAATTTCTGATCATTCTAAACTATGATTTATTGTAATTCTTCCTCCATGCTAGCTTAAACATCATTTGGGACATGGGGTGTAATCCACTTAAATTTTTATGACTAGATAACTTTTATTCCGTTAGTATAATTTTGTTGTGATAATTCTACTTATGTGATGATTGCCTATAATTCTCCATAGTTTTCTTATTATCATGCATGATTTTAGAGTTTTCGCAATATGGACTAAAAGGTGATTTGCTTGAGAACTTGGAACCCTAAAATTGAATATTAGGAACTCACCGTAAGAAATTAGGTTAGTTCTTATTTCTTGATTTTAGAAGAATAATTGCCATGTTTGATAATTTGAAACTAAGATTGAGTTATTTTGTTAAATGTGAAGATCTTGTGTGAAAGTGAGGATCAGAACATTGGAGAACCTTAAGTAGATCCCGTGTTGAGACTCGGATGAACGAAAGTGATCCTTGAGATTCCACTTGAGATAATCAACTTAAGATTCAGATGCACGAAAGTGATCCTTGAGTTCTTTGATTGATGATTTACTTATTTTCAGCTTGGGATAGATCTTGCGCGAAAGCGATGATCGGTCCCTGCATGATTGTCTACACGAAAGTGAGATAATCCTTTTATTAAGTAAATTATATCTTTATCATAATGAAATTGGACTGACGACCTTTTATTCATATCTAGACATGGAAATTAAGGTGGATGAAACCCTAGTCCCAGTTTCTCTCTGATTTCGTGTTCTTTCTATCATTTACTTGCATTATAATCGATTGCTTAGCTAGTAAGAATATAATTATTTGGTACTTAACAATAAGGTCTCTGTGGTTCGATATCTTTCTTTATTACTTTGAGTATCTGTGCACTTGCGGACTACAATAAGTTTTTGACGCCGTTGCCTTAGTTTTGTTAATATCAAAATATTTGTTAGTATTGCTAGACTAAGTTTTATTTGTTTTAGATTTAACTTTGTTTTATGTTTTTGCAGGTTTTGGATATTCATAAGTTGTGACAGAACTGTGATTTCTGAAATTTGTGAATTTGCTTATGTTTTATATTTTCTATTTTTATATATTCTGAAAAAAAAAATTCATATTGATTGGTGTTGGATAATCCTTCTATTCTTGGTAGATTTGATGATATGTCTTTTAAACACAACTCCTGGGCAACTGAAAAGAGGTGAGGTATACATGCCACAAGATAAGTATGAAGATGATTCATTGTGCACCCTTGCAGATAAATTGAAATTACACTCTTGTATGCATCCTTCTAAGACATTTTATTCTTCTATTATATGTGATATTTGTGGATGTTTTGATCATTATACTTCTAATTGCCAATTTTTAACTCCTTCAAATCATGTTTATGAACCATACTTTGAGGATACAAAAAATTCTAGGTTAAAATCCATGCTTGAAAAATTCATGAAAAATCAAAATCAATTCAAGCAAAATCAAGATAAAGAAATTGAGGATCTTAAGAGAATGGTTAGTCAGCTTGCTTCTCAAGTAGAATCTTTAACAGCTCATAAGAAAATTTTGGAAACCCAGATAGCACAACAAGCTTGTTTACTTGAGTTTGATTTAGAAACTGAGAAAATTGATTTAGAAAATTCCCCCTCTGATTATGATTGTTTAGAGATTGAGCCTTATGTGAACATTAATGAATCTCACTCTAATTTTGATGAATGTAAAATTGATTCGTTATTTGTGGAAAAGTTTGAGAAAATTGATTTTGAAAAATCCCCTCTTGATTTAAGCGATAGAGATGAAATTGATTCTTTTGATGATATGTAATTTATGGTTAAATCTGATTCTTATAATTCTGAGATTGATTCTTCTAATGATGAATTATTTGTGGAAAAGCATGAAGAAATTGATTTTAAAAAGTTTCACTCTGAATTTGATTGTAATTTTGAGATTGATAAATTATTTCATTGTGAGCATGGGGAACTTGAAAAAGATTTGAATATTACAAACATTTATGAATCTCGCTCTCATGTTTTTCCCATATCTATTGTTCAATCTTCTGATTTGTTTGAAAAATTATGTTTTATTGAGGAATCTAATGTGAGACAGAAAGACTATTTTCATGATCCAATATTTGAACCTTTTGATATAAGTCCTATTGTAATTGAAGACATAAATTTGAAGAAAGGACTAATGATTCTACTTTCTGATAAATTTAGGAAGATTATTGAATATCCTTGGAGTGGAATTGAAAATTTTGATTTCTGCATATTTGAGAAAGCCATGTTGATTGTGATTTATATGAATTTTTGGATGTTTGGATTAGTGGGTAAACTTTTAGGACAACAGAAATGCAGAAAATTATATGTTATTTACTATGGTACTGATCCACCTGCTTCACCATGATATTTGATTTTTAGTCAAGCTATAGACCTAAAAATTAGCGCTTCTTGGGAGGCAACCCAAGCACTCTTACCTTTGTTTAGTTCTTTTATTTTAGTTTATTTTTAGAATTAATTTTTCTTCTCTTTTTGCATGGAAAATCAAACTTTGTGCAAAATACGGCAATACCATAATCTTTTTAACAGGACATAATTTGGATTGATTTCTTTCCCGAAAGTTAACTGATTTTTACAGCACTACCGTAAAACCTTTTACGGTACTGTATTTTTGGTCCGTTTTTGACTTCACGTGCCATATTTTTGAGTGATTTTTGATCCAAAAATTCTTTGCAAAATACGGCAGTGCCGTAACCATTTTTACGGTGCCGTAATTCCATCATATTTTTGACCCGAGAATTTTGTGCAAATTACGACACTACCGTAAGGAATTTCATGCCCGTAATTTGAAATCTGCATTCTGCTTATCTGATTAGGTGCTTTCTCGCTGTGATTTTAAGAAATTGGGTTGGCAAAAATTTTTATCTTTGGCACAAATATAAGTACTCATCCTTTTCTATTATTTGGATATTTTTATTGAATTTTAAAGTCCATGGATCATCTTATAACACATAGCATCTTTTGGTACTTGATTAATTTCTGCAGCAGCTTTTTTTTTTACTAATCTGTTTAGCGTTTTTGTTGTAGGTATGTAAGATATTTTAATGAGTTGAAACCCTGATGTTTCACTTGAAATTGGAAGTACATGTTTCTCTCTATCTTGTGGATTAGTTGTTTTCATTAAAATATTTTCTGATAATTCTATGAAGCATGACAACTTTTCGAATCTGATTAATTTCTTTGTAGTTTTTCATTTAGAAATCTGAGTAGCCTTCCTTCTATTAATACCCTAAATTCCTGACAGATTTTGATCTTTTAATTTTCATACACTCGGAAAGAACAAGTTTTATTCTACTTCATGGTTTTGTTTATTTTCTTTATGGATCATTAAATCTTATTCCAGAATCTAGAATCGATTGAAGAGGAAATCCGTCTAAACAAAAGGGAAACCTGGATCGAAAGCTCGAGGGCTTCCTTCACAGACTGATAGGGTTATCTGGCGGCGCGATTGGCGGAAGAGTTGGTGAGATCGGGTGGCGGCGGTGGAACTCGTGCGCGGTGCCCTTCTTTTGGGCGAACGCGTGACGAAATACGGGTGAACTTGCCCGAGTTCACCTGGCTGTGAAGTTTACTGGTTTAGGGCTGTTGCTACATAAGCACGGGTGAACCCACTGGGGTTCACTAGCCCTTGAAGTGTTCTAGAAGTCGTCTGGTGTTCAAAAAAGATGGTGAACCCCATGGGGTTCACCTGCCTATGAAGTTCACTGGAGGGTTCCTGTGCAGATAGAAATACTGGTGAACCCCCACGGGTTTCACCTGCCCGTGAAACGTACTGATCGCAATTCTGGACGCACTGGTACAGTGCACTTCACGGGTGAACCCCATGGGGTTCACCAGGCCGTGATGTGCACTGATCAACTTGAAAAATCCTGAAAAAAATTTGGAAAAATTCCCATGTGCTACATCTTCCTCCTACAACATAAAGAGACATTAAATTAGTAACAATCTCCTCTAGAAAACCAAATATTATATGAAAAATAAATCAATAGTGTAAAACAAGGTCTAAATCAATGCATGAAGACTAAAAAGCAATCAAAAACTTGGGTTGCCTCCCAAGAGCGCTAGTTTAAGGTCGGTAGCTCGACCGTGAGAGTTTTCAGAGTTGCAAATTCGTGGGGTCTGAGAGAGCTAGAGCTTCCTCTCTTTCGACCCGCTTATTTTCGAAGTAGTGCTTGAGACGGTGCCCGTTAACTGTGAAACTGCCAGTTCATTCTATCCAAATTGTGATGGCACCATATGGTTGAACTTTCTGAAGTGTAAAAGGACCGGACCATCTCGTGCGGAGCTTTCCTGGAAATAGCCGAAGTCTTGAATTAAACAGAAGTACTTTGTCTCCTTCACGAAATTCTTTCTTCACTATGCGCTTGTCATGCCAGAACTTGGTGTGTGCTTTATAGCTCTTGGTGTTTTTGTAGGGTTGCAGCTTACTCCTTTTATTGGTGTCTTCGGTGGGGTTTGTCAGGGTAAATTCCAATGGGTCCACTTCTTTCCTGAAGGGCTCGGCATGCTGCGTGGCTTTTTCCACAATGTCCATGCTACAACATGTACCTGCAAGAGAAGGTTTTTTTAAGGTGTCAGTTAGATCAAATTGAATAACGTAGCCACAGATGTTCAAGGACAATTTCCCATGCTTGACATCCATGACAGCACCTGCAGTAGCAAGAAAAGGTCTCCCTAAAATGATAGGGAGCCTGTCATCCTCATCTATCTCCAAAACAACAAAATTAGCAGGAATAAAATAATCTCCTACTTTAACTGGTACGTCCTCTAAAATACCAACTGGTTGACGCACTGATCTATCTGCAAGCTGTATAGAAATATTAGTCGATTGCAAATCCCCTAAGTTTAGCCTTTTACAAAGTGACAATGGCATGAGGCTAACGCTTGCTCCTAGGTTGCACAGAGCTCTCTAAAAGGACATCTCCCCAATCTGGCAGGGTATGGAGAAACTGCCTGGGTCTTTAAGCTTCTGAGGGAGCTTATTCTGAATAACAGCGCTGCACTCCTCAGTGAGTGAAACGGTCCCTTGATCCTCTAGCTTCCTCTTGTTTGATAAGATGTCTTTTAGGAATTTTGCATAAGTCAGCATCTACGAAAGAGCATCAACGAAATGGATGTTAATATATAGTTTCTTCAATACTTTTGGCTGGGATGGTAGCTTGCCTGGTGCTCTGGAAGATGAGCTAGCTTGCTGGGCTAGCTGACTCTCCAGCATCTTATTATGTGTCTCCAGGGAGTCCATCCTTATCATCATAACTTTCATCATATCTGTCAGTCCTTCAAGTTGCTTGCTCAACTGTGAATCATTGTTCGGCCTCGGCTGTGGTGGTAGCGCATTGTAGTTCCAAGCCTGAAATCCTAGTGGTCTGAAATTGTTCTATTGGGGCTGCCTAAAATTTCCTTGTGGGGGTTGGGCTTGCTATGGTGGAACTTGTCCAGGCTGCATTGGCTGAGTTGTTCGGTATGAGAAATTTGGGTGGTTGCGCCATCCTGGATTGAATGTGCTGGAGTATGGATTGTTGTTGGGATTGAAATTTCCAACAGCATTCAATTTCTCAGAGTGAACTGTAGCCATCTGTCCGTCTCCTGCCTGACAATCTGCCCCTGCATGACCTGCAACTCCACAGACCTCACAAGAAATAGCGTTAACATCCATTGAATTAACAGACCAAGAATTAATCTTTCTATCCACCTTAGCCATAAGAGCAGTCAGAGAGTCTAGGTCATACTTACCTGACTTCTTGGTAGAGGTACCTCTCTCAGATATCCATTGGTGATAGTTGATCGCCATGTCCTCGAGGAGGTTCATTGCATCTTCAACTCTCATATTCATCAAGGCGCCTCCAGAGTCTAGGTCATACTTACCTGACTTCTTGGTAGAGGTACCTCTCTCAGATGTCCATTGGTGATGGTTGATCGCCATGGCCTCGAGGAGGTTCATTGCATCTTCAACTCTCCTATTCATCAAGGCGCCTCCTGCTGCAGCGTCCACTATAAGTCTTGTGTCGTAATCCAAACCGCTATAGAACGTTTGGATTAAGACCCAAGTCTCAATTCCGTGATGTGGACACATCCTTTGGAGCTCTTTAAACCTCTCCCAAGCTTCATAAAAGGATTCTCCATCTTTCTGCATGAAACTCGTTATCTAATTCCGCAACTGAATCATCTTGGATGGAGGAAAGTACTTGGAGAGAAAGGCTTGAGAAAGCTCTGCCCATGTTCTTATCGAAGCAGAAGGTAGTGTGTGCAGCCAAGCTCTCGCTCTGTCCCTCAAAGAGAAGGAAAACAATTGCAACCTGATAGCATCAGCAAACACACCGTTAATTTTCAGCATATCACAATATTATAGAAAAATAGAGAGATGCATGTTTGGGTCCTCAAGAGGAGAACCGCCAAATTGGTTTTGTTGTACCATAGAAAGAAGAGCAGGTTTTATTTCAAAGTTATTGGCCTCAACAGCGGGCCTAACAATTCCTGATTGAAAACCATGAGCGTAGGGAGTAGAATAATCTTTCAATGTCCTGTTGTTGTAGTTATTCCCCATTGGTTGTGGTACTCGGTCATTGTTCACATCAAGCTGAATGTGCTCCATTTGATTTTCTCCTCCTGGATGGTTCATGATTTCCTTTTTCTGAATTTGATTTTGCTTCCTTCTTGTCCTGAAGGTGCGCTCGATCTCTGGATCAATGTCAAAGAATGTACCTGCCCTAGAACTTCTCTTCATAAAATGGTCAGTCAAAATTTTAAAGTTCTAAGACAACGGGCAGCAAGAGTGAAAAAGAAAATAGCAGTGTAATAAAGTAATAAAACTAGCTAAGGCCTAGTCTACCAATTCTCAGAAATATACTAATATTAACCGTTGTTCCTCGGCAATAGCGCCAAAAACTTGACATGTCCCGCAAGTGAACGGTTATGTCGAAGTAATATAAAAGATGTCAAATCTCACAGGGAACAAGGTTGAGTACCAGAAAATCCAAGTTTTAATAGCTAGGCAAATCGAAACAGGGTTTTAAGAACTAAAATCGAAAACAAGCAATCACAATTACGTCGGTAGAGAGTAAATATGAGAGAGATATCAGGGCAACAGTTTCCACCACGATGACGATCTTAATCGCACTTAAAGATATCAGTTATTTGGATTAATGATTTTGCACAAGGAATCTATCCCTAGGGTATAAGGTGACCTCTCTCGAGTGTACACTCTGGTGTTCAACTAAGATGATCTCCTACTCTCGCGGTGGATCATTTTAAATGAACCCAATGAGTTCCGTGGAAGATTATGAAACCCTCAAGCGAAGACCAAGCACTCTCGTGTCGAGGTCTCGCAAATTTTACTAAGAGATTCCACCATTACGATCCTCCTCTCGGTATGAATTATAACGGCTAACACATGATAATACTCGGCCAAGGTAAAATCAAAAGATATGCACATCAAAGTAAAATATGCTCACATTGCAATCGAAATAATAGAATTAAAACATGTTTCGCGATTAAGAATCGTCAACGGGCTTCAACCAAGCCCCGAAATAGGGTTTACGCTACAATCCTCATTGAAACGCTCAAAAATCTCTCTTTTAACATGGGAAAATCACAAGGAAGAGTTTCTAAGGGATAGGAGAAGATAAACCGAAATAAATCCTGAAGAATCGAAGCGCTCTGAGGATCAGATCTCCGAAAATCACCTCAAACTCCTCTTTCCGCCGTGTTCTTCCGCCCTTGCCGCTTCATCGCATGATTCCTGAATGATTAGGTCATGAAAATTAGGGCTTTTAGATCCCACGCCTTCTCCTTCGAATCAAATTTCCATAGAGTCCTTACTTGCCAAATTTGGACGCTAAATGGGTTGGAAATCATGGAAAGTCCGAATAAAACTCGAACTTGTCGTTGCCTAGGTCAGAATCACGGGTGAACTCTGCCGGGTTCACCTGGCTGTGATTCCCTCTATGTAGTTCTCGGCAGAAGAAAGCACGGGTGAACCCTGCCGGGTTCACCAGGCTGTGCTTTGTTCTAGGCAGTTTTCGGCCTAAAGGAATACTGGTGAACCCCGTGGGGTTCACCCGGTCGTGAACCTTTCTGTGAGGTTTTTGCTGGCTGGTGAACGTGCTAGTGCACGGGGTTCAGCTGGCCGTATTTTTGAAGCTAACTCCATTTGAGCACAAATTTGACGTGTAGCTTCGTCTTCGTATAAAAAATCACCCTATGGCCTTATAATCTTCAAAAGATGTTGAAAATGGGTGATTTTGCCTGAAATTCCACAAAAACACGAAAAAGTGAAAGCTCTGAAGCTTTTAAGTAAATAAGCTTTAAAAGAGTATAAAAGTGTCAAAATAAGCCTAGATTTAACATGAAATAACTGTGAAAATTACTATTAAAATGCAAGGCATCGGACGTTCAGGGAAGAAGAGAAGAGAAAGAGGGGCCAGCGGCTCAACCTCAAGAAGATAAAGAGGGGTCAGCGGGTTACCCTCAAGAACACACTCGAGGCCGTCGACTCACCCTAACCTCACAAGGAGGAAGACACCAACCCAAAGGTTTCCAAAAATAACTTTCTAACTTATCCAAACATGAGAATTACATTAGCTTTTAAAGCCCATTCTCCCTCAATCGTTAACTTAATCTTTCAACAGATAGAGGGCTATCAATCCGTTGTTTCAAAATGGAAGGTGCAGATTAATTAGACCCTTCATCTTCTTTGCGTGTAGAGTTGGCTACTTGATTTTCCTTGCATGCTTGCCATTGATTGACTGGAGCTTTGGCTTGAGTAAGTATTGAAGCCGAATGTTTGAAGAGGTTCGGTGCATGCTTGGATGCATGCAGCTCATGTATTGGTTCATTTGAAAAGATGTAATAACTTGAAACTGGATTGTTGAAGAGATCTTGACTGGAGCTTTTTGCATGTTGACTTTGAATGTGATGTTGTTGGCATATTACGGCTGAGTTTGGAGGTGGTATAAGTTGACTTGATGTTGACTTGTAATTTGATGTTGTTTGCAACATTGCATGTTAGTGTTGCAAGTTGACTAAGGTTGACTTGATTTTGCCCCTTGAAGCTTGATGTTGACTGATACTGGATTTGAGCTTTGACCTTCTTTGAGATGTTGACTTGGCTATTCCTACTTAAAATAAAGGGGAATGCAAACCTAAACTAATGGCAGCCTAATACATTGACTAGGAACTTAAGGTTCTGAAAAGGAAATAAAACATAAGCTATTACAGCAAAACAAAGAAAAAATAAACACATAGTTAAGTTCTCAAAATGCTCCTGCATCAGATTTCCCCTCTTTGAAAGTTTCACCTCCCGTTGAAATAATTTTAGACCTGCAAGTCAAATAGAGTCAAAATAGTCAAAGCATTTTTTTTGAATCTTGCTCAGCTTTTTTTTCAGATCTTTTTATAACAGTTACACTTTTTTTGGATAAGGAAAAACAATTGGACGCGTCCACGCACGACGCTTCATCTCGCGTGCGTCCAGTGCCGCATGCGTCCAGTGCTGGAGATTGTCAGAGGCATAGGCGGCTGAATAGTAGTGGTCGTCGGCGGCCAACGTCGGAGTAGAGGGTGGACTCTCCTTCTGTGCAGGCAGAGGATGGACTTAGTGAGGGGTGGTGTGCGAGGCGGCTCAAGGAGTCGGAGGTGATTAAACTAGCGAAACAAAGCACGTTGAGGCGAAATAGGGGCACTGCCAAAATTTGCTGATTCCGGCGATCTAACAGTCCGATGAAAGGATTCTTCTGGCCACGGGATCGACTGCTGGAGGAGATGGCGTGGACAAAGTTGGAGCTCGATCAGACGTCGGGATGGGGAGTTCTTTGAGGCGGACGAGGAACACCCGCAACCTGTGTCGTCTGCAGGTTCTGAAAAGAACCAAGCAGACGATGCGGCTTGGGAAGATAGTCTCAATGCCGGAAAGGAGGGGGTTGCCGGTGAGGTGGCTGGGCGTCGATGAGGACAATCTTGCGTGGTTGTTCCATTGGTGCGAGTGGAGGCGGAAATGCATCATGGAGGGGCAGTCGAATAGCGACGAGAAGAACCCACCCTTCATCGTTGGTCGTGGGTTCTGAAAAGAACCAGGCGACCAACTCCGGTGATCGTTGCAAAAGAGGGATGGCTAAAGGCCAGCAGAAGAGGAACGTCGACGAGCTTGCTGGATGGAGGAGGTGGACTGGAGAGTGTCACTGGGGAAGTTGTTTTGTTGCAGCGTGTGATGGCTTGGTCGCATGACGTCGCTACAGGAGGTGGAAGATGATGCGTAAGGCTCCAGCTTCCATCATCGCTGGCCGTGGGTTCTGAAAAGAACCAGGCAGCCAACTCCGGTGATCATCGCAGAGGAGGACGGACGAAAGCCAGTGATGAGCGCTGACGTTCTTGTATGGAGGAGGTTGTTTCGTTGCAGCAAGAGGCGGAGAGCTTGGACCTTGTGGAGATGAACTTCAGAAGTGGACTGGGAAGGTGGATGGCAGTGGTGTCGCTGGTGAGATGGAGCGTAGCTTGAAGCAGATGCATGATGTGGAAGATGCATTAATGGATGAGTGCGAGTGCTTCATTGCTGAGCTGTGGGTTCTGAAAAGAACCAGGCGACCACAGCTCGGGAGATGGAATCACGGCGAGCTCGTTGTCTGGAGGAGGTGGCTTTGTTGCAGCAATAGATGGAGAGTTTGGAGTTGTTTAGCGGCGAGTGGATGCGCGAGAGGGCTGGAAACTGGACGTTGATGCAGGTGGATGACAAAGTGTACAGCTCCAGCTCCCATCATCGCTAGCCGTGGGTTCTGAAAAGAACTAGGCGACCAGCTCCGGCGATGAACATGCAAACATGGCAATGATGAACGGTGGGCAATGGTGGATCGGTGTGAGAAGACAAGAGTTTCTCATGGCTTCCTCTGATACCACTGACACAGGGTGGAAGAGAAAGAGAAACAGGGGCCAGCGGCTCACCCTCAAGAAGATAAAGAGGGGTCAATGGCTCACCCTCAAGAACACACTAGGGGCCATCGGCTCACCCTAACTTCACAAAGAGGAAGACACCAACCCAAAGGTTTCCAAAAATAACTTTCTAACTTATCCAAACATGAGAATTACATTAGCTTTTAAAGCCCATTCTCCCTCAATCGTTAACTTAATCTCTCAATAGATAGAGGGCTGTCAATCCTTTGTTTCAAAATGGAAGGTGGAGATTAATTAGACCCTTCATCTTCTTTGCGTGTAGAGATGGCTACTTGATTTTCCTTGCATGCTTGCCATTGATTGGCTGGAGCTTTGGCTTGAGTAGTGTTGAAGCCGAATGTTTGAAGAGGTTCGGTGCATGCTTGGATGCATGCAGCTCATGTATTGGTTCATTTAAAAAGATGTAATAACTTGAAACCAAATTGTTGAAGAGATCTTGACCGGAGCTTTTTGCATGTTGACTTTGAATGTGATGTTGTTGGCATGTTGCGGCTGAGTTTGGAGGTGGTATAAGTTGACTTGATGTTGACTTGTAATTTGATGTTGTTTGCAACGTCGCATGTTAGTGTTGCAAGTTGACTAAGGTTGACATGATTTTGCCCCTTGAAGCTTGATGTTCACTAATATTTGATTTGAGCTTTAACCTTCTTTGAGATGTTGACTTTGATGTTGACTTGGCTATTCCTACTTATAACAAAGGGGAATGCAAACCTAAACTAATTGCAGCCAAATACACTGACTAGGAACTTAAGGTTCTTAAAAGGAAATAAAACCTAAGCTATTACAACAAAACAAAGGAAAAATAAACACGTTGTTAAGTTCTCAAAATGCTCCTGCATCAGTTCCTCTTGGAAATAATGTTTCAACCTCTGACCATTAACCTTGAATTTTTAAACGGCTCCATATGTCTACAGCTCCGTAGGGATAAGCTTTCCAAACCTGAAAAGGTCCGGACCATCAAGATTTAAGTTTACGAGGAAAAAGTTTTAATCTAGAATTGAATAAAAGAATAGAGTCACCTGATTAGAATTCCTTCCTGAAAATATGTCGATCATGCCATTTTTTTGTCCTCTCTTTATAAATCTTTGCGTTTTCGTAAGCGGAGAGTCTAATTTCATCTAGCTCATTCAATTGCAACCTTTGTTTTTCCCCTACTTTCTTCAAGTCGACATTCAGTGCTTTGATTGCCCAAAACGCTTTGTGCTCGAGCTCTATAGGTAGATGACACGATTTACTATAAACCAACTGAAAAGGAGACATACCTATCGGTATTTTGAAAGTAGTCCGTAAAAGTGCATCAACAAGCTTAGAAGCCTAGTCCTTTCTTGTTCTTGACATAGTTTTCTCCAAAATCCCCTTGGTCTCTCTGTTTGATATCTCAATTTGTCTACTTGTTTGGGGATGATATGGTGATACAACTCTATGATTTACCCCATACCTTCTAAGCAAGGCTAAAAATTTATGTTCTATAAAGCGTGAGCCTCCGTCACTAATCACAACTCGTGGTGTTCCAAACCGTGGAAAGATAATCTTCTTGAACGGTTTCACAACAACTCTAGAATCATTAGTAGGAGAAGCAAGGGCCTCAACCCATTTAGAAACATAGTCTACTGCACAAGTATGTATTTGTTACCTCCAGATGATGGGAATGGTCCCATAAAATCTATCCCCTAAACATCAAATATCTCAACCTTAAGAATAGTAGACAGTGGCATCTCATTTTTTCTGTTAATATTCCTTGTCTTTTGGCATCTATCACAAGACAATATGAAATTTCTAGCATCCTTAAAAATTGAAGGCTAATAAAATCTAGATTGTAAAACCTTGAAAGCAGTTTCTGAATACTAGCATGCCCTCCATAAGATGATCCATGACACTAAAATAATATATTCATGATTTCTTCTTCAGATACACATCTCCTAAAAAATCCCTTCTGCACATCTTCTAAATACATAAGGCTCATCCCAAAAATAGTGTTTTACCTCAACTAAGAATTTCTTCTTTACTTGATAACTCAAGTCAAGAGGAAAAACATTAGCAACTAAGTAATTCACTATATCGGCATACTATGGAGCCTTGATCTGTTCAATGGCTAAGAGTTGTTCTTCAAGGAAGGATTCATTAGTTACATCACCTTTATCAGTATCTACTAATATCCTCGAAAGATGATCTGCAACAAAGTTTTTTGATCCCTTCTTGTCTTTGATTTCCAAATCAAACTCTTGTAATAACAATATCCATCTAAGAAGATGTGGTTTACTATCTTTTTTCTATACCAAGTATTTCACTATTGCATGATTTGTGTACACTACAACCTTAGAATTAATTACGTATGATCTGAATTTATCAAAAGCAAAATCAATGGCCAAAAGTTCTTTCTCTGTGGTAGTGTAATTTCTCTGTGTCTCATTCAAGGTCCTACTAGCATAATAGATAACATAGGGCTTCTTCTCTTTTCTTTGACCAAGGACTGCTCCTACTGCATAATCACTAGCATCACACGAGCTCGAAAGACAAACTCCAATACAGTGGATGCATGATGGGTGCTGATATTAGAGCCTTCATCAATTCCTGAAAAGCAAACAAACACCCTTCATTAAAAGAAAATTTAACATCTTTACAAAGTAAATTAGTAAGTGGTCTAGCAAGTTTAGAGAAATCTTTAATGATTCATTGGTAGAATCCTATATGTCCTAAAAAACTTCTGATCTCCTTGACTGTAGTGGGCGGCTCCAACTTCTCAATCACTTCAACTTTGGCTTTGTCAACTTCTATCCCTCTCTCTGAAATTAAGTATCCCAAAACTATCCCCTACCTAACTATGAAATGACACTTTTCCCAGTTAAGCACAAGATTAGTTTCTTCACACCTCTGCAAAACTCGAGATAAGTTAGCCAAATAATCATCAAAAGAAAAACCATATACAAAAAAGTCATCCATAAAATCCTCAATAAAGTCCGAAAATAGAGCCATCGTACACCTCTAAAAAGTGGCAAGTACATTACACAAACCAAAAGGCATTCTCATATAGCCAAAGGTACCATATGGGCAAGTGAAAATGGTCTTATCTTGGTAATCGAGATGAATGGGAATTTGAAAAAAATCCAGAATACCCATCTAAAAAACAGAAGTAAGAATGATTAGCAATCCTCTTAACCATCTGATCAATAAAAGGTAAGGGAAAGTGGTCTTTCCTAGTGGCTGCATTCAATTTCCTATAATCTATGCACATGCGCCAGCTAGTTACTGTCTTAACATGAATCAATTCATTATCTTTATTTTTCATAACAGTTACACTCCTTTTCTTAGGAACACAATGATCAGGACTTACCCATTTACTGTCGGAGATAAGATAGATAATACCTGCATCAAGTAATTTCAGAACCTCCTTCTTCACAACTTCTTTCATAGAGGGGTTAAGTCTTCTTTGAAAATCCACATGTGGCTTATGTTCCTCTTCCATAAGAATCCTGTGCATATAAAAAGAGGGGTTAATTCCCTTTAAGTCATCAATAGAATACCCAATTATCTTCCTATGGATCCTAAACTCCCTTAGAAGCATATCTATCTCCCTTTCATTAAGCTGTGCATTAACAATAACAGGGTAAGTAGAGTTGGGTCTAAGAAATTCATAGTGAAGATTATTAGGCAAAGATTTTAGTTCAAATTTTGGGACTTTCTCTTCCTGATTTTCTTGATTATCACAAACAGTGCAGTCTCGTAAATCATGAATTTCAATATCAGAATTAGAATTATAATTGGAATCAAACTCAGAATCACAATCAGAATAAGAAGGCTCCTCAAACAAAGCATTAAGATCATAAACATGGTCATCCACAACATGAATACTACAACAAGATCCAGTATAAGATGGTTTCTTCATGGATTCATTCAAATCAAACTCAATTTTGTTATCACCAATATTAAGAGTGAGTTTACCGTTCTTTACATCAATAATAGCTTCTGCTGTAGCTAAGAACAGTCTACCAAGTATGATAGGAATTTTGGCATCTTCCTCCATCTCTAAAACTATAAAATCCGCTGGAACAAAATACTTACCAATCTGGATTGGAACATCCTCAAGAATTCCTATGGGATACTTAACTGAATGATCAACGAGCTGCAAAGATATAGTCATTGGTTTCGACTCTCCCATGTCTAGTTTCCTGCAAATAGATAAAGGCATTAGACTTACACTAGCACCTAGATCACATAAGGCTCGGTCAAAAGATATATTCCCAATCAAACAAGGTATAGAGAAACTACCTAGATCCTTTAATTTTGGTGGCAATTTGTTTTGAATGATAGCACTACACTCCTCAGTTAAAGTCACAATACCATAGTCCTCTATTTTCCTTTTGTTAGACAAAATTTCTTTTAAGAATTTAGCATAAGTGGGCATTTGAGATAAAGCATCAGTAAATGGAATATTAATGTAAACCTTTTTCAAAAAACATCAAGAAATTTCCCAAATTGCTTATTTAACTTGGCTTGAACTAGTCTCTGGGGAAAAGGTATAGGAGGTCTATAAGGAGTAGGTGAACTAGGTCTAGGAACATTAGGTTAACTTGGCTCATCAGCTTTAAGTTCATCACCCGTATGAGGTGGCGAACTAGTGTGGAACTGCACATGTACAGGTGGTGTTTCTAAGACTTGTTCACTGCTATGTTCAATGTCAAGCACTTCCTCTTCATCATCGTCAAGTCTACCCCTGGGTCCATCTAATTGTTTCCCACTCCTAGTAGTTATAGCATTACAATATTCCCTAGGGTTTAGTTCAGGTTTAGCAGGCAATTTCCCTGGGGGTCTATAAGAAGTACAAGCTTGTTGTGCTATTTGGTTTCCTAAAATTTTATTATGTGCTGTCAAAGTTCCTACCTGAGAAGTAAGCTGATTAACAGTATCTATTTGCTGCTTAATCTCATCTCTAAAATCTCCAAATTCCCTGCTAAGTTTTTCAAATTTATGATTTTGATTTGACATGAACTGATTTTGACTTGACATGAATTTTTCAAGCATGGACTCTAAACTAGAGTTCTAGGGCTGATTTTGATTTTGTTGCTTTTGTTGGTATCCTCTATTCTCAACTTGTCCCCCTGCATTATTGTTATTTCGCCAAGACAAATTTGGATGATTCCTCCATCTAGGGTTGTATGTACTTGAGTAAGGGTCATTATTATTTCTACCTTGATTATATCCCCCTACAACATTTACTTGTTCTACACCTGGTTCAGCAATGACCTTACACTCTTCAGAATAATGTCCTTGGTTCCCATAGATATCACAAATAGCAGAAGATGAAACCACAGCAGTTTGCATTTGAAAAGAATCAAATCTACTACACAAAGAGCCTACCTTTTCAGCCAAGGTACGCCATCCATCATTCTCATTCTTACCATGTGGAGGACGAAATACCACTCCTCTTTCAGTGGTCCAATGGTTATGGTTTAGTGTCATCTCCTCAATCAAAGTAAAAGTGTCGTCAATGGTCTTGTTCAATAGAGCTCCTCCTGCAGTAGCATCAATAGTGAGGCGAGTGTTATAGAGAAAACCATTATAGAAAGTATGAATTAAAACCCATTTTTCCAAGCCATGGTGAGGGCACTTCCGTTGTAATTCATTGAAACACTCCCATGCCTCACTCAAAGACTCACCATCTCTCTGCGCACAGCTGGTGATCTGATTCCTCAACTAGATCATTTTACATGGTGGGAAGTACTTCAACAAGAAGGCATTTGAAAGTTGATCCCATGTGGTGAATGTTCCAGTTGGTTGAGAGTGTAGCCAGGCACATGCTCGGTCCCTAAGAGAAAAAGGAAATAGTCTTAGTTTCAAAGCATCACTAGATACACCATTAATCTTAATGGTGTCACAAAATTAAAAAAAAAAAAGAGCAAGATGTTGATTAGGATCTTCAAGTGATGATCCTCCAAACTGATTCTGCTATATCATAGATAGAAAGGCTAGTTTTATTTCAAAGTTCTTAGCCTCAATCGCCGGTCTAGCAATGCTAGAGTGTATCTTTTGTGGGTTCGGCACTGCGTATTCTCTAAGTGATTTTCTTTCAGCCATGATTAATTCTTCTTCCTTCTTCTCTTTAAATCTGAGTTTGCTGTGCAATCTCAAAGTTTTATTAATTTCAGGATCAAAAGGAACTAGTGGTCCTGACCTAAGGGTCCTACGCATAAACAAATAGAGATATCAAATAAACTCAGAATTTGAAGAAAAAAGCAGAAAACAGAAATAAATCCCGGCTTCTGAAGATTCAAAAACTAGCAAAAACAAAAAAACAAAACTTAAAAACAAAGCTTAGTCTAGCAATACTATGAATTACTTCAATATTAACTAAACTAAAGTCTCCGGCAACGGTGTCAAAAACTTATTGTGTCCGCAAGTGCACGGATACTTGAAGTAATAAAAGATATCGAACCACAGGGACATACGTGTTAAGTACTAAATAATTGTTTTCTCACTAGCTAAGCAAATCGAATACGATGTCAGCAAACGATCAGAAAGTGAACGAATTATCTGAGAGAGATAATTGGGACTAGGGTTTCATCCACCTTAATTTCAATGACTAGATAGAAATAAGTGTTCGTCAGTTTATTCCAAACATAATAAAGATGAAATTTACTTAAAAAGAAATCATCTCTCTCTCGCGACAATAATTTACAAAGAACAACCCTCGATCTCGCAACTGATTATTCAGTGTTAAAAATAAGTAAACCTTGACAAATAGAGTTTAAAATCACTCTCGTGGCTTAACTTTGAGCGTCAATATCTCAGGCAAAACTAAATATTCTCATATCTTAGTTTTACAAGTTTTACTTAAGGTTTTCCAACAATCCAAAATCATCTTTCGATATATATTTTCATGTCTAACTCAATAAAATTTCCTAGATCAGATTATCAACAAGAATTAAACTTCAAAAATTAAGAATTAAGAACAAACCCAATCTCTTAGCATAAGTTCCTAAATCATAATTTTAGGGTTCCAAGTTTTGCAATCACCTTTCAGTACATATTACAAAACTCTAAAACATGCTGATAATTGAAACTAGAAAAGATCAAAGACAATAATCACTTAAGTAAAATTATCATATTTTAGAACAACTGACGAAAAAAAAAGATTATCCAGTCATTAAGAAATTAAGGGGAGTACACCCCCTGTCCCAAAATGTATTTATGCTAGCATGATGGAAATATAAGAATACATCTCAAAAAATCATAATTCAAAGGGGAAGGAAATAGGTTATTGTATACAGGCTTGTAAAAAGAATTACAGCACGTAATCTTGTTGAAAACACGCTATGAATTGTGCGGCACCCACATTTTTACTAATTTTTCCTCCGATCGAACTCTTTTTGCTCTGAAACTTTCTGTGTATGTTCTCCTTCCTCGGGCGTAACTTCCCTACAAGTTTTGTCGCAGATGATGGTCTGTACACTTCTCAGTGATGAAACCAAGCGTGGCGGCGAACTCGATGATTTCTCTCTGAATAGTGGATAAAAATTGGGGCTCTCTATTATGAGATCTTCTCCTCTTCATATAGATCACTCTCCTTCTTACAGATTTGGAAATCGTGGTCTAAATATCCTAGAATCGTAATCAAAAAATTTGGTGAACAGTAATAACAGAAGACTCGGGTAAACGCGGCCACCTGGGTTAGAATTACGGCAGTTCCGTAATTTCTTTTGTGGAAATTATGAAACAATTACGGGCTGTAATAAAAACCACGGTAGTGCCGTGTTTAATCCTCCGTGTATAATCCTTTTTTGCCTGAAACTGATCAAAAACTAGAAAAGGTATAGACTCTGAAATATTTGACAAATAAGGCATAAAAATAAGCAAAAGAGCATGAATATGACTCAAAAAGACTAATCAATCAATACAAAATATACTATGAATTTTTTAGTCATCAAGAGTAGAGGCAGCATTATGAGGTACTAAGGCCGTCCTCTAATGGCTATGCGATATACTTAATTTAGTCATGACCATAAGATTGGGTGAAAACAAAGTGGTGACACACTTTGTCCAACTGGATATCAGTTTGGCAAAGAGAGTGTAATGCAATGGTACCTTATTGTGATGATGGGGATGTCGATGTCCATATCCATTCCGAAGACTTAGGTAGCAGCGATCTACTGCTAGGTGCCACTCATTGCTTGTGATGACTTTAATTCATTATTACCAGCGTCAGAGGAACCTACAAGGTCGCACACCTTGATACTCAAGTTATCGTATTGATCAGGTAGCCTTATGATCGAGTTAATGGATAACTCGTATCTATTTGGGAGATTTCATCAGCTCCAATGGGCTTGATGAGATGGAAGAAGCTTATTCGAGCTAAACATTATTTTTGTTAGGTTGACCCAAAGTTGACCATGGTTAGACACATTTGACTTGGTCTGCATTGGATTGAATCCAATAGCTTAATCAACTTGTATAATGAAGTTTGGGCTGACCCATTATCTAATGGGGCCGACTAATAAGTTGTCATGAAGAGATATGGGCGCATAAGGGTATAATAGGGAGGCTAGGTGCATGGAATCCTAACCTATGTAGGATTGGTGCCTAGAGCCTATTATGGTCTTTGGCATGTGGACATGGTCCAAATGCATTGAGGAGAAGATTTCCTTTTTAACGAAATCATGTGGGCATATTTGGAGCCTCTTGGCGTGCTTGTTATGGCCCTTGGCGCATGTGATTCCTAATTAGATTAGGAAAGGCGCCATTGCCTCATTAGGCAATTCCTCATGACCTTGGACTTGGTCTTGGTGCATGGTAGGAAGGGTTTCATATTTGGAAATCCTAAGAGGCACATATGGCTGATCCCTTGCTTATTGAGAAGGGATTGGCGCATATAGAATGGGGTTAGGAAAATGAGGAATGGGTTTGCATTATTTCTTTTACCCTAAACCCTAATCGCCACCTTCCTTACGCTAGTCGTGTGCCTTAATTCCCTTTGGCGCATAGCTCTTTTCCTTGGCCTATATTATGTGCTCCTTGCCGCCCCCCTTGTGTGTGTGAATTCCTATTAGTGTGAACATCATCAAGGGTGAGAGTAAGGAGTCATTGGCGCAAGTCTTCCATCAAAGCCGCAAGCACACTCTTCCCTTCCTCCTCTTGGCGCAAGGATAGTTGGGGCTTGGCGGCATCTTCCTTCTCCCTTTCTTCTTGGTGCATCCTAGCTTGAGGGTGGCGCAAGTGTTTAAGGGAGGCTCCTAAGGCATGGATCTTCTTGTCGAGGCTTGCACCAGGTGTGGAAAAAGAGGACTCGAGCATCGGCTGTGTGTAAGACTGTAGAGGGTGCACTCTTGGGCGCCTACATCAACATCTCCTTGCTTTGCTCTTAGGTATCTTTCTCCTCACATCGTGTTGACCCTTCATATGAACCAATCCTCTGGGTTTTTGGGACTAGCCTGTTTTGGGAATTTGCTTTCACTGTATGTATGTAAAATTTTAAAAATCCTTGAGGTTTCCCAACAAACTATACCATGGAGTTCTTGTCTTCACTGGAAGTACAAGTCTCCAACGCAGTTGATACGGACCCATGACAGATTTCCTTTCGACTTCAGAATCATCAGTTTACTCTAACAGTTAATCAGGTAAACCAAATCTTCGGATTTCTAGAGGATGGGACTCGTAGAGTTCCAGATAGATATGACGAAGATGCTTTTTAGGGAGAGATTATTGGCGAGAGGGAGTTCATCCCTAGGACAGCTAGAGAGAGCAACATTATGAACCCGATTTTTTGCTACATGCATCGAGTCCTCGCCAACACCATGTTCGAGCGAGTAGAAAGCGATAGCACGGTACGTCAATCTGAGTTATTTGTTTTATGGGCTATGACTAATAGTTTCACGGTGAATGCTGCATTTCACTTGGTTAAGCAATTTTACAAAGTTGCTAGAGCTACTCGTAGTGAGATAGTTATTTGAGGCCTCATTACTCCTATAGCTAGCACTTTAGGGATAGATTGTGCTAGATTGCCCTTCAATGAGGGGCATATTTGGCTGAATTTGGAGGTGTGCCCAGCCATGCTATTGATAGACCAAAATGAGGAAGGATACCACGTTGTTTTCAAAAACAACAGTTTCACTTTTTCTATTCCAAATCCCAGGCGCCCTACTATTAGAGACAGAAATAATTGGATATTGATACCACCACCTAAGGCCATGGATGATGAGGCCCCCGAACCGATTTCTTCTAGAGTTCCAGCGTCCTCTTCCTCATCTAGTTTATGAAGGACATTCTTTAGTCTCTTCATGCTGATATGAAAGAGATGAAAATCAATGTGAAAGGGATAAAGCAAGACATGGTGAGAATCAAGAATGATTAGATGGGTATACAACATAGGATGGCTCATATGAGTGACCGTATGGATTTGATCCAGGAGCACCTTGAAAGGAAACCTAGGTCACAAGTATCATTCATAGAACTTGTTGTAGCGGAAATACTAGGAAACCAAAAATCGCATGACTTAAGCATATGATCAACCTTGTAAGAACAAGTTAGAGCGTTACCATTGCCATGATGTAAGTGCGGCTTGGAAGATGAAAGGGGCGAGTGCCTCTTCTCCAAAGGTGTCACACACAAGATGATGTCAACTTCTTCCTTGTGCTCCTTGTGCTAGCAAAGACACCAAGGAGTCTTTGATCGTGTCTTGGAGAGGAGATGTGCACCCTTGGCTGGTCGACTTTCTTCCTTGTCGTGAAGATGATGAAGAGGCGAAAAGGAGGAAGCACACTAGAGAGTTTTCGAAACCGTGAGGGGAGAGACCAAGAAAGGAAAGTTCGGCCACTACCACACATGGTAAAACCGAAATGTAACTCCCTTCTTTGCAATCGAAACTTCCCTCTTTTATTGAACCATGCGTTCACACTAAGTGAACCGGTTCAATCCCAATTTGGTTCAAGCACCAAATCGAACCAGCCCTGGTTATGATCTCATTGAACCAAATGGCTCAAGATCTAACCACACATCTCATTGAACCTCTTGATCTTTACGATCAAGCATCAATTCTCCCGATCAAAGCTTACCGATCATATGCCCTAATCAATCAAACATGATTAGACTAGATCTCACTTCCAATCAGAGTTTAAATTGCTTTAAATTGAACTAGGATAATTCCAGTCCACACGATCTGACATAAGTAAGCCATATCATCAAATTGTGCGACCCCAAGGGTTTCCTTCGATGTCGGTAACGATAACTTACGTTATCACGATCAGAGAGGGGTATCTAGCAACACATCACTGTCTCCCGATATGAAGGAAAGAGTCTTCCAAGACTACTCCCAAAACACAGCACAAGTGTGAATCTAATTCACTTGGCATACATGTTTCCCTTTGCCACTGGATGTTCCCGTTGGACAAGCATGTCAAGCCTGTGATTCCAACATGATGAAAATGGTTAGATCAGATGAACATAGTCATCTGGGTATGGCCATACACATTCTCAACCATTTCATCCAGGGGGCCCTTTAGAACATCACACTCCAACTAGGAGAGGCAATCCTATATCTATCACTAGTGCCCTAACATGACTCATGCTCACTATCCAAGATAGTCCTTAACCATTATCTTTCAAATGATATTGAACTACCTCAAGATAATGTCAATCATCACTTAGAAACACAAGTGATCTCAAGTCAGAGGGAATATACCACTTGCTTGCATATAAGGATTATTCATATTGTGACAAACAATTGAATATCCTAAGTAGGGTCAGTCCAGTACATCCAATGCACCCATGTGTCTAAATCTTATTCCATGCTCGAAGCACCCTATAAGATTAGAACACATATTAGTCTCCATCATATCAAGGCTGTCTCATGTTCACCGAGATATCTCGACTAAGGACAACACTGAATGTCAGCTAAGCTGAACATCATTGAGACATTACTCAGAAGTATACATACAACAGCAGATAATGTAACAATCTGAATAACAACAATTGCCTTTATAAAACATATAGATTATACATGATACTGTAAATAATCCAAGGCCTCAAACATTAGCCTTAAGGGCATACCCTAACACACCTAGCCTGACATCACACCCTGGATGACGATGATGATAGTGATTGAGATCACTATATTATTGGGTGAGTATTTTTATTCCTATTTCGATCTGGTTGTATTGCTGATGAGATTTTTCTTATGTTTTTCGATTTAGTTGTATTCATGGTTATCTTACTCGATCTAGTTGTATTATTGTTATTATGCTTTCGATCTGGTTGTATTACTAATATGATGAGCTTTCTTGAGATGGATATGGTTGTATGGATTATATGATTTTGAATTTGTTATAACCATGATTAGGTAGGTTTATTATTTGTGGTTTTCTAACTATATGATGAGTGTGTGTTATTTAAATATTGATGATAGGTTGTTTATTCCTCTTTAACTATATCGTTTGAAATAACATATGTGGATAATTTATTGGTTTAGAGATTTGTGAAATTACCTGTGAAATGATTTTTGGATAAAATTAGTCCTAGTATGATTAAGATTTTCATTTGAAAAATATTTTGTATTCTTGTGATATGAGTTGAATGATGGTTGCTTAATTTTGATTTTTTTGATCTACTGGATAAAATTATTTTCATGAAAAGAAACTAGAGAATATCTGTGAATAACTTGCTCCAACTCCTCTAGTGTGATACACTGTAGTTATGAGTTATATTATGCCTTTTTGTTATGCTTTAACTCTATTTCAATCAAGTAACAAAAAGAAAATTTATTAAAATATTATTTTACCCTTGAGCATAAAGATTAATACTGATTTAAGTACCATGTCCTTGGCTGACTCTCTCCATAATAAAGGTAATAAAAAAAGAGAAAAAAAGAAAAGAAAAGAAAAGCAGAAAAAGAAGAGTTGTAGGACAAGTGGACAACTTTGTTGACTACTTATAATTTATGCTATGAGTTATATTATACTGTCATATGGTGTACTTTGAATAATGTTGTCATGCTAACAGGAAAGGGCCGATAACGGTTCAAGGATCAATTTGCTTTAAAGAGTTAATTACATAATATTCTCTAGTATCGATAAGTGAAAAGTTATTTTTGAAGGTAAATCGGATTGATTAAGAGAAAAGTTTACAATTGTTTAAGCAAATTGAGCCTAAATTGAGCCTAAATGTCATATCATGGATTATGAAAATCTTATTCATCTTGGATTATAACTTTTTGAAGGTCTTTTTTAAGGTATTTCTTTAAAACTCTTATGCTTGTATATCATTACACATTATAGATGACTTTCATGTTAAGGAGGAATATATCGAAGTCATTTATATTTTCATTACACAATTGGATTCATATTTTGAGTTTCTTGCGGACAAACAAAGGTTTGAGCCTTATGTATTTGGATAACTCAAAATTTCGTATTGATCGTTTAGTGTTTTTGAGTTATATTTATATTTTTTAAAAAAACTTAATTGGTTGATTATTTCAAAATCTACACCCCTTCCTTTTTTTTGACTTTTTTTTAGGTAAAATATGTTTGTTTTCAATGGATTTGAAGAAATCAGATATTGGAAACATAATCAGGATTAAATTTTGAGCTCGGAGGTCAAATTTGAAAATTTTCTTATCGTCACACCCCTGTGAAAAATGAACTAAAAATTTCATAGGGGTGTGATTCTATTAAAATAGGAGAGAATAGTCGCCACCCGCACCCGAGCCTTCTGCCGCCCTCTATTTTTGAATTTTTCAAAGCAAAATTAGGGAAAACCAGGGCACAATCGCGAAATCTAAAAAGATAGAATTATCCTATAAATCAAGGGGAAGATTTGAAGTTAGGTTTCGCGAATTTTCATCAGGAATCGAGGGAGAAATCGAGAGCGGTGCCGCCACGATAGGGTTCCTCATCGGGAAGCGAAGAGGTCATCTTCGGCGACGAAAATTTCAGAGGCGGAGCGCCACTAGGAGGAGAAGGTACACTAGAAATCTTAAAGCGAAAGGAGTCCAATCGCGGGAGAAATTGAAGAAATCGCCGGCGTTGCTATGGTACCCACACGAACGATTGGCGAACACTGTGCAATTGTTCACACTCCTGTGACGGTCTGAACTATGGTCGTCACACCACTGTGAAATCAATAAAATTTTTATTTTTCCTCTATTGAATTCTGATTTTTTTAAAACGAATAATTGTTGCGTTTTCGACTCCATGATAGCGTAAAAACCTTTTTGAGATTAAGGGTATAATCCCTTTTTAATTCTGTAATGACCGGATAAATTTATAATTTCTTAGTTATTTTTTGAACGATAATTTTTGCCTATATGATTATTGACTTTAAAATTTTTAGTTTTGAAATATTTGTATGTCTTAGAGTTTGTAATATGGACCGAAAGGTGATTTACGAACTCGGAACCCTTAAATTGAGATTTTAGAAACTTAGACTATGAAAATAGCTATGTCCTAAAATCCTGATTTTTGTTGCTTATTTTACATGTTAATATTTTGATCTAGGTATTTTTATTGTTTTAGACATAATAATATAGACCGAAAGGTGATTTTGATTGTTAGAACACCTTAGGTAAAACCTGTAGAATTAAAATACGAAAGTATTTAATTTTACTTTAAAAGTAGACATTGAGAGTTAAGCCACGAAAGTTATTTTAATTTTTCTTTGTTTAGTTTATCTTTATTTAACACTGAGCAGTAAGTCACGAAAGTGAAGGCTGGATCTGTGTAAGTTGGACGTCCGAAAGGAGGCAACTTCTTTTTAGTAAACCTTTCTTTATCATGATTTGAAAAACTAATAAAAATCTTTATTATATCTAGCTATAGGAATTAAAAAGTAATGAAACCTTAGTCTCAGTTTTCTCTCTCTGATTTTCGACGTTAGTTTTTGCTTATTCATTTTTGCTTATACCCATCATTACTTAATCGCTTAGCTAGTAAGAATTCAATTATTTGGCACTTAACATGTAGGTCTCTATGGGTTCGATATCTTTTTATTACTTTGACGTATCCGTGCACTTGTGGACATCAGCAGATGGGACTCAGACCTCCTATGTGAAGCACTGGTTCCCCTACTTGAACTTGCCGACGACCATGTGGAGCTTCGCCTGAATTCCCTGTCCTACGTGCAATGTGGGTAATTCTTTTGTCCAGCTGTAGACGAATGGGTTTCTCTATCATCGACATGGTTCGCATGTGCTCTGTTAACGTACGCTGGGACATGCTTTACTAGCTTCGACATTCGTCTTCACCGACTCTTCGTCGACGGCCTACGTCTGTTCGTGCTGAATAGACACCTTTCGTTTGAGTCTCTGTGTCGCCCTGTTGGAACCATAGATTTTTCCTCCATGTGTTCGACCGATGGCAGGGGGAATAGCTCGGGGAACCTTCCTTGCTAGTCGCACCCATTTCTATGGCTTCGGCCATTGTGCCCTTGCGTGGGTGTGTTTGGACCCGAATCAAACGCTGACTCACATGTAACTTTTGCAAAATTTTGTTACCATAAATTCGAGTGTGACATTAAGCTAGAGTGAACTTGTCTTTGATGTGAGTCTTAGTGTGAAGCTCAGTGGATCGGTGTAGTCCTCGAGCTTGTGCTCATGTGTGTGAGCTGGTAGGCGAACGCGAGGCTAGCGAAGCGTATCAGGTCTTTAGCTGGCAGAGGAAGCTCATATCTGAGGGAGAAGTCAGATTTGGCACAGATTTTGATGACACACAAGTAGAGGCGTGAAACTTGTGCGGATATGTAGTCGACCCGGTGTGGTGGTTACGTTCGAGGCCCACCCAAGTCACCGACGTTGCTGCAAGGAGTATGAGGGGGTTGGAGGTGCAGATGCTAGCGACATGGGAGGTCGGCCCGGAGCAGAGTTCTGTTGACAAGCAACGGGCGGGGATGGAGACCATTCAGGTGTCTCCGTTGACGTGGTGAGCTAATGTGGCAGGTCAAGATTGGCTTCCGCCAGCGACCCCGTGGCCTAAACTTGTTTTCCCTTGGAGCCAAAGGGTGACAAAAAAAAAAAGAAAGGAAGGAGACTACTTCCTCTAAGCTTGCGGATGAGTGGAAAATGGTCTTGCTCTTGGTCGGCGAGAGGCGTGTCTGGAGTGCATGACCTAGCGGGTATGATACAGTAGACGGTGTGTGCATTGAAGAAGGAAGCATGCCTAAGCATTTCTCCCTAAGATAACGCTGGCGAGTTTGGCGAAGGCAGAATGGTGCCAAAGCTCCAATGAGAGTGGGCGCATCTTGTACTGCCTATTTCATTGGAGGGATATCTAAAGGGAAAGAAAAGAATTATAACTTTTTTATATGTTTCAGTGAAAGAAAAGGGAATAAAGGAAAGAAAAAAAAAGGAGAAATCTGGGTCATTTTCCCCTAAAACTTTTGTCTCCAAATCGGGCAGAAAAGTCGAATCCCTCGCTTGTGAATGCTCTTCCGATACCCTGTCTCGCACAAAACCTATCCGAGACACTTTCGTCGCCTTCTTGATTTTCCCCTCTCGCTCATCACCGAAGCCCCCCTGCGACCTCGCTTCTCTCCCCAATCCTCTCACTCACTTCTCTTGCGCTCCCCTCTCCCGACTCCCCTCTCTTGGCAATGTCTTTTCTCTCCTGACGCCCCTTCCTATGCTCCCCTCTCCCAACTCCCCTTTCAACAAATCCTTCCTCTCCCGTCGGTAATTCCCCCTCTCCTAGCACTTCTCCCCTTTGGCAACGTCTTCTGGCGGTGTTTCTCCCTCTCCCAGTGCCAATTCTCCTCTCCTAGTGCTTCTATCCTTAAGCGGTGGTTCTCTCTTTCCCAATGGCAGTTCCCCTCTCCGAATGCTTCTCCCCTCCAGTGGATCCTCCTTCTCCTAGTTCCTATCAACTAGTGCTTCTATCCTTTAGCGAAAGTAGCATCACTTTTTTTACATAAGTTTCATCATCTCAACTCCATTTGTAGCGATGTGGATAGGCTGTTATTTGTCTTGCACCTAGAGGGTTCATACTCAACTAACGTTAGAGTTATTTTATTTTGTAAACAAAATTATAATGATCTGAATCGGTCAAACTCAGGTTGATTGCGTAGGTTTGTGTTATTTCTTTTATAACTAATATAATTTTACAAAAATACGGAAGGAAGACTTTATTATGATTCATTGAGAAATAGACTTTATTATGATCCTCAAATTTGTCTTTTTCTCGTTCATGTTTATTAATTTATTTTCTCAAATTTTTAGTAATTTTATAAGACAACTATTTATAATAAATTGTGGATATATTTGTACTAAATATATTTCTATTTTATAGTCAATCTTTATTATATATATATAATAAAATTATAAAAAAAAAATCTATTTTCTTTCCTTCCAATGAAATAAAAAAAAGGAAAATAACTTTTTTTTTTTGTTTTCTATTGCTCCAATAAAACAGACTAGTAAAATTGTATTTAATTAGAATAGGAAGAAGTTTTATGCAACTCTGAGTCTGTTAATAAGAGTGAAAATTTCATATGTGAACTGATCGTGTCGTTAGCTTCACGAGTTCGCCATCTGGAGGTGGTGCGGAGAGATCGGAAGGGCTGAAGGGGGATTCATGGAAGAATCTCCCGCCATTGTTCTCCACTCGGAGCGCATGGCTCGGGTCAAAATTCCAGCCACGTGAGCGGTTTGTTTGGTCAAAAAGAAAAGAAAAAGAAGGGAGTAAAGTAAATTCGCGTCCGGGTTGTGACACTTATATTGTAAATACATATAGTAGCATTTAATGAATTTGAAAACTTAAGTGGGGGCATTTGCTCACACGCCTTCTCGCTCCTCCACTATAAAAATTATATGACTCATTCTCTCTTCAATCAATTTTTCTTTTTTATTTTTATTTTTCTCTCATTTTTTTCTCTGATAAACACAGCCTAGACTCCGGCATACTGATTATTTAGAAAGATATAAGGTTGTAAATAGAAAACTCTAGCAATGTTTTCATGAAATTATTTTCCTGACCGGGTGCACTTTCTCGAACATTCATTATCAAAGCAGTCATTATCAAAGTATCTTTCTCTGTATATTTTTCTTTAATATATAAAAGCGAAAGATGGCATTTACTAAAATAATTTATGCACTATTTGACAAAACATGAATGATTCCTCTACTCCGCACTCCACGCCTGTAATGATGGATGCGTATGGTACTCAACAATTCAATAATACCCACAAAATATTTTAAATTTCCTTCCCACTCTATTATTTTCCTCAAATAATAAACAATTCATTGCAAGAATTTAAAATTATCCAATAATTTGCACCCATTCAATTTCAGGCAGCAGCAGGCTACAGCGCTACCTTCCCCGCTTAATGCATCACATGCCTTGTTCCGCCCTCGCCCCCGCCAAATCCCATGTGGCGTTCCTCGGTGCCGCCTCCGCCGTGTAGGCAGCGTACGCCCGCCGGACCGACGACCCCAGCGCCACATCTGCCGCCGACTCTGCCCACCGCTGCTTCATTCCCCGGTTCAGCCTCGCCAGGAATCCCCTGCGACGACCCTCGCAGTGCCGCATGAATTCCGAGGACCAGCACAAGGAGCCACCGGAGACGTGGCAGGTGGCGTTCGAGACGCTGTCCAGGAATCCGGCCTCCGAGGCTAGGTATTCCGCCGCGGCCTCGAGCAGCGGCTCCGGCGCTTCCCGCTCGCCGTCCCAGAGCCAGACACGCGACACCGCCCGGCTCACGGCCGCGGATACGGCCGCGTCCACGTCCGCGGACGCCATGACGGCCTCGCTAAGATGGACCGTGTATTCTCCGGCGCCTGCGGCGACGGAGGCGGCGGAGGGGAGGTCGGTGGCGGCGAGCTGCAGGGTGATGCGGGAAACGGGCTTGCGGGGGAAGTGCTCGTCTGGGTAGAGCGAGTGCTCGACGAAACGACTTGCCCGGTGGATCACGCGGTGCGCGCGGCCGTTGGAGACAAAGTGGAGGTCGAAACGGCGGGCGGCACGCGAGGAGGGCGGGGGTCTGAGGATGGTGATGTCGGCTCCCTCGGAGGCCACGTAGTTGGCCCAGAGGGAGACGGCAACGATGGCGACGGCGGCGGCCAAGCGGGAGAGGACGGCGGCAGAGGAAGGAGGGGTTGTGGCGGTGTCGGAAGAGGAGAGGAGAGGCTCTTCGATGGCCGTAGACATGTTTGGCTAATTGGCTGGGGAGATTAACGTCGTCCGCGATGTTTGGGCCTCATTTTGATGAGAAAGTAATAATTGAAGTGAATTAGGCTGCCAAATATATCCCTGAGAAGAAATCGATTCCCTTCACGGGTTTGGCCTAATTCTTTATTTATTTGAACTCCAAAGAAAGTGTTTCTGTGTTGGGAAACAAAATTTCTATGCAGAGTATGAATCTTAAAAAGACATGACTTTAAAATTCACATTTAACTTGAGATGAACGACTCAGATTTGATTCGCCTAAGATTCTTAAATGGAGATAATGCTTAAAAAAATATTCTCAGTGTTGCGTGCTGCATGGTGGGCTTACGAGTGTTATGACCTGGCAATTAGTTGGATGGATTAATTAATTTAATTATAACGCACTCGAACTCGAAAAAGCAAGTGCGTGCACCCAAGGAAGGATCCATGGCGGGCCCCATCAATAATTCTGGCGGTTCTTAATTAGAGAAAAACAATACGAGTGGCTTAAAACAAAGTTGGAATTGGAGTTCAAACGGGAGAGGTGCAAAAGGTCATTGCTTGACACTTGAGATATTATGTACTTGTCTGATTGGATGTGACTTATAATTATGTTTTTTATATAAATATAACGCACTTATAATTATTATCCTATGAGACTAATAGCAATTGATTGGCTACAAACTCTTGTTCAATCAAACTTGTCTAGTTTCATAACTTGATGTCTAAGGTCAAGAAATTTTATCCATAATGTAGGACTCCTACAAGCAAGATATTTTTCAACTATTTCTCATCTCAATTATCAATCTCTCAATTGATGAAGCTTATAATGTTGTAAAGTGTGATCTACTTTCCCACTAGTGCTAAGAATAATTATCATATATGTGTAGGGTTGCACACTGATTGTAGATGTGCAAGGACACGGGTCATGACTAAAATAGTTTTTGATAATGCGGTGTGCACTCTTTCTCATGTCCTACACTAATTAATTTGGTGAAGTAGTATATGCTCTTCTTTTGTTATTATCATACAACAAGTTCCCTCAACTTTTGATGTGCTCCCAATAGGTTGACCGTTTGCACTCAATTAAAATCCTTTTTTCTATTATTCACTTCATCTTGTTTGTTTTCTTTTGCTTTTCTATTTTTCTAAGCTTTAGATACTTTATAACCCATTTCTATTCCAATTCTTCGTTCGAGTGAGAAAAAAATTAAGCAAGATTAGACTTATTTGTTGGCTCCACAATATAAAAGGAGAGTATATAATAGATTCAATACAAAATTTTCATTACTTTTCATGTTTATTTACTTTTATCCTTGTGGGGAGGAAAGAAACGTCTCTACTCGGCGACAAAATTTATTTTATACACTAAAGGAGGTTTTACTTTTTCTATTAATAGCAATTTTAAGTATGAGTTTGTATGTCTCACTTTGTCACCATCATAGAATCAAAGCTCAACTATACAAAGTCTATTTTTGTACATTGAAGGAGATTTTACTTTTTTTTGTTAATAACAATTTTAAGTATGAGTTTGTATGATTCACTTTGTCACATCATAGAGTCAAAGCCCAAATATTATTTTCTATGAGAGTGACAATCTTTTTAGAGTGCCTCAAAATGGCACTTAGGTTTGCCATCTACTATATCTTTTTGACCTCCATTAATTGGTCAATTTTATATCTTATAAAATTTACTCAAAATGGATAATGCCTGTAACCATTCTCCTCAATTTATTTTTCCTCCACAAGCTTGTTCTCACCCTATTCATCTATAATTTATTTATGGGCATAGTGAGATGCACGGTGTTTAGGGTACCAACTTTGCACAAAGGGTACACCCTCTTCTTGATTAGTAACACTAGTTATCATTTAACATATTCTTGATTTATCTAGTGTTTAGCATGAAGCACTAGCTTAGCTTTTGGAGATGATTATGTATGATTCTATTAATACTTTATTGAATGATAACTACGTTCTTGCAAGAAGAATAAAATTTTAGTGTATAATCAAAATCAAGCTAATTTTTCTATTGAAATATGTCATTTTTTTATTGTAGAATATGCTCAAATGAATTAATTGATGTATTTCATTAATAATTGAAAAAGGAAAACAATGCAGTTTATTTTAATTAGTAGGTAAATATGGTGCAAGAAGATGAATATCACTAAAAATTTTCTATTGAATGATGTCACTTTTTATTCTTGGAGAATATGCTCGAATGAATTAATTGATGTAATTTATTTAAAATAGAAAAAAAAATGATAGATGGCTATTAAAAACACGAGGTCACTATCACTGAATATGAATACGCAATCCGAAAGTGTGTATTATTTAGCTATGAATTTATTTATTCATTTTCTTAATTTGGATTCTAGCAGTTTATTGAAATTGTGGTCGCAACAAGCCCACCCCATCGTTACCTACTCGCACTTGCATTGGTCGCGACAGCCTTGACTTCGCCGCCTAAATAATTGAGGCGGCGCCTGCGGGTCCTACTCAGAGTGAAGGCAACATCGAACCACCTCCAATAAGTTCGAACCAACCGGGCCGAACCGGTACCTAAACTGAATTTTGTATGAATTGACCTGTGCAACTTGACAAGATTTATACTGTACAATTAAATTCCCTCCACTAGTGAGAAATGACTAGTTTATTCGTCTGTTGAACTTCACTTCTCTCCAATGTTTTTGAATCGGACAAACCGGACCGGTCCGGTTAGATATATAAATTAATGTTTTCCTAGCCATGGCCAAGACATTACTGTTGGGAATTTTTTTTTTAAAAAAAAATAGTGCCTGCTAATTGCTGATGTTACAACCATTAAAGTTAGCAATTAAGGGCAAACAATGCCATTGACCTTTAAAACAGCTCTAATTCCTATGCACATATGGATTTTTCTCTTAACATTAGTCCTTCCTAAGACTCGTAGCTGCCACTTTGTTGCAATAGTTAGGGCCTGTTTTTTTAGAGGAGAAGAAAAAAAAAAAGAAAACGAAGAAAAATGAGTGAAAAGAAATGAGTTACTCTGTGAATGTCACGTGACTATGACCACCATTGTTCACAGCAACAGCAGCAACGCTCGTGGTAAAGGCAATTGCCAACGCTTGCGGCGAAGGCAGCCGCCGAGGCTTGTGGCTGCTCAAGGAGGCGAGAGGAGGGCAACAAGGCACAGGGAGGCAGGAGGATGGGATGGGGACTTCGTGGAGAGAAGAGGGAGAGAGATGGGGAGGGAAGTGGGAGACAAGAGAGAGAGGGAAGTGGGCTGAGACGACGAGGGAAGTATGGAAGGGGCGAAGGCGGGCTGGATGCAGGGCAAAGGCGGGTCGCGGCAGGAGATGGGGAGGATGCCAGGCGGAGACGACGAGGAGGAGGAGGGGTCATCGGAAAGGGGAGGGAGGCGGAGAGGAGGCGACGGGGAAGTTGGGAATGGGAGGGTGGCAGAGATGAGGTGGCGAAGACATCGAGAAGAGCGAATTAGCAAAGCTGCACGCATAGATTTTTATTTTCTCTTTGATTTGGAGAGATCCAAAATCAAAAGAAAACTTCTCTCTTTTTCTTTCCCTCTGAATCACTCCTTCCAATAAAACAGGAGAAAAACTAGATTTCTTTCCTTTCTCCCCTTATTTCTCCCTAAAAAAACATGCCCTTAGGTTTTTCTCCTTTGACTATCAGTGGCTACCATTGGCTCTACATGCTGTATCTCTCTGCCTGTGTGTTGTCCTCTCCTCTAACTGGTTGTTTTCCTTGTCTGGCCTATCGACGACACCAGACTAGAGGCGTTGATCAATTGCTTCTTGTTCTAGAGTCACAGATCCACTGAGGTATAACCCAATGCCGGTGACTCTTTGCCTTCTCCTCTTCCCTGCTTCTTGTTCGATACTATCAATGAGGGCAACAACCAAAGAGATTGCCGACGTTGCTGTAGCCAAGAACAACACAAACCCCATGATGTCCCAAAACTCTTCCCCACCATTCCTGTAAAGCTGCTAGCCCACCACGCCCTCTGTCAAGTCCCTCGCATATATGCCTTTGATCCCATTATTGGCTCCTAGATCTTTGTTGTAGGCGACTCTTAGGTAAGACTCCTATCCTTGTTGCCTTTGGCTCGTCTAAATCATCATATGAGGGAAGGGTTTCCTTCTCGTCTTAACCCACTTCATTGATCTAGCTTGCGAGCTGTAGATCAAAGCTATTGTGCAGTTCCCTTCTCTCATGGTCACGTCATCCTGCCTTTCCCTCCTGACTGAGTTGTGCAACTCAAGAACCCGCCACATCACTGCTCTAATCATTAAACTGTCTTAGTATGATCTTCTTATAGCTAAAATTGATCTACTATTTGTTATCTTCTCCACACAGTTTAATAGTATATATATTTATATATTACTCTTTCAGCTAGAGAGGATAATGCCTGTGGGCCTCTTACCACTTAAGCTAACCTATAAAGTGGTGATATAAGCATATATTGTACTTTAAATGATGGTCGAATAAATACAATTGATAAATGTCAAATTAGATGGATTAATTACAATCAGTAGTCCTATCTTATGCGAACATTTTTAAAGGAATGTAGATTATAGAAATATGTTATTGATGGTTGCCAATGTCCTATAGATATAGATAATTTTGAAGAATGAGATATCAACAACAACAAAATTGCTATAGAGGTATTTGATGTCTTGCATTTATAAAATATTTTTAGTATACTTTTATTGTAAAATATCTCTATTTTCTACCACGTTCATATTTATTTTGACTTAAATTATTATAATTTTTAGAATCATCACCTCTATTCACTTTTATCATATTTCAGGGAAAAATAATTAATTTTATATGGATTTTAAAAAATCCATGCACACAAATGGATTCTGGACACCAGGACAATACTACCCATAAAATTTTATACAAATCAAAATTTCACAGAAATTATGACCTACCTACGAAAATTATCATGACCATAATCTTTGGAGTACTATAGAAGAGATCATGGTTAGGCCGTGATAGATATTATGGCTATGAAGTTCTATGCTCGAAGATTGAAGAAATTTGCATAGTAAAAATTACGACCCACTCATAATTTTTGTATGACCATAATTCTCTCGGTGCGCTTTGACAAAGTCCCACCGAAAAGATCACAACTGTAACTCTTTTGGACCAGCTTCGTTGAAGACCACCAAAAGAATCATAGACCGGTCGTGAAAATTATCCCCTCTGTGATTCTATTGGACTTTCTTTGATGAAGATCACTGAAAAGATTACAGCTTGGATGTGAAATTATTACGACTATAATTTCTTCAGCCTGCTGTGATTTTAAGCTAGTTTCTTGCCTGATTTGACTCGTTTTCAAACTAAATTTTGGGAAAAATTCTTATAGAAGGTTCTAAAGGGATTTAAGAAGTTTTTGGAAGGTTTTTACAAGACTTTTGGCAAATTTTGAAGGGATTTCATGTAGGGGGCAAAGGCTAGGGTGACTAGGAAGCAACAGAGGTGACTTCTTCATTTAGAGGATTTTGTTCTTCATTTTCTGCATAAATCTTCATGAGGGATCCCTAATTTTATCTTTCCTTATCGATTTCATCATCTATTTGTCAATTAGGGCGTAGCCTTCTATGTCATTTATGACTTGAAATGTGATTATTATAGTTTAAAGTAGTTTACTTGTGTTTGATTCAAATATTATTGTGCTTATTATATGTTTATCTCTTACCAAATGATGTAGAGCGGCTCCCCCCTGCTTGCATCGCACAAGACAAGACGTACCCCACCCCACAACACTAAGGATCTGCGGAGCTCCACTGACCCCCTCGAATTAGGCGGCGCCCACCTAATCCGTATGGTCTAGGGTGTCAGCTAAGATGGTTAGAGGGACTTGGTTTGTAAAGGCCAAGTCTAGGGTTCAAATCCTGCTGCAGGCGAAAAATGCACAGCTCAGACGTGCGGTTAGCTAAGCCGGGATTCGACACCCTGGACCTTGCGGGTTAGGTGGGCGCCCCCTAATTCGAGGGGGTTAGTGGAGCTCCACTGATCCTTTGTGTTGTGGGGTGGGGTACGTCCTGGCTTGTGCGATGCAAGCAGGAGGGAGCCACTCTACATCACCAAGATTACCCTGTTGTGAGACGTTAGAAGAAGAACTGAAAGATGAATTGCGACATCAGATCTATAATATTTGGTCAGATAGATTGGATCACGAAAGTAAATCTAATTAATTTGAGGGATTACATAATTTATCAAGAACTCAATGGGTCTATTTCAAAGACCTGATTCTTTATTGACTTGATTACAACACTTGTTGCCTTATACTGATTAATTCAGTAGTTTAATTTAGTCAAATTATAAAATCACTCTATTTTAATTATCTAGCTACCAATCTTCAAATTAGTTGGTACTTGGTCATTGGTCCTTGTGGGATGATACTTATTTTATTACTTTACTATGTCGTGTACTTGTGGCGAACCCATCCAGTTTTTGGTGTCATTTGTCGTGGACCAATTTCGCCAATATTGACTCAATCAAAGGATTGCTAGACTAGATTTTTTTAGTGTAACTTTTTTTCTTTCATTTTCTTTACATTTTTAATTTTTTTATAAATAGTTTGTTTCATTTATTTTATTTTATTTATTTAATTTCATCTAAAAATTTTGTATTATCTTTTGTTCAATCTCACTTTGTTTATGTGCAAGAAAGATTCTAGAAAAGCTTGATTCAATTGTGCAAAGATGAATCTAGCCTGTTATGTGAATTGTGGATGTTTTAATCACTATTCTACTGAATGCCAATTAGGCATCCCTTCATGTTTACACCCATCCTAATCCCAGCCAACTGGAACGTTCATTACATGGGATTAGATTTCAAATGCTTTCTTGTCTAAGTATTTTCCACCAAGTAAAACAATCTAGTTAAGAAACCAGATTACTAGCTTTGCACAGAGGGATAGCGAGTTGCTGAGTGAGGCATGGGAGTGCTTTAATGAATTACAGTGAAAGTGTCCTCACCCTAGCTTAGAAAAGTAGGTTTTAATTCATACTTTTTTTAAATGTCTTTTTATAGCACTCGTCTCACTGTTGATGCTACTGTAGGTGGAGCTCTTATGAATAAGAGCATTGATGACACTTACACCTTGATTGAGGAGATGTATTTAAATCATAGCCAGGCGCGTGCTTTGTCCCTGAGAGAAAAGGGAAACAATCTAAGTTTCAAAGCATCGTTAGATACACCATTTATCTTAGTGGTTTCACAATATTCTAGAAAAAGAGAAAGATGTTGATTAGGATCCTCGAATGGCGATCCTCCAAATTGATTCTGCTGTATCATCAATAGCAACGCCAGTTTTATTTCAAAATTATTAGCTTCAATTGCCAGCCTGGCTATGCTAGAATGTATCCTTTGTGGATTTGATGCTGCATAATCCCTAAGTGACCTTCTTCCTTCCATGGTTGGTTCTTCTTCCTTTTTCTCTTCAAACCTAAGTTTCCTACTCAATCTAAAAGTTTTTTCAATTTCAGGGTCTAATGGAATTAGTGGTCCTGACCTAAGGGTCCTGCGCATAAACAAATAAGAAAATCGTATGAACTCAGAATTTTAAGAAAGAAATAGAAAGAGTGCTCAACTTCAAAATCACAGCTTGTGACAAATCGTCAAAGAGGTGTGATGAAAAACACAGAAAATTAAAAGTCTCAGAATTCAGATTTTCCAACACCAATCGATTAGAAATATTTTTTTTGAATTTTTTTTGTAATTTTTCAGAATTTTTTGAGTATCAGAAAGCCTAAAAAACCCTAAAAACCAGAATAGTTCATAATTTCACAGTCCTGTGAAAATTTTCATAGGGGTGTTAAAATCTATATAAAAAAAAATTTTCATAGATTTTCGTAGCTCCTGAAAATTGCAATTTTTTAAGAATATTTAAAAATTTTGATACAATAGAAAAACTAACAGAAAAACACAAATAAAGCAAAAATTATACAAAAATTTAAAAATGACAGAAATCACAACACTGTGATTTTCGTCACAGCCCTGTGATTTTTGTCACAGCCTGTGAAATTTCAAAACCTGCAAAAATAGAGAACAAAGTTAAAACTAAAAACAAATAAAATTTAGTCTAGTAATATGAACAACTATTTTGATATTAACAAAACTAAGGTCCCCGGCAACGGCGCTAAAACTTGATGTGTCCGCAAGTGCATGGATAAGTGGAAGTAATAAAAAGATATCGATCCCATAGAGACCTATGTGTTAAATACCAAATAATTGAACTCTTACTAACTAAGTAAACGATGTGCGATGGGAATAAGATAAGAGCAAACAATCGAAAACTGTTGTAGAAATTTAGAGAGAGAAAATTGAGACTAAGGTTTCATCCTTTTTAATTCCTATGACTAGACATAATAAAGTTTTTGTTAGTTATTCGAATCACGATAAAGAAAAATTTACTTAAAAAGAAATTGTCTTTTCTCAGACATCCAATTTACATTGTGCTAGACTTCACTTTCGTGATTTACTGCTCAATGTTTAAACCAGACTAAATGATTAAATCTAATTTCATAAATTTAAATCTTAAAGTCAAAATCTTAAGTAAAATTAAATACTTTTGTACTTTAATTTTACAGGTTTTACCTAAGAGATTCTAATAATCAAAATCACCTTTTGGTGTATATTATTATGTCTAAAACAATAAAAATACCTAGATTAAAATATTAGCATGTCAAATAGGCAAAATTAAGGGTCCCGAGTTCGTGAATCACCTTTCGATCCATATCACAAACTCTAAGACATGCGAATATTTCAAAACTAAAAATTTTAAAATCAATAATCACATAGGCAAAATTATCATTAAAAGAATAACTAACAAATTATAAATCATTTAGTCATTACGGGATTAAAAAGGGATTACTCTCTCAATCTCAAAAAAGTTTTTACGCTATCATGGAGTCGAAGACGCAACAAAAATTCATCTTAAAATAATTAGAATTCAGCAGAGGAAGAATAAAAATTTTTACTGATTTTACAGGGGTGTGACGATCGTAGTTCAAATCATCACAGCCCTGTGATTTTGTTTCTGAATAGTGCTATTTAGTCGTTCGCTCGAGTACTGTAGCAGCGATCATAATTTCTTTGATTTCTTCCTCGATTGGACTCTTCGCTCTGAGATTTCTAGGGTGTCTTCTCCTCCTTGTAGTACTCCTTCCCTAAAAATTTCAGCGCTAGAGATGAAATGTTCACTTCCTGGCGAGGAACCCTAGTGTGGCGGCACCCTTCTTGATTTCTCTCTCGATTCTTGATAAAAAATCTCTCATGTCGGGCTTCAAATCTTCCCCTTGATTTATAAGATAGTTCTATCTTTTTAGATTTTGAAATCGTGCCTTGGTTTTCCTCAATTTGGCTTCAAAAAATTCAACTATAGGAGTCGGTGGAAGACTTGGGTGCAGCGGCGGCAACTGTTTCCCCTATTTTAATAGAATCACACCCTATAAAAATTTTAGTTCATTTTTCACAGGGGTGTGGTGATGAGAAAATTTTTAAATTTGACCTCTGAGCTCAAAATTTCGTTCTGATTCCGTTTCCGGCCTCTGGTTTCTTCAAATCCATTGAAACTAAGCTTATTTTTCCTGAAAAGTAAAAAAAAAAGAAAAGGTATAGATTTTGAAATAATTGACTAAATAAATATAAAAATAAGCAGAAGAGCATAAATATGAGTCAAAAAGATTATATAATTAATATAAAATTTACCACAAATTTTTGAGTCATCAAGTACACAAATGAGTATTATATTTTTGAATTAATATTGATTGATTAGCCTTATGTACATATTTAGTCTCCTATGTTATTTTTTGGGAAGAAGGCTCGAAAATCACCAAAAAGAAAAAAAAAGCATATATCTATGTATGTATAAGCAAGAAAAGAAAAAAAAAAGAAAGCATATATCTGTGTGGGTATTTGCACTATTTATGACTTTCAACTCGCTATACTTTAGCGATGAGTTCTATTGTGCTAATCGGTAAACGTTAAATTAGTTATCAACAGAGTAATAGGGGGCATTCACCACATGTGTTTGACCTTTACATAGAAAAGTTGATGAACAATTTAAAGATAGTTGCGACTCCGCTGTTTAGAAAATAGAAAATATAAGTTCTATTACATCGAATATGTGGTTGGTGTACTCTAAATTCATCACCAGCTAAGTAACAGGGGCATTCACCACAAGTGTTAGACCTTTGTACAAAAATGTTGGTGAACGATTTAGAGATAGTAAATTAAAAAAAAGATAGAAAAATATTTTAGAGATCTTATTCTTATAAACAAAAGCATGACAACATTGAATTGTCTATGAGGTGAACTCATGAATAGCGATTCGACATATTTTACAAGTTGTAGCTCTTGTTTGTTTTGGATTATGAATCTTATGAGTTAAATTTTGAAAATAGTATGTTCATTTAAGGAACTCTTGACTTGAATATGAGGTCGAATATGCGAGGTTATACTTTGGAAATTTACTTGATTCTAGTGAATTGTCTTTTCCATACTCTACATAAACCTTTGATCAATTTTATTGCTTGAGGACAAGCAAGAGTTGAAGTCTAGGGAGATTATGTCTTGCATTTATATAGTATTTTTACTATACTTTTACTGCAAAATATCTTCCTTTTCTATCATGTTCATAGTTATTTTGATTTAAATTCTTGTAATTATTTGGAATCTTCGCCTCTATATGCTTTTACCATATTTTAGAGAAAAATAACTAACTTTTAATGGAATTTAAAAGATCCAAGGCTATGGATGGATTCTGGATATCAGGACGATGTGCCCATAAAATTTTATGCAAATTGGAGCTTTACAAAAATTTTGGCTTGCTTGTGAAAATTATTATGACCATTATCTTTTGAGGACCATAAAAAATTATAGTCAGGTTGTGACAATTATCATGGCCATGAAGTTCTTGAGCTGAAGATTGAAGGAATTTGCACAGTAGAAATTACAGCCCACCTACAATTTTTGTCATGGCCATAATTTTCTTGGCGCGCTTTGATAGAATCCCACCTAGAGAATCATAGCCCGGCCATAAAAATTATCCTACCCATGATTCTATTAGACTTACCTATCTAAAAACTACTAAAAAGATTATAGCCTGCCTGTGATAATTATCATGACCATATTTTCTTCTGCCAGCCGCGATTTCAAGCAATTTTCTTGCCTGATTTTACTCATTTTTTATCTAGATTTTGGGGGAAACTCTTATGGAAGGTCCTAAAGGTATTTATCAAGTTTTTGGAAGGTTTTAGAGGAAAGGAGGAGGCAAGAAGAGGGTGGCTACGCTGATCTTCTTCACAAGGAGGCTTAGATCTGCATTTTCTTTGTTTGTTCTTCTAGATCTACATCTCCTACTCAATTTTCCTTTCTATTTTGCTACTTGTAATCAATTTATATTGGATTTGAATGATAATATGATGAATGCTATAGCATAAACTTATTTGAGGACTAGGGTGTATCCCGTCGGTTAATTTTATGAAGTGAAATTGTGCTTTTCTCTTTAATACGACTTTATTTGTTGATTGATTTAGGTATTGGCATGCTTATTCCCATGTAATGCTTTGGCCAAGTTTTGTATGTTATTAGGCATCGCGAGAAGAACTGAAATATAAATCGCGATGTGGGATCTACAATAGTTAAACATGTCAATAGTATCATAAAAGTAGATTCGATTTCGCTGAAGGGTTAATTAATTTATCAAGAGCTCATAGGGTCCATCTTGAGTCAATAGCCATGAAAGTAGGAGGTTGACTCAGGTGGATATTAGATTGTGTTGCTAAAAGGGGGCAATCCGTACATTCTGATAAATTCCTTTCATCACAATGAAATGTATTTTAGAGAAAACCCTTTTTAACTCTTAGAAAACCAACGTGGTGAACTCTAAATCCCGATCCTTTATAACATTGATTGCAATAGCTTACAAATTTCTGCTTGTCATTTGATTATCTTAATTAAATACATTTATTAAACATCTGATTTTTGAATCATTTATCTAATAATCCTAAGATTAGTTGGTACTTGGCTATTGGTCTATATGGGACAATATTTTTACTACTTCTATAGGTGATGCACTTGCGTGAGCCCATTAATTACCAACACTATAAGTCCCTCTATTAGCATGCAATTCAATAAGTTTAACACAACAAAATAGATAAAATTTTCTTACCACAAGGTATAATCAAACCAATTTTGCTCTTGAATATAAACTTGAGATTGCCATTTTGATGCAGGGGGAGGTCATGTGATTGGGTTGGCATGAAAATAAAACTATGGCTATGCAACTAGTATGCAAATTACAACTAATGAGTTTTCACAAATATATTTTTGGTATTTTACTGTAAAATCCGAAATATGCATGCAATTTAAACAACAAACTAAATATGCAACATACAATTACACTATATGACTAAACATGGATGCTTGCTATACTAATCATGCTATTAGAAAACAAACATGGATGCTTGCTATATTAATCATGCCACTTGTTGTTGAAGAACTTGTTGATCCTTGAATCATTCCCAAATCTACACAAATGAGAAAGGGTGTGAGTAGAAGATTAATTCCAACTTTTAACTTGCAATAAGAAAAGGAATGAGAAGTCTCGTTTTGGGTGTTACAAGGGTTGTTGGGGATGTCCCAAAGTGGATGATGAAGTCCTTTGAAGAGGGGGATGCGCCACTTGTTGGGAGGAGTATTCCTTGCGCCACAAGATGTTGTAGAGATGGTATATGCCACTTGAAGATTGGAGAAGATGCTTCTTGCGCCAAGTATTGATGATGAAGAACTTGATAGAGGGGTTAGCGAAGGGAATTGTGGCTCTTGAGAGGAGAAGAGGAGATAGGTGACACAAGCACCTAAAAGGAGAAGAAGAAGAGCGTGGCACAAGTCATATTTGGTCCAAAGAAAGTGACACAAGTCGTATTTGGTCCACACATCGACTATGTGGTTGGTGTACTGTAAATTCATCACTAACTAAGTAATAGGGATCATTCACCACAAGTGTTTGACCTTTGTACAAAAAGGTTGGTGAACAATTTAGAGATAGTAAAAAAAAAAGATAGAATAATATTTTGGAGATCCTATTCCTATAAACAAAAGCATGACAACATTGAATTGTATATAAGGTGTACTCATGAATAGCGATTCGACATATTTTACAAGTTGCAGCTCTTGTTTGTTTTGGATTATGAATCTTATGAGTTAAATTTTGAAAATAGTCTGTTCATTTAAGGAACTCTTGACTCAAATATGAGGCTGAATATGCGAGGTTATGCTATTAAAAGCAAATTGGTATTTAAATGGTTATCGGCCCTTTTTCTATTAGCACAATAACATTATTTAAAGTACACTACAAAGTAGTATAATGGAACTCATGGTAATAATAATAAGTAGTCAGCAGAGTTGTCCACTTGACCTACAGCTCTCTCTTTTTCTTTTCCTTTCTTTTTTTTATGGAGAGAGTTGGCCAAGGGCATGGTATTTAAATCTTTATCGATTTTTCTGCATGATGGTTAAGTTTTCTTTTATAAATTTTCCTCTGTTACTTAATCAAAAGAAATTTAAAGTATACCAGAATGACATAATATAACTCCTGACTTTAGTCCATGATACTAGAGGAGTTGGAGCAAGTCTCTTACAGGTATCACCTAGTATTTTTTCATGAAAATTCTTCCATCAAGTAAAGGTTTAGAAAAATTAAAATCAAGTAACCATCATTCAGGTTGTATCACAAGAATTAACTTTTTATTCAACTTATAGCCATCATTCAATTTGTAACACTTCTTATAAAAATTTTATTCATACCAGAACCAAATTTACTTAAAAATTCTATCCCACAAGTAATTCTAGAAATTCCTAGACCATCAAATCAATTACATACATCATGTCTAATCACATTGTCAAAGCAAACAAGCTCATGTCGATCAAAATCACAAACATTCAAGTTAAACATATCTCATCACATCAAATCAAGTTATGCATAAGAAATTTCCACACGTCAAGGTAGGAATAAATTCATACAACTACATTGAAAAAGTAGTCAGTAAATGACACAAATAAATATAAAAAAGTAAAAATAAGTCATGCTCACCCAACTATCCTATAGCAATCTCAGTCGATGTCATGATCATCATCTGGGGTATGGTGCTTAGTAATATTCTCCTAAATCTAGTCCATATGATCGCACATATAAAGCATTATGACTATAAGACTTTGAATGCAGTCTCCTGAGGCTGGCGTGTCCTCCATAGGAAGAAACATGATTATGAAAAGGAATGTCATCTATCTCCTCCTCAAAGATGCACATTCTGAAAACTCCATTTGCACATCTCCTAGATACAAAAGGCTCAGCCCAAAAATTGTGTCTTACCTTAGCTAAAAATGTCTTCTTCTCAAAGGGTAATCAGAGATGTCACTGAAGGTCTAAGGAGGGTGTCAGTGGGGAGATCAGGTGGATCAAGAAAAGTGAAAGAAAGGTTACAGTGTCCTGATTGTGATCAGAGAGTTGTAATTATAGGAATCTCTGAAAACCGCTCCCTTTTTATTCTCCTACAAAATAAGAGTGTAAAACATGATTTTGAAAAAAAATAAAAGAAAAAAGAATAAGATTACAAAAAATGAAGAACAAAAACAGTACTTGGGTTACCTCCCAAGAAGCACAAATATCATAGCGAAGCAGGTGGATCAGTGTCATAGTAAATAGCATATAACTTTTTGCCTTTCTACTGTCCTAAAATCTTAGCCGCTAAAGTAAACATCCAAAATTTCATGTAAAACACAATCGCAGTGGCTTTCTTGAGTATGCAAGAATCAAAGTTAAAATTTTCAATTTCATACAAAGAATATTTTATGATCTTCCTATATTTGTCAAAAAGCTAAATCATTAGTTTTTTTTCATATTTATATCTTCAATTGCAATAAGTCTAGTACTTTGATCAAAAGATTCATGTATTAGATCATCTAGATAATTTTTATGTCCCATATTAGGTTCCTTAACAATGCATAATTCTTTTAGTTCCCTGTGTTGGGGTATGCCCTTAAGGCTAATGTTTGAGGCCTTGGGATTGTATTAGTATCATGTAATAAACTCTTAAGTTTATAAAGGCATGGTTATTATTCAGGTTGTTACCTTGTCTGCTGTAATAAGTGTACTTCTGAATAATGTCTCAAAGCTGTTCAGCTAGGCTGACAGGCTATATGTCCTTAGTCGAGATATCTTGGTGAACATGAGACAGCCTTGATATGATTGAGACTAATATGAGTGCTAATCTTATAGGATGCTTCGAGCATGGAATAAGATGTAGACTCATGGGTACATTGGATGTACTGGACAGACCCTACTGGGATATTCCATTGCTTGTCACAATGTGAATAATCCTTGTAAGCAGCAAGTGGCACATGTCCTTTGACTTGAGATCACTTGTGTTTCTAAATGATGATTGTCATTGTCTTGAGGTAGTTCAATATCATTTGAAACATAATGATTATAGACTATCTTGGATGGTGAGCTTGAATCAGGTTAGGACACTAGTGATAGACATAGGATTGCCGTCTCCTTGTTTAAGGAGTGTGATGTTCTAAAGGGCCCCCTTATGAGATGATTGAGATAGTGTATGGCCATACCCAGATGACTATGTGCATCTGATCTAATCATGCTCATCGTATTGGAGTTACAGGCTTGACATGCTTGTCCAATAAGAACATCCAGTGGTAAAGGACATATGTATGCCTTGTGAATTGAGTCACACTTGTGCTATGGTTTGGGAGTAGTCTTGGAAGACTCTTTCCTTTATATCGGGAGACAGTGATGTGTTGCTAGATACCCCTCACTGATCGTGATAACGTAAGTTATCGTTACCGACATTTAGAGGAAACCCTCAGGGTCGCACAATTTGGTGATATGGCTTACTTAAGTCAGATCGTATGGACTGGATTCTTTGAGTTCAGATTAAAGGGATTTAATCTCTGATTGTAAGTGAGATCTGGTCTGATCATGTTTGATTGATTAGGGCTTGAGATCGGTAAGCTTCGATCGAGAGAGGTGATGCTAGATCGGAGAGATCAGGGGCATCAGGAGATGAACGGTTAGATCATAAGCCTTGGGGTTCGATTTGGTCTAGACCAAGTGGCTTGAGCTATTTCGGTTTGGTTTGATGAACCAAAGCCGATTTGACATTTTGGATTGAACCGGTTCACAAATATGAACGCTTGGTTCAATGCCAAAATGCGTTTTGGGTTGGCTTGAACGCATGGCTTGATTGACTTCCATTTATGGAAAGTCATCAAGGGCCGGTTTTGCTTCAATGCCAAAACGCTTATGCGTTGAGCTCCTCACTTCAACGCCTTGATTCCTTTCGAGGTGTGGTTGACGAAGGTGTGGAGTAGACATCCAAGAGAAGCTCTCGGCCGAACGGATTCATCTCATCAAACCCTTTCCATTCGACAAGATAAGGCTTGGGTGTCTTGCTAGCACAAGAGATCTCAAGGAAGTGAGCATCTTCATCTTGTGTGTGGACTTGTGGAGGAGACCTAATTTGATCTCTTCTTCCAAGCCGAATTCCAAGCTTATGGCGTTGGTATGATTTCTCATAACTTAAGTTGATCATATAGTTTCATATGCGATTTTGAAACCCTATTTTCCGCCATGCATGCTAGATGCGCATGATTAGGGTTTTCCCCCCCCCCCCTTTATGTTAGGGGTTCCTTCAATTGGTATCAGAGGTAGGCTCTTGATATGATCTATATGATTGCTTTGAAGTGTTTGTGATCCATACATATTGCGCTTACTTGATGCATGCTTTGTTTACATGAAGTTTGCGCTTGTATCATGCTAACATGAAGTTTGCGCTTGTATCATGCTAACATGTAGTTTGCGCTTGTATCATGGCTTTGATGAAGTATGCGCTCCCCCAAGAAGGGGACCCCCTAAAGTTTGCGCTCCCCCTTGAAGGGGACCCCCTTAGATCTAAGGGTTATCAACATGCTAGAAGATATATCTTATGGATGTTCTAGATGTTTGCGCATGTCAAAATGTTTTCTAAAACTTACATCTTGCGCGCATGATTAGATCTAAGGTGCCACTACATTAAATCCTTAGATGGGTTGATGGGGTTGAAAGCATCTTCTAGGTTAGATCCAACTAGTCTGATCAGACCATCTGACAGCCTAGATGGGTTGACCAGATAGCACCTGTGCGCAAGCACGAGGTGGCTATAGGTCGACTGCATCCAAGGCGTGTAGCGAGGTCTGGTTGAGACAACTACTGAACACACATGAGTTAGGCCCGGGGTCACACCCGCTTGCCAAAACTCATGAGGGTGGTTCAGCCCTTGGCGCATGCATGGTTGACCATCAGGTCAACTCGGGTCAGTTAGGACTCGGTGCATGCAGGGGCAAAGGATCTAACTAGATGGATGAGTGGATCCCTATCAATGGACCATTGTAAGGTTGTAGGGCACATAAGGAAATTAAAATTGATGCCATGGGGTTTTTCAAAAATTTAATTTCTTGATTGGATCACATGATGATTTGATGCCATGATGCTTGTCTATTTAGTCTTATGTGGGTTGCCCTATTGTGTGCTGTGCTGGGGCCTGCGTGCCTGGTAAATTATAAGTTAATTTTATTGTGATCTGCGAATCACTTTTTCATTAATTTATTGTATAATTGACCTGCGAGTCAACCTTGTCTAGATAGATCAAATGTACTTTGATTAGACAAGAGTACAAATGCACACATCCCAAAGGAGCATTCAGCTGGTGGCGCACCTGAGGTGCTCTTGGCGCTAGGGCCCTAGGTTGGACCAGATGAGATGCCAAGGAGCTCAAGTGAAGACTTAAGTAAAATTAAGGTCTTACTAGGGTTCATGGGCTTTTACCACATAAGATCATGCTTTCTACTTATTGCTAATAATTAGAATTGCATGTTTAAGTTTATCTTCTACTATAGCCATAGGATATGCCTGATAGTAAGAAGATAAAAGACCGTTAAAATCCAACGCTAATATATCAAGCTCGATAAAGCCTTCTGACGCGAAACCTCACCTTTCTGATTATCGTTGGAGCCGTGTTGAACCCACTCAGTGGGCACGTCCATCTATCTTCAGACGGTGCTGGATTTCACCTGCGTGTTACAGAGTAGGGATTTATCACTGCTCGTTGCTCAGCATAACACGTGGTGGTCCAGGGAGTAGGTCGGGTCAGCTTGACCATGTAGGCTACATATGTGGCGCATATGGTAGCGCATGGAGGCAGCCATCTCTGGGATCAGAGACTGTGTTGTACCAACTCAGTTGGCACAGTCTGCTGGATTGCCAAGATGAAGGGGAATCGCACGGGTTGGCGATTGGCTGGGACAGCCTACCAGAAATTAGTGCTTGTCATCTCTGTGCATCTTATCTCGCCTGAGCGGGACGCGGAGACCAAGTATGAAATTTGGATCCCATCTCACTAAAAGAGTGATACTCTTTCGGACTGTTTACTGGATTTTTCAGTCAGACAAAATAGTGAGAAAAGAATCTTTCTTAAGTCCTGGATTGATTCTAAACATTGATACTGACCTTGCTGTTCTTGCTTGTTGTAGATTCCTGCAGCAACGAACACCATGAGCTTCAATGTGCGATCCCTACTGGAAAGGGAGAAGTTTGCTGGGCCGAACTTCTCTGACTGGTTCGGACACCTTAAGATCGTTCTTAAGGCAGAGAGGAAACTGTATGTCCTCGAGACGGCGATACCGCCGCAGCCCGCTCCGAACGCCGCAAGGGCGGTTCGGGATGCCTATGAAAAGCACGTCAATGATAGCATTGATGTCGCTTGCCTGATGCTAGCGTCTATGACGCCACCGCTGCAGCGTCAGCATGAGGATATGTCGGCTATAGAAATTATAGCGAACCTCAAGATGTTGTATGCTGCACAGGCGAGGACAGAACGCTATAATCTGACGAAGCTCTTCTTTCAGAGCAAACTGGCTGAGGGGAGCCCAGTGGGAGCTCACGTGCTCAAGATGATTGGGCACAAGGAGGCTCTGGAGAAACTGGGGCATACCATCAACCAGGAGCTTGCTGTAGATATTATTCTGCAGTCTCTTCCGCCTTCTTTCGATGCGTTCATCATTAACTTTAATATGAACAAAATCGATTGTACGCCGGCAGAGCTGCTGAATATGCTCTTGACTACTGAGGAAACTCTGAAGGGTAAGCCTTCAACCTCTGTCTTGTTGGTTCCTTTTAGGAACAAGAAGAAGGGGAAGAAGGGCAAGGCCCCTGTCAAGAATTACAGCAAGGCCCTGAAACAGAAGGTGAAGCGGTCGAAGGATAACAGGTGTTTCCACTGTGGCCAGCTGGGTCACTGGAAAAAGGACTGTAAAGCGCTCCAAGGAGATAAGAGGGGAAGCATTGCTTCTGGCTCAGGTATATACGTGACGGAAGTCATGGTTTCATCTTCTTCTATATCATGGGTGTTGGACACTGCATGTGGAGTTCACATTTGTTCAAATGTGCAGGAACTCAAGAGAAGAAGGCAGGTGGGACAGCATGAGGTAGACCTACGCGTTGGAAACGGGGCACGGGTTGCTGCTGTTGCTGTAGGAGACTATTTCATCACTTTACCATCTGGCATTGTATTAGAATTGAACAATTGTTATTTTGTACCCAGTATTACCAAGAATATTATCTCTATTCCTGCTCTTGTCAGGAAAGGATTTGCCTTTGAATGCAAGATTTCAAAGTGTGTTTTAACTTATGATAATATTGTGTATGCAACTGGTTCAATTAACAATGGGTTATTCATGTTGGACATGGAATATTCTATACAAAACATTGATAATAAGAAAGCCAAGTATGCTGATGACAGCACCTTGCTATGGCATAGTCGTTTAGGCCATATAAACGAGAAGCGCATTAAGCGGTTGCATGATCATGGACTGCTGGGATCTTTCTCCTATGAGGAGATTGATACATGCAAAGCTTGTTTAATGGGTAAAATGACGAAGTCTCCTTTTCCTCACAAAGGTCAAAGGACTTCAGGTTTACTTGACCTGATACACAGTGATGTGTGTGGGCCTTTCAGTAAACATGCCAGAGGTGGCTATCAGTACTTCATTACCTTCACTGATGATTTCAGTAGGTATGGATATGTCTATTTAATGAGACATAAAAGTGAATCTTTTGACAAGTTCAAAGAGTTCAAAAATGAAGTACAAAATCAGTTAGGCCGAAATATCAAGGCACTTCGTTCTGATCGAGGTGGAGAATACCTGAGTCATACGTTTACTGACTATCTGAAGGAGTGTGGGATTATCTCACAGCTCACTCCGCCAGGAACACCGCAGTGGAATGGTGTGTCCGAGAGGAGAAATAGAACGTTACTTGATATGGTTCGTTCTATGATGAGTCAGGCTACTCTTCCATATTCCTTTTGGGGTTTTGCACTGGAAACAGCTGCAAAGGTACTAAACCGAGTGCCATCCAAGGCAGTTTCAAAGACGCCATATGAGCTATGGTATGGGAAACAGCCTAGCTTGACATTTATCAGGATCTGGGGTTGCGAGGCTTATGTCAAAAAGCTCGCCTCTGGGAAACTGGAGAGCAGATCTGAGAAATGCATCTTTGTCGGTTACCCTAAGGAAACTAAGGGTTATTATTTCTACGATCCCAAAGAGAACAAGATATTTGTTGCTCGGACGGCCATATTTCTTGAGAAGGAGTTTCTTCTGCAAGAGGCCAGTGGGAGAGAAATAAAGCTGGATGAGATTCCAGAGGAAGGACAAAGTAGTCAGGCAGAGTTGGATGTGCCTGAGCCAGTAGATCAGGTTACTGAACAACCTGAGGCTCAGATATCACGGGAACCGCGAAGATCGGGTAGGATCCGTCGACAGCCTGAGCGCTATGTCGGAGTCTACATCATTGATAATGATGAACCCCTAACTTATGCGGATGCGGTCAGTGGACCGGAGTCAGCTAGATGGCTTGAAGCTATGCGAGCCGAGATGGACTCCATGTCAGATAACCAAGTCTGGGATTTGGTTGATCCGCCTCCGGGAGTAATCCCTATAGGCTGTAAATGGATCTTCAAGAAGAAGATTGACATGGATGGTAACGTGGTTACCTATAAAGGCAGGCTAGTTGCGAAAGGTTTCAAACAAATCTACGGGATAGATTATGATGAAACTTTCTCACCTGTAGCCATGTTTAAGTCTATTCGGATTCTTTTCGCGATAGCTGCATATTACGATTATGAGATCTGGCAGATGGATGTGAAGACAGCTTTCCTTAATGGAAATCTGGATGAGGATGTGTATATGACACAACCAGAAGGTTTCACTAATCCATCAGATCGTCATAAAATATGCAAGTTAAAGAAGTCCATTTATGGACTTAAACAAGCATCTAGGAGCTGGAATATTCGTTTTGATGAATCAATCTCTGAGTTTGGTTTCATCAAGAACGAGGATGACCCGTGTGTATATAAGAGGTTTAGTGGGAGCGTGATTACATTCCTAATCCTCTACGTCGATGATATCTTGATCATTGGAAATGATATTCCTGAACTGCATGCTGTTAAGGCATGGTTAGGAAAATGTTTCCAGATGAAAGATTTAGGAGAAGCAGCCTATGTATTAGGTGTGTAGATCTACAGGGATAGATCTAAGAGGCTTCTCGGGCTGTGCCAGAGTACTTACATCGATAAGGTCCTGGAGAGATTCCATTTAGAGAATTCTAAACGTGGATATCTTCCAGTCAGACATGGTCTGAATCTTTCGAAGAGTCAGTGTCCACAAACACAGACTGAGAAAGATGAAATGGACAATACGCCTTATGCTTCGGCTATTGGGTCCATTATGTATGCGATGTTGTGTACTCGCCCAGACGTCGCTTACGGGTTAAGCGTGACCAGTCGATTCCAAAGTAATCCAGGTTTGGCGCACTGGATTGCAGTCAAGAACATTTTAAAATATCTGCGGAGGACCAAAGATATGTTCTTGATATATGGTGGTCAGGAAGAACTCAGTATAGAGGGATATACTGACGCTTCGTTCCAGTCGGACCAGGATGATTTCCGATCGCAATCAGGCTATGTTTTTAGCTTGAATGGTGGAGCAGTGGTGTGGAAGAGTTTCAAACAGTCAACTGTTGCTGATTCCACAACAGAAGCCGAGTATGTTGCAGCCTCGGAAGCATCCAAGGAGGCAGTGTGGATTCGTAAGTTCGTGAGAGAACTTGGTGTCGTTCCTTCGAGTGCTGATCCTTTGGTTATCTTCTGTGATAACACTGGAGCCATCGCACAAGCAAAGGAACCACGGTCGCACCAGAAGTCCAAGCACATACAGAGACGGTTTCACTTGATCCGGGAGATCATTGATCGAGGCGAGATCAAAATATGCAAGGTTCATACAGATGACAATCTGGCAGACCCACTTACCAAGCCTCTGGCGCAGCAGAAGCATGAGAAGCACTGTAATAATATGGGTTTGAGATTTCTCAACCATTAGATTAAGTGCAAGTGGGAGATTGTTGGGGTATGCCCTTAAGGCTAATGTTTGAGGCCTTGGGATTGTATTAGTATCATGTAATAAACTCTTAAGTTTATAAAGGCATGGTTATTATTCAGGTTGTTACCTTGTCTGCTGTAATAAGTGTACTTCTGAATAATGTCTCAAAGCTGTTCAGCTAGGCTGACAGGCTATATGTCCTTAGTCGAGATATCTTGGTGAACATGAGACAGCCTTGATATGATTGAGACTAATATGAGTGCTAATCTTATAGGATGCTTCGAGCATGGAATAAGATGTAGACTCATGGGTACATTGGATGTACTGGACAGACCCTACTGGGATATTCCATTGCTTGTCACAATGTGAATAATCCTTGTAAGCAGCAAGTGGCACATGTCCTTTGACTTGAGATCACTTGTGTTTCTAAATGATGATTGTCATTGTCTTGAGGTAGTTCAATATCATTTGAAACATAATGATTATAGACTATCTTGGATGGTGAGCTTGAATCAGGTTAGGACACTAGTGATAGACATAGGATTGCCGTCTCCTTGTTTAAGGAGTGTGATGTTCTAAAGGGCCCCCTTATGAGATGATTGAGATAGTGTATGGCCATACCCAGATGACTATGTGCATCTGATCTAATCATGCTCATCGTATTGGAGTTACAGGCTTGACATGCTTGTCCAATAAGAACATCCAGTGGTAAAGGACATATGTATGCCTTGTGAATTGAGTCACACTTGTGCTATGGTTTGGGAGTAGTCTTGGAAGACTCTTTCCTTTATATCGGGAGACAGTGATGTGTTGCTAGATACCCCTCACTGATCGTGATAACGTAAGTTATCGTTACCGACATTTAGAGGAAACCCTCAGGGTCGCACAATTTGGTGATATGGCTTACTTAAGTCAGATCGTATGGACTGGATTCTTTGAGTTCAGATTAAAGGGATTTAATCTCTGATTGTAAGTGAGATCTGGTCTGATCATGTTTGATTGATTAGGGCTTGAGATCGGTAAGCTTCGATCGAGAGAGGTGATGCTAGATCGGAGAGATCAGGGGCATCAGGAGATGAACGGTTAGATCATAAGCCTTGGGGTTCGATTTGGTCTAGACCAAGTGGCTTGAGCTATTTCGGTTTGGTTTGATGAACCAAAGCCGATTTGACATTTTGGATTGAACCGGTTCACAAATATGAACGCTTGGTTCAATGCCAAAATGCGTTTTGGGTTGGCTTGAACGCATGGCTTGATTGACTTCCATTTATGGAAAGTCATCAAGGGCCGGTTTTGCTTCAATGCCAAAACGCTTATGCGTTGAGCTCCTCACTTCAACGCCTTGATTCCTTTCGAGGTGTGGTTGACGAAGGTGTGGAGTAGACATCCAAGAGAAGCTCTCGGCCGAACGGATTCATCTCATCAAACCCTTTCCATTCGACAAGATAAGGCTTGGGTGTCTTGCTAGCACAAGAGATCTCAAGGAAGTGAGCATCTTCATCTTGTGTGTGGACTTGTGGAGGAGACCTAATTTGATCTCTTCTTCCAAGCCGAATTCCAAGCTTATGGCGTTGGTATGATTTCTCATAACTTAAGTTGATCATATAGTTTCATATGCGATTTTGAAACCCTATTTTCCGCCATGCATGCTAGATGCGCATGATTAGGGTTTTCCCCCCCCCCCCCCCCCTTTATGTTAGGGGTTCCTTCACCCTGTAGATATTTCAAACAATAAATTAGAAGGGTGAATAGTAGATAGGGGTAAAACATTACAGTGAGATTCATCAATGTTTGTAATTTTAAACCTTTTTCAAGTTCCTCATACCTTTCATCAGATTTAATCACAAATAATTTATCATCAAAAGAATTAATTTCATAATTATCACCAGAATCAGAGGGGGACTTTTCTAAATCAATTTCCTTAGTTTCCAAATCAAATTCAGGTGAACTAACTTGTTGTGCTATCTGGGTTTCTAACATTTAAGTATGAGCATTCGTATTATCCATCTTAGAATTTATTTGCTTAAGGGTCTCACTTACCACTTCATTGTGTTTCATAAACTTTTCAAAATTATCTCTAAACTAGATTTAGGTGGAGGTGGATTTGGGTTGGTGTTCCTAGGTTGGAAATAGAAGGATGGTTTAGAATCTACATGCACCCCTTGGTTGTTTTTCCATGATAAGTTGGGGTGATTTCCCCATTATGGGTTGTATTGAGCATCTTGGTACCATAGTGAATTGGGACTTGGAGGAATTTCTAATTGGCATTCAGAAACATAATGATCTAAACATCCGCAAATATTGCAACTAATAGAATAAGATGTCATAACATAGTGCATATTAAAAGAGTCTATTTTACGAGCCAAAGAATCTACCTTTTCTGCAAGAGTGCAACATGTATCACTTTCATACTTACCTTGTGATATGTATACCACACCTTTTTCAGTTGCCTATGGGTTGTGATTAAGAGACATCTCCTCTATTTCCTCAAATCTAATTTTTTTTATAGCACCTAAAGTTTTCGTGATCTCAAGGTCCACAGGAAGAAGCTATTAAGATCTAAGAGTGTTGTGCATAAAAAAAATTCGAGTGAACTTAGAATTTTAAAAAAGAAATAGAAAAAAAATCTCAACCTGTGTAATCATAGGCTTGTGACAGATTTTCACAAGGGTGTGATGGCGAAGCAGAAAAATAGAAAAGCGCAAAATGCAAAATTTTCAATTCCCTGCAGTTAGAAATAATTTTAGAAATTTTTTGTTGATTTTTCAGAATTTTTTCAAGCGTCAAAAAGCTTAGAAAACCTAAAAACAAATTCAGCCTATACGTTCACATGGAATCGACAAAGGGGTGTCATGATAGAAAAAAAAAATTTCTCAGATTTTCATAGTTCTAAAGTAAGTAGATTTTTCAAAATTTTTGGATCTTCAAATAGAATAGAAACTGATTAGAAAAATGAAAAGAAAGCAAAAATAGTGCAAAATTCTAGAAATCGCGTGATCACAGCCCTGTGATTTTTCGTCACAGCCCTGTGAAAATCTAGAAACCTGCAAAAATAGAAAATAAAGTCAGATAAAAATAAAAAAATGCTTAGATTAGTAATACTAACAATTATTTTGATATTAACAAAACTTAAGTTCCCGGCAATGGCACTAAAAACTTGATGTGTCTACAAGTGCACGGATATGTCGAAGTAATAAAATAGATATCGAACCCACAGAGACCTATGTGCTAAGTAACAAATAATCATATTTTCACTAGCTAAACAAATGATATGAAGAGAATAAAATAAAAATCAAATAAGCAAAGACTGTCATAAAAAATCAGAGAGAGAAAATTGGGAGGAAGGTTTCACCACTTAAATTTTTATTAACTAAATATAATAAAAAATTTTGCCAGGCATTCAAATCTTATTAAAGAAAGAATTATCAAAAATAAAGTTATCTCTTGTCGGACACCCAACTTACACTAATTCATCCTTCACTCTAGTGACTTACTATTTTAGTGATTAAAAAAGAAGGTAACTTTAGACTAAGAATCACTTTCGTGGTTTAATGCTTAAAGTCTATTTTTTAAGTGAAATTATGTGCTCTCATAGTTTAATCTCATAGGTTTTACCTACGGGGTTCTAATAATCTAATTCACTTCTTAGTACAATTATCTTGTCTAACACAATGCAATTGTTAATTTAAATAACTACATGTATAATATGCTTTTAATAATTAGATTTCTAGGACTTAGCTACTCTCATAGTCTAGGTTACTAGGTCTAATTAAAGAGGTCCAGATTTATAAGTCACCTCTCGGTCCATGTTATAAACCCTAAAATATGCAATTATTTAGAATTTGACAATTACAAAGTAAATAAATCACTGAGGTAAAATTAACAATCAATGAATAATCAACAAGTGTTTATCTAGTTATTGCAAAAAGTAAAGGGATTACTCCCATCATCCTAAAGGAAAATTATGCTACCATGGTCATGTGAACAAAATAAATATTCATGAGAAGAATTAGAGTTTTAGAAAAGCAAAATAAAAGTTTTATCGCCATCACAGGGGTGTGACAATTCGTCACAGCCTTGTGATTCTAAGAAATTTTGGCTTCTACAGTACTACTACAGTAAACTATGATTCCCTTCCCGGCTGTAAACTTTCGTTGCTGATTTCTCCCAATCCTGAACTCCTTTTGTTCTGATTTTTTTGTGTGTTGTCTCCTCCATTGGGCAAAACTTCCCACCACGTTTTGTCACTCAACATGTCCTCTACACCTCTCGGAGAAGAATAAATCCAAGCAACACCTCTTGCCATTTCTCTCTCGTTTGAACTCCTTTTCCTGTGAAATTTTGTGTGTGTTATCCCCTCCCTTGGGCGCAACTTTTCACCAAATTTCATGGTAAATGGTGATCGTTAAGCTACTATGCAAACCCAAAAACCTCCCTCATTTCTCCACGAGAGTGTGAGATACTTCGATCAGCTCCTCTTCTTATTTATAATCGATCTTGTGTTTCTAGTTTTTCTAATTGTGCCTCAGATTTTTCTTATTTAGTTCCAAAAGAATCAAATTTTTGGAGCAGCGAAAGACGCGGCCTCGTGTTTGTTCTTCCCCAATTTTTATAATCACACTCATGTGACACCTGTAGTCATTTCATCACAAGGGTGTGATGGCTATTTTTTTTTAAAATTACCCCCTGAGCCCTAAATTTTGTCCTGATTTCATCTTTGGCCTTTTCATCCTCCAAAATCCACGACATTATGCATTTTTTACCTAAAAATTTAAAAAGCAAAAGAGGTGTAGATTCCAAAATAATTGATCGAGTTTAAATTAAATACATGCAAAATTAAGATAAAGAAAACTTAAAAAGACTAATCAAGTATATAAAATAACTATGACCTTTTGAGTCATCATTCCTCCATGTTTAAAAAATTATTTCAATTTCAATTACACCCTCAAATTCAAACTGCAAATGATAGTATACTTAATGCACCTAGTAAAGGTAATATATGCTCCACTAGTCTAGAAATACATATCTTTGATGCATTAATTGTTCTACATATTTCTATGAACCTAGTACCTATTGAACAACTTGATAAAAAAGGTCTAACTTTAACCTTTTCTTTATCTATATGTATTGTGCAAGACTGCTCAATGGGGAAGCTTATTGGGATAGGATGATCTCACCATGCTGGATTTGTAATTTATGATAATTCCCTATTTTTTTTATTGGCATAAACCTCTAGCACATGTTTCTATATCTCAATTGTCATTATACAATAAAGGATCATTAGATGTTGTGTCTTCAATAAAAGATCCATATTGTTTAGATTGCAAACTCTCAAAACAAACAGTATTACTATTTTTTTTCAAGTAATACTACTTCAGTATCACCATTTGATATAATGCATTCTAATATATGTGGTCCTACACCAATACCTTCAATGGATGGTGCAAATATTATGTAATTTTTATTGATGATTTCATGAGATTTACATGAATATATTTTCTTCATTCTTGATCCGAGTTTTTTTTTTCAACATATACTGAATTTTCCACTATGATAAAAATACATTTTACTTCTATGATAAAAATTTTACGTACTAATTCTACAAGTGAATATATTTTCAATGATCAACATAAGTATCCTATTTCCTACCTTATCTTAATTATTATGTGTTGAAACTCTATAACAAACTAGTGTCTCTGAAAGAAAACATAGGCATATTGTTGAAACTACTCCAACCATGCTTAATTCCTCTTCTGTTCCTAAGGAATTTTAGGAAGAAGCTATGAATACATCAATATACATTATCAATCATCTTCTATTTCTTACTATTGATTAAACATCTCCTTTTGAAAACTTATACTAACACTCTCCAAACTAACATCATTCACGTGTCTTTGGTAGCACTTGTTTTGTTCATTTAAATAAAAATGCACATGACAAGCTATCTCCCAAAAATGCTATTTGTGTCATTTTAGGGCATGGTACTTTTGAGTTGCATTTACATAGCATTTTTTTACTATATTTTATATGCCTATTTGAGCTTAATTATAGGATTTTATACTATTTTATGTTATTTGTCTCTCATATTGTATAAAATATTTACTTTTCTTGGTTTTCGTGCAATTACAGATAATATCACTGAAAAATAAAGAATTTGATAAGTTTTTATGTCACGAAGTGATTCTTGATGAAGAAGAGGCCATATGCCAAATTTAAAGCTAAACAATGTTTGGTGCGAGATATTCACAGTCGTGACCATGAGTCTACTCACGGGCCGTGAATACCTCGCTGCATAGAAAATATACTTATGTGCTGAGACATTCACAGACGCGGCCATGAGTCCACTCACGGGTCGTGAATGCTGCTGCCCGACTCGCAGACTTGCGGTTTTGCACTCGATTTGCCCTCGAATCGAGTTAGAATTCAGAGAAAACTTAGGAAAACCTTTCTAAAATTGTTCCACATAGATTAAACTATAAAAGAAAAGATTTTGGACCAAATTAGAGGATGAATCTTGGCAGAGGTGATGGCTAGGGCAGAAAACACAACTTTGGCGATTTGTGAAGCAAGGATCATGCGAAGAGGGTTGGAATTTGTTCGATCCTTATCTCTTGACCAAGGAAGAGAGTGATGTTTGATCTCTTTGTGTTTCCTTGTGATTTGTTTAAGTTTTTCATGCTAAAATTAATAGATTATATGCTGTGCATCATAAACATGTTAGCTTAAACCTTTATTTCTGGAATCGAGTGTAGCCCATTAATGATCATATGAATTAATTTGTGAAAATTATTTTTTTCTAATAAGAATTGTTACAATTACTTTGGTCAAGTGTCGATTTGATAAGAATTGTGTTTTATTTTGTATATTTACTTTGGTCAAGTTTTTATGGATTTTAGACGTCGCAAGATGAACTAAGAGGTGAATCGTGATGTTAGAACTATTCTTTTCAAACTTAGCTTTCAATCACGAGAGTAGATTAAATTCACTTAAAGGATTTTTATGATTTGTCATAGAACTTATGGGGCATAATTACTACAATTGCCACGAGAGTAGAGAATTGTTATAATTAAGTACCAGATTGTCCTCTGAGAGGAGGTGAACTGCATATGCGGATGAATCCCTTTTGAAGTGATAAACTTTATTTGCTTAAATTTACTTTTATTTAAATTATAGATCGTCAACATGGTGAAACCCTAGTCCTGAATCTCTATATCATTTTCTACTCGAACCATTGTTTTTGTTTTTGATTATTCTTAAAGCTACCAATCAAAACATCTTTTGAATTGCCTAGCTATAAATTGAATATGTAATCAGTAGTTGACCACCAAATCCTCGTGGGAATAATCTTATTTTATTATTTCAATAAAGTCATGCACTTACGACAACACATCAAGTTTTTGGCTTCGTTGCTGGGGAACAGACTTGCTAATATTGATTTAATCATGAGATTTATTTACTAGGCACTTTGCTTTTCAAATTGGTTTAGTTTTTCTATATAATTACTTTTCTCTTATTTATTTCTTTTGGATTAACTCTTTGTATGCCCTGAAATTTTAAGATAGGATATCTACTTTAAATATATAAGATGTGCCTTTTTAGTAGCTCATCCTAATATTTAACTTGTCCAATAACTATTTATCACTTTGTTTTTCAATCCTAGTTAACTTCATTAAGCACAGTGTAGATTATCTCATCTCCATTATTACTTAGCTACTTTTGGAGTCCAAAGAGTCACCTTTCAGTCATTATCCTAACCCCCATAATATGCAATAAATTTGATCTAATTTATTAAAACACAATAATAAACATCTGCAATCAACTTTAATACACTCAAATAAAATAACAAACATGCTAGATATGCATTACTAAATGGAAAAGTAAAGGGTTACTCTCCATAGCCCGAAAATAATTTTAAGCTATAGTAAACATTATGAAATCCATCTTAAACTCAAGTAAAAGTTTACAATTAGTTTCAAAACGAGTAAAATAACAAAATTGACAACTCCCTAATGAAATCGCTAAGATCTAGAACTTTCTCTTTCTTGGTCATGTTTGCAATCATGGCTGTGATTGTACTAGTGATAGCTGCTTCTTCCCAATGCATAGTTGAAGTTGTTCTTGCTCAAATATCCCTCAATCCTCCATCGATTTGATGAGAATTGAAGCTAGAACACTTCTGAACAATCGTCCCTTCCTCCTAGATGAGTTTTCCACTACAGTTTCTCATAACCTCATGGCTACGATCCTTGGAAAGGGAACTAAGGTTCTTGCCGCTATCTTCTTAGCTTCGATTCAACATGAGGCATTGATAATGTTGCATCAAAATTTGTGGAATTATCACCCTGTATGCACTCTCCTAAGGCCCTAAGCTTGGATATCATAATATAGCATGACAGAGGAAAAATTGAGGTAGAATTGATTGCTGGATGTCTACCATACTCAACCTTCTTCAAATAGAATCATGGGTTTTGATTGTCAATAAACTCAAAATGACTTGAAACTTGTGAAGTGACTTCATCTCTATTGGGAAGTATTATTCTCACTTTAGTTTTAGCAAAATCATTCTTCATTCGAGAATCAACACTGGTGATTGTAAACACCGTTGATAACTTTTGTTTAACTTTAGATTCTAAATCTTTGGTGAAGGTCCCTTTTTTATGCATTGAACTTTAGTATGATGAAATCTCTTCATTTGCTTGAATTTGGGCCCCTTTTTTTCCTTAAAAATTCAAAAAGATAGAGAGACAAAGGTTTTCTACACTATTTAGTAATTTCATATAAATTTAAATACAAAAAGAGAAAAATATGACATAAATTTGCAATAAATATGCATGAAAAATACTATAAAATTTGGTGTCATCACTGAACTTGTCTAGAAGTAAATCAGTTTCTCTTTTATTGAGTTGTACATCAATAATGATAGAAAAAGTAGAGTTAGGCTCAAGAAATTCGTACTTCAATAGTTGGCAGAGTTTTCTGATGACATGAAAATTTATAGTATATTTTGTGCCATTTGATAGGTCTTTTTGTGTCAAATTCATGCACTTTTGAATATTTTTATGCCTTATTTATCAAATATTTTGGAATCTACACCTTTTCTGATTTTTGATCAAATTAAGGTAAAAGGCATTATTTTAAGGTGTTTTCAAGCAAATTCAGATGCATAGATGAATTCCCATCATCAAGAGAATATTGCATGTCAAATTTCACGCAATTCAAAGCTTCAGACCAAATTACGGCAGGGCTGTAATTAATATTACGGTACTTTGGTTTCATTGCACCTACAGAACAAACCACAGCACTACCGTAATTTTAGAGCACTGCCGTATTTTGGATTGATTTTCGTACAGAAGGTTTACAGACTTTACGGCACCACCGTAAACAATATTAGGGGCCGTATTTTGAGGCAATTTTTGACCAAAAAGATTTACAGAAAATACGGCACTACCGTAATGCATATTAAGGTACTGTAATTCTGGTCGAATTCTATACAAAAGAACTCTGTAGTTATTACGGCACTGCCATAAAGATTTTCACTGCCGTAATTCTAACTAGGCAGTTGATTTTTCTTGACTTTTTGAAGCTTGATTCTTCTGTGAATGATTGCGGATGATCTGGACCATCAATTTGAGATCTGTAAGAAGGAAAATACTCGTCAGATCGAGGAAAGGAGACACACACGACAAGCCCTAATTTTGATCCACGTTCGTGAGAGAAATCGTGATCTTGACCATCACCCTATGTTTCACCGCCGCGAAGTGTACAGTGCATCTCCGGCCGTGAAATTTAAAGGGAAGCTATCCCTAGAGGAGGAGAACATACTCCAGAAGTTTTAGAGCGAAAGGAGTTCGATCAAAGGAGAAATTAACAAAAGAAACATCACCGCCACTGTTCATACTCGAAATTACGGCTGTAATTTTCATTACAGCCGTGCTGTTAGTTGAATTTCTCCTTTCTCTTCAATTTCTGATCCTTTGAAACCATGGTTTATTGTAATTCTTTAACTATGCTAGCTTAAACACTTTTTGGGACATGGGGGTATAATCCCCTTAATTTCTTAATGACTAGATGATTTTTATTTTGTCAAAATAATCTTACTATGATAATTCTACTTATGTGATGATTGCCCTTAATTCTCCATAGTTTCATATTATCAGCATGATTTAGAGTTTTTGCGATATGGACTAACAAGTGACTTGCGAAAACTTGGAACCCTAAAATTGAGATTTAGGAACTCATCGTAAGAAATTAGGTTTGTTCTTATTTCTAGAATTTAGAAGTTTATTGTCATGATTGATAATCTAATCTAGGATTGAGTTATTGAAATAAACATGATGATACTGTAAGAAATTAAGTATCGGATCATTGGAGAACTGTAAGTAGAATATGTGAAAACTAAAGTATGAGAGTATTTAGTTTTCACTTGAGATGATTGACTTAGAATTTGGATACACGAAAGTGATCTTTGAGTTCTTTGTCAATGATTTACTTATCTTTAGCATTGAATAAATCCTGCGCGAAAGTGAGGATTTGTTCTTTGTAAATTGTCTGCGCGAAAGCGAGATGGTTTCTTTATAAGGTAAACTATATCTTTATCATAATAAGAATAAACTGACGAACACTTATTTGGATCTAGTCATAGAAATTAAGGTGGATGAAACCCTGGTCCCAGTTTCTCTCTCTAAATTTTTCGTGCAATTTCTAATAGTTTGCTTTCATCATTTTCGATTGCCTAGCAAGTGAGAAATCGATTATTCGGTACTTGACAAATGAGGTCTCTACGGTTCGATATCTTATTTATTACTTCGAGTATCCGTGCACTTGCAGACACAACAAGTTTTTGGCGCCGTTGCCGGGTGTTGTGATCCGAAAGGACACACTTTTAAATACAAGTAGGTAGACTTGCTTCAGGTGTCGCGACCAAAACCTAAGTATTGGCGCACAGGGCTATTGTCACTCCCTGACACGGCTCCAGAAACTTGTTGTCCCTAAACTTGTAGTGTCCATAAGTGCACGGATACTCGAAGTAATTAAGAAAATATCGATCCCACAGAGACCTTATTGTTAAGTACCAAATAATTATTTTCTTACTAGCTAAGCAAATCGAATATGATGCAAGTAATTAATAGAAAGAATGTAAAGATAAACAGAGAGATAAACTGGGACTAGGGTTTCATCCATCTTAATTTCAATGATTAGATATAAATAAAAAGTTGTCAGACTAATTTTATTATGATAAACACTTAATTTACTTCATGAAAGGGATCATATCGCTTTCATGCAGACAATCATGCAGGGATCGATTCTCGCTTTTGCACAAGATCTATCCCAGCGCTGAAGATAAGTAAATCATCAATCAAAGAATTCAAAGATCACTTTCGTGCATCCGAATTCTAAGTTGATTGTCACGAGTTGAATCTCAAAGATCACTTTCGTGGATCCGAGTCTCAACACAAGTTTTACTTATGGCTTTCCGACGACTCAATCCTCACTTTCGTGCAAGATCAAATCAAGTATAAAACAATAACTCGACCCTAGATTCAAATTATCAACATGGCAATAATATCACTAAAATCAAATAATAAGAACTAACCTAAGTAAGTTCCTATCATGCAATTCTAGGGTTCCAAGTTCTCAAGCAAGTCACCTTTCGGTCCTTATTGCGAGAACTCTAAATCATGAATAATAATATTAATCTTTGGAGAATCAAAGTACAATTATTCACATAAGTAAAATTATCATCATAAAACTATTCTGACGAAGGTAAAAAGTTATCTAATCATTAAAAATCAAGTGAATTACTCCCCCATGTCCCAAAGATGTTTAAGCTTGCATGGAAGGAAGATTACAATAATTCATGTTGAAGGAAATCAAAATAGAGAGAGAAAACAATTTACGGTACGACCGTAAAGATGTTTACGGCCGTAATCTGTGACGAACAGCGGCGGCGCATAGTTTTGTGTTGATTTCTCCTCCGTCTGGGCTCCTTTATCCTTGAAACTTCTGGTGCGTCCTTCCCACCTCTAGGAAAAGCTTCAGTGTAAAAATCATGGCGAGATGTGCCCTCTACACCTCTCAACGTGAGGCTAAACCCTAATCGCCTCTCTATTGATTGCTCCCTCGATTCTGGATAAACATTTGTCCTTTCACTTCTTGCATCTTCTCCTCTTTAAGACCAGTCCGTCACTTCTTTCGGATCTCAATTTGGACTTCTGGATCAAAAGATATGGTCCACACAAAAATCAGCCCCGAAAAAATCGCGTTTGCAGGTTAGAATTACTGCCATAATAACTATTACGGCAGTGCCGTAATTTTGAGTCTGTGAATTCTGTGTCAAATTACAGCCCGTGAAATTTATTACCTCAATGCCATATTTTTTTCTGTAAATTTCTGGACCAAAATACGGCCCGTAAAGATCATTATGGCAGTGCCGTATTTGTTCAAATCTCTCGGGTAGAAAATCATCTGTAATTACGGTACCGTGATCTTCTTTACGGCAGTGCCGTAATCACCATGAAAACTCTGGTCAGAAAAATCCCAAAATATGGCACCTCACGGGAATTACGGCAGTACCATAATTTTGATCTGCGAGTGCAGGGAAATTACGGTACTGTAATATCCATAATTGGGGGTGCTGTAATTTGGTCTGAAGCTCTAATTCCTCTGAAATTTGTTGTGTGATCTCTTCTGGATGATGGGAATTTTTCTATATATTTGATTTTGCTTGAAAACGCCTTAAAATCGTGCCATTTTACCTGAAAATCATGAAAAACCAAAATAGAAGTAGATTTTGTAATATTTGATAAAAAAGGCATAAAAATAAGTAAAGTAGTAATAATATGACACAAAAAGATATACAAAATGGCATGAAATTTACTATAAATTTTGGTGTTATCAAACACATAAGGCTCAAACTTTGCTTGTCCTTAAGCAAATAGATAGAATAAAGAACTCTACTATGGAAAATATGCTTTTTCATGAAAAATAAATTTCTAAAATATAATCACTCAAGAAATTTTTCACTAACTTTTTGCACGAAATTTCAGGTAAATACATTATCTTCTGAATTTAGTCTTTAAGATTCACAGCTTTGATCGAATAAAACTTCGCAACTTGCATAATAAACAGAATCTCTGTCTCATGATTTCACCCAATTTTCAGTTTAAATCTATCTTACCCTTGTTTACGGGAATAGGATCTTCAAAATGTTTTTCCACACAAAATTTTTTTCTTTTCTATTTCTCTTCCTCTTCTTTTTTTTTTGGCACGTACCCACATAGACAAATATATAATTTTTTATTTGGACTTCAACTCTTATCTTCGGTATTACTGTCAATTTTACACATTGCCAAGTATAAGAGTCATTTTCTTTTTATATCTCTCTTTTTCTTATAGACTTCAACGCATGGCGCCAAAAACTTGTTGTGATCCAAAAGGACATACTTTTGAATACAAGTAGGTAGACTTGCTTCAGGTGTCGTGGCCAAAACCTAAGTATTGGCGCACAGGGCTATTGTCACTCCCTGACACGGCTCTAGAAACTTGTTGTCCCTAAACTTGTAGTGTCCGCAAGTGCACGGATACTCAAAGTAATAAAGAAACTATCGATCCCACAGAGACCTTATTGTTAAGTACCAAATAATTGTTTTCTTACTAGCTAAGCAAATCTAATATGATGCAAGTAATTATTAGAAAGAATGTAATGATAAATAGAGACATAAACTGGGACTAGGGTTTCATCCATCTTAATTTCAATGATTAGATATAAATAAAAGGTCGTCAGACTAATTTTATTATGATAAAGACTTAATTTATTTCATTAAAGGGATCATCTCACTTTCATGTAGACAATCATGCAGAGATCGATCCTCGCTTTTGCGCAAGATCTATCCCAATGCTGAAGATAAGTAAATCATCAATCAAAGAATTCAAAGATCACTTTCGTGCATCCGAATTCTAAGTTGATTGTTTCGAGTGGAATCTCAAGGATCACTTTCGTGCATCCGAGTCTCAACACAAGTTCTATTTTTGGCTTTCCGATGACTCAATCCTCACTTTTGTGCAAGATCAAATCAAGTCTAAAACTATAACTCGACCCTAGATTCAAATTATCAACATGACAATAATATCACTAAAATCAAATAATAAGAACTAACCTAAGTAAGTTCCTATCATGCAATTCTAGGGTTCCAAGTTCTCAAGCAAGTCACCTTTCGGTCCTTATTGCGAGAACTCTAAAACATGAATAATAATATTAATCTATGGAGAATCAAAGTACAATTATTCACATAAGTAAAATTATCATCATAAAACTATTCTGATGAAGGTAAAAAATTATCTAATCATTAAAAATCAAGTGAATTACTCCCCTATGTCCCAAAGATATTTAACCTTGCATGGAAGGAAGATTACAATAATTCATGTTGAAGGAAATCAAAACAGAGAGAGAAAACAATTTACGGTACGGCCGTAAACATCTTTAAGGCCGTAATCTACGACGAACAGCGGCGGCGCACAGTTTTGTGTTGATTTCTCCTCCGTATGGGCTCCTTTCTCCTTGAAACTTCTGGTGTGTCCTTCCCTCCTCCAGGCAAAGCTTCAGTGTAAAAATCACGATGAGAGGTGCCCTCTACACCTCTCGACATGAGGCCAAACCCTAATCGCCTCTCTGTTGATTGCTCCCTCGATTCTGGATAAACATTGGTCCTTTCACTTCGTGCGTCTTCTCCTCTTTAAGACCAGTCCGCCACTTCTTTCGGGTCTCAATTTGGACTTCTGGATCACATGATATGGTACACGAAAAAATTGGCCCCGAAAAAATAGCGTTTGCAGGTTAGAATTACGGCCGTAAAAACTATTACGGCAGTGCCATAATTTTGAGTCTATGAATTCTGCGTCAAATTACGGCCCGTGAAATTTATTACGGCAGTGCTGTATTTTTTTCTATAAATTTCTGGACCAAAATAAGGCCCGTAAAGATCATTACGGCGGTGCCGTATTTCTTCAAAATCTCTGGGGTAGAAAATCAGCTGTAATTATGGTACCGTGATCTTCTTTACGGCAGTGCCATAATAGCCTTGAAAACTTTGGTTGGAAAAATCCCAAAATACGGCACCTCACGGGAATTACGGCAGTACCGTAATTTTGATCTGCGAGTGCAGGGAAATTACGGTACCGTAATATCCATACGGTACCGTAATAGATAGAATAAAGAACTCGACTATGGAAAATATGCTTTTATTCATGAAAAATAAATTTCTAAAATATAATCACTCATGAAATTTTCCACTAACTTTTTGCACGAAATTTCAGGTAATACATAATCCTCTGAATTTAGTATTTAAGATTCACAGCTTTGATCGAATAAAACTTCGCAACTCGCATAATAAACAGAATCTCTGTCTCATGATTTCACCCAATTTTCAGTTTAAATCTATCTTACCCTTCTTTACAGGAATAGGATATTCAAAATCTTTTTCAACACAAAATTTTTTTCTTTTCTATTTCTCTTCCTCTTCTTTTTTTTTGGCATGTACCTCGATGCCTCACATTTTGGTAGTAATTTTGATGGTCATTTCATGATAAATCTTGGCTTATTTTGACACTTTTATATTCTTTATAGGCTCATTTCCTTCATATCTTCGAAATCTTCACTTTTTGGTATTTTTGTGAAATTTCAGGTGAAATCACCCTTTTTCGACGTATTTTGGAGATTCTAAGGCCATGAGACGATTTCTTACGCGAAAACGAAGCTACATGTTAAATTTGGGCCAAAATAGAGTTAGCCTGAAAAATACGGCCAGGTGAACCCATGGGGTTCACCATCCCAGTCGCCAGCCGGCAGAACACTCTAGAGAGCTTCACGACCGGGTGAACCCCACCGTTCACCAAATCTCTTGTAAGCCGAGAACTGCATAGTGAGAAGCACAGCGCGGTGAACCCCGCCGGGTTCACCGCGCTTCTTTCGCCCAGAACTTCACAGAGAGAATCACGGGCAGGTGAACCCGGCGGGGTTCACCCGTGATTCCAACCCAGTCGCGAGCGAGACCGAGTTTCACTCGGTTTTTCCCTGATTTCTCACTCGTTTGGGGTCCGAATTTGGCAAGTATGGTGTATATGGAAAGCTCTTTTAGAGGCAAACGCACAGGAAATAAAAGTCCTAATTTTCTTGCCCTGATTATCGAGTAATTGGGGGACGAATCAGTGCAGGCGGAAGAACACGGCAACGAGGCGATTTTTGGAGATTTTCGAGGATTGAGACACAAGATCATCATGATTTCTTCAAGATTCCTTCGGTTCATTGTCTCCTTCCTCTTAGATTCGTTTCCTTGTACTTTTCCTTTCATTAAAAGAGAGATTTTGAGTGTTTCAATGATGATTGTAGTGTAAACCCTATTTCGGGGCTTGGTTGAAACCCTTTGATGATTCTAATCGCAAACTTTGTATCTATTTTCATTATTTGGAATGAATTGTGAGCATATTTTACTTTGACGTATTTATTTCGTGATTTTACCTTGGTCGAGTATTTTCACGTGTTAGCCATTACGATTCATATCGAGAGAAGGATCGTAAGGGTGGAATCTCTTAGTAAAACTTGCGAGACCTCGACACGAGAGTGCTTAGTCTTCGCTCGAGGATTTCGCAGTCTGCCATAGAACTCATTAGGTTCATCTTAGAATGATCCACCGCGAGAGTAGGAGGTCAGTCTAAGACGAACACCGGGGTGTAAACTCGAGAGAGGGCACCTTATACCCTAGGGCTAGACTCCTTGTGCAAAACCAATAAACTAAATAATTAATATCTTTCTTGTGCGATTAAGATTATCATTGTGGTGGAAACCATAGCCCTGATATCTCTCTCATATTTGACCTCTACCGACGTAGTTGCAATTGGTTGTTTTCGATTTCTATCTTCAAAACCCAATTTTGATTCGCCTAGCTATTAGGACTCGGATTTTCTGGTATTCAACCTTGTTCCCTGTGGGATTCGACATGTTTTATATTACTTCAACATAACCGTGCACTTGTGGAGCGTGTCATGTTTTTGGCGCCATTGCCGAGGATCAACAGTTGATATTAGTATATTTCTGAGAATTGGTAGACTAGGTTTTAGGTTAGTTTTTCTTTACTGCATTGTTATTTTCTTTTTCTCTTTAGTTACTTGCTGTCTTAGAACTTCATAATTTTGACTGACCATTTTATGCAAAGAAGTTCTAGGGCAGGTACATTCTTTGACATTGATCTAGAGATCGAGCGCACCTTCAGGACAAGAAGGAAGCAAAATCAAATTTTGAAGAAAGAAGTCATGAACCATCCAGAAGGAGAAAATCAGATGTAGCACATCCAGCTTGATGTGAACAATGACCGAGTACTACAACCAATGGGGAACAACTATAACAACAGGACATTGAAAGATTACTCTACTCCTTACACTTATGGTTTTCAATCAGGAATTGCTAAGCCCGCTGTTGAGGCCAATAACTTTGAAATAAAACCTGCTCTTGTTTCTATGGTGCAACAAAACCAATTTGGTGGTGCTCCTCTTGAGGACCCCAACATGCACCTCTCTATTTTTCTAGAATATTGCGATATGTTGAAAATTAATGGTGTGTTTGCTGATGCTATCAGGTTGCGACTGTTTCCATTCTCTCTGAGGGACAGGGCGAGAGCTTGGCTGCACACACTACCTGCAGCTTCGATAAGAACATGGGCAGAACTTTCTCAAGCCTTTCTCTCCAAGTACTTCCCTCCATCAAAGACAATTCAATTGCGAAATCAGATAACGAGTTTCATGCAAAAGGATGGAGAATCCCTATACGAAGCTTGAGAGAGGTTTAAAGAGCTCCAAAGGATGTGTCCACACCACAGAGTTGAAACTTGGGTTTTGATCCAAATGTTCTACAGCAGTTTGGATTACAACACAAGACTAACAGTGGACGCTGCAGTAGGAGGCACTCTGATGAATAGAAGAGTTGAAGATGCAATGAACCTTCTGGAGGACATGGCGATTAACCATCACCAATGGACATCTGAGAGAAGTACTTCTACCAAGAAGTCAGGTAAGTATGACCTTGACTCTTTGACTGCACTTATGGCTAAGGTGGATAATCTGACTAGAAAGCTTGACTCTTGGTCTGTTAATTCGATGGGTACTAAATCTATTTCTTGTAAGGTCTGTGGAGTTGTAGGTCATGCAGGGGCAGATTGTCAGGTAGGAGATGGGACGATGGGTGTGAATAACTTTGAGCAATTGAATTCTGTTGGAAATTTTAACCCGAACAATAATCCATACTCCAGCACATTCAATCCAGGGTGGTGCAACCACCCAAATTTCTCTTACAGGATAACTCAGCCGATTCAGCTTGGACAAATTCCACCACAGCAAACCCTGCCCCCACAAGGAAATTTTAGGCAACCTCAACAGAACAATTTCAGACCGCCAGGATTCCAAGCTAGAAACTACAATGCGCCACAACCACAGCAAAAGCCGAACAATGATTGAAATCTGAGCAAGCAACTTGAAGCGCTGACAGACATGATGAAGATGAGGATGGACTCCCTAGAAACACACAATAAAATGCTAGAGAGCCAGCTAGCCCAGCAAGCTAGCTCGTCTTCGAGAGCACCAGGGTGTAAGATCCGAAAATTTATTAGCAGGTAAGAAAAATAAAGTTTTGGTTATCTAGCATTTTTGTGGAAGTTTTTCAATGAGATAATGTATCGATTTGTGTATTTTCCTGCTATGTAAAAATATGTGTCGCGGAGAGGATTCGAACCTGCGACTTAAGGTGTAGAGTGTGTGTTGCATGCCACTAGGCTAGTGGTGTCTATCTATTAGAAAAGGGTAAGAGCACTTGTTAAGGGTGAGGTGGAGAATAACTTATACTAAAGGGTTATTGGATCTTCCACTTATGCTTGCTATTGGGTTTGGATTCTTGGGAGGCTTGATGGGTAAATGAAATCGTGAGGGATCCATGTTCACACGTTTTCCCTTTTTCTCACGATTTTCCCTAGGGTGAAGGGGCGGCTTACCTTCTCCTCCCTTCTCCTCTTCTTGTGGCCGGCGGCGAGTGGTGGTGGAGGCGGTTTCCGGCGACTTTTGTGCTTCCGGCGTTTGCTTCCGGCGACGTGAGTGGCGTGAAGGGAGGCGTGAGGGCGTGAGGTTTGGAAGAACCAAAATCAAGGTGAGTGGATCTTCTCTTTCACCTAGTTCACGCATATTGGAAGTGTTGCTTGATTTAGAGAAGATTAATGCTAGAAAGATGACATGAACTCTTGATTTCAAGTTGTACACGTTTCTTTGTTTTTCCCTAAATTTCGAAACCCTAGTTTGCATGAAAATTAGGGCTTTTCATCTCTAAGACTTCTAATCATCAATTAGACCTTGATTAAACATGTATGTGACTTTAAACATTCAATTACATGAAGATTAGGGCTTAATTGAGAATTTCGCCCCTTCTTCATGAAATTGCTCCCAAATGTATGGGTAAAAATTGGGGCAAACCTGATTTTCATGAAATTAGGTATATGAGGACTCTACCGTTATTTTTGGGGAATTTTTGGAAATAAAAATTTCTGTTGACTGAAATTGACCTAGGGGTAATTCGGTAAATTTTCTAGTTAAATTGGGGGAAAACTTGAAATTACGAATCTAAGGATCATGAGGGATGTAATGACTATTTTTACGAAATTTTTGGATAAGTTTTCCTGCATGACTTAAATTTTGAACTAGGGGCATTTCTGTCTTTTGTTATAAGAACTAGGAGAAAACTATGATTTTGTGATTTCCTGTATTTATGTTATCTGCGGATGAAATTTGGTGAATTTTCGGTATTAATATGTATTTTTAGTTGAATGGTGTATGTAGGAAGTATTGATGTGAAATATTGATTGATAACCTTGGATGATAACTTAGAAAAGGTTAAACCATGTTTGCATGAAATTTAAGGACCTTTCCTGAACTTGATTGATGTGATGTTCGAGTCAATGTTTGTGTTGTATGCACTCAATAAGGGTCCTAGACTTGAGTGGACTGAACCTAAGGGTCAACTAGAGCACTCAGTGAACAGTCATTCTGATTTGGGGTTGGAGAATCCACCCAACCTATTCCAATTGGTTTCCGGTAATGGAGGGACTGTTCTAGAGTCTAGTGACCAGGTTAGAGGTTCAGGTTTCCGGTTTGTGTTAAGGGTATTTTTGTCCAAGTGATAAACCTTTTGAGAGTTGGGTGTTTGAAACAAAGTGCCACGTCTTGGTCAGACGGGGGCCACCTCTTGAATTCATTCACCTTCCGTTCTGTTCTGTTTGTGTTCCCGGTAAGGGGGTGCGGTTGAGTGTCGTAGAGCAAAGTGCCACGTCGTGACCTGGCGGGGGGCCACCTCTTGAATCTACGCCTCACCATTGTTTGTTGCAAGTTACTCTCAGTGCCTTGACGAGGGCCGGGTTGGACCCTTGGGGTCAATTCTGAATCACTGGACATTAGTTGTGTGATCCTTAGTCTGTTAGCCGGATAGGCTGTTTTGTGTCTGGTTGCCCGAGGTTGTGGGTGTATTGTTTTCTGATCATGATTGTGATTTATGGTTATCGGTTTTCTTATGTATCATACTTTGACATATTCCGTTAAAAGCTTTGAAAAGATATCTGCATCTATTTTTGATTGTATATTAGTGGATGGTCGAACGAGACTATCTACTCACTGAGCCGTGTAGCTCATTCCACGATATTTCCAGATGCAGGACAGGAGCCTATAGCGTGAGGGGATGTTTAGTTTTCTGACTTGATATTTTGGGGCCTGCGAGCCTGTGCTATTTTGAGGGCCGGATGTGGCCGAGGTTTTTATGATTTTGTCCATTGACATGTTAGTCGGATGTGGCTGTTAGTTTTCGACTACTGTGATATTGTTGCCGGGTTGGCATTTTGTTTTGATACGACTGTTAAACCGAGGGCTTAAGCCTGTTTTCGGTGAATTTTATTTTGTTCAGTGTTATTTGATTATTGTGATTTATTAGTTTGATGTTGTGATAAGGATTAAGAATTTTGATTTCGAAATGGTATGTTTCAGTTTGTGTTTATGGAGCATGTACAGGAATTTCCTTAGTTTTTTTGGGGACATGCTGCCGAAATTTTCTGAATCATTTTCCGTAAGCTATCATTCCCTAGCATCTGTCTTGTTGTTTTTGTGTGTGACGTTCCCTATCTTCCGCGGTTTCTGTCTGTGATTGGGGTTTATTCTGAGGGGATGTTACAGAATGGTATCAGAGCTATGAACTAGCTAATGATAGCTGTATGGGGGTTGGAAAGCCTTGCTTGTGTATTGCTAGACAGCTAGGAAACTTGTTTGAGAACTGACTTGATTGTAAATTTGATTTGTGTGTATTTTAGGAGCCAGTATGGTGCGCCCCAGGTCGAGTGCTAGTGCTGGCAGCAGTGATCAGACTGCTGAATTCCTGCGGGCTATGGATGAAAGATACCCTTATTTAAGGGGGTGAAACCCTAAACATGCGCATCTAGCAAGCATGACGGAAAGAGGGTTTCGAAAAGATCGTATATGACAACCATATGATCAACTTGAAGCTATGAGTTTAGATCTATACCATAGCCATAGATTGGAGGTCGGCTTGGAAGAAGAGAGCAACTTTGATCTCCTCCAAAAGTTCACACACAAAGGCGATGAAGACTCCCAACTTGCGCACCTCTTGTGCTAGCAAAAGTGCCAAGATGTCAATGATCGAGTGTAGGGAAGAGATGAAGACTTCCTTTTGCTTGGCCGGTTCCTCCACTTCTCGTCAACACCCTCACTTGCTCGAGAGCAAAAAATCGTTTCCACCAAGCAACAAGAGAGAGGTGTAACCGAAAAACATTAGGGAGACTTCAAGCCATGAACGCATATGCGTTTTCATTTTGGAACTTTCCAAAAATGGCAACCATTAAGAGTATGCGTTCATGCGTTCATGTCTCCATGAACCAAACGCAACTCCTTCTCCCTCTTGAACCATGCGCTCAACCCATGAGCCGGTTCAATACTCTTGGTTCAATAGCGAAACCAAATCAGCCCAAGCATTAAGTCTAGATCAAATTAGACCCCAAAGTCCAAGATCTGACCATTCATCATCTGACGCTTCTGATCGCATCGATCTAGCATCATCTCTCTCGATCGAAGCTTACCGATCTAAAGCCCTAATCAATCAAACATGATCAGACCAGATCTCACTTACAATCAGAGATTAAATCCCTTTAAACTGAACCGAAACAATTCAGTCCACACGATCTGACTTAAGCAAGCCATATCACCAAATTGTGCGACCCTAAGGGTTTCCTTTAAATGTCGGTAACGATAACTTTCGTTATCACGATCAGTGAGGGGTATCTAGCAACACATCACTGTCTCCCGATATAAAGGAAAGAGTCTTCCAAGACTACACCCAAACCATGGCACAAGTGTGAATCAAACTCACGAGGCATGCATGTTTCCTTTGCCACTGGATGTTCTTATTGGACAAGCATGTCAAGCCTGTAACTCCAATACGATGAGCATGATTAGATCAGATGAACACAGTCATCTGGGTATGGCCATACACTATCTCAATCATCTCATATAGGGGGGGGGGGCCCTTTAGAACATCACACTCCTTAAACAAGGAGACGGCAATCCTTTATCTATCACAAGTGCCCTAACCTGACTCAAGCTCACCATCCAAGATAGTCTATAACCATTATGTTTCAAATGATATTGAACTACCTCAAAACAATGACAATCATCATTTAGAAACACAAGTGATCTCAAGTCAAAGGACATGTGCCACTTGCTGCTTACGAGGATCATTCACATTGTGACAAGCAATGGAATATCCCAGTAGGGTCTGTCCAGTACATCCAATGTACCCATGAGTCTATATCTTATTCCATGCTCGAAGCATCCTATAAGATTAGCACACATATTAGTCTCAATCATATCAAGGCTGTCTCAGGTTCACCAAGATATCTCGACTAAGGACATATAGCCTGTCAGCCTAGCTGAACAGCTTTGAGACATTATTCAGAAGTACACTTATTACAGCAGACAAGGTAACAACCTGAATAATAACCATGCCTTTATAAACACAAGAGTTTATTACATGATACTTATTACAATCCCAAAGGCCTCAAACATTAGCCTTAAGGGCATACCCCAACAATCTCCCACTTGCACTTAATCTAATGGTTGAGAAATCTCAAACCCATATTATTACAGTGCTGCTCATGCTTCTGCTGCGCCAGAGGCTTGGTAAGCGGGTCTGCCAGATTGTCATCTGTATGAACCTTGCATATTTTGATCTCGCCTCGATCAATGATCTCCCGGATCAAGTGAAACCGTCTCTGTATGTGCTTGGACTTCTGGTGCGACCGTGGTTCCTTTGCTTGTGCGATTGCTCCAGTGTTATCACAGAAGATAACCAAAGGATCAGCACTCGAAGGAACGACACCAAGTTCTCTCACGAACTTACGAATCCACACTGCCTCCTTGGATGCTTCCGAGGCTGCAACATACTCGGCTTCTGTTGTGGAATCAGCAACAGTTGACTGTTTGAAACTCTTCCACACCACTGCTCCACCATTCAAGCTAAAAACATAGCCTGATTGCGATCGGAAATCATCCTGGTCCGACTGGAACGAAGCGTCAGTATATCCCTCTATACTGAGTTCTTCCTGACCACCATATATCAAGAACATATCTTTGGTCCTCCGCAGATATTTTATAATGTTCTTGACTGCAATCCAGTGCGCCAAACCTGGATTACTTTGGAATCGACTGGTCACGCTTAACCCGTAAGCGACGTCTGGGCGAGTACATAACATCGCATACATGATGGACCCAATAGCCGAAGCATAAGGCGTATTGTCCATTTCATCTTTCTCAGTCTGTGTTTGTGGACACTGACTCTTCGAAAGATTCAGACCATGTCTGACTGGAAGATATCCACGTTTAGAATTCTCTAAATGGAATCTCTCCAGGACCTTATCGATGTAAGTACTCTGGCACAGCCCGAGAAGCCTCTTAGATCTATCCCGGTAGATCTTCACACCTAACACATAGGCTGCTTCTCCTAGATCTTTCATCTGGAAACATTTTCCTAACCATGCTTTAACAGCATGCAGTTCAGGAATATCATTTCCAATGATCAAGATATCATCGACGTAGAAGTTTAGGAATGTAATTACGCTCCCACTAAACCTCTTATAAACACACGGGTCATCCTCGTTCTTGATGAAACCAAACTCAGAGATTGATTCATCAAAACGAATATTCCAGCTCCTAGATGCTTGTTTCAATCCATAAATGGATTTCTTTAACTTGCATATTTTATGACGATCTGCTGGATTAGTGAAACCCTCAGGTTGTGTCATATACACATCCTCATCCAGATTTCCATTAAGGAAAGCTGTTTTCACATCCATCTGCCAGATCTCATAATCATAATATGCTGCTATCGCGAAAAGAATCCGAATATACTTGAACATAGCTACAGGTGAGAAAGTTTCATCATAATCTATCCCGTAGATTTGTTTGAAACCTTTCGCAACTAGCCTGCCTTTATAGGTAACCACGTTACCATCCATGTCAATCTTCTTCTTGAAGATCCATTTACAGCCCATAGGGATTACTCCCGGAGGCGGATCAACCAAATCCCAGACTTGGTTATCTGACATGGAGTCCATCTCGGCTCGCATAGCATCAAGCCATCTAGCTGACTCCGGTCCACTGACCGCATCCGCATAAGTGAGGGGTTCATCATTATCAATGATGTAGACTCCGTCATAGCGCTCAGGCTGTCGACGGATCCTTCCCGATCTTCGCGGTTCCCGTGTTATCTGAGCCTCAGGTTGTTCAATAACCTGATCTACCGGCTCAGGCTCATCCAACTGTGCTTGACTACTTTGTCCTTCCTCTGGATTTTCATCCAGCTTTATTTCTCTCCCACTGGCCTCTTGCAGAAGAAACTCCTTCTCAAGGAATATGGCCGTCCGAGCAACAAAAACTTTGTTCTCCTTGGGATCGTAGAAATAATAACCCTTAGTTTCCTTAGGGTAACCGACAAAGATGCATTTGTCAGATCTGCTCTCTAGTTTCCCAGAGGCGAGCTTTTTGACATAAGCCTCGCAACCCCAGATCCTGATAAATGTCAAGCTTGGCTGTTTCCCATACCATAATTCATATGGCGTCATTGAAACTGCCTTAGATGGCACTCGGTTTAGTACCTTTGCAGCTGTTTCCAGTGCAAAACCCCAAAAGGAGTATGGAAGAGTGGCCTGACTCATCATAGAACGAACCATATCAAGTAACGTTCTATTTCTCCTCTCGGACACACCATTCCATTGCGGTGTTCCTGGCGGAGTGAGCTGTGAGATAATCCCACACTCCTTCAGATAGTCAGTAAATGCATGACTTAGGTATTCTCCACCTCGATCTGAGCGAAGTGCCTTGATATTTCGGCCTAGCTGATTTTGTACTTCATTCTTGAACTCTTTGAACTTGTCAAAAGATTCACTTTTATGTCTCATCAGATAGACATACCCATACCTACTGAAATCATCAGTAAAGGTAATGAAGTACTGATAGCCACCTCTGGCATGTTTACTAAATGGCCCACACACATCACTGTGTATAAGGTCAAGTAAACCTGAAGCCCTTTGACCTTTCTTAGAAAAAGGTGACTTCGTCATTTTACCCATTAAACAAGCTTTGCATGTATCAATCTCCTTATAGGAGAATGATCCCAGCAGTCCATTATCATGCAACCGCTTAATGCGCTTCTCGTTTATATGGCCTAAACGACTATGCCATAGCAAGGTGCTGTCATCAGCATACTTGGCTTTCTTATTATCAATGTTTTGTATAGAATATTCCATGTCCAACATGAATAACCCATTGTTGATTGAACCAGTTGCATACACAATATTATCATAAGATAAAACACACTTTGAAATTTTGCATTCAAAGGCAAATCCTTTCCTGACAAGAGCAGGAATAGAGATAATATTCTTCGTGATACTTGGTACAAAATAACAATTGTTTAATTCTAATACAATGCCAGATGGTAAAGAAATGAAATAGTCTCCTACAGCAACAGCAGCAACCCGTGCCCCGTTTCCAACTCGTAGGTCTACCTCATGCTGTCCCACCTGCCTTCTTCTCTTGAGTTCCTGTACATTTGAACAAATGTGAACTCCACATGCAGTGTCCAACACCCATGAAATAGAAGAAGAAGATAACATGACCTCAGTCACATATATACCTGAGCCAGAAGCGATGCTTCCCCTCTTATCTCCTTGGAGCGCTTTACAGTCCTTTTTCCAGTGACCCAGCTGGCCACAGTGGAAACACCTGTTATCCTTCGACTGCTTCACCTTCTGTTTCAGAGCCTTGCTGTAATTCTTGACAGGGGCCTTGCCCTTCTTCCCCTTCTTCTTGTTCCTAGAAGGAACCATCAAGACAGAGGTTGAAGGCTTACCCTTCAGAGTTTCCTCAGTTGTCAAGAGCATATTCAGCAGCTCTGCCGGCGTGCAATCGATTTTGTTCATATTAAAATTAATGATGAACGCATCGAAAGAGGGCGGGAGAGACTGCAGAATAATATCAACAGCAAGCTCCTGGTTGACGGTATGCCCCAGTTTCTCCAGAGCCTCCTTGTGCCCAATCATCTTGAGCACGTGAGCTCCCACTGGGCTCCCCTCAGCCAGTTTGCTCTGAAAGAAGAGCTTTGTCAGATTATAGCGTTCTGTCCTCGCCTGTGCAGCATACAGCATCTTGAGGTTCGCTATAATCTCTATAGCCGACATATCCTCATGCTGACGCTGCAGCGGTGGCGTCATAGACGCAAGCATCAGGCAAGCGACATCAATGCTATCATTGACGTGCTTTTCATAGGCATCCCGAACCGCCCTTGCGGCGTTCGGAGCGGGCTGCGGCGGTATCGCCGTCTCGAGGACATACAGTTTCCTCTCTGCCTTAAGAACGATCTTAAGGTGTCCGAACCAGTCAGAGAAGTTCGGCCCAGCAAACTTCTCCCTTTCTAGTAGGGATCGCACATTGAAGCTCATGGTGTTCGTTGCTGCAGTTATCTACAACAATGCAAGAACAGCAAGGTTAGTATCAATGTTCAGAATCAATCCAGGACTTAAGAAAGATTCTTTTCTCACTATTTTGTCTGACTGAAAAATCCAGTAAACAGTCCGAAAGAGTAACACTCTTTTAGTGAGATGGGATCCAGATTTCATACTTGGTCTCCGCGTCCCGCTCAGGCGAGATAAGATGCACAGAGATGACAAGCACTAATTTCTGGTAGGCTGTCCCAGCCAATCGCCAACCCGTGCGATTCCCCTTCATCTGGGCAATCCAGCAGACTGTGCCAACTGAGTTGGTACAACACAGTCTCTGATCCCACAGATGGCTGCCTCCATGTGCTACCATATGCGCCACATATGTAGCCTACATGGTCAAGCTGACCTGACCTACTCCCTGGACCACCACGTGCTATGCTGAGCAACGAGAAGGGATAAATCCCTACTCTGTAACACGCAGGTGTAATCGCGCACCGTCTGAAGATAGATGGACGTGCCCACTGAGTGGGTTCAACACGGCTCCAACGATAGTCAGAACAGTGAGGTTTCGCGTCAGAAGGCATTACGAGCTTGATATGTTAGCGTTGGATTTTAACGGTCTTTTATCTTCTTACTATCAGGCATATCCTATGGCTATAGCAGAAGATAAACACATGCAATTCTAATTATATAAGCAATAAATAGAAAGCATGATCTTATGTGGTAAAAGCCCATGAACCCTAGAAAGACCTTAATTTTACTTAAGTCTTCACTTGAGCTCTTTTGCATCTCATCTGGTCCAACCCAGGGCCCTAGCGCCAAGAGCACCTCAGGTGCGCCACCAGGTGAATGCCCCTCTAGGATGTGTGCCTTTATGCTCTTGTCTAATCAAAAACATTTTGATCTATCTAGACAAGCTTTGACTCGCAGGTCAATTATACAATAAATTAATAAAAAATGTGATTCGCAGATCACAATAATATTAACTTGTAATTTACCAGGCACGCAGGCCCCAGCACAGCACACATTAGGGCAACCCACATAAGATTAAATAAACAAGCATATGGTATCAAAACAACATGTGATCCATTCATGAAATTAAATTTTGAAAAAACCCATGGTATCAATTTTAATTTCCTTATGTGCTCTACAACCTTACAATGGTCCATTGATAGGGATCCACTCATCCATCTAGTCAGATCCTCTGCCCTTGCATGCACCGAGTCCTAACTGACCCGTGTTGACCTAATGGTCAACCATGCATGCGCCAAGGGCTGAACCACCCTCATGAGTTTTGGCAAGCGGGTGTGACCCCGGGCCTAACTCATGTGTGTTCAGTGGTTGTCTCAACCAGACCTCGCTACACGCCCTGGATGCAGTCGACCTATAGCCACCTCGTGCTTGCGCACAGGTGCTATCTGGTCAACCCATACCTAGGCTGTCAGATGGTCTGATCAGACTAGTTGGATCTAACCTAGAAGATGCTTTCAACCCCATCAACCCATCTAAGGATTTATAGTAGGGGCACCTTAGATCTAAGTAGGCGCGCAAGATGTAAGTTTTATAAAACATCTAGAACATGCGCAAACAAACAAAACAACATGCTTCACTTGAGAACATAAGATATATCTCATATCTAGCATATTGATAACCCTTAGATCTAAGGGGAGTCCCCTTCAAGGGGGAGCGCAAACTTTAGGGGGTCCCCTTCAAGGGGGAGTGCAAACTTCATGTAACCATGATACTGAAAGTGCCCCTTAGATTAGGGGGGTCCCCTTCTTGAGGGAGCAAAAACCCTAAAGTGATGGCGCATAAAATTTTGACTTGCGGAAACTAGGGTTTATAGGATCGACTTGCATGTTAAAAGATCAACTTAATGAAAAGCTATTCAAGATGATGCAAAACGATCATACCATCGCCATGGAGTAGATGTCGCCTTGGAAGCTAAAGTCGCAAGTGCCACTTCTCCAAAGTCTCGCACACAAGAGGATGAAGGCAAACTCTTTGTTGCTCCTTGTGCTAGCAAGGGTTCAAAGAATCCTTGATCGAATGAGAAAGGGATGGAGATCTTTTTCTCTTGGCCGAATCCTCCTCAACCTTCAAGCGTCGCCACACACCACGAGAGTCGAGAGGAAAAATCAGTTCAAGTGGCAAGAATAGAGATTACTCTAATCGGACGAGAGCCCCCCACCAAGTGGAGATCATGGTTACTAAAAATAGTAACCACTCACCGCCCCATATGTTCACGCCAAGTGAACTTGTCGCCAAGCCTTGAACCATGCGCTCATTCCATGAGCGGTTCATTTCGGTTTGGTCCAAGACCAATAAATCCAAGTATTATGGTCTAGATCTTAAATAAACCCTAAGGTTCCCGATCTAACCGTCGATCTCCTTGATGCTCCTGATCTGACCGATCTGGCATCTATTCTCTCGATCGAAGCTTACCGATCTCAAGCTCTAATCAATCAAACATGATCAGACCAGATCTCACTCACAATCAGAGATTAAATCCCTTTAAACTGAACCTGAACAATTCAGTCCACACGATCTGACTTAAGTAAGCCATATCATCAAATTGTGCGACCCTGAGGGTTTCCTTTAAATGTCGGTAACGATAATTCTCATTATCACGATCAGTGAGGGGTATCTAGCAACACATCACTGTCTCCCGATATAGAGGAAAGAGTCTTCCAAGACTACACCCAAACCACAGCACAAGTGTGAATCATTTCACAAGGCATGCATATTTCCTTTGCCACTGGATGTTCTTATTGGACAAGCCTGTCAAGCTCGTAACTCCAATATGATGAGCATGATTAGATCAGATGAACACTGTCACCTGGGTATGGCCATACACTCTCTCAATCATCTCATCCAGGGGGCCCCTTTAGAACATCACACTCCTTAAACAAGGAGACGGCAATCCTATGTCTATCACTAGTGCCCTAACCTGACTCAAGCTCATCATCCAAGATAGTCTATAATCATTATGTTTCAAATGATATTGAACTACCTCAAAACAATGACAATCATCATTTAGAAACACAAGTGATCTCAAGTCAGAGGAAATGTGCCACTTGTTGCAATCAAGGAATATTCATATTGCGACAAACAATTGAACATCCTAGTAGGGTCTGTCCAGTACATCCAATGTACCCATGAGTCTACATCTTATTCCATGCTCGAAGCATCCTATAAGATTAGACTACATATTAGTCTTATCCATATCAAGGTTGTCTCATGTTCACCAAGATACATCGACTAAGGACATAATAGCATATCAGCCTAGCTGAACAGCTTTTGAGACATTATTCAGAAGAACATATATAGCAGCAGACAATGTAGCTAACTGAATAACAACCATGCCTATAAACATAACAGTTTATTACATGATACTGATACATTCCCATAGGCCTCAAACATTAGCCTTAAGGGCATACCCCAACAATCTCCCACTTGCACTTAATCTAATGGTTGAGAAATCTCAAACCCATATTATTACAGTGCTTCTCATGCTTCTGCTGCGCCAGAGGCTTGGTAAGCGGGTCTGCCAGATTGTCATCTGTATGAACCTTGCAGACTTTGATCTCGCCACGATCTATGATCTCCCTGATCAAATGAAACCGTCTCTGTATGTGCTTGGACTTCTGGTGCGACCGTGGTTCCTTTGCTTGTGCGATTGCTCCAGTGTTATCACAGAAGATAACCAAAGGATCAGCACTCGAAGGAACAACACCAAGTTCTCTCACGAACTTACGAATCCACACTGCCTCCTTGGATGCTTCCGAGGCTGCAACATACTCGGCTTCTGTTGTGGAATCAGCAACAGTTGACTGTTTGAAACTCTTCCACACCACTGCACCTCCATTCAAGCTAAAAACATAGCCTGATTGCGATCGGAAATCATCCTGGTCAGACTGGAACGAAGCGTCAGTATATCCTTCAATACTGAGTTCTTCCTGACCACCATATATCAAGAACATATCTTTGGTCCTCCGCAGATATTTTAAAATGTTCTTGACTGCAATCCAGTGCGCCATACCTGGATTACTCTGGTAACGACTGGTCACGCTTAACCCGTAAGCAACGTCTGGGCGAGTACATAACATCGCATACATTATGGAACCAATAGCCGAAGCATAAGGCGTATTGTTCATTTCATCTTTCTCAGTCTGTGTTTGTGGACACTGACTCTTCGAAAGATTCAGACCATGTCTGACTGGAAGATATCCTCGTTTAGAATTCTCTAAATGAAATCTCTCCAGGACCTTATCGATGTAAGTACTCTGGCACAGCCCGAGAAGCCTCTTAGATCTATCCCTGTAGATCTTCACACCTAACACATAGGCTGCTTCTCCTAGATCTTTCATCTGGAAACATTTCCTCAGCCATGCCTTCACAGCATGCATTTCAGGAATGTCATTTCCAATGATCAAGATATCATCGACGTAGAGGACTAGGAAAGTGATCACGCTCCCACTAAACCTCTTATATACACACGGGTCATCCTCGTTCTTGATGAAACCAAATTCAGTAACTGATTCATCAAAACGAATATTCCAGCTTCTCGATGCTTGTTTAAGTCCATAAATAGACTTCTTTAACTTGCATATTTTATGACGATCTGATGGATTAGTGAAACCTTCAGGTTGTGTCATATACACATCCTCATCCAGATTTCCATTCAGGAAAGCTGTTTTCACATCCATCTGCCAAATCTCATAATCATAATATGCAGCTATCGCGAAAAGAATCCGAATAGACTTAAACATGGCTACTGGTGAGAAAGTTTCATCATAATCTATCCCGTAGATTTGTTTGAAACCTTTCGCAACTAGCCTGCCTTTATAGGTAACTATGTTACCATCCATGTCAATCTTCTTCTTGAAGATCCATTTACAGCCTATAGGGATTACTCCCGGAGGCGGATCAACCAAATCCCAAACTTGGTTATCTGACATGGAGTCCATCTCGGCGCGCATAGCTTCAAGCCATCTCGCTGACTCCGGTCCACTGACCGCATCCGCATAAGTGAGGGGTTCATCATTGTCAATGATATAGACTCCGTCATAGCGCTCAGGCTGTCGACGAATCCTTCCCGATCTTCGCGGTTCCCGTGATATCTGAGCCTCAGGTTGTCCAATAACCTGTTCTACCGGCTCAGGCTCATCCAACTCTACTTGGTCACTTTGTCCTTCTTCTGGATTCTCATCCAGCTTTATTTCTCTCCCACTGGCCTCTTGCAGAAGAAACTCCTTCTCAAGAAATATGGCAGTCCGAGCAACAAAAACCTTGTTCTCTTTGGGGTCGTAGAAATAATAACCCTTAGTTTCCTTAGGGTAACCGACAAAGATACATTTGTCAGATCTGCTCTCTAGTTTCCCAGAGGCGAGCTTTTTGACATAAGCCTCGCAGCCCCAGATCCTGATAAATGTCAAGCTTGGCTGTTTCCCATACCATAACTCATATGGCGTCTTTGAAACTGCCTTGGATGGCACTCGGTTTAGTACCTTTGCAGCTGTTTCCAGTGCAAAACCCCAAAAGGAGTATGGAAGAGTAGCCTGACTCATCATAGAACGAACCATATCAAGTAGCGTTCTATTTCTCCTTTCGGACACACCATTCCATTGCGGTGTTCCTGGTGGAGTGAGCTGTGAGATAATCCCACACTCCTTTAGATAGTCAGTAAACGTATGACTTAGGTATTCACCACCTCGATCTGAGCGAAGTGCCTTGATATTACGGCCTAGCTGATTCTGTACTTCATTTTTGAACTCTTTGAACTTGTCAAAAGATTCACTCTTATGTCTCATCAGATAGACATACCCATACCTACTGAAATCATCAGTAAAGGTAATGAAGTACTGATAGCCACCTCTGGCATGTTTACCAAATGGCCCACACACATCACTGTGTATAAGGTCAAGTAAACTTGAAGCCCTTTGACCTTTGTGAGGAAAAGGTGACTTCGTCATTTTACCCATCAAACAAGCTTTGCATGTATCAATCTCCTTATAGGAGAATGATCCCAGCAGTCCATAATCATGCAACCGCTTAATGCGTTTCTCGTTAATATGGCCTAAACGACTATGCCATAGCAAGGTGCTGTCATCAGCATACTTGGCTTTCTTAATATCAATTTGCTGTATCGAACATTCCATGTCCAACATGTATAACCCATTGTTAATTGAACCAGTTGCATAAACAATATTATCAAAAGACAAAATACACTTTGAAATATTGCATTCAAAGGAAAATCCCTTCCTGACAAGAGCAGGAATGGAGATAATATTTTTAGTTATACTGGGAACAAAATAACAATTGTCTAGTTCCAATACAAATCCAGATGGTAAAGAAATAAAGTAGTCTCCTACAGCAACAGCAGCAACCCGTGCCCCGTTTCCAACGCGTAGGTCCACCTCATGCTGTCCCACCTGTCTTCTTCTCTTGAGTTCCTGTACATTTGAACAAATGTGAACTCCACATGCAGTGTCCAACACCCATGATATCGAAGAAGAAAACATGACCTCAGTCACGAATATACCTGAGCCAGAAGCGAAGCTTCCCCTCTTATCTCCTTGGAGCGCTTTACAGTCCTTTTTCCAGTGACCCAGCTGGCCACAGTGGAAACACCTGTATTCCTTAGACCGCTTCACCTTCTGCTTCAGAGCCTTGCTGTAATTCTTGACCGGGGCCTTGCCCTTCTTCCCCTTCTTCTTGTTCCTTGAAGGAACCATCAAGACAGAGGTCGAAGGCTTACCCTTCAGAGTCTCCTCAGTGGTCAAGAGCATATTCAGCAGCTCTGCCGGAGTACAATCGATTTTGTTCATATTAAAATTAATAATGAACGCGTCGAATGATGGCGGGAGAGACTGCAGAATAATGTCCACAGCAAGCTCCTGGTTGATGGTGTGCCCCAGTTTCTCCAGAGCCTCCTTGTGCCCAATCATCTTGAGCACGTGAGCTCCCACTGGGCTCCCTTCAGCCAGTTTGCTCTGAAAGAAGAGCTTAGTCAAATTATAGCGTTCAGTCCTCGCCTGTGCAGCATACAGCATCTTGAGGTTTGCTATAATCTGTATAGCTGACATATCCTCATGCTGACGCTGCAGCGGTGGCGTCATAGACGCTAGCATCAGGCAAGCGACATCAATGCTATCATTGACGTGCTTTTCATAGGCTTCCCGAACCGCCCTTGCGGCGTTCGGAGCGGGCTGCGGCGGTATCGCCGTCTCGAGGACATACAGTTTCCTCTCTGCCTTAAGAACGATCTTAAGGTGTCCAAACCAGTCAGAGAAGTTTGGCCCAGCAAACTTCTCCCTTTCCAGTAGGGATCGCACATTGAAGTTCATGGTGTTCGTTGCTGCAGGTATCTACAACAATGCAAGAACAGCAAGGTCAGTATCAATGTATAAGAATCAATCAGGACTTAAGAAAGATTCTTTTTCTCACTATTTTCTCTGGCTTGAAAAATCCAGCAAAACAGCCCGAAAGAGTAGAACTCTTTTAGTGAGATGGGATCCAGATTTCACACTTGGTCTCCGCGTCCCGCTCAGGCGAGATAAGATGCACAGAGAGTACAAGCACTAATCTCTGGTAGGCAGTCCCTGCCAATCGCCAACCCGTGCGATTCCCCTTCATCTGGGCAATCCAGCAGACTGTGCCAACTGAGTTGGTACAACACAGTCTCTGACCCCACAGATGGCTGCCTCCATGTGCTACCATATGCGCCACATATGTAGGCTACACGGTCAAGCTGACCCGACCTACTCCCTGGACCACCATGTGCTATGCTAAGCAACGAGAAGGGATAAATCCCTACTCTGTAACACACAGGTGTAATCCCGCACCGTCTGAAGATAGATGGACGTGCCCACTGAGTGGGTACAACACGGCTCCAACGATAATCAGAACAGTGAGGTTTCGCATCAGAAGGCTTACGAGCTTGATATTTTAGCGTTGGATTTTAACGGTCTTTTATCTTCTTGCCTATCATGCAATTCCTATGGTGATAGCAGAAGATAATTTAATCATGCAATTCTAATATGTAAACAATAAAAGAAAGCATGAATCTTATGTGGTAAAAGCCCATAGCCCTAGTGAGACCTTAACCTAACTTAAGTCTTCACTTGCTCTTCATGGGTCTTTAGCTGCTCATCAGGACCAAACCAGGGCCCAAGCGCCATCTGCAGGTCTGGTGCGCCCACCAGGAATATGCGCCAGGTCCTAGGGTCGAACCCTAGACCTCCCACCTGGTCAAGCCACTGCTGCATGCGCCTCTGCCAAGTGTGCTCTGTGCTCTTGTCTAATTAAATTACAAATTTAACTATCTAGACAAGATTGACACGCAGGTCAATAACATTTTATAAATTAAAGCAATGTGATGCGCAGATCACAATAATTAATTTACAAATTTAACTCCCAGGCACGCAGGCCCCAGCACAGCACACAAATAATAACGGGCAGCCCACATAAGACTAAATAGACACACATATGCATCAATCAACAACCATGTGATCCATCATAAAAATTAAAATTTTTGAAAACCCCATAGGATCAATTTTAATTTTCCTTATTTGCCCTACAACCTTACAACGGTCCATTACTAGGGATCCACTCATCCAACCTAGTCAGATCCACTGCCCTTGCATGCACCAAGTCCTAACTGACTTGCGTCGACCATAAGGTCAACTATGCATGCGCCAGGGCTGAACATCCACACTGAGGTCTGGCAAACGGGCGTGACCCCGGGCCTAACTCAGGTGCGTTCATTAATCGTCTCAATCAGACATCGCTACACGCCTGTCTGCAGTCGACCTATAGCCACCATAGGCTTGCGCCAAGGTGCTATCTGGTCGACCCATTCAGGCTGTCAGATAGTCTGATCAGACTGTTGGATCTAAACTAGGGGTGACTTCAACCCTAATAACCCGTCTAAGGGTTTATAGCAGGGCCTTAGATCTAGTGTTAGGCGCGCATGTAAATTAGGGTTTTTAAGAAAAACACAAAGCATGCGCTAACAACAATGCGCCAATGATAACATACTTCAAGTTTCGCATGTACAAAAACTTAAAGAAAAACGCATGTAAACGAGATCTAAGCATGTACACGCAAACATGGATCACATAAGGCATCAAGCAATCAAAATAACATACATTAACTTGCCTCTGATACCAATTGAAAGTGCCCCTTAGATTAGGGGGGTCCCCTTCTTGAGGGAGCAAAAACCCTAAAGTGATGGCGCATAAAATTTTGACTTGCGGAAACTAGGGTTTATAGGATCGACTTGCATGTTAAAAGATCAACTTAATGAAAAGCTATTCAAGATGATGCAAAACGATCATACCATCGCCATGGAGTAGATGTCGCCTTGGAAGCTAAAGTCGCAAGTGCCACTTCTCCAAAGTCTCGCACACAAGAGGATGAAGGCAAACTCTTTGTTGCTCCTTGTGCTAGCAAGGGTTCAAAGAATCCTTGATCGAATGAGAAAGGGATGGAGATCTTTTTCTCTTGGCCGAATCCTCCTCAACCTTCAAGCGTCGCCACACACCACGAGAGTCGAGAGGAAAAATCAGTTCAAGTGGCAAGAATAGAGATTACTCTAATCGGACGAGAGCCCCCCACCAAGTGGAGATCATGGTTACTAAAAATAGTAACCACTCACCGCCCCATATGTTCACGCCAAGTGAACTTGTCGCCAAGCCTTGAACCATGCGCTCATTCCATGAGCGGTTCATTTCGGTTTGGTCCAAGACCAATAAATCCAAGTATTATGGTCTAGATCTTAAATAAACCCTAAGGTTCCCGATCTAACCGTCGATCTCCTTGATGCTCCTGATCTGACCGATCTGGCATCTATTCTCTCGATCGAAGCTTACCGATCTCAAGCTCTAATCAATCAAACATGATCAGACCAGATCTCACTCACAATCAGAGATTAAATCCCTTTAAACTGAACCTGAACAATTCAGTCCACACGATCTGACTTAAGTAAGCCATATCATCAAATTGTGCGACCCTGAGGGTTTCCTTTAAATGTCGGTAACGATAATTCTCATTATCACGATCAGTGAGGGGTATCTAGCAACACATCACTGTCTCCCGATATAGAGGAAAGAGTCTTCCAAGACTACACCCAAACCACAGCACAAGTGTGAATCATTTCACAAGGCATGCATATTTCCTTTGCCACTGGATGTTCTTATTGGACAAGCCTGTCAAGCTCGTAACTCCAATATGATGAGCATGATTAGATCAGATGAACACTGTCACCTGGGTATGGCCATACACTCTCTCAATCATCTCATCCAGGGGGCCCCTTTAGAACATCACACTCCTTAAACAAGGAGACGGCAATCCTATGTCTATCACTAGTGCCCTAACCTGACTCAAGCTCATCATCCAAGATAGTCTATAATCATTATGTTTCAAATGATATTGAACTACCTCAAAACAATGACAATCATCATTTAGAAACACAAGTGATCTCAAGTCAGAGGAAATGTGCCACTTGTTGCAATCAAGGAATATTCATATTGCGACAAACAATTGAACATCCTAGTAGGGTCTGTCCAGTACATCCAATGTACCCATGAGTCTACATCTTATTCCATGCTCGAAGCATCCTATAAGATTAGACTACATATTAGTCTTATCCATATCAAGGTTGTCTCATGTTCACCAAGATACATCGACTAAGGACATAATAGCATATCAGCCTAGCTGAACAGCTTTTGAGACATTATTCAGAAGAACATATATAGCAGCAGACAATGTAGCTAACTGAATAACAACCATGCCTTTAAACATAACAGTTTATTACATGATACTGATACATTCCCATAGGCCTCAAACATTAGCCTTAAGGGCATACCCCAACAGATACAAGCGCAAACATAGCCAATGTAAACCATGCATCATGAAAACAAAGCATCAAGTAAGCGCAACATGTATGGATCACAAACACTTCAAAGCAATCATATAGATCATATCGAAAGCCTAGGCTCTGATACCAATTGAAAGATACCCTTATTTAAGGGGGTGAAACCCTAAACATGCGCATCTAGCAAGCATGACGGAAAGAGGGTTTCGAAAAGATCGTATATGACAACCATATGATCAACTTGAAGCTATGAGTTTAGATCTATACCATAGCCATAGATTGGAGGTCGGCTTGGAAGAAGAGAGCAACTTTGATCTCCTCCAAAAGTTCACACACAAAGGCGATGAAGACTCCCAACTTGCGCACCTCTTGTGCTAGCAAAAGTGCCAAGATGTCAATGATCGAGTGTAGGGAAGAGATGAAGACTTCCTTTTGCTTGGCCGGTTCCTCCACTTCTCGTCAACACCCTCACTTGCTCGAGAGCAAAAAATCGTTTCCACCAAGCAACAAGAGAGAGGTGTAACCGAAAAACATTAGGGAGACTTCAAGCCATGAACGCATATGCGTTTTCATTTTGGAACTTTCCAAAAATGGCAACCATTAAGAGTATGCGTTCATGCGTTCATGTCTCCATGAACCAAACGCAACTCCTTCTCCCTCTTGAACCATGCGCTCAACCCATGAGCCGGTTCAATACTCTTGGTTCAATAGCGAAACCAAATCAGCCCAAGCATTAAGTCTAGATCAAATTAGACCCCAAAGTCCAAGATCTGACCATTCATCATCTGACGCTTCTGATCGCATCGATCTAGCATCATCTCTCTCGATCGAAGCTTACCGATCTAAAGCCCTAATCAATCAAACATGATCAGACCAGATCTCACTTACAATCAGAGATTAAATCCCTTTAAACTGAACCGAAACAATTCAGTCCACACGATCTGACTTAAGCAAGCCATATCACCAAATTGTGCGACCCTAAGGGTTTCCTTTAAATGTCGGTAACGATAACTTTCGTTATCACGATCAGTGAGGGGTATCTAGCAACACATCACTGTCTCCCGATATAAAGGAAAGAGTCTTCCAAGACTACACCCAAACCATGGCACAAGTGTGAATCAAACTCACGAGGCATGCATGTTTCCTTTGCCACTGGATGTTCTTATTGGACAAGCATGTCAAGCCTGTAACTCCAATACGATGAGCATGATTAGATCAGATGAACACAGTCATCTGGGTATGGCCATACACTATCTCAATCATCTCATATAGGGGGGGCCCTTTAGAACATCACACTCCTTAAACAAGGAGACGGCAATCCTTTATCTATCACAAGTGCCCTAACCTGACTCAAGCTCACCATCCAAGATAGTCTATAACCATTATGTTTCAAATGATATTGAACTACCTCAAAACAATGACAATCATCATTTAGAAACACAAGTGATCTCAAGTCAAAGGACATGTGCCACTTGCTGCTTACGAGGATCATTCACATTGTGACAAGCAATGGAATATCCCAGTAGGGTCTGTCCAGTACATCCAATGTACCCATGAGTCTACATCTTATTCCATGCTCGAAGCATCCTATAAGATTAGCACACATATTAGTCTCAATCATATCAAGGCTGTCTCAGGTTCACCAAGATATCTCGACTAAGGACATATAGCCTGTCAGCCTAGCTGAACAGCTTTGAGACATTATTCAGAAGTACACTTATTACAGCAGACAAGGTAACAACCTGAATAATAACCATGCCTTTATAAACACAAGAGTTTATTACATGATACTTATTACAATCCCAAAGGCCTCAAACATTAGCCTTAAGGGCATACCCCAACAATGGAGTCTTTGACTGGTATGATGCAGCAACAGAACGCACTAATCCAGCAACAGGCTCAGATGCTGCAGCAGCAGCAGACCCAGCACCAGGAGGTGCAGCAGCAGCTGTTACAGCAGAATCGCGAACAGCAACGTGAGTTCAGAGAGCAGTTGCAGCTTCTGTCTCAGACCCAGATACCGACGCAGGGGCGGGGGTCTGAGTCTGACTCGGGCCCGGGGGTTAGCTTGCCGGAGGACACCCATAGGCGCTATGCCTTGCTTGTGGGTGAATTCCAGCGGTTGGGCCCTAGCTCTTTTTATGGGAGTCCAGATTACAGGACGGCAGAGGACTGGCTCTTGGGCTTGGAGAAGATCTTCCAAGTGATGCGATGTTCAGATGAGGACAGATTATGTTTGGCCACTTATATGATGCGTGGTGACGCAGATGTGTGTTGGAAAAGTGAGCTGAGACTCGCGGTGGACAAATCTGAACCGGTGATGTGGCAATACTTCTTGTCCCGGTTCAATGAGAAATTCTTCCCCACCAGCCTGGTTGAGGATAGGGAGGTGGAGTTTATCCACTTGGAACAAGGGGACATGACGGTGGATCAATATGACTTGATGTTCTCAAAGCTTGGGAAGTATGCTCCACACTTGATAAATACTGAGGATAGTCGAGCTAAGAAATTTCTCAGGGGTCTCAGAAGGGATATTAGACAGAAGGTAGGATTGCAGCACTTGGAGACTTATGCTGAGATGCTGGATCGTGCCCGCACCGCGGAGAAGTACATCCTGGAGGAGCAGGGCGAGACGGCCCTAGTTGTAGCCCCTATAGCTGAGGCACCGGGTTCCCAGCAGACTGGTGGAGGCAGTAGGAAATACCATAAGGGGAAGGACCAGAAGAGAGGCCGATACAGACCTTACCAGGGGAAGGGAACTCAGAGACCGCAGCAGACATCTCAGCCACAGCAGCAGGGTACTGATGGCCGGGTAGAGGACAGAGTCTGTTACCATTGTGGGGCCAAGGGTCACCTGAAGGCGGACTGCCACAAGAAGTCCGAGGCGTGCTTCAAGTGCGGAAAAGTGGGGCACAGGATCAAAGATTGCACGGCGCATGGGCCACAGATCCGGGGGTACCGAGAGACCAGCTGTCCAGGCCAGAGTCTACGCTATAGCAGAGAAGGACACTCGAGCTTCCCGATCCGTCGTGGAAGGTACTTTACATGTTTTTGATCAGTTAGCTCGTATTTTGTTTGATCCGGGGTCCAATTTGTCCTTTGTGTCTGCTAACTTTGCTTCTAGACTACCTGTCTCACCTAGAGTACTAGATTACACAGTTTCAGTATGTACACCCTTGGGGGATAGTTTATCCACTGACATAGTCTACCCTGACTGTGTTATTCACGTAGAGCAGTACCAGTTTATAGTTGATTTGATACTGCTAGGCATGCAGGATTATGATTTGATCCTAGGCATGGATTGGCTATCTTCTCACCACGCTACAGTGGATAACTTTGAGAAGATTATTACTCTGCACCTGCATGATGGGAGTCATCTGCTGGTAAGGGGCCTAGTGTCTGATCAAGGGCCACATTTGATATCATTTGTGCATGCCAGCAGGTTGCTAGCCAGTGGGTGCAAAGGATACCTTGCACATGTTAAGGTGCAAGAAGACTTAGATCCAGACTTAGCTCAGATGGAGGTAGTCTGTGAGTTTCCTGATGTATTCTCGGATGAGTTTTCAGGTTTGCCTCCCCACAGGGATGTGGAGTTTGGTATTGAGCTGGTGCCTGGTACAGCTCCAATATCAAAGGCTCCTTATCGTATGGCCACCTCAGAGTTAGTTGAGTTGAAGAAGCAGTTAGAGGAACTGCTTGAAAAGGGGTATATCAGACCGAGTGCTTCACCCTGGGGAGCGCCAGTCTTGTTTGTAAAGAAGAAGGACGGAACACTGAGGATGTGCATAGATTACCGCCAGTTGAATCAGGTGACGGTAAAGAATAAGTATCCTCTTCCGAGGATAGATGATCTGTTCGATCAGTTGCAGGGTGCCACGGTGTTCTCCAAGATCGATCTGAGGTCAGGATACCATCAGCTCAGGGTCAGGGATGAGGATATCCTGAAGACTGCTTTCAGGACCAGGTATGGACACTACGAGTTTGTAGTTATGCCTTTTGGACTGACCAATGCACCCGCTGTGTTTATGGATCTGATGAACAGGGTGTTTCACGAGCTGTTAGACACTTGTGTGGTGGTGTTTATAGATGATATACTGGTTTACTCCCATACCTATCAGGATCACGCTAGGGACTTGCGCAGGCTACTAGCAATTCTGAGGAAGCACCAGTTGTATGCTAAGGCCAGCAAGTGCGAGTTTTGGTTGGATCAGATCAGCTTTCTGGGGCATGTAATATCTGGTCAGGGCGTGTCGGTGGATCCAGTGAAGGTACAGGCTATCCTGAACTGGGAAAGACCAACTAGTGCCACAGAGATCCGGAGCTTTCTGGGATTAGCAGGATATTATAGGAGGTTTGTGGAAGGGTTCTCCAAGCTGGTGGGTCCCTTAACCAAGCTGACCAGGAAAGAGGCTAAGTTTGTTTGGGACGAGAAGTGTGAGGAAAGCTTCCAGGAGTTAAAAAGGAGATTGACTAGTACACCCATCCTTATCATTCCTACTGATGGGGAGAGGTTTACTGTTTATACTGATGCCTCAGGCAAAGGACTTGGCTGCGTCCTGATGCAGAAAGGGGCCGTAGTAGCTTATGCTTCGCGGCAACTGAAGGAGTATGAGTTAAACTATCCCACACACGATTTGGAGTTGGCGGCAGTGGTTTTTGCACTGAAGATATGGCGCCACTATCTATTGGGACAGGAGTTTGACTTATTTACTGATCATCAGAGTCTCAAGTACATTTTCACTCAGAAGGAGTTGAATATGAGGTAGAGAAGGTGGATGGAGCTGATAAAGGATTATGATTTCTCTATTCAGTATCAGGCCGGGAAAGCCAATGTGGTAGCTGATGCATTGAGCAGACACCCTGTTACTTCGGTAGCAGCACTAAGAGTCAGTGAGTGGCAGTTACTACAGGAGTTCCGAGAGCTCAGGGTTGAGGTGTCTCCCAGAGTTCAGTCTGGATATGTGGCTTTTCTTCGGGTTCAGTCTGCTTTACTACAGAGGATCAGGGATCAGCAGCTGGTAGACCCGAGTCTAGTTCAGATCAGAGAGAGGTTGACTGCCGGGCCAGTGGAGGATTTCAGCTTATCTGGTGATAGTATTCTGCGGTTCCGTGGAAGGGTGTGTGTCCCTGAGGAACCTAGTTTGAGGAGAGAGATCTTGGAGGAGGGTCATAACTCCAAGTATTCCTTGCATCCCGGAGTCACAAAAATGTATCAGGATTTGAAGAAAGATTTCTGGTGGCCGGGCATGAAGAAGGAGGTCGCGGTGTTCGTATCTCGGTGTTTGACCTGTCAGACTGTGAAGGCTGAACACTAGAGGCCTGGGGGATTATTGCAGCAGCTCCCTATCCCGCAGTGGAAGTGGGAGTGCATTAGTATGGATTTTGTTTGTGGGTTGCCTCAGACTAGGAGAGGGCATGATGCGGTTTGGGTCATCGTAGACAGGCTCACGAAGGCTGCACACTTTTTGCCTATTCAGATGACTTATCCACTCGATCGGCTGGCTAAGCTGTACATCGACGAGATAGTCAGATTACACGGAGTGCCTGTGGATATTGTATCAGACCGCGATTCCAGATTCCTTTCCAGATTCTGGAAGAGCTTGCATGAGGGTCTTGGCACTAAGTTGAGTTTTAGTACCGCCTACCATCCGCAGTCAGATGGTCAGTCAGAGCGTACTATACAGACTTTGGAGGATTTGCTGAGGGCTTATGTTGTAGATTGGAGCTCTGAGTGGGACAGTGATTTATCCCTGATAGAGTTCACCTACAATAACAGCTTTCACTCCAGTATTCAGATGGCTCCGTACGAGGCTCTGTATGGCAGGAAGTGCAGGTCTCCTCTGAGTTAGGAGGAATCGGGGGACCGGATGATTCTGAGATCAGAGGCTGTACAGGAGGCTACAGATAGAGTCAGAGTTATCCAGGAAAAATTGAAGGTTGCTCGGGACAGGCAGAAGAGTTATGCAGATGATCGTCGTCGTCCCTTAGAGTTTATGGCGGGGGATCATGTATTTCTGAAGGTTTCACCAACCAAGGGTGTCATGCGGTTTGGCAAAAAGGGAAAGCTGAGCCCGAGGTTTGTTGGACCTTACGATATTGTAGAGAGGGTTGGTCCTGTAGCTTACAGACTAGCTCTGCCCCCATCTCTGGAGCATCTTCATAATGTATTTCATGTGTCAGTTCTGAGAAAATACTGTGCAGATCCATCACATGTGCTTGATTCTGCTCCCCTGCAGATCCAGAGTGATCTGACTTTTGTAGAGAGACCACTGAGGATTGTGGATAGGAAAGACAAAGTCCTAAGGAACAAGACAATACCGCTTGTAAAAGTTATCGGGGGAAACCAGTCAGTCGAAGAAGCTACTTGGGAGACAGAGTCAGATATGAGGAGAGAGTTCCCTCAGCTGTTTGATGATTTGGGTGGTGAGCTTTAGAGGGCTAAAGCTTTTTAAGGGGGGAGGAATGTAAGATCCGGAAATTTATTAGTAGGTAAGAAAAATAAAATTTTGGTTATCTAGCATTTTTGTGGAAGTTTTTCAATGAGATAATGTATCGATTTGTGTATTTTCCTGCTATGTAAAAATATGTGTCGCGGAGAGGATTCGAACCTGCGACTTAAGGTGTAGAGTGTGTGTTGCACGCCACTAGGCTAGTGGGGTCTATCTATTAGAAAAGGGTAAGAGCACTTGTTAAGGGTGAGGTGGAGAATAACTTATACTAAAGGGTTATTGGATCTTCCACTTATGCTTGCTATTGGGTTTGGATTCTTGGGAGGCTTGATGGGTAAACGAAATCATGAGGGATCCATGTTCACACGTTTTCCCTTTTTCTCACGATTTTCCCTAGGGTGAAGGGGCAGCTTACCTTCTCCTCCCTTCTCCTCTTCTTGTGGCCGGCGGCGAGTGGTGGTGGAGGCGGTTTCCGGCGACTTTTGTGCTTCCGGCGTTTGCTTCCGGCGACGTGAGTGGCGTGAAGGGAGGCGTGAGGGCGTGAGGTTTGGAAGAACCGAAATCAAGGTGAGTGGATCTTCTCTTTCACCTAGTTCACGCATATTGGAAGTGTTGCTTGATTTAGAGAAGATTAATGCTAGAAAGATGACATGAACTCTTGATTTCAAGTTGTACACGTTTCTTTGTTTTTCCCTAAATTTCGAAACCCTAGTTTGCATGAAAATTAGGGCTTTTCATCTCTAAGACTTCTAATCATCAATTAGACCTTGATTAAACATGTATGTGGCTTTAAACATTCAATTACATGAAGATTAGAGATTAATTGAGAATTTCGCCCCTTCTTCATGAAATTGCTCCCAAATGTATGGGTAAAAATTGGGGCAAACCTGATTTTCATGAAATTAGATATATGAGGACTCTACCGTTATTTTTGGGGAATTTTTGGAAATAAAAATTTCTGTTGACTGAAATTGACCTAGGGGTAATTCGGTAAATTTTCTAGTTAAATTGGGGGAAAACTTGAAATTACGAATCTAAGGATCATGAGGGATGTAATGACTATTTTTACGAAATTTTTGGATAAGTTTTCCTGCATGACTTAAATTTTGAACTAGGGGCATTTCTGTCTTTTGTTATAAGAACTAGGAGAAAACTATGATTTTGTGATTTCCTGTATTTATGTTATCTGCGGATGAAATTTGGTGAATTTTCGGTATTAATATGTATTTTTAGTTGAATGGTGTATGTAGGAAGTATTGATGTGAAATATTGATTGATAACCTTGGATGATAACTTAGAAAAGGTTAAACCATGTTTGCATGAAATTTAAGGACCTTTCCTGAACTTGATTGATGTGATGTTCGAGTCAATGTTTGTGTTGTATGCACTCAATAAGGGTCCTAGACTTGAGTGGACTGAACCTAAGGGTCAACTAGAGCACTCAGTGAATAGTCATTCTGATTTGGGGTTGGAGAATCCACCCAACCTATTCCAATTGGTTTCCGGTAATGGAGGGACTGTTCTAGAGTCTAGTGACCAGGTTAGAGGTTCAGGTTTCCGGTTTGTGTTAAGGGTATTTTTGTCCAAGTGATAAACCTTTTGAGAGTTGGGTGTTTGAAACAAAGTGCCACGTCTTGGTCAGACGGGGGCCACCTCTTGAATTCATTCACCTTCCGTTCTGTTCTGTTTGTGTTCCCGGTAAGGGGGTGCGGTTGAGTGTCGTAGAGCAAAGTGCCACGTCGTGACCTGGCGGGGGGCCACCTCTTGAATCTACGCCTCACCATTGTTTGTTGCAAGTTACTCTCAGTGCCTTGACGAGGGCCGGGTTGGACCCTTGGGGTCAATTCTGAATCACTGGACATTAGTTGTGTGATCCTTAGTCTGTTAGCCGGATAGGCTGTTTTGTGTCTGGTTGCCCGAGGTTGTGGGTGTATTGTTTTCTGATCATGATTGTGATTTATGGTTATCGGTTTTCTTATGTATCATACTTTGACATATTCCGTTAAAAGCTTTGAAAAGATATCTGCATCTATTTTGATTGTATATTAGTGGATGGTCGAACGAGACTATCTACTCACTGAGCCGTGTAGCTCATTCCACGATATTTCCAGATGCAGGACAGGAGCCTATAGCGTGAGGGGATGTTTAGTTTTCTGACTTGATATTTTGGGGCCTGCGAGCCTGTGCTATTTTGAGGGCCGGATGTGGCCGAGGTTTTTATGATTTTGTCCATTGACATGTTAGCCGGATGTGGCTGTTAGTTTTCGACTACTGTGATATTGTTGCCGGGTTGGCATTTGGTTTTGATACGACTGTTAAACCGAGGGCTTAAGCCTGTTTTCGGTGAATTCTGTTTTGTTCAGTGTTATTTGATTATTGTGATTTATTAGTTTGATGTTGTGATAAGGATTAAGAATTTTGATTTCGAAATGGTATGTTTCAGTTTGTGTTTATGGAGCATGTACAGGAATTTCCTTAGTTTTTCTGGGGATATGCTGCCGAAATTTTCCGAATCATTTTCCGTAAGCTATCATTCCCTAGCATCTGTCTTGTTGTTTTTGTGTGTGACGTTCCCTATCTTCCGCGGTTTCTGTCTGTGATTGGGGTTTATTCTGAGGGGATGTTACACAGGGAAGCTACCATCCCAGCCTGAGGTAAACCCGAGGGAGCATTGCAATGCAATCTCCACTCGGAGCGGCAAGCAACTTGAAGATCTAAAGATGCCGACTGATGACAGGATAGATGAAGTGATACCAGAACCTGTGGAACAACATTCAGATGAAACACCAGTGGCACCTGAACCAGTTGAAGAGGAGCGGCCCTATGTGGGACTGCCCGCATATAAACCACCGATTCCTTTTCTGTAGAGGCTTGTCAAGGCTAAATTGGACAAGCATTTTGGTAACTTTTTAGAGGTTTTAAAGAAACTTTACATTAACATCCCTTTCGTTGATGTTCTTTCGCAGATGTCGACTTATGCAAAATTCCTGAAAGACATCTTATCAAATAAGAGGAAGCTGGAAGATCAAGGGACTGTTGCACTTACTGAGGAGTGCAACGCCATCAATCAGAACAAGCTCCCTCAGAAACTTAAAGACCCAGGTGGTTTCTCCATACCCTGCCAGATTGGGGAGATGTCCTTTCAGAGAGCTTTGTGCGATCTAGGAGCAAGCGTTAGCCTTATGCCACTTTCACTTTGTAAAAGGCTAGACTTAGGAGATTTGCAACCAACTAATATTTCCATACAGCTTGCAGACAGATCTGTACGCCACCCAGTTGGTATTTTAGAGGACGTACCTGTTAAAGTAGGAGATTACTTTATTCCTGCTGATTTTATTATTTTGGAGATTGATGAGGATGACAGGCTCCCTATCATTATGGGGAGACCTTTCCTTGCTACTGCTGGCGCTGTCATGGATGTCAAGAATGAGAAACTGTCTTTGAACATATGTAGGAATGTTATTCAATTTGTTATAACTGACACTTTGAAAAAACTTCCTCTTGCAGGTACATGCTGCAATATTGATATCTTGGAAAAAGCTACACAGAATGAAGAGCCACCAAGGAGAGAAGTGGTCCCGCTGGAACTTGCTCTAACGAATTCTATTAACAAGGATGATAAAGGAGAGGCTGAGGTTCTTGCTGCACTGCTGGAAACTGATGCAAGTGAAGATAACAAGAAAAAAGAAATTCAGGAGACTCAGGAACAGAAGAAAATTGAACTCAAGAACTTGCCCAGCACTTTGAGATACGAGTTCTTGGGAGACGATTCTACATGCCCCATGATTGTTAGTGAGGCGTTGGACAAAAAGCAAACCGAATTACTGCTTAATAAACTTCGCCTCCATAGGAAGGTAATGGGTTACTCATTAGATGACATAAAAGGGATTAACCCCTCTATTTGCATGCACAGGATCCTATTGGAAGACAACAGTAAACCTTCTGTAGTGTTCCAGCGCCGACTAAACCCGCATCTAAAGGATGCAGTGAAAAAAGAAGTGCTCAAACTACTAGACACCGGAGTTATATATCCAATTTTAGACAGCTCTTGGGTAAGTCTAGTACATGTTGTACCCAAGAAAGGCGGCATCACAGTGATAAAGACCGAGGCAGACGAGCTGATACCTACGCACACGGTCACGGGATACAGGATGTGCATAGACTACAGGAAGTTGAATTCGGCTACGCGAAAGGATCATTTCCCTTTTCCATTTATAGATCATATGTTAGATAGATTAGCGCATAACTCTTATTTTTTGCTTTTTGGATGGCTTTTCAGGTTTCTTCCAGATCCCTATCCACCCGGATGACCAGGAGAAAACAACATTCACATGTCCCTACGACACATATGTGTACAGAAGGATGCCCTTTGGCCTCTGCAACGCCCCCGCGACCTTTCAGTGAGCAATGATGGCCATATTTTTTGATTTTCGAAGATATCATGGATATATTTATGGACGATTTTTCTGTGTATGGTTCTTCATTTCATCATTGCTTGTCTAATTTGTCTAAGGTTTTGTAGAGGTGCAAAGAGGTGAACCTAGTCTTGCACTGGGAGAAGTGCCACTTCATGGTCAAGGAAGGCATTGTCCTTGGGCACTTAGTATCTGAACGAGGGATAGAGGTGGACAGAGCGAAGATTGAAGTCATTGAACATCTCAAGCCACCTACATCAGTAAAGGGGATCAGGAGTTTTCTTGGACATGCTGGCTTTTATAGAAGATTTATTAAAGATTTTTCTAAGATAGCTCGACCCTTAACTAATTTTATGTTTTGCTTTGACGAGGATTGCGAGGAGGCCTTCTCAAAACTAAAGGAAGCATTAATCTCAGCTCCAATAATTCAACCCCCGGATTGGTCGCTACCTTTTGAGTTGATGTGTGATGCTAGCGACCAAGCTGTTGGGGCAGTCTTGGGTTAGAGGAAGGATAAGAAGCTTCACGCCATCTATTATGCCAGTCATACACTTGACGTCGCTCAGATAAATTATGCGACTACGGAGAAAGAGCTGCTAGCGATTGTCTTTGCTTTCGATAAGTTTCGTTCCTATCTAGTTAATTCGAAAGTAATCGTGTTTATTGATCATGCAGCTATAAAATACCTGATCAACAAGAAGGACGCAAAGCCAAGGCTCATTCGATAGGTCCTCCTCTTGCAAGAATTCGATATAGAGATCAGGGACAAGAAGGGGAGTGAAAATCTAGTCGCTGATCATCTTTCCAGACTTGACCGCAGCGCAGACAGAGAAATTGATGCAGAACTAGAGATTAATGATACATTCCCTGAAGAACACCTTTATGCCTTATTAGATCAACAAGTCTCATGGTGTGCAGATTTTGTTAATTACATTGTGTCTAACATTTTTCCTCCTGATCTCACTTCTCAGAGGAAGAAGCGGTTTCTACATGATGTGAAGTTTTATTATTGGGATGAGCCATATCTATACCGGAGATGTGCGGACGGGTTGTACAGACGATGCGTGCCAGAGGAGGAGATGCAATATGTGTTGAGCCATTGCCATACTTCACCTTACGGAGGACACTCGAGGGCCTCTAAAACAGCTTTTAATGTTTTACAGTCTAGTTTGTATTGGCCTTCCATATTCCATAATGCTAAACAATTTGTCTCCACTTGTGACAGTTGCCAACGGACTGGAAACTTATCAAAAAGAGATGAGCTCCCACTCAACAATATCATGGAAGTGGAAATTTTTGATGTATGGGTTATAGACTTCATGGGCCCCTTCCCCTCTTTATGTGGAAAACGGTACATTATGGTCGCCGTCGACTACATGTCGAAGTGGGTGGAGGCATCCGCTGAAGCTACAAACGATTCTAGAGTCGTTATGAGGTTTATGAAGCGGACTATTTTCCCCCGATTTGGAGTTCCACGTGTGTTAATTAGCGACGGCAGCTCCCACTTCATTGAGCAGAAATTTGGGGCACTACTGAAAAAATACGGTGTGAAGCACAGAATTGCTATGCCCTATCTCCCTCAGACTAGTGGTCAGGTAAAAGTCTCTAATAGAGAAATCAAATAAATTTTGGAAAAGACTGTATCGCGATCATGGAAGGATTGGGCAATGAAATTACCGGATGCCTTATGGGCTTATAGGACCGCACTCAAAACACCCCTCGGTACGTCTTCTTTCCGACTTATTTATGGGAAATCATGCCATTTACCTGTTGAGCTTGAGCACAGGGCGTATTGGGCTATCAAGCAAATCAACTTTGATTTCAAGAACGCCGGTGAAAGGAGAAAGCTACAGCTTGATGAGTTGGACGAGATGCGCCTTTTTGCCTACAAAAATGCCAAAAGCTACAAAGCACGCACCAAGTTTTGGCATGACAAGCGCATTGCAAAGAAGGAATTTCATGAGGGAGACAAAGTACTTTTATTTAATTCAAGACTTCGGCTATTCTCATGAAAGCTTCGCATGAGATGGTCCGGTCCTTTTACTGTTCAGAATGTTCAACCTTATGGTGTCATCACAATTTGGACAGAACAAACCGGAAGTTTCACAGTTAACGGGCACCATCTCAAGCACTACTTTGAAGATGAGAGGGTCGAAAGAGAGGAAGTTCTAGCTCTTTCAGACCCCCCGGACTTGCAACTTTGAAAACTCTTATGGTCGAGCTACCGACCTAAACCTAGCGCTCTTGGGAGGCAACCCAAGTTTTTGATTGATTTTAGTTTTTATGCATAATTTTTCATTGTCATTAGTTTGTGTTTTAGAACGCTGTTTTGTTTTTCATTTAATTTTAGTTTTCTAGAGGGGATCACTACTAATTTAATACCTCTTTATGTTGTAGGATGAAGTTGGAGCGCATGGGAATTTTTCCAGATTTTTCTAGAATTTTCTGAGTTAATCAGTGCAAATCACGGCCTGGTGAACCCCATGGGGTTCACCCATGAAGTGCACTATACACGCGTTTCCAATTTTGTGACCAGAACATTTCATGGCCTGGTGAACCCCATGGGGTTCACCGGTATTTCTTTCTGCACAAAATCGATCAGAGGACTTCACGGGCAGGTGAACCCCATGGGGTTCACCAGTATTTTATCTGCGCAGGAACCATCCAGTGAGCTTCACAGGCAGGTGAACCCCATGGGGTTCACCATCTTTTCGAACTCCAGAAAACATCCAGTAAGCTTCACGGGTCGGCGAACCCCAGCGAGTTCACCCGTGCTTCTATCGCATCAGCACCCGACCCAGTATACTTCACGGGCTGGTAAACCCGGGCGGGTTCACTGGAATTTCAACCTACGTTCACTCGAAGCTAGGGCACCACACACGACTCTTCGGCCGCCGCCTCCTATGCCGACGAAATCCGCCCGATCGCGCTGCCTTCTCACCTCCTTAACACACGAAGGCGACTTCCCCCACATCGATCCACATTTCCCCCAAGATCTGGACAGGTTTCATCTCTTCTCGCCAAGATCTCATCCCGGATTTTTCGTACTGCCAGTTTTCGGAGCTTCTTCCGTGCGATCGCGCCGTCCGCCTGTCTTTTGAACACACGATGGAGATCTTAAAAAGTCCGATCAAGATTTCCCTTTCCTCTGCACAAGATTCTTTTCTGATCGGTTCCAGATTCTCGCCTCACCTGATCTCAAGAGTTTTTCTGGCGACCTACCGCTGCCTTTCTCCTTGCAACACCGGCTAGTTTTTCTCAACGCCGACAATTTCCTGATCTCGCCACCACCATGCCTCCACGAACCAAGGTCATGGCTGCCAAGAAGACCGCGCAGCCGACACCAGCATTTTCAGATTCGTCCGCCACCGACGATGAGGAGTACGAGCTGACGCCTACACCTCCATCTCACCGGCCATCTTCAGCCCCGCCAGGATCTTCATCTCATCATGGGCGCACATCCGCCAGTCGATCACAGCCATACACCTCTCCCCCGAACGAGTTCGGGATCATCTTTCGCGACGCTGGCTAGGAACAACACTATCAGATATTGCGTCAGCGCTGAGTTCTCAACACGAGGCATCTTGATAGAGGTACACTGCAGATGCTTGGGATGCTAGGGGATGTCAACATGATGTACGCTGCAGTGGGTCTAGAGCAGTTCCAGCGTCTATTTTCTCCTACTTATGTTGGCGTGATGTTGGAGTTCTTGAGTTCTTTGGAAGTAAAAGCAGATCATATTCTCGAGGATGATCCAGGGAATTTAGTATTTCGTTTGGGTAATATCGAACACACCCTCACTCTTTCACAGTTGCGTAGTATATATGATTTTCAGGAGCCATGTGTTCGTAGAGTCCCCACTGAGTTCAGTGAGCAGGGTTTCTGGGGCGCAATTGAAGAGTCCCCTTCAAGGGGGAGCGCAAGCGGATAAAACCCCTTTCAAGAGGGGGGCCGAAACCCTAAGGGAGGGGGCGCATGCAAGTTTGCTAGGGTTTCAATAATGCAATCGACTTATATGCTCATATAATCAACTTTGATAGATTGATTAGAATGGTAGCGATTCATACCATGGCCATCGCTTAGATGGTGTCTAGGAAGTAAAGAGAACGATGGGGTTCTCCTCCAAAGCGCCACACACAAGATGAACAATGGCTTGCTCCTTGGACGCTCCTTGTGCTAGCAAGGTTCTCCAAGTGACCTTGTCGTGTGAGAAGGGATGAAGAAGGTTGAGAGAACAAGCTTGGGCGAGAGCTACTTGCGCAAAAACTTCCTTGTCGTCCAAAGCCACACCTCACCACTCGACAAGAGTGAATGGAGAAGAGGAGCGCTTACGTTACAAGGTGGAAGCGTTTTCCATTTGGAAAACCGACTTCCACATAAGGCAAGTCCTCAATGCATGCGTTCATGCATTGAACCATCGAAACCTTCTCTCATTCGAACCAAACGTTCACCTAGTGAACCGGTTCAAATCAATGGGTTTGGTTCAAAACAATTAACCCAAGCTATTTGGTCTAGATCACATTGAACCCTAAGGCTCAAGATCTAACCGTTCATCTCCTGATGCTCCTGATCTCACCGATCTAGCATCATCTCTCTCGATCGAAGCTTACCGATCTCAAGCCCTAATCAATCAAACATGATCAGACCAGATCTCACTTATAATCAGAGATTAAATCCCTTTAAACTGAACCCAAACAATTCAGTCCACACGATCTGACTCAAGTAAGCCATATCATCAAATTGTGCGACCCTGAGGGTTTCCTTTAAATGTCGGTAACGATAACTTACGTTATCATGATCAGTGAGGGGTATCTAGCAACACATCACTGTCTCCCGATATAAAGGAAAGAGTCTTCCAAGACTACACCCAAACCACAGCACAAGTGTGAATCCATTCACAGGGCATACATATTTCCTTTGCCACTGGATGTTCTTATTGGACAAGCATGTCAAGCCTGTTGCTCCAATATGATGAGCATGATTAGATCAGATGAATACAGTCACCTGGGTATGGCCATACACTTTCTCAATCATCTCATTCAGGGGGGCCCCTTTAGAACATCACACTCCTTAAACAAGGAGACGGCAATCCTTTATCTATCACTAGTGCCCTAACCTGACTCATGATCATTATCCAAGATAGTCTATGATCATTATCTTTCAAATGATATTGAACTACCTCAAAACAATGACATTCATCATTTAGAAACACAAGTGATCTCAAGTCAAAGGACATGTGCCACTTGTAGCATACAAGGATTATTCACATTGTGACAAGCAATTGAATATCCTAGTAGGGTCTGTCCAGTACATCCAATGTACCCATGAGTCTACATCTTATTCCATGCTCGAAGCATCCTATAAGATTAGAACACATGTTAGTCTCAATCATATCAAGGCTGTCTCATGTTCACCAAGATATTTCGACTAAGGACTTAACTGTCAGCCTAGCTGAACAGCTTTGAGACATTATTCAGTAGTACACTTATTACAGCAGACAAGGTAACAAACTGAATAACAACCATGCCTTTATAAACACAAGAGTTTATTACATGATACTGATACAATCCCAAGGCCTCAAACATTAGCCTTAAGGGCATACCCCAACAGCAATTACCAACAAGCACATCTACTCCACTCGCGTGGCCTGTGCATCTAGCGTGTGCAACCCAGTGATCAAGTATGTCCACCGTGTGTTGGCCCACACCCTATTTGGCCACGGTGAGAGTGATGGTATGGTTCGGCAAATCGAGCTATTTTATCTCTGGTGTATGCTTCACAGTTTCAGAGTGGACTCTGGGTACTATCTGGCAAAGCAATTCAGCCGCGTCGCCCGTTATTTGAAGGGGGCGATAGTGATTGGCGGCTTGATCACACCTTTGGCATTTTCTCTGGACATCATCCCCTACAGCACATTAGAAGCTGCTGGCAGCAACAGACTCGACATTGAGTCATGTGTCGCCATGATGCTGATCATTCACAAGGGCAATTCATATTGCATTACATTCAAAGGGAGCCCATTCTGCCTACCCTTGCCGAACCCAAAGCGCACATCAGTTAGAGTCCGTGGAAACTGGCGTATCCAGCCAGTTGAGGACGCACAGCCAGATCCCGTCGACACTGCACCACCAGCACCAGGCGCCTTTTCCTTTGGTGGCAGCTCTTCTCACGATTCTATGATGTCTGTATTGCAGGAAATTAAAGAAGAGCAGCTCCATCAACGGGAGATGATCGATCACCTGGACACCACCGTTACCTACATCCAATAGAACCAATCTTCGCATAAGGAGTCCATGGAAGCACACATGCAGAGGCAGCACAAAATGATGGGATTGGTATGGAAAAAGCTCTCTGCGATGGACGAGTGCCTCTCCTTCATCAATGAGGAAAATATGGCTCCCATGGACATCTCTTCAGACGAGGAGGCTGAGCCCGACTATAGCGCACGCGGGAAGAGCAAGAGCTCCCGAGCATCTAGTTCTCACTTGTGCAAGCGGAGGTAGCTCCCCATCAGCATCGGCGTCATCATCCACTCCTCTCACAACATGGTATTGCATGGAGGACTATGCAAACTTTTAGAGTGGGTGAGCTTTCTATACTCTGGTCTTTGCTTTCTTTCTTCATGTGGCTGTGTTGTGATGATGAGGATTGATACTTTTATTTTGTGATGGTTGGATATTATGTGGCATTGTATCTTATATGCCATTTTATTCGTGGGCCTGGTCCACATCCTCAGGCCCCACTCTATGATGGTTCTGTATGACACTTTGCATTTTACTTTCATGCTTATCTTAGTACTTTGCTATGATAATTGTGACTCTCATACATTCTGTGATATTTTTGAAATTTTGAATGACGTTATGATGCTCAATTTGATTCTTTTTCATGAATTCATGTGTTTATCATGAGAAATGTCTTATGATAGCTATTTCAAAAAAAAAAAATTTGAGTTGAATATAAGATTGATTAGGAGTGATCAAAGAATTAAGTCTAGAGTAATACCTCTTTGTTATAGATTACTTTTTGATCATGTCCATTTATTCTATGATTTTGAAATTTTGTGATTTGGATTGGTTTGAGTTGTTCATTAGTGGGTCAAACATTTCTATGATTGTTTAATCAACACAAGCTTGCAACTTACATGAGAATCATATTGAGATACACATTCACTTAGTTATTCTTTGAATTCCTTTCTGTTATTGGGGAGACACTACATGCGTTCAAAAAGGATGTGTTATCAATTGTTGATATAAAAAAAAATATATCACCCTTTAGATTCCTCTACTTGGCACTGCGCAAAATTGGCAATGGTACCGAAGGGCATGAGTTGAAATCTAAGGGATGTGAAGTTGAAATCAATAAAGAGACTCCTCTACTTGGCATTGCGAAAAATTGGCAATGGCACCTAAGGTTATGAGTTGAAGTCTATTGTAATTATCAGTGTATCATACCCTGATAGAACATTTGAGTTAACCCCAATGATTTGATTAGGAAGAATTGGAATTGCATGAGTGTTATGTGTAGGCTTGACTGAATCTTAATGTTTGCTGCTTACTAGGTTGTTTGGCATCTAGAAATTGTGGGATGAAACTGTTGAGCACTTGAAACAACCACTTACTTGATTTCTCCTGATTAGATTTTGGATTGTTATTGAATGTTTTTCTAACTTGGATGTATGCCTCAACACAAAACATTACTCCTATACGCATCGCGAAGATTTAAGTCTGGAGTATTTTGATGCCTCGCATTTTGATAGTAATTTTGATGGTCATTTCATGATAAATCTAGGCTTATTTTGACACTTTTATACTCATTATAGGCTTATTTCCTTCATATCTTCGGAATCTTCGCTTTTTGGTGTTTTTGTTGAATTTTAGGTGAAATCACCCTTTTTTAACATATTTTGGAGATTCTAAGGCCATGAGACGATTTCTTATGCGAAAACGAAGCTACACGTCAAATTTGGGCCAAAACAGAGTTAGCCTGAAAAATACGGCTAGGTGAACCCCATGGGGTTCACCATCCCAGTCGCCAGCCAGCAGAACACTCCAGAGAGCTTCACGACCGGGTGAACCCCACCGGGTTCACCAGATCTCTTGTAAGCCGAGAACTGCACAGTGAGAAGCATGGCCAGGTGAACCTAGCGGGGTTCACCACGTTTCTTTCGCCTAGAACTTCACAAAGAGAATCACGGGCATGTGAACCTAGCGGGGTTCACCCATGATTCCAACCCAGTCGCGAGCGAGACCGAGTTTCACTCGGTTTTTCCCTGATTTCTCACTCGTTTGGAGTCTGAATTTGGCAAGTAAGGTGTCTATGGAAAGCTCTTTCAGAGGCGAACGCACAAGAAATAAAAGACCTAATTTTCTTACCCTAATTATTGAGTAATTGGGGGATGAATCGGTGCAGGTAGAAGAATACGGCGACGGAGCAATTTTTGGAGATTGAGACACAAGATCATCATGATTTCTTCAGGATTCCTTCGGTTCATCGTCTCCTTCCTCTTAGATTCATTTCCTTGTACTTTTCCTTTCATTAAAAGAGAGATTTTGAGTGTTTCAATGATGATTGTAGCGTAAACCCTATTTCGGGGCTTGGTTGAAGCCCTTTGATGATTCTAATCGCAAACTTTGTATCTATTTTCTTTATTTGGAATGAATTGTGAGCATATTGTACTTTGACATTTTTATTTCATGATTTTACCTTGGCTGAGTATTTTCACGTGTTAGCCGTTACGATTCATATCGAGAGAAGGATCGTAAGGGTGGAATCTCTTAGTAAAACTTGCGAGACCTCGACACGAGAGTGCTTGGTCTTCTCTCGAGGATTTCGCAGTCTGCCATAGAACTCATTGGGTTCGTCTTAGAATGATCCACCACGAGAGTAGGAGGTCAGTCTAAGACGAACACCGGGGTGTACACTCGAGAGAGGGCACCCTGTACCCTAGGGCTAGACTCCTTGTGCAAAACCAATAAACCAAATAATTAATATCTTTCTGGTGCGATTAAGATTATCATTGTGGTGGAAACTGTAGCCTTGATATCTCTCTCATATTTGACCTCTACCGACGTAGTTGCAATTGCTTGTTTTCGATTTCTGTCTTCAAAACCCAATTTCGATTCGCCTAGCTATTAGGACTCGGATTTTCTAGTATTCAACCTTGTTCCCTGTGGGATTCGACATCTTTTATATTACTTCAACATAACCGTGCACTTGTGGAGCATGTCATGTTTTTGGCGCCGTTGCCGGGGATCAACGGTTGATATTAGTATATTTCTGAGAATTGGTAGACTAGGTTTTAGGTTAGTTTTTCTTTACTGCACTGTTATTTTCTTTTTCTCTTTAGTTACTTGCTGTCTTAGAACTTCATAATATTGACTGACCATTTTATGCAAAGAAGTTATAGGGCAGGTACATTCTTTGACATTGATCCAGAGATCGAGCGCACCTTCAGGACAAGAAGGAAGCAAAATCAAATTTTGAAGAAAGAAGTCATGAACCATCCAGAAGGAGAAAATCAGATGGAGCACATTCAGCTTGATGTGAACAATGACCGAGTACCACAACCAATGGGAAACAACTATAACAACAGGACATTGAAAGATTACTCTACTCCTTACACTTATGGTTTTCAATTAGGAATTGCTAGGCCCGCTGTTGAGGCCAATAACTTCGAAATAAAACCAGCTTTCTTTCTATGGTGCAACAAAACCAATTTGGTGGTTCTCCTCTTGAGGACCCCAATATGCATCTCTCTATTTTTCTAGAATATTGCGATATGTTGAAAATTAATGGTGTGTCTGCTGATGCTATCAGGTTGTGACTGTTTCCCTTCTCTCTGAGGGACAGGGCGAGAGCTTGGCTGCACACACTACTTGCAGCTTCGATAAGAACATGGGCAGAGCTTTCTCAATCCTTTCTCTCCAAGTACTTCCCTCCATCAAAGACAATTCAATTGCGAAATCAGATAACGAGTTTCATGCAAAAGGATGGAGAATCCCTATACGAAGCTTGGAAGAGGTTTAAAGATCTCCAAAGGATGTGTCCACACCACGGAGTTGAAACTTGGGTTTTGATCCAAACGTTCTACAGCGGTTTGGATTACAACACAAGACTAACAGTGGACGCTGCAGTAGGAGGCGCTCTGATGAATAGAAGAGTTGAAGATGCAATGAACTTTCTCGAGGACATGTCGATTAACCATCACCAATGGACATCTGAGAGAAGTACTTCTACCGAGAAGTCAGGTAAGTATGACCTTGACTCTTTGACTGCACTTACGGCTAAGCTTGACTCTTGGTCTGTTAATTCGATAGATACTAACTCTATTTCTTGTGAGGTCTGTGGAGATGTAGGTCATGCAGGGGCAGATTACAATAATTCACATAAGTACAATTATTGCGAGAACTTTAAAACATAAATAATAATATTAATCTATGGAGAATCAAAGTACAATTATTCACATAAGTAAAATTATCATCATAAAACTATTCTAACGAAGGTAAAAAGTTATCTAATCATTAAAAATCAAGTGAATTACTCCTCCATGTCCCAAAGATGTTTAAGCTTACATGGAAGGAAGATTACAATAATTCATGTTGAAGGAAATCAAAACAGAGAGAGAACAATTTACCGTATGGCCGTAAAGATGTTTACGGCCGTAATCTGCGATGAACAGCGGCAGCGCCCAGTTTTGTGTTTATTTCTCCTCCGTCTGGGCTCGTTTCTCCTTGAAACTTCTAGTGTGTCCTTCCCTCCTCTAGGCGAAGCTTCAGTGTAACAATCATGGCGAGAGGTTCCCTCTACGCCTCTCGGCACGAGGCCAAACCCTAATCGTCTCTTTGTTTATTGCTCCCTTGATTCTGGATAAAAATTGGTCCTTTCACTTCGTGCGTCTTCTCCTCTTTAAGTCCAGTCCACCACTTCTTTTGGATATCAATTTGGGCTTCTGGATCAAAAGATATGGTCTGCGCAAAAATCGGCCCCGAAAAAATCACGTTTACAAGTTAGAATTATGGCCGTAAAAACTATTACGGCAGTGTCGTAATTTTGAGTCTGTGAATTCTGCGTCAAATTACGGCCCGTGAAATTTATTACGGTCATGCCGTATTTTTTTCTGTAAATTTCTGGACCAAAATACGGGCTGTAAAGATCATTACGGCGGTGCCATATTTCTTCAAATCTCTCGGGTAGAAAATCATCTGTAATTACGGTACCGTGATCTTCTTTACGGTAGTGTCGTAATCTACATGAAAACTCTGGTCAGAAAAATCCCAAAATACGGCACCTCACGGGAATTACGGCAGTACCGTAATTTTGATCTGCGAGTGTAGGGAAATTACGGTACCGTAATATCCATAATGGGGGTGCCGTAATTTGCTCTGAAGCTCTGATTCCTCTGAAATTTGTCGTGTGATCTCTTCTTGATGATGGAAATTTTTCTATGTATTTGATTTTGCTTGAAAACGCCTTAAAATCATGCCTTTTTACCTGAAAATCATGAAAAACCTAAATAGAAGTAGATTTTGCAATATTTGATAAAAAGGCATAAAAATAAGCAAAGTAGTAATAATATGACACAAAAAGATATACAAAATGACATGAAATTTACTATAAATTTCGGTGTCATCAAACACATAAGGCTCAAACTTTGCTTGTCCTCAAGCAAATAGATAGAATAAAGAACTCTACTATGGAAAATATGCTTTTTCATGAAAAAGAAATTTCTAAAATATGATCACTCATGAAATTTTCCACTAACTTTTTGCACGAAATTTCAGTTAAATACATCATCTTCTGAATTTAGTCTTTAATATTCACAGCTTTGATCGAATAAAACTTCGCAACTCACATAATAAACAGAATCTCAGTCTCATGATTTCACCCAATTTTCTGTTTAAATCTATCTTACCTTTGTTTACAGGAATAGGATATCCAAAATCTTTTTCCACACAAATTTTTTTTCTTTTCTATTTCTCTTCCTCTTCTTTTTTTTTTGGCATGTACCCACATAGACCCATATATAATTTTTTATTTGGATTTCAACTCTTATCTTCGGTATCATTGTCAATTTTACACAGTGCCAAGTAGAGGAGTCATTTTCTTTTTATCTCTCTCTTTTTTTTATAGACTTCAACCCATGTCTTAGGTACCACTGTCAATTTTACACAGTGCCAAGTATGGGAGTCTCTCACTATTTTTGGATCTTGGATTCTTTCTTCCCAACAATTAATAAAATAAACTAAACATCAACTAGGTTAATCAATTGACATCAATTCAAAAATTACACTCATATGCTCATTTTATTCAAGTAAGATGCTTTACCCTTAGATTGCATTCATCAAACAACATACCTACCAAAAAAGCTTATGCATCAATCAATGAAGAATTTCAACAAGTAGATATATATTGAAGAAATAAATTCAGCATAATAGGTATATCTCCATTAATAGGCATGCTTGAATGAACATTCATCATCATAGAAAAATCTACCCATCTCTCATCACATGGATTCAAGTCATAAAATTTTTAAACCTCAAAAATGTCATCATCAATGCAATAGGTGTGAAGCATGAAACTCAAACAATCATAGTCAAAAGTGTGACATGATAGACTCAAGCAACTTCATAGAAGAGAAATCTCAATGAGTGATATATCAAAAGCTAATCAAAGATGCAAACCATAATCATGAATAAAAGAGAGTGCAAATGATACTCACAAAACTATATAGCAAGCTCTGACCAAGATACATAAGGCTCAGACCAAAAATAGTGTCGGGGCAGATCCTGCAAGGTCCAAAGATGTGCCTTTTGAAAATTTTACCTACACAATTTAAGGTACATAAGGCTCAGTCTAAAAATAGTCTCTAAAAATAATAATGATAAAAATAATTTTCTCAAAGAAGAATCAGAGATATCATTGATGGTTCAAAGTGTGCTGGTGCAAAGAGCTAATGTGGCTGAGAGGCAGAGGTGGAACAGATGCTAGCTGAAAAGCTGCTAGCAATGATGATGGTGGCGACAGTAGAGTGAGTAATCTCTAGTGGCCTGCTAGAGACTACAGTCCTGGAGGTGAGATCGTCGGCTGGTCGGTGCTAGAAATAATGCTGGATAGATAAAAAAAAATCAGTCACTAATGAAGATTCTGCTGCATAAATAAATAAAATCAATAGAATAAGAGGCAGTAGAAGAAGTAAGAGTCTGCAGATGGTATAATCCAGTGTCGACGGCTGGAAACTGTGAAGTCAGAGGCAGATGCAGTGGTAGCTAGAGGTGGAAGACAATTGCTCTTAAAGATTTCTGGATCTGGAGGCAAAACAAGCTATAAAAGGTAGAAAGCAAAAATAGTGCAGCCAGTGGATTTTTTATGAAAAGTAGCCATACCCAAAAATAAGATTTAATGATCCAAAAAGAAAATGGACAAGACCAAGTTGTAGAATAAGATATGTTCTTTTCAGACGTATGAAAATCAAAAGATCAAAATCTATCAGGAATTTAGGGTATCAACAGAAAGAAGACTACTCAGATTACAAAACTGCAAAAACTGCACAAAAAATTAATCAAATTCGAAAAGTTGCCATGTGTCCTAGAATGGTCAGAAAATATTTTCATGAAAATAACTAATCCACGAGATAGAATGACACATGTTCTTCATATACTATGCGGAAAAATCAGGGTTTCAACTCATTAAAGTATCTTAAAAAGCTGCAGCAAAAGTGCTAATCATAATAGTCAAAAGAAAACTGCTGCATAAATTAATCAGAATCGAAAAGATGCTATTTGTTTTCAAGTGATCCATGGACTTCAAAATTCAGCAAAAATATCTAGATGATAGACAAAGATGAGTACTTCGTGATGGTGCCGAAGATCAAAAATTTTCCGAACCTAGTTTCTTAAAATCGCAGTAAGAAAACACCTACTCAGATAAGCAAAAAGCAGTTCAAAAATTACGGGCATAAAGTTATTTACGGCAGTGCCGTAATGTTCATAAAATTTTATTTTCTTTGCAGAAAGAAAAGAAAAATTAATTCTAAAAATAAACTGAAGTAAAACAAACTAAACTAAGTGATAATGCTTGGGTTGCTTCCCAAGAAGCACTAATTTAAAGGTCATTAGCTTGACCAAAAATCAAATCTCATGGTGAAGTAGGTGAATCAGTACCAAAGTATATAGCATGCAATTTTTTTTCTTTTCCGCTGTCCAAAAAGTTTAGCCACAAATCCAAATATCCAGAATTTTAAATAAATCACAATCAATGTGGCTTTCTTAAATATGCGGAAATCAAAATCAAAATTTTCAACTTCACATAAAGGACATTCAATGATCTTCCTAAATTTATCAGAGAGCAAAATCATAAGTCCTTTCTTCAGATTTATATTTTCAATGGCTATAGGACTTTGTTCCAAAAATATAAGCATTGGATCATCAAAATAAACTTTCTGTCCCAAATCAGGTTCCTCAATAAAGCACAGTTTTTCAAATACATCAGAAGATTCAATAGTAGATATGGGCAAAGTATCAAAGTGAGATTCATTCAAATCCTTATCAAGATCCTCAAGTCTAACATCAAATAACTTATAAATTTCAAAATTATCATCAAAATCAAAGTGAGACTGTTCAAAATCAATTTCCCTATGTCTTTCCACAAATAATTCATCATCAGAAGAATCAATATCAGAATCATACAAAAAATCATAATGAGATTTATTAGAATCAATAGAATCAGAGTCAACCATAAAAGACTTATCATTAATCTCAGCAATATCACCAAAATCAAAGTGGGGCTCATCAATGTCCGTAATTTTCAACCCTTTATCAAACTCATCAGATTTAACCATAAATGATACAACATCAAAAGAATCAATTTTAGCAAAAGAGGGCTTTTCAAAATCAATTTTCTCAAACTTTTCTACAAACAAGTTATCAGAAGAATCAGTTTTACAATCATCAAAATCAGAGTGAGATTCATTAATATTCACATAAGGCTCAATCTCAAAACAGTCATAATCAGAGGGGGATTTTTCTAAATCAATTTCTTCAGTTTCCAAATCAAATAAACAATCTTGTTGTGCTAACTGGGCTTCTAAAATTTCAGAATTAGCAGTTAAAGATTCTACTTGAGAAGCAAGCTGACCAATTATTCCCTTAAGATCTTCAATTTCCTTACTTCGATTCATCATGATTTGGCTTTGATTTGACATGAATTTTTCAAACATTATCTCTAAGCTAGATTTTTCAGTTTTCTCAAAGTATGGTTCAGAAACATTGTTTGAGCAATCATCAGAAAAAGAATATTGATTATCTTGGTACCATGGTGCATTGGGATTTGCATGATTTCTAAATTGACATTCAGAAGCATAATGATCATTACATTTACAGATATTACATCTAATAGAAGGAATAGAGTGTAATTTCAATATATTTGCAAGAGTGCATCGTGAATCATCTTCATGTTTATCTTGTGGCATGTATACCTCATTTCTTTGAGATGCCCATAAATTGTGATGAAAAGACATATTTATCAAATCTATTAAGAACAAAAAGATAATCCAACACCAATCACAAATTATTTTTTTTAGAATATATAAAAAAATAGAAAATCAAAAACACAAGTAAATTCACAAATTTCAGAAATTCTCAGTTCTATCACAACTTCTGAAAATCCAAAACCTGCAAAAACTTAAATGTAAAACAAACAAAACTTAGTCTAGCAATACTAACAACTATTTTGACATTAACAAAACTAAGGTCCCCGGTAACGACGCCAAAAACTTGTTGTGATCCGAAAGGACACACTTTTAAATACAAGTAGGTAGACTTGCTTTAGGTGTCGCGGCCAAAACCTAAGTATTGGCGCACCGTGCTATTGTCACTCCCTGACACGGCTCCAGAAACTTGTTGTCTCTAAACTTGTAGTGTCCACAAGTGCACGGATACTCGAAGTAATAAAGAAAATATCGATCCCACAGAGACCTTATTGTTAAGTACCAAATAATTATTTTCTTACTAGCTACGCAAATCGAATATGATGCAAGTAATTAATAGAAAGAATGCAAAGATAAACTGGGCCTAGGGTTTCATCCATCTTAATTTCAATGATTAGATATAAATAAAAGGTCGTCAGACTAATTTTATTATGATAAAGACGTAATTTACTTCATTAAAGGGATCATCTCACTTTCATGCAGACAATCATGCAGGGATCGATCCTCACTTTTGCGCAAGATCTATCTGAACGCTGAAGATAAGTAAATCATCAATCAAAGAATTCAAAGATCACTTTCGTGCATCTAAATTCTAAGTTGATTGTCTCAAGTGGAATCTCAAGGATCACTTTCGTGTATCCGAGTCTCAACACAAGTTCTACTTATGGCTTTCCGACGACTCAATCCTCACTTTTGTGCAAGATCAAATCAAGTCTAAAATAATAACTCGACCGTAGATTCAAATTATCAACATGGCAATAATATCACTAAAATCAAATAATAAGAACTAATCTAAGTAAGTTCCTATCATGCAATTCTAGGATTCCAAGTTCTCAAGCAAGTCACCTTTCGGTCCTTATTGCGAGAACTATAAAACATGAATGATAATATTAATCTATGGAGAATTAAAGTACAATTATTCACATAAGTAAAATTATCATCATAAAACTATTCTGACAAAGGTAAAAAGTTATCTAATCATTAAAAATCAAGTGAATTACTCCCCCATGTCCCAAAGATGTTTAAGCTTGCATGGAAGGAAGATTACAATAATTCATGTTGAAGGAAATCAAAACAGAGAGAGAAAACAATTTACGGTACGACCATAATCTGTGACGAACAGCGGCGGTGCACAGTTTTGTGTTGATTTCTCCTCCATCTGGGCTCGTTTCTCCTTGAAACATCTGGTGTGTCCTTCCCTCCTCTAGGCAAAACTTCAGTGTAAAAATCACGGCGAGAGGTGCCCTCTATGCCTCTCGGCGTGAGGCCACACCCTAATCGCCTCTCTATTGATTGCTCCCTCGATTCTAGATAAAAATTGGTCCTTTCACTTCGTGCGTCTTCACCTCTTTAAGCCCTATCCGTCACTTCTTTCAGATCTTAATTTGGAGTTCTGGATCAAAAGATATGGTCCGCGCAAAAATCAGCCCCGAAAAAATTGCGTTTGTAGGATAGAATTACGGCCGTAAAAACTATTACGGTAGTGCCGTAATTTTGAGTCTGTGAATTCTACATCAAATTACGGCCTGTGAAATTTATTACGGCTGTGCCGTATTTTTTTCTGTAAATTTCTGGACCAAAATACAGCCCGTGAAGATCATTACGGCGGTGCCGTATTTCTTCAAATCTCTCGGGTAGAAAATCATCTGTAATTACGGTACCATGATCTTCTTTACGGCAGTGCCGTAATTGCCATGAAAACTCTAGTCGGAAAAATCCCAAAATACGGCAACTCACAGGAATTACGGCAGTACCGTAATTTTGATCTGCGAGTGCAGGGAAATTACGGTACCATAATATCTATAATGGGGGTGCCGTAATTTGCTCTGAAGCTCTGATTCCTCTGAAATTTGTCATGTGATCTCTTCTTGATGATAAAAATTTTTCTATGTAATTGATTTTGCTTGAAAACGCCTTAAAATCGTGCCTTTTTACTTGAAAATCATGAAAAACCAAAATAGATGTAGATTTTGCAATATTTGATAAAAAAGGCATAAAAATAAGCAAAGTAGTAATAATATGACACAAAAAGATATACAAAATGGCATGAAATTTACTATAAATTTTGGTGTCATCACCGGGGACCTTGGTTTTTGTCAATATTGAAGATATTGAAAGTAATGCTAGACTAGGTTTTGTTTATTTTATGTTTTACATTCTATTTTTTTTGTTCTTTTGAGTTTATCAGGACCTCTAGTTCCTTTAGACCTTGAGATAAATAAAGCTCTTAGACTACGCAGAAAACTCAGATTTCAAGAGAGACAAGAAGAAGAAGTAACCATGGCAGAACGGAGATCACTTAGGGACTATGCAGCCCTTAATCCGCAAGAAATACACTCTAGCATTGCTAGACCGGTTATAGAGGCTAACAATTTTGAGATCAAGCCTGCTTTCTTTTCTATGATCTGGCAAAATCAGTTTGGAGGATCTCCTCTTGAAGATCCTAATCAACATCTTGCTTTATTTCTTGAATTATGTGATACAATTAAGATTAATGGTGTTTCTAACGATGCATTGAAACTAAGATTGTTTCCTTTTTCTCTTAGGGACTGCGCGCGTTCTTCGCTTCAAGCTCAACCTATCGGTACCTTCACCACATAGGAACAACTATCTAATGCTTTCTTGATGAAGTACTTTCCACCCAGCAAGACCATCCAGTTAAGGAACCAGATTATAAGCTTTGCACAACGGGATGGCGAATATTTTAGTGAGGCATGAGAGTTTTTAATGATTTGCAATGGAAGTGTCCTCACCATGGCCTTGAAAATTGGGTTTTAATTCATACTTTTTACAATGGTTTATTGTATAATACCCGTCTGACTGTTGATGCTGCTGCAGGAGGAGCCCTCATGAGTAGAACAATTGAAGATGCTTTCAAGTTGCTGGAGGAGATGACTTTAAATCACAACCAATGGACTACAGAGAGGGGAGTGCTATATCGACCTCGTCATGGTAAGAATGAAAGTGATAACTAGCACACTTTGGCTGAAAAGGTAGATTCTTTGTGCAACAGATTTGACTATTTTTAAATGCAAACTGCTGTAATTTCATCTTCTGTTGTGTGTGATAGTTGTGGTAATAATAGTCATTATTCTGAAGAGTGTAAAGTCATTGCTAATTAGGGAACTGAATAAGTTAATGTTGTGGGGGGTTATAATCAACGTAGAATCAATGATCCTTATTCTAGTACTTACAACCCTGGATGGAGGAATCAGCCCAATTTATCTTGGAAAAGTAATAACAATGTATGGGGACAAGCTGAGAATAGAGGGTACCCATAAAGGCAAAATCAGAATCAAAACCAACCCCAAAATTCTAGTGTAGAGTCCATGCTTGAAAAGTTTATGGCTAATCAAAATCAATTCATGACAAATCAAAATATGGAAATTGAAGATCTTAAGGGGTTGGTTAGCCAACTTGCTTCACAAGTAGGATCATTAGCAACCCACAATAAAATATTAGAAAATCAAATAGCACAACAAGCAAGCACTTCTTATAGACCCCCAGGAAAATTACCTGCTAAACCTAAATTAAACCCTAGGGAGCACTGTAATGCTATAATTACTAGGAGTGGGAGGCAATTAGATGAACCCAAAGGGAAATATGAGGACAATGAAAGAGAGCCTAATAATGAACTTGACAATGAACTAGACTTGGAAAAATCTTCTGTGCATGAGCAGTCCCATACTAGTTTGCCACCTCATAAGGGTGATGAACCTAAAGGTGATGAGCCATGTCAGGTTGATGTTTCTAAACCTAGTTCTCCTGCACCATATAGGCCACCAATACGCTTTCCCCAAAGATTAGTTCAAGAAAAATTAGACAAACAATTTGGAAAATTTCTTGATGTCTCGAAAAAGCTTTATATTAACATTCCATTCACTGAAGCTTTATCTCAAATGCCCACATATGCTAAATTTTTGAAAGAAATTTTGTCTAATTAGAGAAAGATAGAGGACTATGGTACTATGGCTTTAACTGAAGAGTGTAGTGCTATTATCCAGAATAAACTGCCACCAAAATTAAAGGATCCAGGTAGTTTCTCTATTCCTTGTTCTATTAGGAGTATGACTTTTGACTGAGCCTAATGTGATTTGGGTGCTAGTGTAAGCCTAATGCCATTAACTATTTATAGGAAATTGGACATTGGCGAGCATAAACCAACTTCAATATATTTGCAAATTGCTGATTCATCGATAAAGTATCCAGTTGGTATTTTAGAAAATATTCTAGTTCAAATAGATAAGTATTTCATTCCAGCAGATTTTGTAGTTCTTGAGATGGAGGAAAGTCATAAGAATCCAATTATTCTTGGTAGACCATTTTTGGCCACAGCAGGAGCAGCCATTGATGTGAAGAAAGGAAAACTCACGTTTGATACTTGTGAAAATATAATTGAGTTTGATTTAATAGATTCATTGAAAAAAGCATCGTTTTCGGGATCATGTTGTAGTATTGATTTGGTTGATAATGTTGTTAGTGATGTGCACAATTTATTTGATGAACCTTCTATTATTGAAAATGGCACTTTTTTCTGAGTGTGTAAATAGAGGATTTCAGGAGAAAACTGATTCAATTCCTGTAAAGAAAAAGAAGAAGAGATGAAGAAGAAAAGGAAGATTGAAATTGCTTGACAGAGGAAAAAAGATCTAAGTAAAGTTGGACACTGTTTCTTGAATGAGCCTTATGTACCTAGAAGTGGTGAACAAAACATTGAGAAATCAGAATGGCGACTGAAGGCACCACCACGATCAAATCCGAGTGTAGAACGGTCAAGCTAATGACCTTTAAATAAGTGCTTCTTGGGAGGCAACACAAGCACTCTTACTTAGCTTAGTTTCTTTTATTTTAGTTTATTTTTAGAGTTAATTTTTCTTCTCTTTTTGCAAGTAAAATCGAGTTTGGTACAAAAATACGGCACCGCTGTAATTAAAATTACGGGTCGTATTTTCGGTCCGTTTTCGACCAGAAAGTTTTGATGCCATTACGGCACTGCCGTAAGTATTTTTACGGGCCGTATTTTCGCTCGAAATCTTCCCAAGAGTTTTATCGCTTTTACGGCACTGCCATAATGCCTTTCACATGCCGTAATTTGTGTTGGTTTTTGACACGAAACTTTCTGAAATTTGTTCGTATTACGGTAGTGCGGTAAACATTTCTATGTGCCGTATTTTGTGTCAAAAAAAATTATGCTCATTTTTACGGCACCGTCGTAATCATTTATACGGTATCGTAATTCCAGTCTATTTTTGACCCGAGAGTTTTCAGACGTTTACGGCAGTGCCGTATAGAATATTACGGCCCGTGTTTTCAAAATTTCCCTATTACGGCACCGCTGCAATGTAAATTACGACCGTAATTCTATCACCCTACATGATTTACTCTGCCATTTTTAGGGTTTATGTACCGTGTTTTTGGGATTTCACTCGTTCTCTCGCACCGACCTCGAGCTTCCAACCTACCCTTGCCTTCAGAGCTCACCGACAACCCTTCCCGTCCAGCTCCGGTTGCCAATTTGGTACTATCTTGCCTGATCTTTTCATTATGGTGAGTTTTGATGAGATTTCCGCCCCTTTCTTGTTTTCTTCCGATTCTTGGTCAATTTCTAAAATGTTTGCTCGCATTTTCTCCTTAGATGACAGGCAACTCCTCCTAGTTCGTTTCTAGAAAATTTTGACTAATTTTGGAGTTATTTTGAACCTCAAACGAGCTCAATCGGCTGTGTTCTTCAGTGTACTATTACGCCCTCATCCTTTTCGAGTGAAAATTTTTAGGTTTAAGCTTGGATTTAGTTGATTCTTGTTTCTATGATGCTTGTTAAGTAAAGATGTTCATTCCTAAGGAAATTGAAAGTGTAATTTCTATTAGAACTGGATTTTTGCTATATTGTGTTCAAATTTCAGTTTGCAGCCTATTTCAACACAAGAGGTAATCAGATTCATCAGATGGCACCAAGAGTAAAATTAGTGGTCATAAAGAAGAAGGGAAAGGCACCAACTGAACCCTCAACTCCCCCAATTCCCTATGGTATCATTTTTATGGATGAAATCCAAGAAACCAGATACAACCAATTGGTAACCAGAAGAGTTGTCAACGCAAAGTATGCAGATCGACGCACACTAGAAGCATTGGGACTTTATGACGATGTTTTTTGGATGTTCGACCAAATAAGAGCAAAACTATTCTTTCAAATGACACCGGCCACATATCTTCCTTTAGTTTTGGAATTCTTAAGCAGCATGGATATGGAGTTTGAGGAGTTCACTAATAGTCATGCTGACGGGGAGATCACTTTCAGATTAGCTAACATTGAAAGGAAGCTTACTTTGAGAAACATCAGATCCATTTTCACTTAGCATCAGGGGGATACACCCAAGTGCCAGTGGGTTTCATAGAGAATGTTTTCTGGAACCAAATCACTAATGAAACCCATTTTTCTGCAGTTTCACCCCGTGCCTCAAAGATGTCAAATCCATGTATTAAATATGTTCATAGAGTGTTGGCTCACACAGTCTTTGGGAGAGGTGATAGTGATGGCATGGTCCGTCAATCTGAGTTATATTTCTTGTGGGGGATGTTGCACGGATTTCCAGTTGATGTAGCTTTCCTTCTAATAAAGCACATGGATAAGGTTGCCAGGGCTAAGAGGGGGGCGATTGCGATAGGAGGTTTGATCACTCCTATAGCCCTTCATTTGAATGTCGAACCCTATGGGGTTGAGGTGGTTAAGGGAAATGCAAGATTGGACATTGAATCTTGCATAGCCATGAAGATGATTGTCAAAGAGGGGGATATCTTCTGTTTGGTTCTTGGACTTGGAGCCCCCACCTTGCCTCTGTCTCACATTGAGAAGACCAATATCAGAAATCAAGCTAATTGGAGGCTTTCACCAAGCGATGCCGAGGCTGCCTTCACACAACCTTTGGATTCTGTACCACCACCACCCACCTAGGGTGGAAGAGATGACCCATTCGATATGGGTATGGACTCACCTTCCCACCATGCTGCAGATTCTTCCCATCATGATGGAGGTTCTTCTCACAGACCTAGTGGAGGATGGCCCAGTGCCCATGACCTAGGGTTTCAAGTCCTCTCTGCTAAGATGTACCGTAAGGGACGTCTCATGGAGAGGATGCTTGATTCTATGGGGAGGATGACTGACTCTATGGATTATATTCACCAGGATGTTGAAGAGCTAGGCAACTACATGGAGGAGATTGGGAATTTCCTCTATGACCGTTTTGGTTTTGAGGACACCAGGAGAGGTGGAGTCTATGGTGGAGACCAGGGAGGGCAGCAGGATGATCCTATGGATGCAGCCGTTGAGGACACAGAGGAGATTGGATTCGGTGCTGATGAGTAGAGTTTTGTGAGTATTCCTTTTCCTTATTTCTTTGCATTCCATTTTCCTATCTCGTTGATGTTTCATGTGTTTATAGGGAAGGATAACTCCTTCAAACTTCTTGTGTCCGCCGATGCTATCCTACTTTGCTTTAGTTTGACTCTATCATGATTTGATTGGGTTGTATAACTTTAATTCTGAATTTGTTCTGATATTGATTCGATTGGGTTGTATTGATATTTGATGATATGATTGAGATTGAGCACCTTGTTTAGGTGCATTCAGATGCATAATTGAATGTATGGTTTTACTGTATGCGATCCCCTCTTGTTATAATTATCTTGTGGTGTGGTTTGTTTTTGAGGAACTTCTATTGATAGTATGATTTTCTTGATAATGAATGTGTCTATACCTATGAATAGGACTAGACCTATTGGGTCGAATTTATTTCTCTTATATATATCTACCCATTGGAATTTTTCATTGATTGATGAATAAAATTTTGGGTGAACATGCTATTTGATGAATTTGGTTTGAAAAGTGAAGCTACTTCTTTAAACAAAATTAGCATATGAGTATGATTTTTGAATTGATATTGATTGATTAATTTAGTTGATGTTCATCCTATTTGCTATTTGTAGGGAAGAAAGATTCCATGATCCAAATTAAGAGAGTGATGACTCCCTTACTTGGCACTGCGCAAAATTTGTAGTGGTACCAAAGACATGGGTTGTAGTCAAAATGAGAGAAAAATAAAAATCAAGAGAATGACTCCTCGTCTTGGCACTGTGTTGATTTGTGGTGGTACCTAAGTTAAGAGTTGAAGCCCAAAGAAAAATAGTATGTATCTATGTGCGTACATACCATGGAGAGAAATCGTTTCACATTAACTCCGCTATCTTTGGTAAAATTCTTCCTACCAAAAAGATATGAGCTCTATTACATTGATTATGTGATCAATGTACTCTAACTTCGTCACCAGAAAAAAGATGGTAATCGAATTAGAGAATGTGAACGATACATAAAAGGGAGGAACTAAAAAATTTCTAAGTGGAAAAAGATCTTGGAAATCCTATTCCTGTAAACAAAAGTATGATAGGTTTGAACTGAAACTGGGTGAAATCTTGAGATTGAAATTCTACTTATTATACAAGTTGCAAAGTTTTTTTTGTTCAAGCTGTGGATCTTGAGAATTGAATTCAAAGGATGATATGTTTATTTGAAATTTTATGAAAAAATTTGTGAGATTTTTCATCGGTGATTGTTGACACTATCCGCAAGTGCACGGAAATGTCGAAGTAATACAAAAGATATCGAATCCCACAGGGAACAAGCTGAGTACCAAAAAAATCTAATTCTTGGAATCTAAGCTGATCAAATCGTGGTTTTTGGTAAAACTAAAACTAAGCGAAATCGTAAGCAAGAAATCAAACAACTACGATAAGGAAAATATATGAGAGAGAATATCAAGGCTTGGGTTTCCACCACTCTAACGATTTCAATTGCGCTAAGAAATAAATATCTATTACAAGGATTTACAAATATGCATAAGGAATCTACCCTATGGTACAAGGTGCCCTCTTTCGAGTGTACACCTCGATATTTATCTAGAACGTCTCCTACTTTCGCGGTGGACCGCTCTAGAGAAACCCAATGGGTTCCGTGGTAGATTATGGAACCTCGAGCAAAGAACAAGCACTTTCATGTCGAGCCTTCGCAAGATTCACAAAGAGGTTCCGTCGTTACAATCCTACTTTCATTATGAACTGTAATAACTATGACATGATAATACTTGGCCGGAGTAAATATCAAGACATAAATACTTCAAGTGAAATATGCTGAGAATATGATCCAAATAACAAAGTTAACACAATAATTGCAAATAGAAATTGTCAGAGGGCTTCAACCTAGCCCTGAAATAAAGTTTACACTACAACCATCGTCGAAACGTTAAAAGATCTCTCTTTGTACATAGGAAAATCACAGGAAAAGGTTTCTAAGAGGGAGGATACGATGAACCGAACGAAATAACCAAGGATTGCTGAGTTCCGACGATCGAATCTCCAAAAATCACCCCAAAGTCGCCTGTTCACCGTGTTCGTCTGCCCTAGCCGCTTTGTCACAAGATTTCTCTCTCTTTAGGTCACGGAAATTGGGGTTTTTAGACTCTATTTGTTCTCCTTCGAATAAGCTTTCTTAAAAGTCTTCCCTTGCCAAATTTGGACATCAATCGGGTTCAAAATCGCCAAAATACTCAATGGGTGTCGGTCAACTCGCCCTAACTCGCCTTTTCTTCGATTGCTCCCCAAATATGGCACAAGAATTAGGGCTTTTATGTTCCTTGCCCTCTCCTTCGAATCGGCTTTCCAAAGAATCCTCACTTGCCAAATTTGGACTTGAATCGGGCTCAAAATCATGGAAAAACCAAGTGGAAGTCGGGCTTTCCAGAAAGCATCACGGGTGAACCCCGCCTGGTTCACCTGGTGGTGAAGTGTTATGTGTAGTTCTGTTGTGAAATAATCACAGGTGAACCCGGCGGGGTTCACCTGGTGGTGAAGTCCATGGTATATTTCTGCGCGGGTTTTATTAGATAGAATCACGGGTGAACCCCGTGGGGTTCACCTGCCCATGAAGCGTGTGGCGAATTTCGAATACATTGACATCATCGGTGAACCCCACCGAGTTCACCAGGCAGTGAAATGCGTGGTGAGTTTCGTCCTTCGGCAAGATCACCGGTGAACCCCGCCGGGTTCACCTGGCCGTGAAGTCCAGAAAAAGCTCTAATTGAGCCCAAATTTTACGGGCAGCTTCGTCTTCTCATAAGGAATCACCCCATGCTTTTAGATTCTTCAAAATGCCTTTAAAATTGGGTGATTTTACCTAAAATTCAATAAGATAGACAAAAAGTGAAGATTCTGAAGTTTTTAACTAAATAAGCCTGAAAGGAGTGTAAAAACATTAAAATAGGCCTAAATTCATCCTGGAAAGATAATAAAAATCACTACTAAAATGCAAGGCATCAATTGTATTTTAGAAATTTATTCTTCATGAGAAACTCTTTTCCTTTGATCAATTTTTGATTTTGCTTGAGGATAAGCAAAATTTGAGCCTTATGTATTTGATGACACGAAAATTTATAGTATATTTTGTGCCATTTGATAGGTCTTTTGTGTCAAATTCATGCTCTTTTGCTTATTTTTATGCCTTATTTATCAAATATTATGGAATCTACACCTTTTCTAGTTTTTGATCAATTTCAGGTAAAAAGACATTATTTTAAGGCATTTTCAAGCAAATTCAGATGCATAGATGAATTACCATCATCAAGACAAGATTGCATGACAAATTTCACGCAATTCAAAGCTTCAGACCAAATTACGGCTGGGCTGTAATTAATATTACGGTACCGTGGTTTCACTGCACCTACACAACAAACCACGGCATTACCGTAATTTCAGAGCGTTGCCATATTTTGGATCGATTTTCGTACAAAAGGTTTACAGAATTTACGGCATTGCCGTAAACAATATTACGGGCCGTATTTTGAGGCGATTTCTGACCAGAAAGATTTACAGAAAATACGGCACTGCTGTAGTGCATATTAGGGTACCGTAATTCTGGTCGAATTCTGTACAGAAGAACTCTGTAGTTATTACGGCATTGCCGTAAAAATTTTCACGGCCGTAATTCTAACCCAGGCGGCAGATTTTTTCGGACTTTTTGAAGCCTGATTCTTGTGCGGATGATTGCGGACGATCTGGACCATCAATTTGATATTCGCAAAAAGGAAAATACTCGTCAAACCGAGGAAAGGAGACACACATGAAAAGCCCCAATTTTGATCCACGTTCGAGAGAGAAATCGTGATCTTCACTGTCGCCATAGGTTTTGCTGCCGCGAAGTGTACAGTGAATCTCCGGCCATGAAATTTGAAGGGGAGCTGCACCTAGAGGAGGAGAACATACCCCAGGAGTTTCAGAGCGAAAGGAGATCGATTGGAGGAGAAATCAACAAAAAGGTATCATCGCCACTATTCATACTCGAAATTACGGCTGTAATTTTCATTACAGCCGTGCTGTTAGTTAAATTTCTCCTTTCTCTTCAATTTCTGATCTTTCGAAACCATGGTTTATTGTAATTCTTCAACTATGCTAGCTTAAACACCTTTTGGGACATAGGAGTGTAATCCCCTTAATTTCTTAATGACTAGATGATTTTTATTTCGTCAGGATAATCTTACTATGATAATTCTACTTATGTGATGATTGCGCTTAATTCTCCATAGTTTCATATTATCAGCATGATTTAGAGTTTTTGCGATATGGACTGAAAAGTGACTTGCGATAACTTGGAACCCTACAATTGAGATTTAGGAACTCATCGTAAGAAATTAAGTTTGTTCTTATTTCTAGATTTTAGAAGTTTATTGCCATGATTGATAATCTGATCTACGATTGAATTATTGAAATAAACATAATGATACTGTAAGAAATCAAGTATCGGATCGTTGGAGAACCGTAAGTAGAACCTGTGAAAACTAAAGTATGAGAGTATTTAGTTTTCACTTGAGATGATTGACTTAGAATTTGGATGCACGGAAGTGATCTTTGAGTTCTTTGTCAATGATTTACTTATCTTTAGCATTGAATAAATCCTACGTGAAAGTGAGGATTGGTTCTTTGTAAATTGTTTGCGTGAAAGCGAGATGGTTTCTTTATAAAGTAAATTATATCTTTATCATAATAAGAATAAACTAACAAACACTTATTTGGATATAGTCATAGAAATTAAAGTGGATGAAACCGTAGTCCCAGTTTCTCTCTCTGACTTTTTCATGTATTTTCTGATAGTTTGCTTTCATCATTTTCGATTGCCTACCTAGTGAGAAATTGTTCATTCGGTACTTGACAAATGAGGTCTCTGTGGTTTGATATCTTATTTATTACTTCGAGTATCTGTGCACTTGCAGACACAACATTTTTAGATCAATTTGAGAGGTTTCTTCTGCCTGTGGTTCTTGCTCAAGCTCAATATATGGCACATATTCTAGGATAGAAGTATTCTTATCTATACAATGAATACAGTCATTATGTTCATCAAACAAAGTATGTACATCATTTACAATATCATTTATAATATTTACACTACAACAAGATCCTGTGTAAGAAGGTTTTTTCAAAGTTTATGATAAGTCAAACGCAACAGTGTTTTCCACAATATTTAAAGTGAGCTTACTATTTTTTACATCAACTATAGCACTTGCAGTAGCCAAGAACGATCTACCTAGGATGATGGGGATTTTGGATTTCTCTTCCATTTCGAGTACCACAAAATCATCAGGGATGAACAATTTACCTACCTTAATTGGGACGTCTTCAAGAACTCCAATGGGATATTTGACCAATTGATCAGTGAGCTATAAAGATATAGAGGTGGGTTTGGGCTCACCCATGTCATGTTTTTTTAATTTAGATATAGACATTAAACTTACACTAACACCAAGATCACATAAGGCTTTATCAAGGGACATATCCCCAATTAAACACAGTATAGAGAAATTAACTGAATCTTTTAATTTAGGTGATAACTTATTTTTGAATGATGGCACTGTTTTACTTAGTCAATGCCATAGTGCTATAGTCCTTTAATTTTCTTTTATTTGATAGGATCTCTTTTAAAAATTTTGCAAGAGTAGGCATCTAAGATAAAACATTGTTGAAAGAAATATTTATATATAGTTGTTTTTTGAAACATCTAGAAATTTCCTAAATTTTGCTTATATGAGTTCCTAGAGAATGTTGGGGTATGCCCTTAAGGCTAATGTTTGAGGCCTTAGGATTCTATCAGTATCATGTATAAACTCTTATGTGTATAAAGGCAATGGCTGTTATTCAGTATGTTACATTGTCTGCTGCAATAAGTGTACTTCTGAATAATGTCTCAATGCTGTTCAGCTAGGCTGACATGCTGTAATGTCCTTAGTCGAGATATCTTGGTGAACATGAGACAGCCTTGATATGATTGAGACTAATATGTGTTCTAATCTTATAGGATGCTTCGAGCATGGAATAAGATGTAGACTCATGGGTACATTGGATGTACTGGACAGACCCTACTAGGATATTCAATTGCTTGTCACAATGTTAATAATCCTTATATACAAGCAAGTGGCATACTTCCTCTGACTTGAGATCACTTGTGTTTCTAAATGATAATTGTCATTGTTTTGAGGTAGTTCAATATCATTTGAAACATAATGGTAATAGACTATCTTGGATAATGATCATGAGTCAGGTTAGGGCACTAGTGATAGATATAGGATTGCCGTCTCCTTGTTTAAGGAGTGTGATGTTCTAAAGGGGGCCCCCCCTGCATGAGATGATTGAGAAAGTGTATGGCTATACCATGATGACTATGTTCATCTGATCTAGTCATGCTCATCATATTGGAATAACAAGCTTGACACACTTGTCCAATAAGAACATCCAGTGGCAAAGGAAACATGTATGTTTAGTGAAGTGGATTCACACTTGAGCTGTGGTTTGGGTGAAGTCTTGGAAGACTCTTTCCTTTATATCGGGAGACAGTGATGTGTTGCTAGATACCCCTCACTGATTGTGATAACGTTATTTATCGTTACCGACATTTAAAGGATACCCTTAGGGTCGCACAATTTGGTGATATGGCTTACTTGAGTCAGATCGTGTGGACTGGATTGTTTTGATTCAGTTTAAAGGAGTTTAAACTCTGATTGTAAGTGAGATCCGGTCTGATCATGTTTGATTGATTAGGGCTTGAGATCGGTAAGCTTCGATCGAGAGTATTGATGCTAGATCGGTGAGATCAAGAGCATCAAGAGATGTACGGTTAGATCTTGAACCTTCATGGTTCATATGAGATTTAGACCATGGCTTGGCTTGGTTCAATTTGGTCTATGGACCAAATGCAATTGGACCGAATTCAATTGAACCGGTTCACATTTGTAATCGCTTGGTTCAATTGAATTGGCGTTGTGGATTAGTTCACAAGACATGAACGCATGTCTTGATGACTTTCCATTATGGGAAGTCTTGTAACGCCTAACGCGAAAAACGCCGATTGCCTCAATGCCTCTTATTTTTCGAAGCTCTCTCATTTTTGGAGGCTCGTCCAAGGGGATCGTCAAGATCGAAGAGGGAGAGCTCTCGGCTAGCAAGGAGGATCATCTCATCTCCTCAACACAAAAGGACACCTTGGCATTTTTGCTAGCACAAGAATTGCGCAAGGAGGAAGTCTTCATCACCTTTGTGTGTGTCTTCTTTGGAGGAGAGCCTTTTTCGCCCTCTTGCTTCCAAGGCGCCATCCTAGTCATGGCCATGGTGAGATTTTCACTTGATCTATGAAAAGCAACCAAGTTGATTATATGGTCATACTACATGCGATCCTATAGAGACCCTAATTCCGCCCATGCAAGTATTTTAATTTGCGCATGCTTAGGGTTTCACCCCCTTACTTTAGGGACCTCCAATTGGTATCAGAGCATAGGGTTTTCGGTATGATCTATATGATTGCTTTGAAGTGTTTGTGATCCATACATGATGCTATGTTGCGCTTACTTGATGCTTTGTTTACATGCGTTTACATGATGCTATGTTGCGCTTACTTGATGCTTTGTTTACATGCGTTTACATGATGCTATGTTTACATTGTTTGTTTGCGCTTGTATCATTGTTACAAGAAGTTTGCGCTTATGCCTAGATCTAAGGGTTATCAACATGCTAGATATTAGATGTATCTTGTTTTCTCAAGAACCGCATGTTGTTTGTTTGCGCATTGTTGTAGATGTTTTATCAAAACATACATCTTGCGCGCTTATCACCATTAGATCTAAATGGCGCCTGCTATAAACCCTTAGACGGGTTAGTAGGGTTGAAGTCATCCTCTAAGTAAGATCCAACCAGTCTGATCAGACCATCTGACAGCCTAGATGGGTCGACCAGATGGCACCTGTGCGCAAGCACGAGGTGGCTATAGGTCGACTGCGGACAGGCGTGTAGCGAGGTCTGGTTGAGACAACCAATGAACACTCTTGAGTTAGGCCCGGGGTCACACCCGCTTGCCAGAACTCATGAGGTTGTTCAGCCCTTGGCGCATGCATGGTTGACCATTAGGTCAACTCAAGTCAGTTAGGACTTGGTGCATGCAAGGGCAGTGGATCTGACTAGATGGATGAGTGGATCCCTATTAATGGACCGTTGTAAGGTAGTAGGGCACATAAGACAAGTAAAATTGATTCCAATGGGATTTTGAAAATTTTATTTTGTCTATGGATCACATGTTCATTGGATGTATACCATGTTGCTAGTCTATTTCATCTTATGTGGGTTGCCCTTTTAATGTGTGCCGTGCTGGGGCCTGCGAGCCTGGTAAATTGTAAATTAATATTATTGTGATCTGCGCATCACATTTTTAATTAATTTATTGTATAATTGACCTGCGAGTCAATCTTGTCTAGATAGATTAAAATGTATTTTAATCAGACAAGAGTTCAAAGCACACATGGCAGAGGCGCATTCACCTGGTGGGCGCTTGGGCCCTGGGCTGGGCCAGATGAGAGGCAAAAACCCAAGAAGAGCTCAAGTGAAGACTTAAGTTAACTTAAGGTCTTACCTAGGCTTAATGGGCGTTTACCACATAAGATCATCATGCTTTCTTTTATTGCGTAAATAATTAGACTTGCATGATTTATTTATCTTCTGCTATCACCATAGGGTTTGTATGATAGTTAAGAAGATAAAAGACCGTTAAAATCCAACGCTAAAATATCAAGCTCGATAGCCTTCTGACGCGAAACCTCACTGTTCTGACTATCGTTGGAGCCGTGTTGTACCCACTCAGTGGGCACGTCCATCTATCTTCAGACGGTGTGTGATTTCACCTGCGTGTTACAGAGAAGGGATTTATCGCTTCTCGTTGCTCAGCATAGCACGTGGTGGTCCAGGGAGTAGGTCAGGTCAGCTTGACCATGTTGGCTATATATGGGGCATATGGTAGCTATATGGAGGCAGCCATTTGTGGGATCAGAGACTGTGTTGTACCAACTCAGTTGGCACAGTCTGCTGGATTGCCCAGATGAAGGGGAATCGCACGGGTTGGCGATTGGCAGGGACTGCCTACCAGAAATTAGTACTTGTACTCTCTGTGCATCTTATCTCGCCTGAGCGGGACGCGGAGACCAAGTATGAAATCTGGATCCCATCTCACTAAAAGAGTGTTACTCTTTCGGACTGTTTAATGGATTTTTCAGTCAGACAAAATAGTGAGAAAAGAATCTTTCTTAAGTCCTGGATTGATTCTAAACATTGATACTGACCTTGCTGTTCTTGCATTGTTGTAGATTCCTGCAGCAACGAACACCATGAGCTTCAATGTGCGATCCCTACTGGAAAGGGAGAAGTTTGCTGGGCCAAACTTCTCGGACTGGTACGGACACCTTAAGATTGTTCTTAAGGCTGAGAGGAAACTGTATGTCCTCGAGACGGCTATACCGCCTCAACCCGCTGCGAACGCCGCAAGGGCGGTTCGCGATGCCTACGAAAAGCATGTCAATGATAGCATTCATGTTGCTTGCCTGATGCTAGCGTCTATGATGCCACCGCTGCAGCGTCAGCATGAGGATATGTCTGCTATAGAAATTATAGCAAACCTCAAGATGTTGTATGCTGCACAGGCGAGGACTGAACGCTATAATTTGACCAAGCTTTTCTTTCAGAGCAAACTGGCTGAAGGGAGCCCAGTGGGAGCTCACGTGCTCAAGATGATTGGGCACAAGGAGGCTCTGGAGAAACTGGGGCATACCATCAATCAGGAGCTTGCTGTAGACATTATTTTGCAGTCTCTCCCGGCCTCCTTCGATGCGTTCATTATTAATTTTAATATGAACAAAATCGATTGTACTCCGGCAGAGTTGCTGAATATGCTCTTGACTACTGAGGAAACTCTGAAGGGAAAGCCTTCAACCTCTGTCTTGATGTTCCCTACCAGGAACAAGAAGAAGGGGAAGAAGGGCAAAGCCCCTGTCAAGAGCTACAGCAAGGCTCTGAAACAAAAGGTGAAGCGGTCGAAGGACAACAGATGTTTCCACTGTGGCCAGCTGGGTCACTGGAAAAAGGACTGTAAAGCGCTCCAAGGAGACAAGAAGGGAAGCATCGCTTCTGGCTCAGGTATATTTGTGACTGAGGTCATGTTTTCTTCTTCTATATCATGGGTGTTGGACACTGCATGTGGAGTTCACATTTGTTCAAATGTACAGGAACTCAAGAGAAGAAGACAGGTGTGACAGCATGAGGTGGACCTACGAGTTGGAAACGGGGCACGGGTTGCTGCTGTTGCTGTAGGGGTTTATTACATCTCATTACCATCTGGACTTGTATTGGAACTAGACAATTGTTACTTTGTACCAAGCATTACGAAAAATATTATCTCTATTCCTGCTCTTGTCAGGAAAGGATTTTCCTTTGAATGCAATATTTCAAAGTGTATTTTGTCTTATGATAATATTGTTTATGCTTCTGGATCAATTAACAATGGGTTATTCATGTTGGACATGGAATGTTCTATACAAAATATTGATAATAAGAAAGCCAAGTATGCTGATCACAGCACCTTGCTATGGCATAGTCGTTTAGGCCATATTAACAAGAAGCGCATTAAGCGGTTGCATGATCATGGACTGCTGGGATCATTCTCCTATGAGGAGATTGATACATGCAAAGCTTGTTTATTGGGTAAAATGATGAAGTCTCCTTTTCCTAACAAAGGTCAAAGGGCTTCAGGTTTACTTGACCTTATACACAGTGATGTGTGTGGGCCATTTAGTAAACATGCCAGAGGTGGCTATTCATACTTCATTACCTTTACTGATGATTTCAGTAGATATGGGTATGTCTATCTAATGAGACATAAGAGTGAATCTTTTGACAAGTTCAAAGAGTTCAAAAATGAAGTACAGAATCAGCTAGGCCGAAATATCAAGGCACTTCGTTCTGATCGAGGTGGAGAATACCTAAGTCGAGAGTTTACTGACTATCTGAAGGAGTGTGGGATCATCTCACAGCTCACTCCGCCAGGAACACCGCAATGGAATGGTGTGTCCGAGAGGAGAAATAGAACATTACTTGATATGGTTCGTTCTATGATGAGTCAGGCTACTCTACCTTACTCCTTTTGGGGTTTTGCACTGGAAACAGCTGCAAAGGTACTAAACCGAGTGCCATCCAAGGCAGTTTCAAAGACTCCATATGAGTTATGGTATGGGAAACAGCCGAGCTTGACATTTATTAAGATCTGGGGTTGCGAGGCTTATGTCAAAAAGCTCGCCTCTGGGAAACTAGAGAGCAGATCTGAGAAATGTATCTTTGTCGGATACCCTAAGGAAACTAAGGGTTATTATTTCTACGATCCCAAAGAGAACAAAGTATTTGTTGCTCGGACGGCAGTTTTTCTTGAGAAGGAGTTTCTTCTGCAAGAAGCCAGTGGGAGAGAAATAAAGCTGGATGAGAATCCAGACGAAGGACAAAGTAGTCAAGCACAGTTGGATGAGCCTGAGCCGGTAGAACAGGTTATTGAACAACCTGAGGCTCAGATATCACGGGAACCGCGAAGATCGGGAAGGATTCGTCGACAGCCTGAGCGCTATGACGGAGTCTACATCATTGATAATGATGAACCCCTCACTTATGCGGATGCGGTCAGTGGACCGGAGTCAGCTAGATGGCTTGAAGCTATGCGAGCCGAAATGGACTCCATGTCAGATAACCAGGTCTGGGATTTGGTTGATCCGCCTCCGGGAGTAATCCCTATAGGCTGTAAATGGATCTTCAAGAAGAAGATTGACATGGATGGTAACATGGTTACCTATAAAGGCAGGCTAGTTGCGAAAGGTTTCAAACAAATCTACGGGATAGATTATGATGAAACTTTCTCTCCTGTAGTCATGTTCAAGTCTATTCGGATTCTTTTCGCGATAGCAGCATATTACGATTATGAGATCTGGCAGATGGATGTGAAGACCGCTTTCCTTAATGGAAAACTGGATGAGGATGTGTATATGACACAACCTGAAGGTTTCACTAATCCATCAGATCGTCATAAAATATGCAAGTTAAATAAGTCCATTTATGGACTTAAACAAGCATCTAGAAGCTGGAATATTCGTTTTGATGAATCAATCTGTGAGTTTGGTTTCATCAAGAACGAAGATGACCCATGTGTATATAAGAGGTTTAGTGGGAGCGTGATTACTTTCCTAGTCCTCTACGTCGATGATATCTTAATCATTGGAAACGATATTCCTGAACTGCATGCTGTTAAAGCATGGTTAGGAAAATGTTTCCAGATGAAAGATTTAGGAGAAGCAGCCTATGTGTTAGGTGTGAAGATCTACAGGGATAGATCTAAGAGGCTTCTCGGGCTGTGCCAGAGTACTTACATCGATAAGGTCCTGGAGAGATTCCATTTAGAGAATTCTAAAAGAGGATATCTTCCAGTCAGACATGGTCTGAATCTTTCGAAGAGTCAGTGTCCACAAACACAGACTGAGAAAGATGAAATGGACAATACGCCTTATGCTTCGGCTATTGGGTCCATTATGTATGCGATGTTGTGTACTCGCCCAGACGTCGCTTACGGGTTAAGCGTGACCAGTCGGTTCCAAAGTAATCCAGGTCAGGCACACTGGATTGCGGTCAAGAACATTTTAAAATATCTGCGGAGGACCAAAGATATGTTCTTGATATATGGTGGTCAGGAAGAACTCAGTATAGAAGGATATAATGACGCTTCGTTCCAGTCGGACCAGGATGATTTCCGATCGCAATCAGGCTATGTTTTTAGCTTGAATGGAGGAGCAGTGGTGTGGAAAAGTTTCAAACAGTCTACTGTTGCTGATTCCACAACAGAAGCCGAGTATGTTGCAGCCTCGGAAGCATCCAAGGAGGCAGTGTGGATTCGTAAGTTCATTCAGGAACTTGGTGTCATTCCTTCGAGTGCAGATCCTTTGGTTATCTTCTGTGATAACACTGGAGCAATAGCACAAGCAAAGGAACCACGGTCGCACCAGAAGTCCAAGCACATACAGAGACGGTTTCACTTGATCCGGGAGATCATTGATCGTGGCGAGATCAAAATCTGCAAGGTTCATACAGATGACAATCTGGCTGACCCGCTTACCAAGCCTCTGGCGCAGCAAAAGCATGAGAAGCACTGTAATAATATGGGTTTGAGATTTCTCAACCATTAGATTAAGTGCAAGTGGGAGATTGTTGGGGTATGCCCTTAAGGCTAATGTTTGAGGCCTTAGGATTCTATCAGTATCATGTATAAACTCTTATGTGTATAAAGGCAATGGTTGTTATTTAGTATGTTACATTGTCTGCTGCAATAAGTGTACTTCTGAATAATGTCTCAATGCTGTTCAGCTAGGCTGACATGCTGTAATGTCCTTAGTCGAGATATCTTGGTGAACATGAGACAGCCTTGATATGATTGAGACTAATATGTGTTCTAATCTTATAGGATGCTTCGAGCATGGAATAAGATGTAGACTCATGGGTACATTGGATGTACTGGATAGACCCTACTAGGATATTCAATTGCTTGTCACAATGTGAATAATCCTTATATACAAGCAAGTGGCATACTTCCTCTGACTTGAGATCACTTGTGTTTCTAAATGATAATTGTCATTGTTTTGAGGTAGTTCAATATCATTTGAAACATAATGGTAATAGACTATCTTGGATAATGATCATGAGTCAGGTTAGGGCACTAGTGATAGATATAGGATTGCCGTCTCCTTGTTTAAGGAGTGTGATGTTCTAAAGGGGGCCCCCCTGCATGAGATGATTGAGAAAGTGTATGGCCATACCCAGATGACTATGTTCATCTGATCTAGTCATGCTCATCATATTGGAATAACAAGCTTGACACACTTGTCCAATAAGAACATCCAGTGGCAAAGGAAACATGTATGTTTAGTGAAGTGGATTCACACTTGAGCTGTGGTTTGGGTGAAGTCTTGGAAGACTCTTTCCTTTATATCGGGAGACAGTGATGTGTTGCTAGATACCCCTCACTGATTGTGATAACGTTATTTATCGTTACCGACATTTAAAGGATACCCTTAGGGTCGCACAATTTGGTGATATGGCTTACTTGAGTCAGATCGTGTGGACTGGATTGTTTTGATTCAGTTTAAAGGAGTTTAAACTCTGATTGTAAGTGAGATCCGGTCTGATCATGTTTGATTGATTAGGGCTTGAGATCGGTAAGCTTCGATCGAGAGTATTGATGCTAGATCGGTGAGATCAAGAGCATCAAGAGATGTACGGTTAGATCTTGAACCTTCATGGTTCATATGAGATTTAGACCATGGCTTGGCTTGGTTCAATTTGGTCTATGGACCAAATGCAATTGGACCGAATTCAATTGAACCGGTTCACATTTGTAATCGCTTGGTTCAATTGAATTGGCGTTGTGGATTAGTTCACAAGACATGAACGCATGTCTTGATGACTTTCCATTATGGGAAGTCTTGTAACGCCTAACGCGAAAAACGCCGATTGCCTCAATGCCTCTTGTTTTTCGAAGCTCTCTCGTTTTTGGAGGATCGTCCAAGGGGATCGTCAAGATCGAAGAGGGAGAGCTCTCGGCTAGCAAGGAGGATCATCTCATCTCCTCAACACAAAAGGACACCTTGGCATTTTTGCTAGCACAAGAATTGCGCAAGGAGGAAGTCTTCATCACCTTTGTGTGTGTCTTCTTTGGAGGAGAGCCTTTTTCGCCCTCTTGCTTCCAAGGCGCCGTCCTAGTCATGGCCATGGTGAGATTTTCACTTGATCTATGAAAAGCAACCAAGTTGATTATATAGTCATACTACATGCGATCCTATAGAGACCCTAATTCCGCCCATGCAAGTATTTTAATTTGCGCATGCTTAGGGTTTCACCCCCTTACTTTAGGGACCTCCAGAGAAAGGGTGTGGGAGGCCTATATGGAGTAGGTGAGCTAACTTGAGTTGCACTTGGCTGTGGCTGGCTGTGATGGCTCGCCATAACCTTGTGATGACGGAGTCACAATAGGTTATGTGACAATAGGTGTCTAGTATGGGCTCACTACTAGGTTGCGTGTTAGGTTCTTGATTATCACTATCATTTTCTTGTTTACCCTCAGGTTCATCTAACTATTTGCCACTTTGGGTAGTAATAGCATTGCATTGCTCTCCTTGGTTAGGCTAGTTTTATAGGGCTAGGTTTAGTATTAAGCTAGTTTTTCAAGGGCCCTATAAGATGTGCTAGTTTGTTGTGTTATTTAATTTTAAACCATCTTATGATGAGTAGACATAGATTCTACCTTATAACTAAGTTGCTTAAGAGCTTCTCTAAACTATTCGTTTTACTTACTTTGTTTTGCCATATAGATTTCTAGCATTGATTTTAGATTTGCTTTTTGAGGTTGATTAAATTATTTATGTTGATACCCTCTATTGTCTGCATGTCCCCCAGAATTTTGGTTAATACTCCATGACAAATTAGGGTGATTCCTCCGTCCAGAGTTATATGTGCTAGAATATGGGTCATTTATTAGTTTTTTTTATTATAATTCCTTACAGCATTTATTTGTTCAAGATCTTATTCAACAATCACTTTATAATCTTCAAAATAATACACAATATTTTTATAAATATCACAAGTAACAGAAGATGCCATAACAGAATGTATATTACAAGAATCTAGTTTATTAGTCAAGAAAACTACCTTTTCAACAAGGGTGCATAGTGTGTCATTTTCATGCTTACCTTGTGGCTTGTACACTACCCGTCTCTTACTAGTCCATTAGTTGTGATTTAGTAGCATCTCTTTTATCAAGGTGTAGGCATCGTTAATTCTCTTATTCATTAGGGCTCCTCCTATAGTTACAACAATAGTCAAGAGAGTATTATAGAGAAGACCATTATAGAAAGTATGAATTAAAACCCATCTCTCCAAGCCACGGTGAGGGCACTTCCTTTGTAATTCATTAACTTATTCCCATACCTCACTAAGTGACTTACCATCCTTTTGTGCAATGCTAGTAATCTAGTTTCTTAGTTGGATGGTCTTGCTTGGTGGAAAGTACTTGGATAGGAAGGCTTGAGAAAGTTGGTCCCAAGTTTGAAAAATCTAGACGGTTGGGATTGGAGCCAAGCTTGTGCCTTGTCCCTAAGAGAAAAAGAAAATAATATCAATGTTAATGCATCACTAGATACACCATTAATTTTAATTATATCGTAGTATTCAACAAAAAGAGATAGATGTTGGTGGGATCCTCCAAATTGATTTTGTTGGATCATGATAGTAGAGCCAGCTTGATTTCAAATTTATTAGCTTTAATTGTCAGCCTGGCTATGCTAGAGTGGACTCCTTGCGGGTTTGGTGCTGCATAGTTTCCAAGTGATTTTTTTGGTCCATAGTTTGTTCCTTTTCTTTTCTTTCTTCAATTAAAGGTCTTCTAACACTACAATTTACTTCTTTGTGGAACTATTATGTATGAAATACAATTGTAAGAACTAAAATTATTACATATAGGATTAGCATCAATTTTTAGATTACTAAGATCTAGCTACTATTATAGTCTAATTCTATATGTCTAATTAAAGAGTTCTAGCTATTGGGAAACCCCGGTGATATTTTACAAATTTTTCATCAAACAATACAATTGCATAGCGGAAGAGTATCCCCGAAACAGGCCGGTCCCAAAAACCCAATGAAGATCGTCTTGCGAGAGGGTCGACACGATGAGATAGAAAGTACCTAGAGCAAGAAGAGGCCGATATCGAGGTAGGCGCCCAAGCGTTCGTCCTCTGCAGTCTCACACACACGGATGCCTCGAGCTCTCTTCTTCCACGCCCAGTGCTAGTCTCGGGAAGAAGATCCAAGCCTTAGGAGCCCTTCTACACCACTTGCTTCACCTTCAAAGGAAGAAGCGCCAAGAGGAAGGAGGAAGAAGGTGATGCTGCCAAGCTCTAATCACACTTGCGCCAAGAGGAGAAGAGGAATAGGTGCTTGCGGCTAGAGAATGGAAGCAGGATGCGCCACTCTTGTTGCTCTCGCCCTTCTCTCTTGCTCACGCCAATATCATTGCATGCATGAGCCTCTCGCATATCAATAGATATATAGAGGCATGAGGGGGCGGTAACACTAGAGGTGGAGGCGCAACTATCATAAAGAAATCGGCTGGGGTTAGGGTATGAGAGCAATTAGGGTTTGAGGTAAGGAAAGTCTCCAAGACTTTACCATAAACCTTTATCCCTCTACCATATGCGCCAAGTACTTGACTTACAAGTTATTTCAGTCATATGCGCCCCAAGCATTACCATAGATTCATGGTTTCCATCCAATGATGAAGGGGGAGGCGCCATATCTTACCTAATGGAGCAACATGCGCCTACCTCACCCCATTATGCCCTTGGCGCCAATGGGGTAGGATTTCATCTCCATTATACCTTTTTAGCCCATTATCTCTTCATGACAACTTGTTATTGGGCCTCATTGGGTAATGAGCTAGCCCAAACTTCATTACAAGGGTTGATTAAGCCATTGGATCCAATCCAATGCAACACAAACTCAAATGTGACCAACCATGGTCAATCTCCGGTCAACTTGCAAAAATAAAGTTTGGCTCCAATAACTCTCTTCCATCTCATCAGGCCCATTGGCGCTGATGAAATCTCTCAAATAGATTCGAGTTATCTAATAACTCAATCATAAGGCTTCCCGATCAATACAAGAACTCGAGTATCAAGGTGTGCGACCTTGTAGGTTCCTCTAACATTGGCAGTGATGCCTTAAGGTTATCACAAGTAGTGAGTGGCACCTAGCAATGCATTGCTGCTACCCAAGTCATCATAATGGATATCGACATCAACATCCCCATCATCGCAACTAGGTACAGATGCATTACAGTCTCTTTGCTAAACTGATATCCAATTGGACAAGTGTGTCACCACTTGTTTTCACCAAATCACATGGTCATGACTAAATCAGGTTCTCACCTAGGTATGGCCATACACTTTTAGTCATAGAACCATAGGCGGGGCCCCATGGATATCATGCTTCCCTTAGGAAGGGGCAAATCCTCTGTCTATACATTGACCTTCTCATATGGATCGTTGCATGCTCAATGACAACTGTTATGACCTCCCAACTACAGTGAGGAGTTAGGTTGTATTAAAGCATGTTCCTAACCATATAGAAGAGTCAATGACCTCAAGTCAAGGGATCAATGCATCTCCTGTTACTTGTGAGGATAACTCATGACACCAAGTCATTGCCTCACAGCGGGTTGGTCCAGTATATCTACCACTGATATACCCATATGTCTGCGTTAGCACATCGTGCCTAACCAGCCCACGGTCTCACAAGTACTATAGCTATCCCATATCTACTAAGGTACATTGACTGGGGACAAGAGTTTGAGCACAGATCCAATCTGTCTCCAGGGACATTATCATGTAGGAACATAATCGCAGATATAAACTAAGCATGATAACGACAATGCTAGAATGATATATAAGAAATACCAGTGTCAAGTAGTACAAAAGCAGACCAAAACTAGGCCTCAGGGCATAAATACCAACATTAGTACTATGAGTCACTTCTCGATCCTTGTCACAATCCTTTGGAGATGCAATAATTTAAATTTAATTAATTATATGTACAACTAACTTACTTTAATTAAATTGCCACAACTTCAAACTAAAAGACAAGACAAAATATAATAATTTATTTCATCCAATAATCAGAGGTTTACTCCCTAAATCTCGAGAAAAAGTTTATGCTAAAGGGGAATGATGTCATAGCAAAAATCCATAAACATAAGTTTTACAGACCAAGGATGTGAAATAAAAATATAAAGTTCAGCTTTACTATCGTTACAGAGGTGTGATTGTTGTTGTGCAAATTGTCATAGCTCTATGATTCTGAAATGAACTTCTGCCTTGCCTACTACGATCTTCTCAAATTTTCACCGCTTCTATTGCTAATTTCTCCTAGAGTTGATCACCTCTCATCTTGAAATTTTACATATACCTTCTCCTCCCTAGTGTTTAGCTTCTTCTCAAGTTTGATAGTGGGAGGTGCTCAGGAAGCCTCTCGGCGAACCCAAACCCTAAGCCAACCACCAACTCTTTTCTCCCTTGAGTCTACTCGTTTGCGCATTTTCCCTCTCCAAATTGCCTTCTCCTCCCTTCTTATAATTCTTCCTTGCCATCGATTTAGTTGATTGATCCAAGAAATTCATGGTCCAAACTTAGATTTTTTGTATTTGGGTGAAAAGGGGCAGAAGACTCAGTTGTAGTTGTGCTCAACTATATTTTTGTAATAATAGGGCTGTTACAGTTGCAGTGCAAATTATCACAGCCCTATGATCCCGGCCCTCTTTTTTGATTTTGAACATTTGTTGGCCGTTTTAGCTTTGGATCCTCTTCAACTTCACATCTTGGTCTTATAGGCTTGGTTATCTATTATTTTGTGTATTTTTAACTTGAAAATTAAAAAAACAAAATAGCCTATAAATTATGAACCAAATAACCAATTTAAATCAAATAGCATGCAAAAGTGTACAAAAATGACTCAAAAAGATGATTTAAGTGTATAAAATCTATTATAAATTTTTGAGTCATCAATGAGCCTTTACAATCATCCCTTGAAGGAACATTGTATATAAGAGAGTCTATATATAGCCACAGCTAAGGATATGAATAAAGCTTAGAAGCTCCCATAAAGATACATGCGCACAGCTAAAAATTCACAACCCCATGATAAAACAAATCCTATATTGTGTGTGGATTTGTTGAAGTCTGAGTTAAAAGAAAGTAGTTCAATACTAGTTCACTATTTTTACTTTATATGGAAATATTTTTACTAAGTAGAAATTATGTTTTTAAGTGTACTTAACTTATTGGATAATTATAGGCATGAGAAAAAAATTTAATTTTATTTAATATTCTTATTGAGTTTAATTATATTAGGATTTTTTTTAATTTTCTGGGGGATTCTTAAGAAAAATAAAAAATCTATATAAATGTTGCTATTGCAATTAAATCCAAATAGTTGGATTTAATTAGTCATTGGATATAGCTTTTAAAAAGACTCCAAATCCCATGCAAATATAGTTTTTCCTCTTTCACTTTTCTTCTTCCATTTTATCTTCTCTTCTTTCTTGATTTTCTCATATTTTTTGTTGAAAAGACATCCGGTCAACTTATTTATAGTTATGCCCGCAGGAGAGGAGTACCTAGTTATATCCTTGGGTGTTCAATCTAGATTAAACTCACATGAGAGTCTATATTTTCACCTAAGGACAAGCCGCAAAGTGTTTCTGAGTTTAATTTCTCTAATCTCTTCTCTTTATTTATTTATATTTTAAAATAATAATCATGTATGATTTTGTTTTTCATTTAAATAAATATCTAAATAAAATTTTAGACCAACAATTAGTGAAGCCAATTCCAAGAACTAATCACTTCTCTTTATTTATTTGCATTTTAAAATAATGATCTTATATGATTTTATTTCTTTTAAGTAAAGGTCAAAATAAAATTTTAGAACAACAATCTTAGATGAAAATCGGGGGTTCTCATGCGAGTTTAATCCGAATTGAACACCTAAGGATCCAACTACGTATTCCTCTTCTATGGGCACGACATTGAAAAAGTTGATTGGATGCCCTTTGAGCGTTGAGAAATAGAATTCAGAAATCTAAGAAGAAAATGAAAAAGTGAAAGAAGGTAGAAGAAGTGGAGGAGGAAAATCATCACCCTTTCATATAGGATTTATATATATATATATATATAGATATTCCTAACAATCGCCCTTGGCAACACATTGCTATGATTGATAAGCAGGCTTTGATCATGCTCATGACCAATGCTAGAGATACCTCAATCCTTCCATCCAAACATCTATTAGTTTTTACAGTATCATACTTCTTTTATTACTATAAATATTATGATTATTGCCTGAGAAGATAAATACTTACATACATTGATGTTATACTTTAGGATTCGATATATGCATATAGATAAACTATTTAGTTAACTTCACATATTTTCAACATATAATGAATGCTTTATTCTTACCTGTGCTTTATCTAGGTCAACTTAATATCTGAGTGAACTTAGTTTAGTTATATGATAAATTTAGCAGTTATAGACTTGGTTTAGTTGTATGACATGTTTATTCTTACCTATGTCATATCTACCAAAGTCTAAAGATCAATACATCCTTTATCACTTGGGAGATTTAATTTAACAGTAGTTCTATATTTGGTTTAGTTATATGACAAGTTAAATTTCACTGTAGGTCAGTCTAGTACATTGACCCAATGTGTTGTACCCATGTTTATGTGCTAGTGCTACACACTGACCAGCACAAATGCTAGTCTCCTATGCACTATAATTGTTTTATATCAACAAAAATATTTGACAAGGGACAGAACAATGAGAATAACTGAAGCTAGTCTCCAGGGACATCCTTATATAAATATATATAAAAATGCATAATTAGCAAAAACATAATAATGACAATGCTATGGTATAAAAAGTGAACATGATTTTTGTTATAAGCAGGATGACAAAACATTGGTACTTAGGGCATATAAACTAATAACCATATCCTACTTAAATAGGTAACTATATCTATGATGATTCTATCCAATAGAGTAACCACAAAGCTAGAATACTTGGATGACAAAAGTAAGATTTCTCACGTAATGCATGATGCTTACCAACCATGGGGGTTTAGCATATAAATTGGTGTGTGACCCTTGGGTATAGACACAATAGAAATTGCATAGCTATCAGCATTTGCAAGATCCCCATAGCCTTCTTTCTTATTTTTGCTGCTCAAGGTCCAAAGGTAGCCGATCAACTTCTCCACGGTTGTGACCCGCAAGAGAAGGATACTGGTTGTATTCTGGGTGTTCTATTTGGATTACGCTCGCACGAGGGCCCAAATATTCACCTAAGGTCAGCAGGATTCTTCGCGCCTCCAGGTTTTTTCATTCTTGTTTTAACTCTGTTATTTTGTTAATTACATAGAAATATTTTACTCCACACTCGTGCTAACAATCTTAGGTGAATAGTTCGGAGTCTAGATTTAAATATTTCCTTAATCAACGTATCTATTTATCTTTATTGTAAATCTTGTATTGTTTTGCTTTACATTAGATTTTTTTTAAAAATATCCCTGCAGTCATTGCCTCCGTTGGCGACTGAAAAATATCCGTGTTTTTTATTACGGTAGTGCCGTAATTTCTGCAAAGTGTTCTATACAAAAATCTACCAGGATTACGGCCCGTGATATCCATTACGGTAGTGCCGTAATTCTCGAAAATCTCTCGGGTCAGAATTGGACTGAAATTAAAGCCCGTAATATTGTTTACGGCAGTACCATAATATGTGTGAAACTTTATGTTCAAAATTCACCCCAAATTATGGCAGCGCTCTGAAATTACGGTAGTGCTGTGGTTTGTTCTGTAGGTTCAGTGAAACCACGGTACCGTAATATTAATTACAGCCTTGCCGTATTTTGGTCTGAGGCTTCAATTCTTCATGAAAATTGACATGTAATCTCTTCCTAATGATGGGGATTCATCTATGCATCTGAATTTGCTTGAAAACGCCTTATAATGGTGCCTTTTTACCTGAAAATCATAAAAAACCAGAAAAAGTGTAGATTTTGCAATATTTGATAAATAAGGCATAAAAATAAGCAAAAGGGCATGAATATCACACAAAAGACCTATCAAATGGCACAAAATATACTATAAATTTTCATGTTATCAAACACATAAGACTCAAACTTTTGCTTGTCCTCAAGCAAAATCAAAAACTGATCAAAGGAATAGACTTTCTCTTGAAGAATAAATTTCTAAAATACAATTACCATTGAAAAATTCTCACCAATCGTTTCATAAAATTCTAATAAACGTATCATCCTTTGAATTTGATTCTCAAGATCTACAACTTAATCAAATAAAATTCGTAACCTGTACAATAAGTAGAATTTCAATCTCAAGATTTCACTTAGTTTCAGTTCAAACCTATCATACTTTTGTTTACAACAATAGGATTTCTAAGATCTTTTTCCACTCATAATTTTTTAGTTCTTCCCTTTTATGTATCGTTCACATTCTCTAATTCGATTACCACCTTTTTTCTAGTGACAAAGTTAGAGTACATTGATCACATAATCAATGTAATAAAACTCATATCCAAAGATAGCAGAGTAAATGTGAAACGATTTCTCTCATGGTATGTACCCACATAGATACATGCTTCTTTCTTTGGACTTAAACTCTTAACTTAGGTACCACCGCAAATCAACACAATGCCAAGATGAGGAGTCATTCTCTTGATTTTTTTTCTTTTTCTCTCATTTTGACTTCAACCCATGTCTTTGATACCACTGCCAATTTTGTGCAGTGCCAAGTAAGGGAGTCATCACTCACTTTATTTGGATCATGGAATCTTTCTTCCCAACAAATAGCAAATAGGATGAACATCTACTAAATTAGTCAATCAATATCAATTCAATAATCATACTCATATGCTAGTTTTATTTAAAGAAGTAGTTTCACTTTTTAAACCAAATTCATTGAATAACATGTTCACCCAAAATTTTATTCATCAATCAATGAAAAATTCCAATAGGCCGATATATATAAGAGAAATAAATTCAACACAATAGGTCTAGTCCTAATCATAGGCATAAACTCATTCATCATCTAGAGAATCATTTTATCAATAGATGTTTCTCAAAAACAAATTACACATCACAATATAATCACAACAATAGGAACTGCATATACTCATTCAGAACCAAAATTACACGTGTCATCATGTATCAAAGTGCACCTCTAAGGTGCTCAATCTCAATCATATCTTCAAATATCATACAACTCAATTGCATCAATATCAAAAATTCAAACTCAGAATATATCAGTACAACCCAATCGAATCAATATCAATATCTGAATATCATACAACCCAATCAAATGGTGAAGCAGTCAAGTAAAAACAAGGCAAAATAGCATGGGTGAACACAACGAGTTTGGAAGAGTCATCCTTCCCTATATGCATATGAAACATCAATAAGATATGGAAGATGAAATGCAAATCAGTAGGAAAAAGGAATACTCACAAAACACTACTCACCATCATTTGATCTAATATCCTCGGTGTCCTCAGCAGCTGTGTCCATAGGATCATCCTACTGCACTCCCTGATCTCCACCGTAGACTCCTCCTCTCCTGGTGTCCTCAAAACCAAAATGGTCATATAATAAATTTCTCATCTCCTCCATGTAGTTTCCTAGCTCTTCAGCATCGTGGTGTAGATGATGCATGGAGTCAGTCATCCTCCCCATGTAGTCAAGCATCTTCTCCATGCGCCGCTCCTGATGGTACATCTGAGCAGAGAGAGCCTGAAACCCTGGGTCATGGGCACTGGGCCATCCTCCACTAGGTCTCTGAGAAGAGCCTCCAGCATGATAGGAAGAATCTACAACATGGTGGGAAGGTGAATCTATGGCCATCTCAAATGGGTCATCTCTTCCACCCCAGGTGGGTGGTGGTGGCATAGAGTCCAGAGGTGGTGCGAAGGCGGTCTCTGCATCGCTCGGTGAAAGCTTCCAATTTTCATGATTCTTAACTATAGTTTTCTCAACGTGGGGTAGGTGCTCCAGGTCCTAGAACCAAACAAAATGTATCCCCCTCTCTAACAATCATCCTCGTAGTTATGCAAGACTCAATATCTAATGTTGGATTCCCTTTAGCCACTTCAACTCCATAGGGCTCTATATTCAAATGAAGGGCTATAGGAGTGATCAACCCCCTATCACAATTGCCCCTTTCTTAGCTTAGGTAACCTTATCCATGTGCTTGATAAGAAAGAAAGCTACATCAACTGGAAATCCATGTAACATCCCCCATAAGAAATTAACTCAGATTGACGGACCATGTCGTCACTATCTCCTCTCCCAAATTGTGTGGGCTAAAACTCTATGTACATATTTGATACAAGGATTCAAAATCTTCGAAGCACGAGCTGAGACTGCAGAAAAGTGATTTTCACTAGTGATTTGGTTCCAGAAAACATTCTCCATGAAACCCACTGGTACTTGGGTGTATCCTCTTGATGATAAGTGAAAGATGGTTTGGATGTCTCTCAAAGTAAGTTTCCTTTCAATGTTGGCTAATCTGAAAGTGATTTCTCCATCAGCATGTCGGTTAGTGAACTCATCAAGCTCTATATCCAAACTACTCAAAAACTCTAAAACCAAGGGAAGGTATGTGGGCGGTGTCATTTAGAAAAATTGTTTTGCCCTTATTTGGTTGAACATCCAGAAGACATCATCATAAAGGCCTAGTGCCTCCAACGCGCGTCGATCCGCATACTTGGTATTCACAACACTCCTAGCCACCAATTGGTTATATCTAGCCTCTTGGATTTCATTCCAAAAAATGATGCCATAAGGATTAGGTGGGGTTGAAGACTCAGCTAGTCCCTTGCTTCTTCTTTTTGAAACCACAGCTTTGGTTTTGGGTGTCATCTGATGAATTCTAGTTATCACTTCCTGAAATAAGCTGCAAAACTGAAATTTGAACACAATATAGCAAGAATCTAGTTCTAATAGAAATCACACTTTCAATCTCTTTAGGAATGAACATTCTTACACAACAAGCATCATAAAAACAAGATTTAGTCAATATCCAAGCTTATACCCAAAATTTGACTAGAAAAAACGTGCGGGCGAACAGTACACTAAAGAACACCATTGATCGAGCTCATTCAAACAACAAAATCACTCTAAAGTTAGTCAAAATTTTTTGGAAATGAACTATGAAGAGGCGCCTATCATCTAAGGAGAAAATGAGAACAAGAATTTCAGAAATCGACCAAGAAACGGAAAGAAACAAGGAAAGGGGCGGAAATCTCGCCAAAACCAAAAAATTGTGCAAGATAGTACCAAATTGGCGGCCGAAGCTAGACGGGAAGGGTCTCCGGCGAGCTCTGAAGGTCGGGAGCTCGAGGTTGGCGCGAGAGAGTGGAGAAAAACCCTAAAACACGGTATAGAAACCCTGAAAAATGGCAGAGTAAATCATGTGGGTCGACAGAATTACGGCCGTAATTTCCATTACGGTGGTGCCGTAATGTAGTAGATTCAAAAAACACGGGCCGTAATATCTATACAGCAGTACCGTAAAATGCTTCGAACTCTTGGGTCGAAAATGGACTAAAAATATGGTACCGTGAAAACGGTTACGACTGTACTGTAAAAATGATGTTTTTTTAGAAATAAAAATCAAGTACAAAAAAGAAAAAGATACAGCCCGTAAAAGTATTTACGGTACTACTGTAATACGGGACAAATGACAAAAACTCTTGGGTCAAGAATTTCACGAAAATACGGTCCGTGAAAAAGCTTATGGTAGTGCCGTAAAAGCAAATAAACTCTTGACTTAATTTTAGACCAAAAATACGGGATGTAAAAATGCTTACAACAGTGCCGTATTGGCGTCAAAACCCACTATTTAAAAATGGGCCAAAAATATGACCTGTAATTTACATTACGGTAGTGCCGTAATTTACACCAAAACTCAATTTTACCTACAAAAAGAAAAGAAAAATTAGCTCTAAAAGCAATAATAAAAATAAAGTAAAATAAAAGAGAAAAAACTAAAGAAAGAGTGCTTGGGTTGCCTCCCAAGAAGCGCTAATTTAAAGGTCATTAGCTTGACCGTTCTACACTCGGATTTGATCGTGGCGGTGCCTTCGGTTGCCATTCTGACTTCTCTTTGTTTTGTTCTCCACTTCTAAGTACATAAGGCTCATTCAAGAAACAGTGTCCAACTTTACCCACGAACCTTTTTTCTTTCTTAAATAGTTTCAATCTTTCTCTTCTTCTCTATCTCTTCATCTTTCTCCTTTCAGTTTTTTAATCAGCTTTCTCCTGAAATCCTTTATTCACACACTTAGAAAAAGTGTTAGATCATCAAATAAGTTATGCATATCACTAACAACATCATCTATTACATCAATACTACAACATGATCCTGAATATGTTGCTTTTTTTCAATGAATCTGTTAAATCAAACTCAATTATATTTTCACAAATATCAAATGTGAGTTTTCCTTTCCTAACATCTATGACTACTCCTGCCGTGGCTAGAAAAGGTCTACTAAGGATGATTGGATTTTTGGAACTTTCTTCTATTTCAAGAACCACAAAATCTGTTGGAATAAAATACTTACCTATTTGAACTGGAACATTTTCTAAAGTACCAACTGGATACTTTACCAATGAATCAGCAAGTTGCAAAGATATTGAAGTTGGTTTAAGCTCTCCCATGTCCAATTTCCTACAAATAGATAATGGCATTAGGCTTACACTAGCACCCAAATCACATAAGGCTCGGTCAAAAGCCACACTCCCAATTGAACAAGGTATAGAGAAACTACCTGGATCCTTTAATTTTGGTGGCAACTTATTCTAGATAATAGCACTACATTCTTCAGTTAAGGCCACAATACCATAGTCCTCTATCTTTCTCTTATTAGACAAAATTTCTTTCAAAAATTTAGCATATGAGGGAATTTGAGATAAAGCTTCAGTGAATGAAATATTAATATAAAGTTTTTTCAAAACATCAAGAAATTTCCTAAATTGTTTGTCTAATTTTGCTTGTACTAATCTCTGGGGAAAGGGTATAGGTGGCTGATAGGTGTCAATTTTATAGGATTTAGAGTCTTGTTTCTACCATCATTATAGGCTTAAGTTCTATTTTATGTCACATTTTGATTTCTTTTATTATAAAGTATGGAATCTTCACTCTTTTTCGTTTATTTGTGAAATGCAGGTCACTTTACCATATTTTTGTAAATATTTTGATTATTTGATGTCATGAGAACATTCCTCACAGTGCTAGGAGGTCATAGGTCAAATTTGAGTCAAATCGAAGCTTTCTGCAGAGAACACGGCCAGGCCATGTTCACCGTCACGGCCATGTTCCTAACTGCCTAAGGAAGAGATAGAACCATAAAAAAGGATTTTTGGAGCGGTTTTGGGGGGTCGAACTTTGGAGAAAACGTGACTAGGGTAAAAAGGGGCGATTTTGCTCGTTCTAGGGCTCGATTCAACCAGATTCTTTGGGGCTTTCGAGAGAAGACCGAAGATTCATCATCTCCTACCCTTGATTAGTAATTTACCCCACTTTCGAGTTGTATTTCTAAGGTTTTTGTGTGTAAAACAATGTATACTTTAGAGTAAAACCCTAGTTCGGGACTCGGGCGTAGCCCGTTGAACAAATTCTCACATGTAAACATCTTTTATGAATCTCAGTGGTACTTTTTAGTAAATTTACTTATTTAAATGTGGTGTGCTTATTGCGTATTTATGTTTTGGCCAAACATCGATATGTGTGAAGTGTTACGAGAAGAGCCGAGAGGTGAATCGTAACACTCGACTGCCCTTTTAAACTTGTGACTTGGATTACGAGAGTCGTTCAATGTCACTCGAGGATTCACGATCATCATAGAGCCCAATGGGTCTTTCTTAAGTTAATTTTGCTACGAGAGTAGGAAATTAGCTTTAGTAGGCACTGAATTACGCTTCGAGAGAAGATAATCCGTACCATAGGATAGATCGCCTTAAGTTGTTTACTGTCGGATTGTGCTTCGAGAGAAGGAGATCCATTTTCTATTTCAATCTGATTCAATATTTTGCATATAAAGCATTCAACGTGGTAAAACCTGAAGTTCCAAACACTTCTAAAACTGTAACTTTCCCTTAGTCGTTGATTCTTCAATTCGATAATTTAGTCTTAGTGAAATTCTTTTATTCTGAGTTTGATCAATCTAGCTAATAATGATGCTAAAGGTCGGTACCTGACACCTGCTCCCTGTGAGAACGATCTTATTTACTACTTCGATAGAAACCGTGCAAGGCATAGTCAATATTGATTAAATAGTTGAGTTGATAGACTAGATATTTTTTATTTTTGTTTGCTTTTTCTTTTCTTTTATTTGATTTGTTCATATTTCTTGTCTTCTTTCATTCTTCAAGCTTATATTATTATTCTCTGGTCTGCTAACCCTGTGCATGCCAAGAACCATTAGAACAGGTCAGCTAGTGCCAGAAGTCCCCGAGATTGAATGGACCTTTAGAGCTCAGAGGAAAGTTCACGATCAAAACCTTGAGGAAGCCCATCCAAACCCGACTACTATAATGGACCAGAACCGCTCACTACGAGATTTTGCTACACCCAATGTACAGGGCCTGCACTCCAGTATTGCTCGACCAGCGGTCGAAGCAAATAACTTTGAGATAAAGCTAGCCCTTGTGCATATGGTCTAGCAGAACCAGTTCAGCGGTTCACCACAGGAAGACCCCAACTTACATTTATCAATTTTTTTAGAATACTGTGATACCCTGAAGATAAACGGTGGTAACATCTGATGCAATCCGCTTACGTCTTTTTCCTTTTTCCCTTAGGGACCGCGCGCGAGCATGGCTACAGTCCCTCCCTCAAGGCTTCATTTCAACGTGCGAACAGCATTCCCACGCATTCCTCTCCAAGTATTTCCCGCCGAGCAAGACGGCTCAGTTGAGGAACCAAATAACGAACTTCAGCCAGAGGGAAGGGGAGTCACTGTACGAGGCCTGGGACCGTTTCAAGGAGTTGTTATGATTGTGCCCACATCACGGACTGGAGAAATGGGTACTTGTACATACTTTTTATAACGGTCTTTTATATAATACTCGTTTGTTTGTAGATGCAGCCGCAGGCGGAGCGCTTATGAACAAAAACATTGACGATGCCATGAATTTGATTGAGGACATAGCTCTGAATCACTACCAGTGGACGCGTGAGAGAAACGTCCCGATAAGAGGAGGAGGTAAGCACGACCTTGACATGCTCAGTTAGTTGGCGGCGAAGGTTGATTCCTTATCCCACCAACTTACTTCTATGAATTTTCATGCATCGCCTGTCAATTCTATTTCTTGTGAACTTTATGGGAATACTGGACATGGTGCTACTAACTGCCAGATAATGGCACCTACTTCTTCTGATATTTTTGTTGAGCAGGTGAATGCCCTAGGCAATCCCAATCATAGGCAACAGAATAATCCTTTTTCAGGCACCTATAATCCCGGCTGGAGAAATCATCCCAACTTCTCCTACCGGAATAATCAGAACCAGGAAATTCCCCAGAACTTCACCAATCAGGCCCAACAGGGAAACTATGGCAATCCGTTCCCTCAGTCCTCCTTTAGGCCACCACCTGGACTTCCACCGGGGCAATTCAATCAACCATAGAAGTCCAATTTAGAAATACTGCTTGAGAACTTTGTCACCACCCAGTCTAAGAGAAATGAAGATATGGACGAGTCTATTAGGCAGCTGAATTCTACGGTGGGGAAATTGAGTTCAAAGGTGGATTCATTGATCATGCACTCGAGGATGCTGGAGAACCAGATTGTTCAGCAAGCAGTTTTAACCTCTAGGCCATTGGGGCAGCTTCCTTCTCAGCCCGAGGCAAATCCAAAGGAGCACTGCAATGTGATTGTTACATGCAGTGGAACTCAAGTGGAAGATCCTCAGATGATGCCTAGAGAAGTGCTTGATGGAGAGTCTGAAGAGCATAGCTCAGATGTCCAGTATTCTGAGAAAATGCCCATAGAGTTAGAGGTCACCCAAGAGCAAGTCCTTGTTCCTTTAGCTCCTCATTTACCAACTGTCTCATGCCCACAAAGAATAGTTAAAGCATTGACAGGACAATACAGCTCACTTATGCCTGCGAAGCTTCCTGACCCTGGCCGTTTCTATATTCCATGCAGTATTAGTAATTTTTCTATCGAGAGAGCACTCTATGATTTGGGGGCCAGTGTGAGTATCATGCCCCTCTCCCTATTCAAAAGTCTAGACTTGGGAGGCACGAAACGTACGCCTATAGCTCTCCAATTCGCGAACGGCTCAATACACCGCCCAGTGGGAATTGTAGAGGATGTCCCAATTAAAGTCGGGGAACTTTATGTTCATGTCGACTTCATAGTCTTGGATATGTCCGAAAATTCCAGATTACCACTTATTTTGGGTCGCCCTTTCCTAGCTACCACCGGAGCAGTTATAGATGTCAAGAAGGGGAAGCTTTCTCTGAACTTTTGTGACACTATTTTGGATTTCCATTTATCTGTTGATATGCCAGGTTCTTCTTTTTCAGGCTCCTACTGTATTGTCGAGACAGTACCTCTGCTTGCCAATTGTTCAAAGGCCCAGAGGGATTTTCTTGCATCCCACCTTTGCACCGATAAGGAAGCAGGTGCTACACAGATGAGGGATGTACGGACTACTATTGAAGACTTTATGGACTTGGACTTTGATTTTCATTGCGCAAGGATGTTTTGTAGTGGGGTTGATAAGAAGTATTTAATTGATTTTGAGAAGAAAGACTTTCAACTTAAAAATGTTTTTGTTTCACATGATTTAAAAACATTATATGCTGTACACCTATTATTATCGCTGCTTATCTCTATAGGTGTTACATTTAGGCGAAGAAGAAAGGGGCAATTTCATGCTACTTCTTCTTCCTCTGATCCATTGGAAGTGCACTGAAGCATGTTCATCGGTCAAGCTGTTGACCTTAAACCAGCACTGCTTAGGATGAAAGTCCCTTTAGGGGGGGGGGGGGGTGGCGAAACCCTAAATAGGCGCATATATAAATTTTCGCAACGGAAGCTAGGGCTCCTAGATCGATAGCATGTATGTCATATGATCAACTAAAACATGTATACATCGAAAAGGAGTCATACCATCGCCATTGCTTTGGATGGCGCCTTGGAAGCAGAGATCGAAAGGGATCTCCTCCAAAAGATGCGCACACAAGATGTGATCGCCTACTCCTTGTTGATCTTTGTGCTAGCAAAGTTCTCCAAGAATCCTTGTCGAATGGAAGGGATGAGATGACTTGATTGCTTGGCCGAGACCTCTCCTTGTCGTCAACCCTCTTCACCACACGAGAATGTCGAGAGCCTGAGGCAAGAGGCGACAATAGGGCATGAAGAGAAGCGACGTGAGGCGTGGTCACGTTTAGCAACATGCTATCTAAAATTAGCAAAGCCTTAACGTGTGATGCGTTCACTCCAAGTGAACCATCACATTTTCCTCTCCCCTTGAACCATGCGCTCACTTGATGAGCCGGTTCAATTTGGTTTGGTTCAAAGACCAATTAAACCCAAGCCATTGGTCTAGATCACAATAAACCCTAAAGGTTCAAGATCTAACCGTTCATCTCTTGATGCTCCTAATCTCACCGATCTAGCATCAATTCTCTTGATCGAAGCTTACCGATCTCAAGCCCTAATCAATCAAACATGATCAGACCAGAACTCACTTACAATCAGAGTTTAAATCCCTTTAAACTGAACCAAACAATTCAGTCCACACGATCTGACTTAAGTAAGCCATATCATCAAATTGTGCGACCCTAAGGGTTTCCTTTAAATGTCGGTAACGATAACTCACGTTATCACGATCAGTGAGGGGTATCTAGCAACACATCACTGTCTCCCGATATAAAGGAAAGAGTCTTCCAAGACTAACACCCAAACCACAGCACAAGTGTGAACCCAAGTCACTTGACATATGTGTTTCCTTTGCCACTGGATGTTCTTATTGACAAACGTGTCAAGCCTGTAATTCCAATATGATGAGAATGATTAGATCAGATGAAACATAGTCATCTGGGTATGGCCATACACTTTCTCAATCATCTCATCCAGGGGGCCCCTTTAGAACATCACACTCCAAACAAGGAGACGGCAATCCTATGAGCTATTACTAGTGCCCTAACATGACTCATGTTCATTATCCAAGATAGTCTATAACCATTATGTTTCAAATGATATTGAACTACCTCAAAACAATGCCAATCATCATTTAGAAACACAAGTGATCTCAAGTCAGAGGAAATATGCCACTTGTTTGCATACAAGGATTATTCACATTGTGACAAGCAATTGAATATCCTAGTAGGGTCTGTCCAGTACATCCAATGTACCCATGAGTCTACATCTTATTCCATGCTCGAAGCATCCTATAAGATTAGAACACATATTAGTCTCAATCATATCAAGGCTGTCTCATGTTCACCAAGATATCTCGACTAAGGACTTTACTGCATGTCAGCCAAGCTGAACAGCATTGAGACATTATTCAGAAGTATACATATTGCAGCAGATACTGTAACAACCTGAATAACAACCATTGCCTTTATAAACATAAAGTTTATACATGATATTGAAATAATCCCAAGGCCTCAAACATTAGCCTTAAGGGCATACCCTAACAATCTCCCACTTGCACTTAATCTAATGGTTGAGAAATCTCAAACCCATATTATTACAGTGCTTCTCATGCTTCTGCTGCGCCAGAGGCTTTGTAAGCGGGTCTGCCAGATTGTCATCTGTATGAACCTTGCAGACTTTGATCTCGCCACGATCAATGATCTCCCGGATCAAGTGAAACCTTCTCTGTATGTGCTTGGACTTCTGGTGCGACCGTGGTTCCTTTGCTTGTGCTATTGCTCCAGTGTTATCACATAAGATAACCACAGGATCTGCACTCGAAGGAACAACACCAAGTTCCTGAACGAACTTACGAATCCAAACTGCCTCCTTAGATGCTTCTGAGGCTGCAACATACTCGGCTTCTGTTGTGGAATCAGCAACAATTGACTGTTTGAAACTTTTCCACACCACTGCTCCTCCATTCAAGCTAAAAACATAGCCTGATTGCGATCGGAAATCATCCTGGTCAGATTGGAACGAAGCGTCAGTATATCCTTCAATACTGAGTTCTTCCTGACCTCCATATATCAAGAACATATCTTTGGTCCTCCGAAGATATTTCAAAATGTTCTTGACCGCAATCCAGTGTGCCTTCCCTGGATTACTTTGGAATCGACTGGTCACGCTTAACCCGTAAGCGACGTCTGGGCGAGTACACAACATCGCATACATAATGGACCCAATAGCCGAAGCATAAGGCGTATTGTCCATTTCATCTTTCTCAGTCTGTGTTTGTGGACACTGACTCTTTGAAAGACTCAGACCATGTCTGACTGGAAGATATCCTCTTTTAGAATTCTCTAAATGGAATCTCTCCAGGACTTTATCGATGTAAGTACTCTGGCACAGCCCGAGAAGCCTCTTAGATCTATCTCTGTAGATCTTCACACCTAATACATAGGCTGCTTCTCCTAAATCTTTCATCTGGAAACATTTTCTTAACCATGCTTTGACCGCATGTAGTTCAGGAATATCGTTTCCAATGATCAAGATATCATCGACGTAGAGGACTAGGAAAGTAATCACGCTCCCACTAAACCTCTTATATACACACGGGTCATCTTCATTCTTGATGAAACCAAATTCACAGATTGATTCATCAAAACGAATATTCCAGCTTCTTGATGCTTGTTTAAGTCCATAAATGGACTTCTTTAATTTGCATATTTTATGACGATCTGATGGATTAGTGAAACCTTCAGGTTGTGTCATATACACATCCTCTTCTAATTTTCCATTAAGGAAAGTGGTCTTCACATCCATCTGCCAGATCTCATAATCATAATATGCCGCTATCGCAAGAATAATCCGAATAGACTTGAACATAGCTACAGGAGAGAAAGTTTCATCATAATCTATCCCATAGATTTGTTTGAAACCTTTCACAACTAGCCTGCCTTTATAGGTAACCACGTTACCATCCATGTCAATCTTCTTCTTGAAGATCCATTTACAGCCTATAGGGATTACTCCCGGAGGCGGATCAACCAAATCCCAAACTTGGTTATCTGACATGGAGTCCATCTCGGCGCGCATAGCTTCAAGCCATCTCGCTGAGTCCGGTCCACTGACCGCATCCGCATAAGTGAGGGGTTCATCATTAATGATGTAGACTCCGTCATAGCGCTCAGGCTGTCGACGGATCCTTCCCGATCTTCGCGGTTCCCGTGATATCTGAGCCTCAGGTTGTTCAGTAACCGGATCTACTGGCTCAGGCTCATCCAATTGTGCTTGACTACTTTGTCCTGCATCTGGATTCTCATCCAGCTTTATTTCTCTCCCACTGGCCTCTTGCAGAAGAAATTCCTTCTCAAGAAAAATAGCCGTCCGAGCAACAAATACTTTGTTCTCTTTAGGATCGTAGAAATAATAACCCTTAGTTTCCTTAGGGTAACCGACAAAGATACATTTCTCAGATCTGCTCTCTAGTTTCCCAGAGGTGAGCTTTTTAACATAAGCCTCGCAACCCCAGATCTTAATAAATGTCAAGCTCGGCTGTTTCCCATACCATAACTCATATGGAGTCTTTGAAACGGCCTTGGATGTCACTCGGTTTAGTACCTTTGCAGCTGTTTCCAGTGCAAATCCCCAAAAGGAGTGAGGTAGAGTAGCCTGACTCATCATAGAATGAACCATATCCAGTAAGGTTCTATTCCTCCTCTCGGACACACCATTCCATTGCGGTGTTCCTGGCGGAGTGAGCTGTGAGATAATCCCACACTCCTTAAGATAGTCAGTAAACTCATGACTCAAGTATTCTCCACCTCGATCTGAGCGAAGTGCCTTGATATTTCGGCCTAGCTGATTTTGTACTTCACTTTTGAACTCTTTGAACTTGTCAAAAGATTCACTCTTATGTCTCATTAGATAGACATACCCATATCTACTGAAATCATCAGTAAAGGTAATGAAGTATGAATAGCCACCTCTGGCATGTTTACTAAATGGCCCACACACATCACTGTGAATGAGGTCAAGTAAACCTGAAGCCCTTTGACCTTTGTTGGAAAAAGGAGACTTCGTCATTTTACCCATTAAACAAGCTTTGCATGTATCAATCTCCTCATAGGAGAATGATCCCAGCAGTCCATAGTCATGCAACCGCTTAATGCGCTTCTTGTTAATATGGCCTAAACGACTATGCCATAGCAAGGTGCTGTCATCAGCATACTTGGCTTTCTTAATATCAATCTGTTGTATTGAACATTCCATGTCCAACATGAATAACCCATTGTTAATTGACCCAGTAGCATAAACAATATTATCAAAGGAAATATAACACTTTGAAATCTTGCATTCAAAGGAAAACCCTTTCCTGACAAGAGCAGGCATAGAGATAATATTCTTAGTTATGCTCGGTACAAAATAACAATTGTCCAGTTCTAATACAAGACCAGATGGTAAAGAGATGTGATATTCTCCTACAGCAACAGCAGCAACCCGTGCCCCGTTTCCAACTCGTAGGTCCACCTCATGCTGTCCCACCTGTCTTCTTCTCTTGAGTTCCTGTACATTTGAACAAATGTGAACTCCACATGCAGTGTCCAACACCCATGAAATAGAAGAAGAAGATACCATGACTTCAGTCACGTAAATACCTGAGCTAGAAGCGAAAAAGTTGCTTCCCTTCTTATCTCCTTGGAGCGCTTTACAGTCCTTTTTCCAGTGACCTAACTGGCCACAATGGAAACATCTGTATTCCTTTGACCGCTTTATCTTTTGCTTTAGAGCCTTGTTGTAGCTCTTGATGGGGGCTTTGCCCTTCTTCCCCTTCTTCTTGTTCCTTGAAGGAACCATGAGGACAGAGGATGAAGGCGTTCCCTTCTCACGAGACTGAGTCTGCTCTGTAGTCAAGAGCATGTTCAGCAACTCTGCCGGCGTACAGTCGATCTTGTTCATATTAAAATTAATAATGAATGGATCGAAAGAGGCCGGGAGAGACTGCAGGATGATATCTACAACAAGCTCCTGATTGATGGTATGTCCCAGCTTCTCTAGAGCCTCCTAGTACCCAATCATCTTGAGTACGTGAGCTCCCACTGGACTCCCTTCAGTCAGTTTGCTATGAAAGAAAAGTTTAGTCAAATTATAGCGTTCAGTCCTCGCTTGTGCAGCATACAGCATCTTGAGGTTTGCTATAATTTCTATAGCAGATAGATCCTCATGCTGACGTTGCAGCTGTGGCGTCATAGACGCTAGCATCAAGCAAGCGACATCAATGCTATCATTGACATGCTTCTCATAAGCATCCCGAACCGCCCTTGCGGCGTTCGCAGCGGGTTGAGGCGGTATAGCCGTCTCGAGGACATACAGTTTCCTCTCAGCCTTAAGAACAATCTTAAGGTGTCCGTACCAGTCTGAGAAGTTTGGCTCAGCAAACTTCTCCCTTTCCAGTAGGGATCGTACATTGAAGGCTGTGGTGTTCGTTGCTGCAGTAATCTACAACAATGCAAGAACAGCAAGGTCAGTATCAATGTTAGAATCAATTCAGGACTTAAGAATGATTCTTTTCTCACTATTTTATCTGACTGAAAAATTCAGTAAAACAGTCCGAAAGAGTGAAACTCTTTTAGTGAGATGGGATCCAGATTTCATACTTGGTCTCCGCGTCCCGCTCAGGCGAGATAAGATGCACAGAGAGTACAAGCACTAATCTCTGGTAGGCAATCCCTGCCAATCGCCAACCCGTGCGATTCCCCTTCATCTGGGCAATCCAGCAGACTGTGCCAACTGAGTTGGTACAACACAGTCTCTGATCCCACAGATGGCTGCCTCCATATAGCTACTATATGCGCCACACATGTAGCCTACATGGTCAAGCTAACCCGACCTACTCCCTGGACCACCACGTGCTATGCTGAGCAACGAGAAGCGATAAATCCCTTCTCTGTAACACGCAGGTGTAATCATACACCGTCTGAAGATAGATGGGCGTGCCCACTGAGTGGGTACAACACGGCCCCAACGATAGTCAGAACAGTGAGGTTTCGCGTCAGAAGGCTTACGAGCTTGATATTTAACGTTGGATTTTAACGGTCTTTTATCTTCTTAACTATCATACAAACCCTATGGTGATAGAAGAAGATTAAATCATGCAGTTCTAATTATTTAAACAATAAATGAAAGCATGATGATCTTATGTGGTAAAAGCCCATTAAGCCTAGGTAAGACCTTAATTTAAACTTAAGTCTTCACTTGAGCTTTTCTTGGGTCTTTTGCATTTCCTCTGGCCCAACCCGGGCCCAAGCGCCCACTGCAGCTCAGGTGCGCCCACCAGATAAAATGCGCCTGTCCTAGAGTCGAACCCTAGACCTCCCGCTGGTGAAGCCACTTGCTGCATGCGCCTCTGCCAAGTGTGCTCTGTGCTCATGTCTGATTAAAATACAATTTAATCTATCTAGACATGAATGACACGCTGGTCAATTACACTTTATAAATTAATTAAAATGTGATGCGCAGATCACAATAAATATTAATTTACAATTTTAATCCAGGCACGCAGGCCCCAGCACAGCACACATTAAATAGGCAGCCCACATAAGATTAAATAAACAAGCAATATGGTATACATTCATCATGTGATCCAAACCAGAAAATAAAATTTTTCGAAAACCCATTGGCATCAATTTTTTTTTTATTTTCCTTATGAGCCCTACTACCTCACAACGGTCCATTAATAGGGATCCACTCATCATACCTAGTCAGATCCACTGCCCTTGCATGCACCAAGTCGTAACTGACTTGAGCTGACCTAATGGTCAACCATGCATGCGCCAAGGGCTGAACGACCCTCATGAGTTCTGGCAAGCGGGTGTGACCCCGGGCCTAACTCATGCACGTTCACTGGTTGTCTCAACCAGACATCGCTACATGCCTGTCCGCAGTCGACCTATAGCCACCTCGTGCTTGCGCACAAGTGCCATCTGGTCGACCCATCTAGGCTGTCAGATGGTCTGATCAGACTAATTGGATCTTAACTAGACGATGACTTCAACCCTAATAACCCGTCTAAGTTTTTCAAGTAGGCGCCTCTTAGATCTAGTGTATGCGCGCTAGAGAAGTTTTTATAAAAACAACAAGATGCGCCAAACAACATACATGCGCGAAGGAGAAATTATACATCTAAGATAAGCATGTATTTTCGCCAACCAACATGAACAATTTTCGCATATTATGTAGTTTCGCATGTAACCTTTAGATCTAAACATTTGAGCAAACAAGGATCACACAATAGCAATCATACGAACATACAAATAACTTGGCTCTGATACCAATTGAAAGTCCCTTTAGGGGGGGGGGGGTGGCGAAACCCTAAATAGGCGCATATATAAATTTTCGCAGCGGAAGCTAGGGCTTCTAGATCGATAGCATGTATGTCATATGATCAACTAAAACATGTATACATCGAAAAGGAGTCATACCATCGCCATTGCTTTGGATGGCGCCTTGGAAGCAGAGATCGAAAGGGATCTCCTCCAAAAGATGCGCACACAAGATGTGATCGCCTACTCCTTGTTGATCTTTGTGCTAGCAAAGTTCTCCAAGAATCCTTGTCGAATGGAAGGGATGAGATGACTTGATTGCTTGGCCGAGACCTCTCCTTGTCGTCAACCCTCTTCACCACACGAGAATGTCGAGAGCCTGAGGCAAGAGGCGACAATAGGGCATGAAGAGAAGCGACGTGAGGCGTGGTCACGTTTAGCAACATGCTATCTAAAATTAGCAAAGCCTTAACGTGTGATGCGTTCACTCCAAGTGAACCATCACATTTTCCTCTCCCCTTGAACCATGCGCTCACTTGATGAGCCGGTTCAATTTGGTTTGGTTCAAAGACCAATTAACCCAAGCCATTGGTCTAGATCACAATAAACCCTAAAGGTTCAAGATCTAACCGTTCATCTCTTGATGCTCCTGATCTCACCGATCTAGCATCAATTCTCTTGATCGAAGCTTACCGATCTCAAGCCCTAATCAATCAAACATGATCAGACCAGATCTCACTTACAATCAGAGTTTAAATCCCTTTAAACTGAACCCAAACAATTCAGTCCACACGATCTGACTTAAGTAAGCCATATCATCAAATTGTGCGACCCTAAGGGTTTCCTTTAAATGTCGGTAACGATAACTCACATTATCACGATCAGTGAGGGGTATCTAGCAACACATCACTGTCTCCCAATATAAAGGAAAGAGTCTTCCAAGACTACACCCAAACCACAGCACAAGTGTGAACCCAAGTCACTTGACATATGTGTTTCCTTTGCCACTGGATGTTCTTATTGGACAAGCGTGTCAAGCCTGTAATTCCAATATGATGAGAATGATTAGATCAGATGAAACATAGTCATCTGGGTATGGCCATACACTTTCTCAATCATCTCATCCAGGGGGCCCCTTTAGAACATCACACTCCAAACAAGGAGACGGCAATCCTATATCTATTACTAGTGCCCTAACATGACTCATGTTCATTATCCAAGATAGTCTATAACCATTATGTTTCAAATGATATTGAACTACCTCAAAACAATGCCAATCATCATTTAGAAACACAAGTGATCTCAAGTCAGAGGAAATATGCCACTTGTTTGCATACAAGGATTATTCACATTGTGACAAGCAATTGAATATCCTAGTAGGGTCTGTCCAGTACATCCAATGTACCCATGAGTCTACATCTTATTACATGCTCGAAGCATCCTATAAGATTAGAACACATATTAGTCTCAATCATATCAAGGCTGTCTCATGTTCACCAAGATATCTCGACTAAGGACTTTACTGCATGTCAGCCAAGCTGAACAGCATTGAGACATTATTCAGAAGTATACATATTGCAGCAGATACTGTAACAAGCTGAATAACAACCATTGCCTTTATAAACATAAAGTTTATACATGATACTGAAATAATCCCTGTTGGTGTATATGCCCTAGGACCTAGTTTGGTCCATCTTTGTACTACTTGACTCTGATATTCATATATATCTTTCTGGCATTGTCGTTATCATTGTTTGTATACACCTGCGATTGTGTACTTACATGATAATGTCCCTGGAGACAAATTGGATCTGTGCTCGAACTATAGTCCCCAGTCGATGTACCTGAGTGGATATGGGAGAACTCTGGTACTTGAGAGACTGGTATGTGGGCTGGTTAGGCACGTGGTGCTAACGCAGACACATGGGTGTATCATTGGAGGATATACTGGATAGACCCGCTGTGAGGCTATGACTTGGTGTCATGAGTTATCCTCACAAGTGACAGGAGATGCATTGATCCTTTGACTTGAGGTCATTGACCATTCTATAAGGTTAGGGACTTGCTTTGATGCAACCTAACACCTCGCCGTAGTTGGGAGGTCATAACGGTTGTCATTGAGCATGTCACGACCCATATGAGAAGGTCAATGGACAGACATAGGATTTGCCCCTTCCTTAGGGAAGTATGATATCCATGGAGCTCCCTTATGGTTCTATGACTGAGAGTGTATGGCCATACCCAGGTGAGTGTTGGGAAACCCCGGGGTCATTTTACAATTTTTCAGAGACACATACATACATTGCACAGCGGAAGAATGTCCCCGAAACAGGTCCGTCCCAAAAACCCAGTGAAGATCGCATGCAAGGGGGTCGACACGATGAGTTAGAAAATACCTCAGAGCAAGATGAGGTCGATGTCGTGATAGGCGCCCAACTGTGCGCCCTCTGCAGTCTCACACACACGGATGCCTCGAGTCCTCTTCTTCCACGCCCGGTGCTAGCCTCGGGAAGAAGATCGAAGCCTTAGGGAGATGCTCCAACCACCTTGCGCCACCAAGAGAGAAAGATGCGCCAAGTGGTAAGGAAGGAGAAGCTTGCGGCCACTTGATGGAAGAGGAAGAGATTGCGCCAATGCTCCTTGCTCTCGCTCCTTTCTTATGTTCACGCCTCCAAGGATGAATCATAATAAGAGAGGGCGGCTAGGGTCACATATATAGGGCAAGAGGCGATTAGGGCAAGGGCTAGGATCATGACAAGTGTAGGGCTAGGATGAGGAGGTTTGATGCAAGGAAAGTCTCCAAGACTTTACCATAAACTTCATTCAACCTTTCCATAATTGCCCAAGTACCATATCAGCCCAAGACATGCCTTAAAGGCATTCATACCATCAAGGGAGAAGGGCTAGGCGCAAATTGCTTCCTTAATGAAGCAATTTTGCCACCCTAACCCCATTATGCCCCTTAGGCGCCAATGGGGTTGGATTTCTCCCCATTATACCCTTTTAGCCTCTCTTCTCTTCATGAGAACTTGTTATTGGGCTTCATTGGATAATGAGCTAGCCCAAACTTCATCCTATGGGTTGATTAAGCATTTGGATCCAATCCAATGCAACCCTAATCCAAGTGTGACCAACCATGGTCAAATACGGGTCAACCTGCCAAAAATGAAGTTTGGCTCCAATAACATTCTTCCATCTCATCAGGCCCATTGGTGCTGATGAAATCTCCCAATTAGATCCGAGTTATCCAATAACTTGATCATAAGGCTTCTCGATCAATACGAGAACTCAAGTATCAAGGTGTGCGACCCTGTAGGTTCTTCTGACGTTGGCAGTGCTGACCAAAGGTCACCACAAGCAGTGAGTGGCACCTAGCAGTGCATCGCTGCTACCCAGGTCATTGGAATGGATATCGACATCGACATCCCCATCATCGCAACTAGGTACAGATGCATTACAGTCTCTTTGCCGGACTGATATCCGATTGGACAAGTGTGTCACCACTTGTTTTCACCCAATCACATGGCTATGACTAAAACAGGTTCTTACCTGGGTATGGCCATACACTCTCAGTCATAGAACCATAGAGGAGCTCCATGGATATCATACTTCCCTAAGGAAGGGGCAAAATCCTATGTCTGTCCATTGACCTTCTCATATGGGTCGTGACATGCTCAATGACAACCGTTATGACCTCCCAACTACGGCGAGGTGTTAGGTTGTATCAAAGCAAGTCGCTAACCATATAGAACGATCAATGACATCAAGTCAAGGGATCAATGCATCTCCTGTCACTTGTGAGGATAACTTATGACACCAAGTCATAGCCTCACAGCGGGTCTTTCCAGTATAACCTCCAATGATATACCCATGTGTCTGCGTTAGCACCACGTGCCTAACCAGCTCACAAACCAGTCTCACAAGTACCATAGCTGTCCCATATCCACTAAGGTACATCGACTGGGGACAATAGTTTGAGCACAGATCCAATCTATCTCCAGGAACATTATCTTGTCAGTACATGTGCGCAGATGTAAACAAACATTGATAATGACAATGCCAGAATGATATATATAAATATCAAAGTCAAGTAGTACATAAGTGGACCAAAACTAGGTCCTAGGGCATATACACCAACAATCTCCCACTTGCACTAAGACCTAGAGGTTGAGAAATCTTAACCCCATATCTCTAGCGTGACCATCATGCTTCTGTTGCGCCAAAGCCTTGGTCAATGGGTCTGCCAGATTGTTCTCTGTGTCAACTCTGCTAATCTTGACATCACCTCTTTCAATGATCTCTCTAATCAGGTGAAATCTTCTGAGTATGTGTTTGGATCTTTGATGAGACCGTGGTTCCTTGGCTTGTGCAATTGCTCCATTGTTGTCACAATAGAGTTCAATGGGATCCACTGTACTAGGAACCACCTGAAGATCAGATATGAACTTCCTTATCCAAACGGCTTCCTTGGCTGCCTCAGAAGCGGCCACCTACTCTGCTTCGGTTGTAGAATCTGCTATGGTGGATTGCTTGAAGCTCTTCCAGCATACAGCGCCTCCATTTATCTTGAACACATAGCCGGCCTGCGATCTAAAGTCGTTAGGGTCAGACTGGAATGATGCATCAGTATAGCCCTGCACACTGAGCTCTTCCTGTCCCCCATAGACCAAGAACAAATCCTTAGTTCTCCTCAGATACTTTAGGATGTTCTTTACAGCCACCCAGTGCTGCAGACCTGGATTGGATTGGTAACGGCTGGTTATGCTTATAGCATATGCCACATCTGGTCTAGTACACAACATTGCATACATGATCGATCCTACTGCTGAAGCATAAGGAATTCGACTCATGTCATCCCGCTCAGCCTGTGTTGTAGGACACTGGCTCTTTGAGAGAGTAAGACCATGTCTTACTGGAAGGTATCCTTTCTTGGATTGCTCCAAGTTAAACCTCTCCAGGACCTTATCAATGTAGGTACTCTGACTAAGGGCCAGGAGCCTCTTGGATCTTTCTCGGTAGATCCTCACGCCTAGAATATAGGCGGCCTCCCCTAAGTCTTTCATCTCAAAACACTTCCCCAACCATGTCTTCACAGCTTGAAGACTAGGGATGTCGTTTCCGATGAGCAGTATGTCATCGACATACAAGACCAGAAAAATCACCAAGCTCCCACTGAATTTTCTATATACACAGGCGTCATCTTCGCTTTTGATAAAGCCATAATCTCTCACAGCTTCATCAAATCGAAGATTCCAACTTCGAGATGCTTGCTTTAATCCATAAATGGATCTCTTTAGCCTGCAGACCTTATTAGCCTCTGCAGGATGGATGAAACCATCAGGTTGTGTCATGTACACATCCTCAGTCAGCTTCCCGTTAAGGAACGCTGTCTTCACATCCATCTGCCATATCTCATAGTCATGATATGCAGCTATAGCAAGCAGAATCCGAATGGACTTGATCATGGCAACTGGCGAGAAGGTTTCATCATAGTCCACCCCGTGGACTTGTTTAAAACCTTTAGCCACTAGTCTACCCTTATCGGTAACTATATTGCCATCCATGTCTGTCTTCTTCTTGAAGACCCATTTACACCCTATGGGTTTTACCCCATCAGGTAGCTCAACCAAATCCCAGACTTGGTTAGCCGACATGGAATCCATCTCGGATCGCATGGCGTCAAGCCATCTCTCGGAGTCCGGTCCACTGATGTAACATCCCACATTCTTAACCCCAAATCAAGCTATACAATTCATAAAAGAACCAGGATGTCTCATATAAGATCGATCATATGCTAGGTAAAACCGAGTTCAAGAAAAACACGATCTGAAAATTTTCTATAAATCCATACACACAAATTCACAAAACTCGAATCTCATAAATCTCATAAGGGTACCTGCCACCACGCAATACTTGCACTAGACATATGCAAGTTACAAGGTATATCAAAACCGATTACACAGAATACACATCAAGCCGAAATCAAAACAAAATCACAAAATCGATTTTTACAAATTCATACCAAACACCGAAACCAGGCTGAAGCCCGCGGTGACACAAAAATCAAAATCATTTAACTGCCACAGTCTGGCAACACAAATTCACACAATTCACATGACTCACAAAGTTCATATAACTCATAGGGTTTAGCCACAACCGGCATCATAAACATAAACACATTAAGGCCACAACCGGCATCATAAACTCATTAAGCATAATTCACAGCATCCATATAATGCTAACTGCGCCCCTGCTCTACACCTGAAAATAGTGAGGGGTGAGCTACACAGCCCAGTGAGTGGATAGTCTAATTGACCATCCAGAACATACACTCAAAAATATAGGCAAATTATTTTTAAAAAATCTTTAACAGGATATCATGTCAACATATAACAACAATTCAATGCAAAAGTCATATAAGCAGTCAAAAGTACACACTAACATATAATAACCTCAGATTCTAGAGTTATACTCTAAACCAACCGAACACACATATTCTAACCCAACTAAACATACCAACACATATTTAACCTAGTTGTCCAGCATATTCAGTAGTGACCAATATGGTCTAACCCGGCTTGGCCAAAGCACTGGGAGCTGCAAATCACATGCAACACAAACATGGACAGTGAATAGAATCAAGAGGTGGCCCCCGCCTGGTCAAGACGTGGCACGTTGGTCTATCACGCCATAACACAAATCGAGAATGATGACATCAAGAGGTGGCCCCTGTCTGATCAAGACATGGCACTTTGGGTCTTATATCATTCCCAACACAAAACGAGAATGATGACATCAAGAGGTGGCCCCTGTCTGATCAAGACATGGCACTTTGGGTCTTATATCATTCCCAACACATAAAAGAGTAATGACATCAAGAGGTGGCCCCTGTCCGACCAAGACATGGCACTTTGGGTCAAAACCCGTTCTCCCAAAAGGTTCCTACTGGACAACAGACATATCTTATTTCATATTTCACAAAGGTGGACATATTTCACAAAGGTGGACTCCTAAGTGTAAACTAGACTCTAGGATAGTCATCACAAAAATCACATCGGGCAGGCTGAACATCAACCCCCATCACAATAATCATAATAGGCAGGCTGATCATCAACCCCCTCACATATCACAATACAGGGCTGAAATTCAAACCCTGAACATATCACATAAGGACTATCTCCTTGAGTTCATAGTTACACCTAGCCTTAGTCCTAACCATCACATAACCACCTAATTTTCCAATTTCACATAATCCATAATTTTCCAAATTCACAAAACCCATCACATAACACATATTGTTCAAAAGTCACATAATCATACATATTGGTAAAAATCATATAACATAACACGTAATATTTAAAAAATCACAAAACATAGAAAATCACATAACATAGCGTAGTCCTTAAATTTCAGGCTGGTCAGTTCAGTGTAATTTTGCTAAATTATCACCCAATGTTCTCAAACATGAATACATGGTCTTAATTAAATAAACGTGAGTTTTATAACATAACATTACGTTCATAAAATTAAATCATCACCCAATGTTCTCAAGCATTCATAAAATTACATAAAACTAAACCATATATCCATATAATTTTACACATTATTCCATGTAACTACAAACATCAAAAATTCAGTTTTCACAAACAATTAACATAAATTTCATACTAATAAATCACTGATTTAATATTACCAAAATCACATACAATAAGTACCCTAAATTCGGTCTTCATGGAAACATGCCTCACATTCGGTTTTCATGAAAGATCCCCTAAACTATGTTTTCATGGAGAATTATCAAGATTCAATTCACATGTAAACATGTTAACCACAATATCAAAATTAAAATCAAGTTTCGATTTTCATAAATAAATAGCACCAATTCGCTTTTTAGCATGATCAAACTTTCCAACTTAAATTAAACCCCTAGTTAACAAGAATCTCATGAAGACATATCCTTAAATTCGATTTTCCATAACAAACATACCATTGTAACTTTCGGTTTATAACAAAAATAAGTCTTGAGTGTTCGGTTTTTACATTACAAATTTCTAATCCATCTAAAGCATCAAATAACACAACCCAATTGTTAGGAATCAAAAAGACACACCACTCACCTTGAAACTTAGGTTAAAATCTCCTCAACAAAATCGTTCAAAGCCTTTGAAATTCTTCTAGGAAGACGCCAAAGAAACTCCACCACCCACTCAAGAATTTCGGCCAAGGGAAGAAGATGGAGAAAAAATCGCCAAGAACTCTTCAAGAACACCAAGATCGCCTTCTCCCTTGCCCTAGCCGCTCCAAGGTTTTCTCAAGACTCAAAAATCGCCAATGATTTCCTTCCTAACCGAATCACTAATTCAAATTTTCGGTTTTAACTCTTAACCCATTAACCCATTAATCCAAATAGGGTTTAACCATTTAACTAACTAAATTTGAATTTTTAAACCCAATAACCCATAGTTTAAGTGAAAGTCCAATAAGGGTTAAACTAACATCCAATAAGCTAGTTAACTAATTAATTTAATTAACTTACAAATAACCAATCACTTAACCGAAATCCATTAAGGATTTAATTAATATCCAATAAGGATTTAATTAATTTATCCTAAATTAACAACCAATAATCAACCATTAATCTCTAATTAATTTACCATAAATTAACAACCAATATAAATCACAAATCAAATAATTACAAATTAACAATCAACAAGCCAGTTAATTAGCATTCAATAAATTTTACTTGAATCATAATAAAATATCACAGTCAATAATTTTATTTAATTCAAAAATAATGCTTACCAGGACTTAAGATCCTTGGATCTTACATTCCTCCCTCCTTATAAAGCTTTAGTCCTCTAAAGCTCAGCATCCATATCATCAAAGAGGTAAGCATAATTTTCCCTCATATCAGCTTCAATTTCCCATGTCGCTTCTTCAACTGACTGATTTCCCCAGATAACCTTCACCAAAGGTATAGTCTTGTTCCTCAGAACTTTATCTTTTCTATCCACAATCCGGAGAGGTCTTTCCTCAAAAGTCAAGTCACTCTGAATTTGAAGAGGTTCCAACTCCAACACATGAGATGGATCAGGATGATATTTCCTCAAAACAGAGACATGGAACACATTATGCACATGATCCATAGCAGAAGGTAAAGCCAATCGGTAAGCCACTGGACCAACTCTCTCAATTATATCAAAAGGGCCTACAAACCTAGGGCTCAACTTGCCCTTTTTGCCAAATCTCATAACACCCTTAGTAGGCGACACCTTCAAGAACACATGGTCTCCTACCATAAACTCCAAAGGACGAAGACGGTCATCAGCATAACTCTTCTGTCTGTCCCGAGCAATCTTCAGTTTATCCCGGATCTCTCTGACCTTATCAGTAGTCTCCTGTACCGCATCAGATCTCAAAATCATCCTGTCACCAGTTTCCTTCCAACACAAGGGAGTCCTACACCTTCTCCCATACAAAGCCTCATAAGGAGCCATCTGAATACTGGAGTGGAAACTATTATTATAAGTGAACTCTATCAAAGATAGATCTCGGTTCCACTCAGAACTCCAATCGACCACATAGGCTCTCAACAAATCCTCTAGAGTCTGTATAGTACGCTCCGTCTGGCCATCAGACTGAGGATGGTATGCGGTACTAAAACTCAACTTAGTACCCAAACCCTCCTGTAAACTCCTCCAAAATCTGGACAAAAATCGAGAGTCCCTATCAGACACAATATCAATAGGCACTCCATGCAGTCTGACTATCTCATCAATGTACAATCTGGCCAGTCTCTCTAAAGAGTAGGTCATCTTAATCGGAAGAAAGTGGGCTGATTTAGTGAGTCTATCAACAATCACCCAAATAGCATCATGACCCAATCTGGTTCTAGGCAAACCACACACAAAATCCATACTGATGCATTCCCACTTCCATTCAGGAATAGGGAGGGGCTGCAACAAACCACCAGGCTTCTGGTGTTCAGCCTTTATTGTCTGACAAGTCAAACACCTAGAGACAAAATCAGATACTTCATTCTTCATACCCGGCCACCAAAAATTTTTCTTAAGGTCCTGATACATCTTAGTCACGCCAGGATGTAGAGAATATTTGGAGTTATGGCTGTCCTCCAATATTTCTTTCCTCAAGCTCGGTTCCTCAGGGACACATACCCTTCCACGAAACCGAAGAATACCGTCATCAGACAGGCTAAAATCCTGAACTGCGCCATCAACCAGACTATCCCTGATCTGAACTAATTTCGGATCCACAGACTGCTGATCTCTGATCTTCTGCAACAAAGCAGACTGTACTCTGAGAAAAGCCACATAACCCGACTGAACTCTAGGAGTAACACTGATCCTGAGATCTCTGAACTCCTGCAGTAACTGCCACTCACTGACCCGCAGTGCAGCTACTGAAGTAACTGGATGTCTACTCAGTGCATCCGCCACTACATTGGCCTTTCCAGCCTGATACTGAATAGAGAAGTCATAGTCTTTAATCAACTCCATCCATCTCCTCTGTCTCATGTTCAACTCCTTCTGAGTGAAGATGTACTTGAGACTCTGGTGATCAGTGAACAGATCAAACTCTTGACCCAACAAATAGTGACGCCATATCTTCAAAGCAAAGACTACGGCCGCCAACTCTAAATCATGAGTAGGGTAGTTCAATTCATACTCCTTCAGTTGTCTCGAAGCATAGGCTACTACAGAACCCTTCTGCATCAAGACACAACCCAACCCTTTGCCTGAAGCATCTGTATAGACAGTAAACCTTTCCCCATCACTAGGAATAATGAGGATCGGTGTACTAGTCAATCTCCTTTTCAGCTCTTGAAAACTCTCTTCACACTTATCATCCCAAATAAACTTAGCCTCCTTTCTGGTTAATTTAGTTAAAGGACCCGCCAGCTTGGAGAATCCCTCAACAAATCTCCGGTAATAACCTGCCAAACCCAGAAAACTCCTGATCTCAGTAGCACTAAAAGGGCCTACAAACCTAGGGCTCAACTTGCCCTTTTTGCCAAATCTCATAACACCCTTAGTAGGCGACACCTTCAAGAACACATGGTCTCCTACCATAAACTCCAAAGGACGACGACGGTCATCAGCATAACTCTTCTGTCTGTCCCGAGCAATCTTCAGTTTATCCCGGATCTCTCTGACCTTATCAGTAGTCTCCTGTACCGCATCAGATCTCAAAATCATCCTGTCACCAGTTTCCTTCCAACACAAGGGAGTCCTACACCTTCTCCCATACAAAGCCTCATAAGGAGCCATCTGAATACTGGAGTGGAAACTATTATTATAAGTGAACTCTATCAAAGATAGATCCCGGTTCCACTCAGAACTCCAATCGACCACATAGGCTCTCAACAAATCCTCTAGAGTCTGTATAGTACGCTCCGTCTGGCCATCAGACTGAGGATGGTATGCGGTACTAAAACTCAACTTAGTACCCAAACCCTCCTGTAAACTCCTCCAAAATCTGGACAAAAATCGAGAGTCCCTAGCAGACACAATATCAATAGGCACTCCATGTAGTCTGACTATCTCATCAATGTACAATCTCGCCAGTCTCTCTAAAGAGTAGGTCATCTTAATCGGAAGAAAGTGGGCTGATTTAGTGAGTCTATCAACAATCACCCAAATAGCATCATGACCCAATCTGGTTCTAGGCAAACCACACACAAAATCCATACTGATGCATTCCCACTTCCATTCAGGAATAGGGAGGGGCTGCAACAAACCACCAGGCTTCTGGTGTTCAGCCTTTATTGTCTGACAAGTCAAACACCTAGAGACAAAATCAGATACTTCATTCTTCATACCCAGCCACCAAAAATTTTTCTTAAGGTCCTGATACATCTTAGTCACGCCAGGATGTAGAGAATATTTGGAGTTATGGCTGTCCTCCAATATTTCTTTCCTCAAGCTCGGTTCCTCAGGGACACATACCCTTCCACGAAACCGAAGAATACCGTCATCAGACAGGCTAAAATCCTGAACTGCGCCATCAACCAGACTATCCCTGATCTGAACTAATTTCGGATCCACAGACTGCTGATCTCTGATCTTCTGCAACAAAGCAGACTGTACTCTGAGAAAAGCCACATAACCCGACTGAACTCTAGGAGTAACACTGATCCTGAGATCTCTGAACTCCTGCAGTAACTGCCACTCACTGACCCGCAGTGCAGCTACTGAAGTAACTGGATGTCTACTCAGTGCATCCGCCACTACATTGGCCTTTCCAGCCTGATACTGAATAGAGAAGTCATAGTCTTTAATCAACTCCATCCATCTCCTCTGTCTCATGTTCAACTCCTTCTGAGTGAAGATGTATTTGAGACTCTGGTGATCAGTGAACAAATCAAACTCTTGACCCAACAAATAGTGACGCCATATCTTCAAAGCAAAGACTACGGCCGCCAACTCTAAATCATGAGTAGGGTAGTTCAATTCATACTCCTTCAGTTGTCTCGAAGCATAGGCTACTACAGAACCCTTCTGCATCAAGACACAACCCAACCCTTTGCCTGAAGCATCTGTATAGACAGTAAACCTTTCCCCATCACTAGGAATAATGAGGATCGGTGTACTAGTCAATCTCCTTTTCAGCTCTTGAAAACTCTCTTCACACTTATCATCCCAAATAAACTTAGCCTCCTTTCTGGTTAATTTAGTTAAAGGACCCGCCAGCTTGGAGAATCCCTCAACAAATCTCCGGTAATAACCTGCCAAACCCAGAAAACTCCTGATCTCAGTAGCACTAGTCGGTCTTCCCCAATCAAGAATGGCTTGCACTTTAACTGGATCCACAGACACCCCCTGACCAGAAATCACATGCCCAAGGAAACTAATCTTTTCCAGCCAGAATTCACACTTACTAGCTTTGGCATATAATCGGTTCTTCCTCAAGATCTCGAGTACTCTGCGCAAATCACTGACATGATCTGAGGTAGTCTGAGAGTACACCAATATATCGTCTATAAAGACCACCACACAAGAGTCAAGCAACTCATGGAATACCCTGTTCATCAAATCCATGAAGACAGCAGGTGCATTCGTCAGTCCAAAAGGCATAACTAAAAATTCGAAATGCCCATATCTGGTCCTGAAAGCAGTCTTAAATATATCCTCATCCTTGACTCTAAGCTGATAATACCCTGATCTCAGATCAATCTTAGAGAACACTGTAGCTCCCTGTAATTGATCAAATAGATCATCAATTCTGGGAAGAGGATACTTATTCTTGATAGTCACTTGGTTCAATTGCCTGTAGTCTATACACATCCTCAGGGTTCCATCTTTCTTCTTCACAAATAACACTGGCGCTCCCCAAGGTGAAGCACTAGGCCGGATATACCCTTTCTCTAACAATTCCTCCAGTTGTTTCTTAAGCTCGGCCAACTCTGAAGTAGCCATACGATAAGGAGCTCTGGAGATAGGTGCCGTACCTGGCGCCAACTCAATGCCAAATTCTACCTCTCGAATCGGTGGCAAGCCTGAAAATTCTTCGGAGAACACATCAGGAAATTCTTTCACCACCGCCATCTGAGTCAAATCAGAAGTAGAATCATCCTGCACCTTAACATGCGCAAGATAACCCTTGCATCCACTAGCCAGTAATTTCCTGGCCTGCAGGAAAGATATTACATGCGGTCCTTGGTCTGACACTAGACCTCTCACAAACAGTCGATTCCCATCTAACAAATTCAAAGTGATTACTTTCTCAAAGCAATCCACAGAGGCATGATGGGAAGACAACCAATCCATTCCTAAAATGATATCATAATCTTGCATGTCTAAGAGGATTAGATCTACCAGAAACTCATAACCCTCTACATGTACTACACAGTCAGCACAAACAGTATCTGTAGATAACGATTTTCCTAAGGGAGTACTCACAGACACAGCATAATTCATCACCTTAGGTAACACAGGTAAACATGCAGCAAACTTAACAGATACAAAAGATAAATTTGCACCAGGGTCAAATAATATGCGGGCTAATACGAATAAAGTACCTTCCACGACGGATCGGGAAGCTCGTGTATCCTTCTCAGCCACAGCATACACTCTAGTCTGGACTGTAGGCTTATCTGCGCCTCTAGGTTGCATCTCAGGTTCTTTGCAGTCCTTAGCCATGTGCCCTGGTTTCTTACACCTGAAGCATACACCATTCTTCCTATGGCAGTCTTTCACTAGATGTCCCTTGAGCCCACAATGACTACAAGTGATACCGTTTCTTACATCCCTGGCATCCCTGAACTGCTGCGGTGCATCCCTGGACTGCTGCGGTGCCTTGTAGGAGTAAGGCTTATACCTGCTCTTCTTATAATCTTTATGCCTAGGGTATTTCTTACCCTTGCCGCCACTGCCATGCTGAGGAACCGCCGCCTCAGCTGCAGGAACTACTGTCACGGCAACATGAGATCTCCTCTCAGATATATACCTCTCAATGGTGCGCGCTCGCCCAACAGTTTCAACATAGGTCTCCAAGTGCTGAGCACCAACCTGCTCTCGAATATCCCATCTGAGACCTCTGAGAAACTTAGTAGCTCTCCTCTTTTCAGTGTTTATCAGATGAGGAGCATACTTTCCCAGCTTAGTGAACTGCAGCTCATACTGGTCCACTGTCATATCACCCTGCTCCAGGTGAATAAATTCCACCTCTCGGTCCTCAACCAAGCTATCTGGGAAGTACTTCTCGTTGAATCGAGACAAGAAGTAAGGCCAATCTACAGTCTCATGTCTTTCTTCGGCAAGTCTCACTACGCCTTTCCACCACTCATCTGCGTCAGCACGCATCATATAGGTGGTCAAACATAACTTATCTTCGTCCGAGCAACGCATAACTTGGAAAATCTTTTCCAAGCATAACTGCCAGTTCTCGGCATTACTGGATTCTGAGCCTCCATAAAATGAGCTAGGACCCATTTTCTAGAATTCACTCACAAGTGAAGCATAGCGCTTGTGACACACACATACCACAGTCAGGAAAACAAACATAAACCTATCAGGTGTCTAGCAATACACAAACATGTTTTCCCCCAAACTAAGTTTTAGCTAGCCAACTTCCTCTGATACCATTCTGTAACATCCCACATTCTTAACCCCAAATCAAGCTATACAATTCATAAAAGAACCAGGATGTCTCATATAAGATCGATCATATGCTAGGTAAAACCGAGTTCAAGAAAAACACGATCTGAAAATTTTCTATAAATCCATACACACAAATTCACAAAACTCGAATCTCATAAATCTCATAAGGGTACCTGCCACCACGCAATACTTGCACTAGACATATGCAAGTTACAAGGTATATCAAAACCGATTACACAGAATACACATCAAGCCGAAATCAAAACAAAATCACAAAATCGATTTTTACAAATTCATACCAAACACCGAAACCAGGCTGAAGCCCGCGGTGACACAAAAATCAAAATCATTTAACTGCCACAGTCTGGCAACACAAATTCACACAATTCACATGACTCACAAAGTTCATATAACTCATAGGGTTTAGCCACAACCGGCATCATAAACATAAACACATTAAGGCCACAACCGGCATCATAAACTCATTAAGCATAATTCACAGCATCCATATAATGCTAACTGCGCCCCTGCTCTACACCTGAAAATAGTGAGGGGTGAGCTACACAGCCCAGTGAGTGGATAGTCTAATTGACCATCCAGAACATACACTCAAAAATATAGGCAAATTATTTTTAAAAAATCTTTAACAGGATATCATGTCAACATATAACAACAATTCAATGCAAAAGTCATATAAGCAGTCAAAAGTACACACTAACATATAATAACCTCAGATTCTAGAGTTATACTCTAAACCAACCGAACACACATATTCTAACCCAACTAAACATACCAACACATATTTAACCTAGTTGTCCAGCATATTCAGTAGTGACCAATATGGTCTAACCCGGCTTGGCCAAAGCACTGGGAGCTGCAAATCACATGCAACACAAACATGGACAGTGAATAGAATCAAGAGGTGGCCCCCGCCTGGTCAAGACATGGCACGTTGGTCTATCACGCCATAACACAAATCGAGAATGATGACATCAAGAGGTGGCCCCTGTCTGATCAAGACATGGCACTTTGGGTCTTATATCATTCCCAACACAAAACGAGAATGATGACATCAAGAGGTGGCCCCTGTCTGATCAAGACATGGCACTTTGGGTCTTATATCATTCCCAACACATAAAAGAGTAATGACATCAAGAGGTGGCCCCTGTCCGACCAAGACATGGCACTTTGGGTCAAAACCCGTTCTCCCAAAAGGTTCCTACTGGACAACAGACATATCTTATTTCATATTTCACAAAGGTGGACATATTTCACAAAGGTGGACTCCTAAGTGTAAACTAGACTCTAGGATAGTCATCACAAAAATCACATCGGGCAGGCTGAACATCAACCCCCATCACAATAATCATAATAGGCAGGCTGATCATCAACCCCCTCACATATCACAATACAGGGCTGAAATTCAAACCCTGAACATATCACATAAGGACTATCTCCTTGAGTTCATAGTTACACCTAGCCTTAGTCCTAACCATCACATAACCACCTAATTTTCCAATTTCACATAATCCATAATTTTCCAAATTCACAAAACCCATCACATAACACATATTGTTCAAAAGTCACATAATCATACATATTGGTAAAAATCATATAACATAACACGTAATATTTAAAAAATCACAAAACATAGAAAATCACATAACATAGCGTAGTCCTTAAATTTCAGGCTGGTCAGTTCAGTGTAATTTTGCTAAATTATCACCCAATGTTCTCAAACATGAATACATGGTCTTAATTAAATAAACGTGAGTTTTATAACATAACATTACGTTCATAAAATTAAATCATCACCCAATGTTCTCAAGCATTCATAAAATTACATAAAACTAAACCATATATCCATATAATTTTACACATTATTCCATGTAACTACAAACATCAAAAATTCAGTTTTCACAAACAATTAACATAAATTTCATACTAATAAATCACTGATTTAATATTACCAAAATCACATACAATAAGTACCCTAAATTCGGTCTTCATGGAAACATGCCTCACATTCGGTTTTCATGAAAGATCCCCTAAACTATGTTTTCATGGAGAATTATCAAGATTCAATTCACATGTAAACATGTTAACCACAATATCAAAATTAAAATCAAGTTTCGATTTTCATAAATAAATAGCACCAATTCGCTTTTTAGCATGATCAAACTTTCCAACTTAAATTAAACCCCTAGTTAACAAGAATCTCATGAAGACATATCCTTAAATTCGATTTTCCATAACAAACATACCATTGTAACTTTCGGTTTATAACAAAAATAAGTCTTGAGTGTTCGGTTTTTACATTACAAATTTCTAATCCATCTAAAGCATCAAATAACACAACCCAATTGTTAGGAATCAAAAAGACACACCACTCACCTTGAAACTTAGGTTAAAATCTCCTCAACAAAATCGTTCAAAGCCTTTGAAATTCTTCTAGGAAGACGCCAAAGAAACTCCACCACCCACTCAAGAATTTCGGCCAAGGGAAGAAGATGGAGAAAAAATCGCCAAGAACTCTTCAAGAACACCAAGATCGCCTTCTCCCTTGCCCTAGCCGCTCCAAGGTTTTCTCAAGACTCAAAAATCGCCAATGATTTCCTTCCTAACCGAATCACTAATTCAAATTTTCGGTTTTAACTCTTAACCCATTAACCCATTAATCCAAATAGGGTTTAACCATTTAACTAACTAAATTTGAATTTTTAAACCCAATAACCCATAGTTTAAGTGAAAGTCCAATAAGGGTTAAACTAACATCCAATAAGCTAGTTAACTAATTAATTTAATTAACTTACAAATAACCAATCACTTAACCGAAATCCATTAAGGATTTAATTAATATCCAATAAGGATTTAATTAATTTATCCTAAATTAACAACCAATAATCAACCATTAATCTCTAATTAATTTACCATAAATTAACAACCAATATAAATCACAAATCAAATAATTACAAATTAACAATCAACAAGCCAGTTAATTAGCATTCAATAAATTTTACTTGAATCATAATAAAATATCACAGTCAATAATTTTATTTAATTCAAAAATAATGCTTACCAGGACTTAAGATCCTTGGATCTTACAACTGACCGCCTCATCATAGGTTCTGGGTTCATCCTCAATGATGAAAATTCCATCGTGTTGAGTCGGCAGCGACCCGTACCTCTCAGGTGCACGACGAATCCTCCCAGACCTACGTGGGACCTGTGTCTGAGCCTCAGGTTGTATAACAACCGGTGCAGATGGCTCAGATTCCATCTCTTTGTCTTGTGGTTGCACTTGGACCTCATCCAAGTCAAACTCCCTCCCACTTACTTCTTTCATAAGAAATTCTTTCTCTAGAAAGACAGCACCCCGAGTAACAAAAACTTTGTTCTCGGTTAGGACATAGAAGTAGTATCCTTTAGTTTCCTTAGGATACCCCACAAATACACACTTATCAGATCTAGGTTCTAGCTTGCTAGAATCCTGACGTTTGACATAAGCCTCACATCCCCAGATCCTAATAAACGTGAGATTAGGGCGTCTCCCACTCCATACCTCGTATGGTATTTTGGAGACACTCTTAGATGGAACATTATTCAGTATCAGAGAAGCTGTCTCAAGTGCATGCCCCCAGAATGAGGGAGGTAGAGTTGCATGACTCATCATAGATCGAACCATATCCAATAAAGTTCGATTTCTCCTTTCAGACACACCATTCCATTGAGGTGTTCCAGGAGGAGTGAGTTGGGATATGATCCCAGACTCTCTCAGATAGTCAAAGAACTCTCCACTCAGGTATTCTCCACCTTGATCAGATCGAAGAGTTTTAATGGATCTTCCAAGCTGGTTCTCTACTTCATTCTTGAACTCTTTGAATTTCTCAAAGGACTCAGATTTATGTCTCATTAGGTAGACATATCCATACCTACTGAAGTCATCAGTGAAGGTAATGAAGTAGTTGTACCCTCCTCTGGCTTGTTTATTGAAAGGCCCACACACATCAGTATGTATGAGATCCAATAAACCTCCTGCCCTCTCACCAATCTTGGTGAAGGGTGCTTTTGTCATTTTCCCTAATAAACAAGGTTCACAGGTATCAAATTCCTCCAAGGAACTTGAATCTAACAATCCATTTGCATGGAGTTGTTGGATGCGATTTTTGTTTATATGGGCTAATCGACAGTGCCATAGGAAAGCACCAACTGAACCACTCAGTTTGGTCCTTTTATTACTTATGTTACAGATAGAACTTTCCATATCCAAGATATACAGACCATTGCACAAAGTACCCTTCCCATAGAACATATTTGCAAATGAAAAAGAACATGAGTTCTTATTTATTTCAAACTTAAATCCCTTCTTTGCTAAGCAAGGAATGGATACAATGTTCTTAGTAAGTGAAGGTACACAAAAGCAATTATCTAATTCTAATAGAAGTCCAGAAGGCAAGGAGAGAGTCAAGACGCCTACAGCAACAGCAGCAACCTGTGCCCCATTTCCAACGCGTAGGTCAATCTCTCCAGGTCGCACCGATCTACTTTTCTTGAGCCCCTGCATATTTGTACAAATATGAGCTCCACATGCGGTATCCAATACCCATGACATAGAAGTAGAAAGATTGACTTCTGTAACATAGATACCTGAGCATGAAGACGAAGCCTTGCCTCTCTTCTTCTCATTCTGAAGTCGTACTATGTCCTTTATTATGTGAGGTGGTCCTCCACATGAGTAGCACTTATTATTCCTGACTCTTTCCATCTTTATTTTCAATGTTTTAGTTAAGCCTTTGGGCTTAACACATTGAATGTCTACTTTAGGAGGGTTGAGCTCAACCAATGCATCAAAGAGCTGCCTTAGACTAGAAATAATTTCAGAGGCACTCTTAGATTCATATTGCCCTCTTAGCTCGGGCGACATGTTGGTTAGCATCAATTGTGCAATCTCCAAAGTATCAGCTTGATGCTTATCATAAGCATCCTTCTCAGCTGCTGAGGCCAAGCATGGAAGTGGCTCAGGAATTGGCTTCTCAAGGACATATAGCTTCCTCTCGAGCTTGAGCACAATTCTCAAGTTCATATACCAATCCTTTAAGTTGGATCCAACCAACTTATCCCTTTCCAGGGTAGATCGCAGTGACCATCTGCCATTGTTCATTGTTCTACAATAACCAAGAAACAGCAGATTAGTACTACTTCGAATCATTTAAACTGGACTTGTTTTAAATGATTACTGCTCCCACTATTTTAAATTTGAATTGACAACCCACAAAGTCAATCGGGAAGTTTAAGACTTCCTAGTGAGATGGGATCCTTATTTCACATGAGGCTTCGCGTCCCACGAGGGTGGGATGAGATGCACAAAGTATCCCATGTTTCCTAAGGTGGGCGCGCCGGCCGGTTGCTCCAAGCAACTCCCCTTGTTGAGACAGTCTTGGGCATTTCATGTCCAGCGAGGGCTGAATCATGAAACCCTAACCTCTCAACGATGCCTCTAGACTTTCATCATGTGCCCAGTACATGTGAATTTCTAGTCAAGTCCATTCCTAACCGTTTATGCCCAGGGCCAATGAGTTTCCTTGCGAAGGCACGCCCAGGTTGAAACTGGACTGGGGAAACCATTGTCACCACACACTTTCTAAAGATAAGTGGGTGTATCCCACGAGGGTGGGAACCAGTTCACAACTCCACTGATCGATAGCTTAGTGAGGGCTACGCGTTAGAAGGCTTCTAGACTTGATATTTTATGAGGGTTTTTAAGGTCTCATCAGTTTTATCTTATGTCTAACAATACAGGCATGCAATCCTATAGTGATAACATAATGATAAAACATCACAGGCATGCTTTTAGCAGATAAGGAAAGCAGTAAAAGATGATGTGATCAAAGCCCTTTCAAGACATTGAATCAACCCATGCCAAAAGGAGGTTCAACTCTTGACATAGGACTCAAGCCCCTAAGATAGACCTATCCTAGTCGCCCTCTATCTTGGTCTTCAAGGTGGGCTCCAAGGTCCTTTCTTCATGGCTTAGCTCTCAAACCTTAAGGGTAGACCTCAAAGGTTCGGCCAATGCCATGGTCTTCCTCCAAAGAGAATGCGCCACAATGAAAGATGCCAAGTTAGCTAGCTCTCAAACCCAAGGGTTCGGCCATGCCTAACTTGTGCCATCAAGCAAGGTTGTGCCTTTTCCTTGATGCTTGTTGCGCCACCATCCAAGGTGCGCCAACTCCATGCATGCGCCAAGCTCCAAGTACATGCGCTACCCTAGTCTTCTTAAAAGCAAAAAGAAAAGTGGCACGCAGGCCTCACGAGGAAACATCACAGGCATGCAAAGGGGGGCTTGACTAATGATCACAACATTATGCACAATCAAGGTATTTACTCATGCAATTCTACATGCTCATGAAAAACATAAAATCTGAAATTTTACTTTTTCATTAAAACTAGTCTCTTTTTCTCCTCTTCTTCTCACAAATCTTTTGGTTAATTGCGATTTATTTTTCAAGGTGATTTCAGAGATCCTTTCGGCTGGCAATTTTGTCAGATCAAGAGACTTGGCCAGTCCGAAGACACAATGCCCGTCCTACTTGACAAAACTACGTGCGCCTTTGATCTTTAAATCAGACAAGAAAAATAGTCCAAAAATCCAAAAGAGATTGAGAGGATGATAGAAACAAGAAACCCTAATTTTTTCCTACTTAGAAAAAATCGTTTGCCGTGCATCATGCTATTTTCGAAAATAGAGATATGGCATGTGAGCATGAAAGAAAAGCATAAAACTTCGTTCGAGTCTTGCAAGTCGCTCTGATACCACTGTTGGGAAACCCCGGGGTCATTTTACAATTTTTCAGAGACACATACATACATTGCACAGCGGAAGAATGTCCCCGAAACAGGTCCGTCCCAAAAACCCAGTGAAGATCACATGCAAGGGGGTCGACACGATGAGTTAGAAAATACCTCAGAGCAAGATGAGGTCGATGTCGTGATAGGCGCCCAACTGTGCGCCCTCTGCAGTCTCACACACACGGATGCCTCGAGTCCTCTTCTTCCACGCCCGGTGCTAGCCTCGGGAAGAAGATCCAAGCCTTAGGGAGATTCTCCAACCACCTTGCGCCACCAAGAGAGAAAGATGCGCCAAGTGGTAAGGAAGGAGAAGCTTGCGGCCACTTGATGGAAGAGGAAGAGATTGCGCCAATTCTCCTTGCTCTCGCTCCTTTCTTATGTTCACGCCTCCAAGGATGAATCATAATAAGAGAGGGCGGCTAGGGTCACATATATAGGGGAAGAGGCGATTTGGGCAAGGGCTAGGATCATGACAAGTGTAGGGCTAGGATGAGGAGGTTTGATGCAAGGAAAGTCTCCAAGACTTTACCATAAACTTCATTCAACCTTTCCATAATTGCCCAAGTACCATATCAGCCCAAGACATGCCTTAAAGGCATTCATACCATCAAGGGAGAAGGGCTAGGCGCAAATTGCTTCCTTAATGAAGCAATTTTGCCACCCTAACCCCATTATGCCCCTTAGGCGCCAATGGGGTTGGATTTCTCCCCATTATACCCTTTTAGCCTCTCTTCTCTTCATGAGAACTTGTTATTGGGCTTCATTGGATAATGAGCTAGCCCAAACTTCATCCTATGGGTTGATTAAGCATTTGGATCCAATCCAATGCAACCCTAATCCAAGTGTGACCAACCATGGTCAAATACGGGTCAACCTGCCAAAAATGAAGTTTGGCTCCAATAACATTCTTCCATCTCATCAGGCCCATTGGTGCTGATGAAATCTCCCAATTAGATCCGAGTTATCCAATAACTTGATCATAAGGCTTCTCGATCAATACGAGAACTCAAGTATCAAGGTGTGCGACCCTGTAGGTTCTTCTGACGCTGGCAGTGCTGACCAAAGGTCACCACAAGCAGTGAGTGGCACCTAGCAGTGCATCGCTGCTACCCAGGTCATTGGAATGGATATCGACATCGACATCCCCATCATCGCAACTAGGTACAGATGCATTACAGTCTCTTTTCCGGACTGATATCCGATTGGACAAGTGTGTCACCACTTGTTTTCACCCAATCACATGGCTATGACTAAAACAGGTTCTTATCTGGGTATGGCCATACACTCTCAGTCATAGAACCATAGAGGAGCTCCATGGATATCATACTTCCCTAAGGAAGGGGCAAAATCCTATGTCTGTCCATTGACCTTCTCATATGGGTCGTGACATGCTCAATGACAACCGTTATGACCTCCCAACTACGGCGAGGTGTTAGGTTGTATCAAAGCAAGTCGCTAACCATATAGAACGATCAATGACATCAAGTCAAGGGATCAATGCATCTCCTGTCACTTGTGAGGATAACTTATGACACCAAGTCATAGCCTCACAGCGGGTCTTTCCAGTATAACCTCCAATGATATACCCATGTGTCTGCGTTAGCACCACGTGCCTAACCAGCTCACAAACCAGTCTCACAAGTACCATAGCTGTCCCATATCCACTAAGGTACATCGACTAGGGACAATAGTTTGAGCACAGATCCAATCTATCTCCAGGGACATTATCATGTCAGTACATGTGCGCAGATGTAAACAAACATTGATAATGACAATGCCAGAATGATATATATAAATATCAAAGTCAAGTAGTACATAAGTGGACCAAAACTAGGTCCTAGGGCATATACACCAACAGTGAGAACCTGTTTTAGTCATAGCCATGTGATTGGATGAAAACAAGTGGTGACACACTTGTCCAATCGGATATCAGTACGGCAAAGAGACTGTAATGCATCTGTACCTAGTTGCGATGATGGGGATGTCAATGTCGATATCCATTCCAATGACCTGGGTAGCAGCGATGCACTGCTAGGTGCCACTCACTGCTTGTGACGACCTTTGGTCAGCACTGCCAGCGTCAGAGGAACCTACAGGGTCGCACACCTTGATACTTGAGTTCTCGTATTGATCGGTAAGCCTTATGATCGAGTTATTGGATAACTCTGATCTAATTGGGAGATTTCATCAGCACTAATAGGCCTGATGAGATGGAAGAATATTATTGGAGCCAAACTTCATTTTTGGCAGGTTGACCCGTATTTGACCATGGTTGGTCATATTTGGATTAGGGTTGCATTGGATTGGATCCAAGTGCTTAATCAACCCATGTAATGGAGTTTGGGCTAGCTCATTATCCAATGAGGCCCAATAATAAGTTGTCATGAAGAGGCAATAGGCTAAAAGGGTATAATGGGGAGGAAGCCAAGCCCATTGGCGCCTAAGGGGCATAATGGGGTTTGGATGGCAAATTTGCTTCATTAAGGAAGCTTTATGCGCCTAGCCCTTTCCCATTGATAGTGTGAATGCATTAAGGCATTGCTTGGGGCGCAAGGCTAGGCCTTGGCGCACAAGGCAAGGTTTGGTAGCTTATGGAAAGGTTGAATGAGGTTTATGGTAAAGTCTTGGAGACTTTCCTTACCTCAAACCTTCTCATCCAAGCCATACACTTGTCATGATCTCAACCCTTGCCCTAACCGCCTCTAGCTCTTTATAAGTGACCCTAGCCGCCCCCTCTTGAGATGTTACAATCCTTAGAGGCGTGACAACAAGAGGAGAGGCGAAAGCAAGGGTTGAAGGGCGACAACACCAAGAAGTGGCGCATCTTCTTCTTCCTTCCAAACCCTAGCCGCAAGCTTCTTCCTTCTCTCTTGATGCAAAGAACTTGATGCTTGGCGGTTTCCCTCTCCCTCATCCTTCTTCATCTTTGGCGCATCTACCTTGGAGGTGGCGCATACTTTGAAGAAGGAGCACAAGGCTTGGATCTTCTTCCCGAGGCTAGCACCGGGCGTGGAAGAAGAGAACTCAAGAGATCCGTGTGTGCGAGACTGCAGAGGGCGAACACTTGGGCGCCTTCATCGACATCGGATTCTAATTGCTAAAGGTACTTACTATCACATCGTGTCGACCCCCTCGCAAGAGATCTTCACTGGGTTTTTGGGACTAGCCTGTTTCGGGGACATTCTTCCGCTGCGTAAAATGTATGTCCATGGCTCTGAAAATTGTAAAATGTCCCCGGGGGTTTCCCAACAGTGGTATCAGAGCTACTTGCAAGCCTCGAACGATGTTCTTTCATGCTTTTCATGCTCACATGCCATATCTACATTTTCGCATATTGCATAGATGTTGGCGCATGATTTTTCTTTAAGTAGAAAAATTGTAGGTCTCTTGTTTCTTACTTCTAATTAACTTCTTGTGGTTCTTTGCTCTCTTCATGTGATGGGATAGACCCATACGTGGAAGAGAAAATTTCTCCTCTCATAATAGGATAGACCTATCTTGAGAGACTTGTTGGAATAGGGCATGGACTGGGTGATTGCCCTTATCCTAGCAAGTTAGGGATTGCAAGGAGGGCAACCGGTATGCCTCTTGTAGACTCCTGAGAGAAACTTAGAATCAAAGATTTGTGATATGAAGGGAAGGAAGAGAGACATGTTTTATGAAAAAGTAAAATTTCAGATTTTATGTTTTTCATTGAGCATGTAGAATTGCATGAGTAAGTACTTGATTGTGCATGATGTTGTGGTCATATGTCAAGTCCCTTAGCATGCCTGTGATGTATCCTTGTGAGGCCTGCATGCCGCTTTTCTTTTTGCTTTTAACTAAGAAGAAGATTAGGGTGGCGCATCTACTTGGAGCAAGGTGCATGCTTGCTTGGTTGCGCATCCTTGCATGATGGCGCAACAAGCTTCAAAGGTGGCACATCCTTGCATGGGGGCGCAAGTTAGGGTTTGGTCGAGCCTTGTGCTTGTGTGCTATCCCTCTTGTGGCTTGCTAAATGGCGCACCTTCCTTGGAGGAAGACCATGGAATTGGCCGAACCTTGTGGGTGTACCCCTTGGGTTTGAGAGCTAAACCATGGGAGAATGACCTTGGAGCCAACCTTGAAGATAGAGCTAGAGGTCGGCTAGGCTAGGTCTAATCTTGGGGCTTGAATCCTAGGTCAAGAGTTGAACCCCTTTTTGGCATGGATTGGTTCAATGTCTTGAATGGGCTATGATCACATCATCCTTTTATTGCTTTCTTTACAAAAGCTAAAGCATGCCTGTGATGTTTTATCGTTATGTTATCACCATAGGATTGCATGCCTGTAATGATAGACATAAGATAAAACTGAGATGATGAGACCTTAAACAAAAACCCTCAATTAAAATATCAAGTCTAGTAGCCTTCTAACGCGTAGCCCTCACTAAGCTATCGATCAGTGGAGTTGTGAACTGTTTCCCACCCTCGTGGGACACACCCACTTATCTTTAGAAAGTGCGTGGTGGCAATAGTTTCCCCAGTCCAGTTTTAACCTGGGCGTGCCTTCGCAAGGAAACTCGTTGGCCCTGGGCATAACGGTTAGGAATGGACTTGACTAGATTTTCATGTGTGCTAGGCACATGATGAAACTCTAGAGGCATCGTTGAGAGGTTAGGGTTTCATGCTGTATCCAGCCCTCGCTGGACATGAAATGCCTGGACTGTCTCAATAAGGGGAATTGCTTGGAGCAATCGGCCGGCGCGCTCACCTTAGGAAACATGGATCACTTTGTGCATCTCATCCCACCCTCGTGGGACGCGAAGCCCTGTGTGGAATGAGGATCTCATCTCACTAGGAAATCTTGGATTTCTCGATTGACTTTGTGGGTTGTCAATTTGATTAAAAATAGTGGGAGCCATGGTCATTTAAAAGGCAAGTCCAGTTTAAATGACTCGAAGTAGTACTAATCTGCTGTTTCTTGGTTGTTGTAGAACAATGGCTATGAACAATAGCAGTTGGTCACTGCGATCTACCCTGGATAAGTTGGTTGGATCCAACTTACTGGATTGGTATATGAACTTGAGAATCGTGCTCAAGCTCGAGAGGAAGCTTTATGTTCTTGAGCGTCTTATTCCTGTGCCACTTCCATGCTCGGCCTCAGCGGCTGAGAGGGATGCTTATGATAAGCATCAGGTTGATACTTTGGAGGTTGCTAACCAACATGTCACTTGAATTTAAAGGGTGATATGAATCGAAGAGTGCCTCTGAAATTATTTTAATCTAAGGCAGCTCTTTGATGAATTGGTTGAGCTCAATCCTGCTAAAGTTGATATTCAGTGTGTTGAGCCGAAAGGCTTGACCAAGGAACTGAAATTAAAGATAGATATGATCAGGAATAATAGGTGCTATTCATGTGGAGGGCCACCTCACATGTTGAAGGACATGTTGCAACTTCAGAATGAGGAGAAGAAAGGCAAGGCCTTGTCTTCATGCTCAGGTATTTATGTTACCGAAGTCAACCTGTCTACTCCTATGACATGGGTATTGGATACCGCATGTGAAGCTCATATTTGTACAAATATGCAAAGGCTCAGAAAGGATAGATCGGTAAGGCCTAGAGAGATTGACCTACGGATAGGTAACAGGGCACAAGTTGCTACTGTTGCTGTAGGAGTTTTTCTCCCTGCCTTCTGGACTTCAGTTGAAGCTAGACAATTGCTATTATGTACCTTCCCTTACCAAAACATTGTATTGTATCCACTCCTTGCTTGGCAAAGAAAGGATTTAGGTTTGAAATAAAAGAGAACTTATGTTCTTTTTCTTTTGCAAACATGTTTTATGGGAAGGGTACTTTGTGCAATGGTCCGCATGTCTTGGACATGGTTAGCTCTATTTGTAACATAAATAATAAAAGGACCAAACTGAGTGGTTCAGTTGGTGCTTTCCTACGGCATTGTCGATTAGCCCATATAAACAAGAATCGCATTCGACAACTCCATGCAAATGGGTTGCTAGATTCGAGTTCCTTGGAGGAACTTGATACATGTGAGACTTGTTTATTAGGGAAAAAGACAAAGACGCCCTTCACCAAGACTGGTGAGAGGGCAGGAGGTTTATTGGATCTCATACATAGTGATGTGTGTGGGCTATTCAATAAACAAGCCAAAGGAGGGTATAACTACTTCATCACATTTACTGATGACTTTAGTAGATATGGTTATGTCTACATGATGAGACATGAGTCTGAATCCTTTGAGAAACTTAAGGAGTTCAGACATGAAGTAGAGAACCAGCTTGGTAGATCCTTTAAGAATCTTCGATCAGATCGTGATGGAGAGCACCTGAGCAATGCATTCTTTGACTATCTGAGTAACTGTGGGATCCTATCCCAACTCACTCCTCCTAGAGCACCTCGGTAGAATGGTGTATCTGAAAGGAGAAATCGAACCTTGTTGGACATAGTTCGGTCTATGATGAGTCATGCAACTCTACCTCCCTCATTCTGGGGACATGCACTTAAAAAAGCTTCTCTAATACTGAATAATGTTCCATCTAAGAGTGTCTCAAAGATTCCATACGAGGTATGGAATGGGAGACGCCCTAATCTCACTTTTATCAGGATCTAGGGATGTAAGGCTTATGTCAAACGTCAGGATTCTAGCAAGCTAGAACCTAGATCTGATAAGTGTATGTTTGTGGGGTACCCTAAGGAGACTAAGGGTTACTACTTCTATATTCCCACCGAGAACAAAGTTTTTGTTGCTCGGGGTGCGGTCTTTCTAGAGAAAGAATTTCTCATGAAAGAAGTTAGTGGGAGGAAGTTTGACTTGGACAAGGTCTAAGTGCAACCACAAGACATAGAGATGGGAACCTGAGCCACCTGCACCGGTTGCTAGGCAGCCTGAGGCTCAGACACAGGCCCCATGTAGGTCTGGGAGGTTTCGTCGTGCACCTGAGAGGTATGGGTCGCTGCCGACCCAACACGACGGGATCTTCATCATGGAGGATGAACCCAGGACTTATGATGAGGCGGTCAGTGGACCGGACTCCGAGAGATGCGATCCGAGATGGATTCCATGTCGGCTAACCAAGTCTGGGATTTGGTTGAGCTGCCTGATGGGGTAAAACCCATAGGGTGTAAATGGGTCTTCAAGAGGAAGACAGACATGGATGGCAAAATTGTTACCTATAAGGGTAGACTAGTGGCTAAAGGATTTAAACAAGTCCACGGGGTGGACTATGATGAAACCTTCTCGCCAGTTGCCATGATCAAATCCATTCGGATTCTGCTTGCTATAGCTGCATATCATGACTATGAGATATGGCAGATGGATGTGAAGACAACATTCCTTAACGGGAAGCTAACTAAGGATGTGTATATGACACAACCTAATGACTTCATCCATCCTGCAGATACTAGTAAAGTCTGCAGGCTAAAGAAATCCATTTACGGATTAAAGCAAGCATCTCGAAGTTAGAATCTTCAGTTTGATGAAGCTGTGAGAGATTATAGCTTTATCAAAAGTGAAGATGACGCCTGTGTATACAGGAAAAATTCAGTGGGAGCTTGGTGACTTTTCTGGTCATGTATGTCGATGACATACTGCTCATCGGAAAGGACATCCCTAGTCTTCAAGCTGTGAAGACATGGTTAGGGGAGTGTTTCGAGATGAAGGACTTAGGGGAGGCCGCCTATATTCTAGGCATGAGGATCTACCGGGATAGATCCAAGAGGCTCTTGGCCCTTAGTCATAGTACCTACATTGATAAGGTCCTGGAGAGGTTCAACTTGGAGCAATCCAAGAAGGGATACCTTCCAGTGAGAGATGGCCTTACTCTCTCAAAGAGCCAGTGTCCTACAACACAGGCTGAGAGGGATAACATGAGTCGAATTCCCTATGCTTCGGCAGTAGGATTGATCATGTATGCAATGTTGTGTACTAGACCAGATGTGGCTTATGCTGTGAGCATAACCAGCCGATACCAATCCAATCCTAGTTTACAGCACTGGGTGGCTGTAAAGAATATCCTTGAGTATCCTGAAAGGGACTAAGGATTTATTCTATAAAGTCTACGGGGACAGGAAGAACTCAGTGTGCAGGGCTTCACTGATGGGTCGTTCCAGTCTGATCCTGACGACTTCAGATCGCAGACCGGCTATTTGTTTAAGATGGTTGGAGGTGCTGTATGCTCGAAGAGCTTCAAGCAATCCACCATAGCTAGTTCTACAACCGAGGCTGAGTATGTGGTTGCTTCTGAGGCAGCCAATGAAGCCGTTTGGATCAGGAAGTTCTTTTCTGAACTTCAGGTGGTTCCAAGTGCAATGGATCCCATTGAGCTCTACTATGACAACAATGGGAACTGCACATACTGAGGAACCACGGTCTCATCAAAGGTCCAAACACATACTCAAGAGATTTCGCCTGATCAAAGAGATCATTGATCGAGGTGATGTCAAGATTAGCAGAATTGACACAGAGAGCAATCTAGCAGACCCACTGACCAAGGCTTTGGCGCAGCAGAAGCATGATGGTCGTACTAGAGATATGGGGTTGAGCTTGCTCAACCTCTAGGTCTTAGTGCAAGTGGGAGATTGTTGGTGTATATGCCCTAGGACCTAGTTTGGTCCATCTTTGTACTACTTGACTCTGATATTAATATATATCTTTCTGGCATTGTCGTTATCATTGTTTGTCTACACCTGCGATTGTGTACTTACATGATAATGTCCCTGGAGACAGATTGGATCTGTGCTCGAACTATAGTCCCCAGTCGATGTACCTGAGTGGATATGGGACAACTCTGGTACTTGAGAGACTGGTATGTGGGCTGGTTAGGCACGTGGTGCTAACGCAGACACATGGGTGTATCAATGGAGGATATACTGGATAGACCCGCTGTGAGGCTATGACTTGGTGTCATGAGTTATCCTCACAAGTGACAGGAGATGCATTGATCCTTTGACTTGAGGTCATTGACCATTCTATATGGTTAGGGACTTGCTTTGATGCAACCTAACACCTCGCCGTAGTTGGGAGGTCATAACGGTTGTCATTGAGCATGTCACGACCCATATGAGAAGGTCAATGGACAGACATAGGATTTGCCCCTTCCTTAGGGAAGTATGATATCCATGGAGCTCCCTTATGGTTCTATGACTGAGAGTGTATGGCCATACCCAGGTGAGAACCTGTTTTAGTCATAGCCATGTGATTGGATGAAAACAAGTGGTGACACACTTGTCCAATCGGATATTAGTACGGCAAAGAGACTGTAATGCATCTGTACCTAGTTGCGATGATGGGGATGTCAATGTCGATATCCATTCCAATGACCTGGGTAGCAGCGATGCACTGCTAGGTGCCACTCACTGCTTGTGATGACCTTTGGTCAGCACTGCCAGCATCAGAGGAACCTACAGGGTCGCACACCTTGATACTTGAGTTCTCGTATTGATCGGGAAGCCTTATGATCGAGTTATTGGATAACTCTGATCTAATTGGGAGATTTCATCAGCGCCAATAGGCCTGATGAGATGGAAGAATATTATTGGAGCCAAACTTTATTTTTGGCAGGTTGACCCGTATTTGACCATGGTTGGTCATATTTGGATTAGGGTTGCATTGGATTGGATCCAAGTGCTTAATCAACCCATGTAATGGAGTTTGGGCTAGCTCATTATCCAATGAGGCCCAATAATAAGTTGTCATGAAGAGGCAATAGGCTAAAAGGGTATAATGGGGAGGAAGCCAAGCCCATTGGCGCCTAAGGGGCATAATGGGGTTTGGATGGCAAATTTGCTTCATTAAGGAAGCTTTATGCGCCTAGCCCTTTCCCATTGATAGTGTGAATGCATTAAGGCATTGCTTGGGGCGCAAGGCTAGGCCTTGGCGCACAAGGCAAGGTTTGGTAGCTTATGGAAAGGTTGAATGAGGTTTATGGTAAAGTCTTGGAGACTTTCCTTACCTCAAACCTTCTCATCCAAGCCATACACTTGTCATGATCTCAACCCTTGCCCTAACCGCCTCTAGCTCTTTATAAGTGACCCTAGCCGCCCCCTCTTGAGATGTTACAATCCTTAGAGGCGTGACAACAAGAGGAGAGGCGAAAGCAAGGGTTGAAGGGCGACAACACCAAGAAGTGGCGCATCTTCTTCTTCCTTCCAAACACTAGCCGCAAGCTTCTTCCTTCTCTCTTGATGCAAAGAACTTGATGCTTGGCGGTTTCCCTCTCCCTCATCCTTCTTCATCTTTGGCGCATCTACCTTGGAGGTGGCGCATACTTTGAAGAAGGAGCACAAGGCTTGGATCTTCTTCCTAAGGCTAGCACCGGGCGTGGAAGAAGAGAACTCAAGAGATCCGTGTGTGCGAGACTGCAGAGGGCGAACACTTGGGCGCCTTCATCGACATCGGATTCTAATTGCTAAAGGTACTTACTATCACATCGTGTCGACCCCCTCGCAAGAGATCTTCACTGGGTTTTTGGGACTAGCCTGTTTCGGGGACATTCTTCCGCTGCGTAAAATGTATGTCCATGGCTCTGAAAATTGTAAAATGTCCCCGGGGGTTTCCCAACAATCCCAAGGCCTCAAACATTAGCCTTAAGGGCATACCCTAACAATCTCCCACTTGCACTTAATCTAATGGTTGAGAAATCTCAAACCCATATTATTACAGTGCTTCTCATGCTTCTACTGGGCCAGAGGCTTTGTAAGCGGGTCTGCCAGATTGTCATCTGTATGAACCTTGCAGACTTTGATCTCGCCACGATCAATGATCTCCCGGATCAAGTGAAACCTTCTCTGTATGTGCTTGGACTTCTGGTGCGACCGTGGTTCCTTTGCTTGTGCTATTGCTCCAGTGTTATCACAGAAGATAACCAAAGGATCTGCACTCGAAGGAACAACACCAAGTTCCTGAACGAACTTACGAATCCAAACTGCCTCCTTAGATGCTTCTGAGGCTGCAACATACTCGGCTTCTGTTGTAGAATCAACAACAATTGACTGTTTGAAACTTTTCCACACCACTGCTCCTCCATTCAAGCTAAAAACATAGCCTGATTGCGATCGGAAATCATCCTGGTCAGATTGGAACGAAGCATCAGTATATCCTTCAATACTGAGTTCTTCCTGACCTCCATATATCAAGAACATATCTTTGGTCCTCCGAAGATATTTCAAAATGTTCTTGACCGCAATCCAGTGTGCCTTCCCTGGATTACTTTGGAATCGACTGGTCACGCTTAACCCGTAAGCGACGTCTGGGCGAGTACACAACATCGCATACATAATGGACCCAATAGCCGAAGCATAAGGCGTATTGTCCATTTCATCTTTCTCTGTCTGTGTTTGTGGACACTGACTCTTTGAAAGACTCAGACCATGTCTGACTAGAAGATATCCTCTTTTAGAATTCTCTAAATGGAATCTCTCCAGGACTTTATCGATGTAAGTACTCTGGCACAGCCCGAGAAGCCTCTTAGATCTATCTCTGTAGATCTTCACACCTAATACATAGGCTGCTTCTCCTAAATCTTTCATCTGGAAACATTTTCTTAACCATGCTTTGACCGCATGTAGTTCAGGAATATCGTTTCCAATGATCAAGATATCATCGACGTAGAGGACTAGGAAAGTAATCACGCTCCCACTAAACCTCTTATATACACACGGGTCATCTTCATTCTTGATGAAACCAAATTCACAGATTGATTCATCAAAACGAATATTCCAGCTTCTTGATGCTTGTTTAAGTCCATAAATGGACTTCTTTAATTTGCATATTTTATGACGATCTGATGGATTAGTGAAACCTTCAGGTTGTGTCATATACACATCCTCTTCTAATTTTCCATTAAGGAAAGCGGTCTTCACATCCATCTGCCAGATCTCATAATCATAATATGCCGCTATCGCAAGAATAATCCGAATAGACTTGAACATAGCTACAGGAGAGAAAGTTTCATCATAATCTATCCCGTAGATTTGTTTGAAACCTTTCGCAACTAGCCTGCCTTTATAGGTAACCACGTTACCATCCATGTCAATCTTCTTCTTGAAGATCCATTTACAGCCTATAGGGATTACTCCCGGAGGCGGATCAACCAAATCCCAAACTTGGTTATCTGACATGGAGTCCATCTCGGCGCGCATAGCTTCAAGCCATCTCGCTGAGTCCGGTCCACTGACCGCATCCGCATAAGTGAGGGGTTCATCATTAATGATGTAGACTCCGTCATAGCGCTCAGGCTGTCGACGGATCCTTCCCGATCTTCGCGGTTCCCATGATATCTGAGCCTCAGGTTGTTCAGTAACCTGATCTACTGGCTCAGGCTCATCCAACTGTGCTTGACTACTTTGTCCTACATCTGGATTCTCATCCAGCTTTATTTCTCTCCCACTGGCCTCTTGCAGAAGAAATTCATTCTCAAGAAAAATAGCCGTCCGAGCAACAAATACTTTGTTCTCTTTAGGATCGTAGAAATAATAACCCTTAGTTTCCTTAGGGTAACCGACAAAGATACATTTCTCAGATCTGCTCTCTAGTTTCCCAGAGGCGAGCTTTTTAACATATGCCTCGCAACCCCAGATCTTAATAAATGTCAAGCTCGGCTGTTTCCCATACCATAACTCATATGGAGTCTTTGAAACGGCCTTGGATGGCACTCGGTTTAGTACCTTTGCAGCTGTTTCCAGTGCAAATCCCCAAAAGGAGTAAGGTAGACTAGCCTGACTCATCATAGAATGAACCATATCCAGTAAGGTTCTATTCCTCCTCTCGGACACACCATTCCATTGCGGTGTTCCTGGCGGAGTGAGCTGTGAGATAATCCCACACTCCTTAAGATAGTCAGTAAACTCATGACTCAAGTATTCTCCACCTCGATCTGAGCGAAGTGCCTTGATATTTCGGCCTGGCTGATTTTTGTACTTCACTTTTGAACTCTTTGAACTTGTCAAAAGATTCACTCTTATGTCTCATTAGATAGACATACCCATATCTACTGAAATCATCAGTAAAGGTAATGAAGTATGAATAGCCACCTCTGGCATGTTTACTAAATGGCCCACACACATCACTGTGAAGGAGGTCAAGTAAAACCCTTTCCTGACAAGAGCAGGAATAGAGATAATATTCTTAGTTATGCTTGGTACAAAATAACAATTGTCCAGTTCTAATACAAGACCAGATGGTAAAGAGATGTGATAAACTCCTACAGCAACAGCAGCAACCCGTGCCCCGTTTCCAACTCGTAGGTCCACCTCATGCTGTCCCACCTGTCTTCTTCTCTTGAGTTCCTGTACATTTGAACAAATGTGAACTCCACATGCAGTGTCCAACACCCATGAAATAGAAGAAGAAGATACCATGACTTCAGTCACGTAAATACCTGAGCTAGAAGCGAAAAAGTTGCTTCCCTTCTTATCTCCTTGGAGCGCTTTACAGTCCTTTTTCCAGTGACCTAACTGGCCACAATGGAAACATCTGTATTCCTTTGACCGCTTTATCTTTTGCTTTAGAGCCTTGTTGTAGCTCTTGATGGGGGCTTTGCCCTTCTTCCCCTTCTTCTTGTTCCTTGAAGGAACCATGAGGACAGAGGATGAAGGCGTTCCCTTCTCACGAGACTGAGTCTGCTCTGTAGTCAAGAGCATGTTCAGCAACTCTGCCGGCGTACAGTCGATCTTGTTCATATTAAAATTAATAATGAATGGATCGAAAGAGGCCGGGAGAGACTACAGGATGATATCTACAACAAGCTCCTGATTGATGGTATGTCCCAGCTTCTCTAGAGCCTCCTAGTACCAAATCATCTTGAGTACGTGAGCTCCCACTGGACTCCCTTCAGTCAGTTTGCTATGAAAGAAAAGTTTAGTCAAATTATAGCGTTCAGTCCTCGCTTGTGCAGCATACAGCATCTTGAGGTTTGCTATAATTTCTATAGCAGATAGATCCTCATGCTGACGTTGCAGCTGTGGCGTCATAGACGCTAGCATCAAGCAAGCGACATCAATGCTATCATTGACATGCTTCTCATAAGCATCCCGAACCGCCCTTGCGGCGTTCGCAGCGGGTTGAGGCGGTATAGCCGTCTCGAGGACATACAGTTTCCTCTCAGCCTTAAGAACAATCTTAAGGTGTCCGTACCAGTCTGAGAAGTTTGGCTCAGCAAACTTCTCCCTTTCCAGTAGGGATCGCACATTGAAGGCTGTGGTGTTCGTTGCTGCAGTAATCTACAACAATGCAAGAACAGCAAGGTCAGTATCAATGTTAGAATCAATTCAGGACTTAAGAATGATTCTTTTCTCACTATTTTATCTGACTGAAAAATCCAGTAAAACAGTCCGAAAGAGTGAAACTCTTTTAGTGAGATGGGATCCAGATTTCATACTTGGTCTCCGCGTCCCGCTCAGGCGAGATAAGATGCACAGAGAGTACAAGCACTAATCTCTGGTAGGCAATCCCTGCCAATCGCCAACCCGTGCGATTCCCCTTCATCTGGGCAATCCAGCAGACTGTGCCAACTAAGTTGGTACAACACAGTCTCTGATCCCACAGATGGCTGCCTCCATATAGCTACTATATGCGCCACACATGTAGCCTACATGGTCAAGCTAACCCGACCTACTCCCTGGACCACCACGTGCTATGCTGAGCAACGAGAAGCGATAAATCCCTTCTCTGTAACACGCAGGTGTAATCACACACCGTCTGAAGATAGATGGGGGTGCCCACTGAGTGGGTACAACACGGCCCCAACGATAGTCAGAACAGTGAGGTTTCGCGTCAGAAGGCTTACGAGCTTGATATTTAACGTTGGATTTTAACGGTCTTTTATCTTCTTAACTATCATACAAACCCTGTGGTGATAGAAGAAGATTAAATCATGCAGTTCTAATTATTTAAACAATAAATGAAAGCATGATGATCTTATGTGGTAAAAGCCCATTAAGCCTAGGTAAGACCTTAATTTAAACTTAAGTCTTCACTTGAGCTTTTCTTGGGTCTTTTGCATTTCCTCTGGCCCAACCCGGGCCCAAGCGCCCACTGCAGCTCAGGTGCGCCCACCAGATAAAATGCGCCTGTCCTAGAGTTGAACCCTAGACCTCCCGCTGGTGAAGCCACTTGCTGCATGCGCCTCTGCCAAGTGTGCTCTGTGCTCATGTCTGATTAAAATACAATTTAATCTATCTAGACATGAATGACACGCAGGTCAATTACACTTTATAAATTAATTAAAATGTGATGCACAGATCACAATAAATATTAATTTACAATTTTAATCCAGGCACGCAGGCCCCAGCACAGCACACATTAAATAGGCAGCCCACATAAGATTAAATAAACAAGCAATATGGTATACATTCATCATGTGATCCAAACCAGAAAATAAAATTTTTCGAAAACCCATTGGCATCAATTTTCTCTTTATTTTCCTTATGAGCCCTACTACCTCACAACGGTCCATTAATAGGGATCCACTCATCATACCTAGTCAGATCCACTGCCCTTGCATGCACCAAGTCGTAACTGACTTGAGCTGACCTAATGGTCAACCATGCATGCGCCAAGGGCTGAACGACCCTCATGAGTTCTGGCAAGCGGGTGTGACCCCGGGCCTAACTCATGCACGTTCACTGGTTGTCTCAACCAGATATCGCTACACGCCTGTCCGCAGTCGACCTATAGCCACCTCGTGCTTGCGCACAGGTGCCATCTGGTTGACCCATCTAGGCTGTCAGATGGTCTGATCAGACTAATTGGATCTTAACTAGACGATGACCCATCTAGGCTGTCAGAAGTTTTTATAAAAACAACAAGATGCGCCAAACAACATACATGCGCGAAGGAGAAATTATACATCTAAGATAAGCATGTATTTTCGCCAACCAACATGAACAATTTTTGCATATTATGTAGTTTCGCATGTAACCTTTAGATCTAAACATTTGAGCAAACAAGGATCACACAATAGCAATCATACGAACATACAAATAACTTGGCTCTGATACCAATTGAAAGTCCCTTTATGGGGGGGGGGGGGGTGGCGAAACCCTAAATAGGCGCATATATAAATTTTCGCAGCGGAAGCTAGGGCTTCTAGATCGATAGCATGTATGTCATATGATCAACTAAAACATGTATACATCGAAAAGGAGTCATACCATCGCCATTGCTTTGGATGGCGCCTTGGAAGCAGAGATCGAAAGGGATCTCCTCCAAAAGATGCGCACACAAGATGTGATCGCCTACTCCTTGTTGATCTTTGTGCTAGCAAAGTTCTCCAAGAATCCTTGTCGAATGGAAGGGATGAGATGACTTGATTGCTTGGCCGAGACCTCTCCTTGTCATCAACCCTCTTCACCACACGAGAATGTTGAGAGCCTGAGGCAAGAGGCGACAATAGGGCATGAAGAGAAGCGACGTGAGGCGTGGTCACGTTTAGCAACATGCTATCTAAAATTAGAAAAGCCTTAACGTGTGATGCGTTCAGTCCAAGTGAACCATCACATTTTCCTCTCCCCTTGAACCATGCGCTCACTTGATGAGCCGGTTCAATTTGGTTTGGTTCAAAGACCAATTAACCCAAGCCATTGGTCTAGATCACAATAAACCCTAAAGGTTCAAGATCTAACCGTTCATCTCTTGATGCTCCTGATCTCACCGATCTAGCATCAATTCTCTTGATCGAAGCTTACCGATCTCAAGCCCTAATCAATCAAACATGATCAGACCAGATCTCACTTACAATCAGAGTTTAAATCCCTTTAAACTGAACCCAAACAATTCAGTCCACACGATCTGACTTAAGTAAGCCATATCATCAAATTGTGCGACCCTAAGGGTTTCCTTTAAATGTCGGTAACGATAACTCACGTTATCACGATCAGTGAGGGGTATCTAGCAACACATCACTGTCTCCCAATATAAAGGAAAGAGTCTTCCAAGACTACACCCAAACCACAGCACAAGTGTGAACCCAAGTCACTTGACATATGTGTTTCCTTTGCCACTGGATGTTCTTATTGGACAAGCGTGTCAAGCCTGTAATTCCAATATGATGAGAATGATTAGATCAGATGAAACATAGTCATCTGGGTATGGCCATACACTTTCTCAATCATCTCATCCAGGGGGCCCCTTTAGAACATCACACTCCAAACAAGGAGACGGCAATCCTATATCTATTACTAGTGCCCTAACATGACTCATGTTCATTATCCAAGATAGTCTATAACCATTATGTTTCAAATGATATTGAACTACCTCAAAACAATGCCAATCATCATTTAGAAACACAAGTGATCTCAAGTCAGAGGAAATATGCCACTTGTTTGCATACAAGGATTATTCACATTGTGACAAGCAATTGAATATCCTAGTAGGGTCTGTCCAGTACATCCAATGTACCCATGAGTCTACATCTTATTCCATGCTCGAAGCATCCTATAAGATTAGAACACATATTAGTCTCAATCATATCAAGGCTATCTCATGTTCACCAAGATATCTCGACTAAGGACTTTACTGCATGTCAGCCAAGCTGAACAGCATTGAGACATTATTCAGAAGTATACATATTGCCGCAGATACTGTAACAACCTGAATAACAACCATTGCCTTTATAAACATAAAGTTTATACATGATACTGAAATAATCCCAAGGCCTCAAACATTAGCCTTAAGGGCATACCCTAACATAGGAGTCATCCCAAGTATTTATCTTTTATTTTGTTGTGTTGATCGACAGACTATTGTTTATTGTTGTTTGTTGTTTATTTCTTGTACTGTTATATTTGTTTTGATCTTTTTTGTGATATCCCATGGTATGATTTTTATGATTTTGTACATCAAATAACATCTTACTAATTGTAGGAATTTCTTGTAATTTTTCAAAAAAATTTTGCATCCCGAAGTAGTGATCACGGCTAGGCCATGATGGCCATCACGGCTGTGATCGCCTCGTCGTATCGAAGAAGGCTAGCCGAAGTAGACACGGCTATGCCGTGTTATTCATCACGGGCGTGATCGAGTTCGGACTCACTTTTTGCTGCCTTTATTCCCTTAGTAAGTTGCTTTCTTTACTTTTGTTATCCTGTACTTTTTACTGCATAGGAGACTATGCAATTCTTTTGCCATGGTTAGAGGGTTTTCCCTCTTGGTGAGTCTTAGTGTGTTTGTGAGTCTTAGTATGTTTTTGTTAGTGTTCATCTGCTTTGCTTTTCTATATTAGTGTGTTTGCCCTTTATTGAGATTTCATAACCAACGTGCATATGATATATTTTGCCTATGATGACTTCAAAGAACTAAGTCTGTGATGGTGTTTCCTAATCTTGTCCTCATATTTGCATGCTATTCTGCATCATGATGAATATCATAAAGATATGTCTGTCTTTTGAGTTAAGGGAATGAACAGGTTCATCATGACTGCTTTTATGCTTAGGAATCCATGGTTCTAGATTATATTTGAGTATACTTACTGTGTCTTGCATGATGTTTCAATGGTCGATCCTTATTTTTCTGAATTACTTCTTACACAATATTATGTTTTAGAATATTCATGGTTATTATAGTCCATCTTACCAACTTTTTAACTTGATTGCATTAGGTTGTAAAAAAAATGATAGAAAAAGGGGCAGTGGTACCTAAGTGACAATGACCCAAAGGTTCATCTAACTTGGCACTGTCGACAAGTAAAAAAAAAAAAGCAAAAAAAGGACATGGGAAAGAAGGGGTGTGGGAATAGTGAACAACTCCTCTTTCTTCTACCTTAGGGAGAAGAAATGAGTTTGTGTGCATTATGTGATGCATACACTTTGAGTTCATTCTCTAACTAAGTACCGGGGGTGCATTCATCACAAATGTTTGTCCTTCGTGTGACAAGGTTGAAAATAAATTCAGGAAAGTAGCTTGAACCCACCGATTGAAAATTCATGTTTCCATCCTTAAATGTATTGAATAAGGTATCTAGTGCAATTACCCTTGATTGGCTGAGTTTAGAAGGGAATGATGCGTATGAATAATCTTAGCATAGTTATGTGTTTTTCCTATTTTCAGATTTGTGATTAGACCTTGAATATTATTCATTGTTCGCAGTTTAGTTTAGCTAAATATATATTCTTCAACTTAGGATTGAGTCTAAGTGCTGTCATATGAGGTTCATACCTTATCTTTTGTACATGTTGTCTTTCTGATATCTGATTATTTTAGATAGTGTAATTGCTTGAGGAAAAGCAAGCTTTTAAGTCTGTGATATTTTGATAGGTGTCAATTTTATAGGATTTAGAGTCTTGTTTCTACCATCATTATAGGCTTAAGTTCTATTTTATGTCACATTTTGATATCTTTTCTTGTAAAGTATGGAATCTTCACTCTTTTTCGTTTATTTGTGAAATGCAGGTCACTTTACCATATTATCATGAAGATTTTGATTATTTGATGTCATGAGAACATTCCTCACAGTGCTAGGGGGTCACAGGTCAAATTTGTGGCAAATCGGAGCTTTCTGCAGAGAACACGGCCAGGCCATGTTCACTGTCACGGCCATGTTCATCTCGGCAGAACTCTGCAGCGCTTTGCGAGCCAGACATGGCCTGGCCATGCTTTCCATCACGGCCGTGCTACTTCATCGCAGACTGCCGAACTAAACACGGCCTGGCCGTGCTTATCATCACACCCGTGACAGCTTCCGCGCAGATCGACCTTTCGACGGTTTTTCACCTGATTTGAGTGATTCCGAACTCGGAATTAGCTGAAATTTGGTGGGAAACTTCCTAACTGCCTAAGGAAGAGATAGAACCATAAAATAGGATTTTTGGAGCGGTTTTGTGGGTCGAACTTTGGAGAAAACTTGACTAGGGTAAAAAGGGGCGATTTTGCTCGTTCGAGGGCTCGATTCGACCAGATTCTTTGGGGCTTTCGAGAGAAGACTGAAGATTCATCATCTCCTACCCTTGGTTAGTAATTTCCCTCACTTTTGAGTTTGATTTCTAAGGTTTTTTGTGTTTAAAATGATGTATACTTTAGAGTAAAACCCTAGTTCCGGACTCGGGCGTAGCCCGTTGAACAAATTCTCACATGTAAACATTTTTTATGAATCTCAGTGATACTTTTTAGTAAATTTACTTATTTAAATGTGGTGTGCTTATTGAGTATTTATGTTTTGGCCAAACATCGATATGTGTGAAGTGTTACGAGAAGAGCCGAGAGGTGAATCGTAACACTCGACTGCCCATTTAAACTTGTGACTTGGATTACGGGAGTCGTTCAATGTCACTCGAGGATTCACGATCATCATAGAGCCCAATGGGTCTTTCTTAAGTTAATTTTGCTACGAGAGTAGGAAATTAGCTTAAGTAGGCACCGAATTACGCTTCGAGAGAAGGTAATCCGTACCATAGGATAGATCGCCTTAAGTTGTTTACTGTCGGATTGCGCTTCGAGAGAAGGAGATCCATTTTCTTTTTCAATCTGATTCAATGTTTTGCATATAAAGCATTGAACGTGGTAAAACCTGAAGTTCCGAACACTTCTAAAACTGTAACTTTCCCTTATAGTCGTTGATTTTTCAATTCGATAATTTAGTCTTAGTGAAATTCTTTTATTCTGAGTTTGATCTATCTAGCTAACAATGATGCTAAAGGTCGGTACTTGACACCTGCTCCCTATGGGAATGATCTTATTTGCTACTTCGATAGAAACCGTGCACTTGCGGGGCCTATCAGTGGCCTATAAGGTGCAGGTGAACTAGATTTAGAAACATCTAACTGACATGGCTCATCACCTTTAGGTTCATCACCCTTATGAGGTGGCAAACTAGTTTGGGACTGCTCATGCATAGGAGATTTTTCCAAGTCTAATTCAGTGTCAAGTTCAATCTCAAGCACTTTTTCATTTTCATCTAATCTACCCTTTGGTTCATTCAATTCCTTCCCACTCCTAGTAATGTAGCATTACAGTGCTCCCTAGGGTTTGGTTCAGGTTTAGCAGGCAATTTCCCTGGGGGTCTGTAAGATGTGCTAGCTTGTTGTGATATCTGGTTCTCTAATATTTTATTGTGTACTGCTAATGATCCTACTTGAGAAGCATTTTGGCTAATCATTCCCTTAAGATCTTCAATTTCCTTATTTTGATTTGTCATGAATTGATTTTGACTAGCCATAAACTTTTGAAGCATGGACTCAACACTAGAATTTTGGGGTTGGTTTTGAATCTAATTTTGCTTTCGTGGATATTCTCTATTCTCAGCTTGTCCCCCTACATGATTATTACTCTTCCAAGATAAATTGGGGTGGTTCCTCCATCCAGGGTTGTAAGTATTACAATAAGGATCATTGTTTCTACTTTGATTAAAACCCCCCAAAGCATTAACTTGTTCAATACCCTAATTAGCAATGACTTTACACTCTTTAGAATAATGACCATTATTACCACAAATATCACACACAACAGAAGAAGAAATTACAGCAGTTTGCATTTGAAAAGAATCAAATCCGTTGCACAAAGAATCTACCTTTTTAGCCAAGGTGGGCTATGTAGGAACCCCTTTCGAGAGGGGGGCGAAAAACCCTATTGGGGTGGCGCATAAAATTTTGCAAGCGGAAGAAGGGTTTTCATAGATCTTAATATCGCATATGATTAACTTTCAAATGTCTAGATAGATAAGAGAAGGATCCATACCGTCGCCATCTCTTGGATGGAGTCTTGGAAGAAGAAAGCAAGAGAGATCTCCTCCAAAGGTTGTCGCACACAAGAGGAAGAAGACCTACTTCTTTGGCGCGACTTGTGCTAGCAAGGCTCCAAAGATTTCTTGATCGGTTGAAGGGATGAAGAGATGATCGCTTGGCCGAATCCTCTTGTTGTCGACCTCTACAACGCCAGCCGTGAGTCGTCTCAACCAAGAGCGAATTGAGCGAGGAGAATAGAGAGGAGGCGTTTTTCCGAACGTGGAAACGTTCCCTCTTTGAAACCGAACATTCCAAAAATAGCAATGCCTTGACTACATGCGTTATGCGTTCACCAAGTGAACCAAGCGCATCTCTCTTCTCCCATATGAACCATGCGCTCAACCCATGAGCCGGTTCAATTTCTTTGGTTCAATGATTAAACCAAATCAGCCCAAACATTAAGTCTAGATCGAATTAGACCCCAAGGTCCTAGATCTGACCATTCATCATCTGACGCTTCTGATCTGATCGATCTAGCATCACCACTCTCGATCGAAGCTTACCGATCTCAAGCCCTAATCAATCAAACATGATCAGACCAGATCTCACTTACAATCAGAGTTTAAATCCCTTTAAACTGAACCAAAACAATTCAGTCCACACGATCTGACTTAAGTAAGCCATATCATCAAATTGTGCGACCCTGAGGGTTTCCTTTAAATGTCGGTAACGATAACTTACGTTATCACGATCAGTGAGGGGTATCTAGCAACACATCACTGTCTCCCGATATAAAGGAAAGAGTCTTCCAAGACTACACCCAAAACATAGCTCAAGTGTGAATCCAACTCACAAGGCAAACATGTTTCCTTTGCCACTGGATGTTCTTATTGGACAAGCGTGTCAAGCTTGTAGCTCCAATATGATGAGCATGATTAGATCAGATGAACACAGTCACCTGGGTATGGCCATACACTCTCTCAATCATCTCATCCAGGGGGCCCCTTTAGAACATCACTCTCCTTAAACAAGGAGACGGCAATCCTTTGTCTATCACTAGTGCCCTAACATGACTCAAGCTCACCATCCAAGATAGTCTATAATCATTATGTTTCAAATGATATTGAACTACCTCAAAACAATGACAATCATCATTTAGAAAACACAAGTGATCTCAAGTCAGAGGAAATGTGCCACTTGCAGCAATCAAGGAATATTCACATTGTGACAAGCAATTGAATATCCTAGTAGGGTCTGTCCAGTACATCCAATGTACCCATGAGTCTACATCTTATTCCATGCTCGAAGCATCCTATAAGATTAGAACACATATTAGTCTTAACCATATCAAGGCTGTCTCATGTTTACCAAGATATATCGACTAAGGACATTATTGCATGTCAGCTTAGCTGAACAGCTTTGAGACATTATTCAGTAGTACACTTATTACAGCAGACAAGGCAACAACCTGAATAACAACTATTGCCTTTATAAACATAAGAGTTTATTACATGATACTGATACAATCCCAAGGCCTCAAACATTAGCCTTAAGGGCATACCCCCAACAATCTCCCACTTGCACTTAATCTAATGGTTGAGAAACCTCAAACCCATATTATTACAGTGCTTCTCATGCTTCTGCTGCGCCAGAGGCTTGGTAAGCGGGTCTGCCAGATTGTCATCTGTATGAACCTTGCAGACTTTGATCTCGCCACGATCTATGATCTCCCGGATCAAGTGAAACCGTCTCTGTATGTGCTTGGACTTCTGGTGCGACCGTGGTTCCTTTGCTTGTGCGATTGCTCCAGTGTTATCACAAAAGATAACCAAAGGATCTGCACTCGAAGGAACAACACCAAGTTCTCTCACGAACTTACGAATCCACACTGCCTCCTTGGATGCTTCCGAGGCTGCAACATACTCGGCTTCTGTTGTGGAATCAGCAACAGTTGACTGTTTGAAACTCTTCCACACCACTGCTCCTCCATTCAAGCTAAAAACATAGCCTGATTGCGATCGGAAATCATCCTGGTCCGACTGGAACGAAGCGTCAGTATATCCTTCAATACTGAGTTCTTCCTGACCACCATATATCAAGAACATATCTTTGGTCCTCCGCAGATATTTTAAAATGTTCTTGACCGCAATCCAGTGTGCCTGACCTGGATTACTTTGGAACCGACTGGTCACGCTTAACCCGTAAGCGACGTCTGGGCGAGTACACAACATCGCATACATAATGGATCCAATAGCCGAAGCATAAGGCGTATTGTCCATTTCATCTTTCTCAGTCTGTGTTTGTGGACACTGACTCTTTGAAAGATTCAGACCATGTCTGACTGGAAGATATCCCCTTTTAGAATTCTCTAAATGGAATCTTTCCAGGACCTTATCGATGTAAGTACTCTGGCACAGCCCGAGAAGCCTCTTAGATCTATCCCTGTAGATCTTCACACCTAGAACATAGGCTGCTTCTCCTAGATCTTTCATCTGGAAACATTTCCTTAACCATGCCTTAACTGCATGCATTTCAGGAATGTCATTTCCAATGATTAAGATATCATCGACGTAGAGGACTAGGAAAGTAATTACGCTCCCACTAAACCTCTTATATACACACGGGTCATCTTCGTTCTTGATGAAACCAAATTCACTGACTGATTCATCAAAACGAATATTCCAGCTTCTAGATGCTTGTTTCAGTCCATAAATGGACTTCTTTAACTTGCATATTTTATGACGATCTGATGGATTAGTGAAACCTTCAGGTTGTGTCATATACACATCCTCATCCAGATTTCCATTAAGGAAAGCCGTCTTCACATCCATCTGCCAGATCTCATAATCGTAATATGCTGCTATCGCGAAAAGAATCCGAATAGACTTAAACATGGCTACAGGTGAGAAAGTTTCATCATAATCTATCCCGTAGATTTGTTTGAAACCTTTCGCAACTAGCCTGCCTTTATAGGTAACCACGTTACCATCCATGTCAATCTTCTTCTTGAAGATCCATTTACACCCTATAGGGATTACTCCCGGAGGCGGATCAACCAAATCCCAGACTTGGTTATCTGACATGGAGTCCATCTCGGCTCGCATAGCATCAAGCCATCTAGCTGACTCCGGTCCACTGACCGCTTCCGCATAAGTGAGGGGTTCATCATTATCAATGATGTAGACTCCGTCATAGCGCTCAGGCTGTCGACGGATCCTTCCCGATCTTCGCGGTTCCCGTGATATCTGAGCCTCAGGTTGTTCAATAACCTGATCTACCGGCTCAGGCTCATCCAACTGTGCTTGACTACTTTGTCCTTCTTCTGGATTCTCATCCAGCTTTATTTCTCTCCCACTGGCCTCTTGCAGAAGAAACTCCTTCACAAGAAATATGGCCGTCCGAGCAACAAAAACCTTGTTCTCTTTGGGATCGTAGAAATAATAACCCTTAGTTTCCTTAGGGTAACCGACAAAGATACATTTCTCAGATCTGCTCTCTAGTTTCCCAGAGGCGAGCTTTTTGACATAAGCCTCGCAACCCCAGATCTTAATAAATGTCAAGCTCGGCTGTTTCCCATACCATAACTCATATGGAGTCTTAGAAACTGCCTTAGTTGGCACTCGGTTTAGTACCTTTGCAGCTGTTTCCAGTGCAAAACCCCAAAAGGAGTAAGGTAGAGTAGCCTGACTCATCATAGAACGAACCATATCAAGTAACGTTCTATTTCTCCTCTCGGACACACCATTCCATTGCGGTGTTCCTGGCGGAGTGAGCTGCGAGATAATCCCACACTCCTTTAGATAGTCAGTAAAAGTATGACTTAGGTATTCTCCACCTCGATCTGAGCGAAGTGCCTTGATATTTCGGCCTAGCTGATTTTGTACTTCATTCTTGAATTCTTTGAACTTGTCAAAAGATTCACTTTTATGTCTCATCAGATAGACATAACCATACCTACTGAAATCATCAGTAAAGGTAATGAAGTACAGATAGCCACCTCTGGCATGTTTACTAAATGGCCCACACACATCACTGTGTATAAGGTCAAGTAAACCTGAAGCCCTTTGACCTTTATTAGAAAAAGGTGACTTCGTCATTTTACCCATCAAACAAGCTTTGCATGTATCAATCTCCTTATAGGAGAATGATCCCAGCAGTCCATGATCATGCAACCGCTTAATGCGTTTCTCGTTAATATGGCCTAAACGATTATGCCATAGCAAGGTGCTGTCATCAGCATACTTGGCTTTCTTATTATCAATATTTTGTATCGAACATTCCATGTCCAACATGAATAACCCGTTGTTAATTGAACCAGTTGCATAAACAATATTATCATAAGATAAAACACACTTTGAAATATTGCATTAAAAGGAAAATCCCTTCCTGACAAGAGCAGGAATGGAGATAATATTTTTAGTAATACTGGGAACAAAATAACAACTGTTTAGTTCCAATACAAGTCCAGATGGTAAAAAGATGAAATAGTCTCCTACAGCAACAGCAGCAACCCGTGCCCCGTTTCCTACTCGTAGGTCCACCTCATGCTGTCCCACCTGTCTTCTTCTCTTGAGTTCCTGTACATTTGAACAAATGTGAACTCCACATGCAGTGTCCAACACCCATGATATAGAAGAAGATGAAAACATGACTTCAGTCACGAATATACCTGAGCCAGAAGCGATGCTTCCCCTCTTATCTCCTTGGAGCGCTTTACAGTCCTTTTTCCAGTGACCCAGCTGGCCACAGTGGAAACACCTGTATTCCTTCGACCGCTTCACCTTCTGTTTCAGAGCCTTGTTGTAGTTCTTGACAGGGGCTTTGCCCTTCTTCCCCTTCTTCTTGTTCCTTGAAGGAACCATTAAGACAGAGGTTGAAGGCTTTCCCTTCAGAGTTTCCTCAGTAGTCAACAGCATATTCAGTAGCTCTGCCGGAGTACAATCGATTTTGTTCATATTAAAGTTAATGATGAACGCATCGAAAGAAGGCGGAAGAGACTGCAGAATAATGTCTACAGCAAGCTCCTGATTGATGATATGCCCCAGTTTCTCTAGAGCCTCCTTGTGCCCAATCATCTTGAGCACGTGAGCTCCCACTGTGCTCCCTTCAGCCAGTTTGCTCTGAAAGAAAAGATTGGTCAGATTATAGCGTTCCGTCCTAGCCTGTGCAGCATACAGCATCTTGAGGTTCGCTATAATTTCTATAGCCGACATATCCTCATGCTGACGCTGCAGCGGTGGCGTCATAGACGCTAGCATCAGGCAAGCGACATCAATGCTATCATTGACATGCTTTTCATAGGCATCCCGAACCGCCCTTGCGGCGTTCGGAGCGGGTTGAGGCGGTATTGCCGTCTCGAGGACATACAGTTTCCTCTCTGCCTTAAGAACAATCTTAAGGTGTCCGTACCAGTCCGAGAAGTTTGGCCCAGCAAACTTCTCCCTTTCCAGTAGGGATCGCACATTGAAGCTCATGGTGTTCGTTGCTGCAGAAATCTACAACAATGCAAGAACAGCAAGGTCAGTATCAATGTCAAGAATCAATCAGGACTTAAGAAAGATTCTTTTTCTCACTATTTTTATCTGGCTGAAAAATCCAGCAAAACAGCCCGAAAGAGTAGAACTCTTTTAGTGAGATGGGATCCAGATTTCATACTTGGTCTCCGCGTCCCACTCAGGCGAGATAAGATGCACAGAGAGTACAAGCACTAATCTCTGGTAGGCAGTCCCTGCCAATCGCCAACCCGTGCGATTCCCCTTCATCTGGGCAATCCAGCAGACTGTGCCAACTGAGTTGGTACAACACAGTCTCTGACCCCACAGATGGCTGCCTCCATGTGCTACCATATGCGCCACATATGTAGCCTGCATGGTCAAGCTGACCCGACCTACTCCCTGGACCACCACGTGCTATGCTGAGCAACAAGAAGCGATAAATCCCTTCTCTGTAACACGCAGGTGTAATCCCGCACCGTCTGAAGATAGATGGACGTGCCCACTGACTGGGTACAACACGGCTCCAACGATAATCAGAACAGTGAGGTTTCGCGTCAGAAGGCTTACGAGCTTGATATTTTAGCATTGGATTTTAACGGTCTTTTATCTTCATCACTATCATGCAATTCCTATGATGATAACTGAAGATAAATAAATCATGCAATTCTAATATTAAACAATAAAAGAAAGCATGGATCTTATGTGGTAAAAGCCCATAGCCTAAGTAAGACCTTAATATCACTTAAGTCTTCACTTGCTTTTCTTCATGGGACTTTTGCTGCTCATCTGGCCCAAACCAGGGCCAAGCGCCAACTGCAGCTCAGGTGCGCCCACCAGGAAGATGCACCTGGTCCTAGGGTCGAACCCTAGACCACCCACCTGGTCAAGCCTCTGCTGCATGCGCCTCTGCCAAATGTGCTCTGTGCTCTTCTCTGATTAATTTACAAATTAATCTATCTAGACAAGATTGACTCGCAGGTCAATAACATTTATAAATTAAAAACAATGTGATACGCAGATCACAATAATTAATTTACTTTTCAATTCAGGCACGCAGGCCCCAGCACAGCAAACATTTAACATGGGCAGCACACATAAGAATAAATAAACAAGCAATATGGCATCAAACATCATGTGATCCAGGATAAGAAAATAAAATTTTGAAAACCCCATTGGCATCAATTTTAATTCTCTTATATGCTCTACAACCTTACAACGGTACATTAATAGGGATCCACTCATCCAAACTAGTCAGATCCAGTGCCCTTGCATGCACCAAGTCCTAACTGACTTGAGTCGACCCAATGGTCAACTATGCATGCGCCAAGGGCTGAACAACCACAATGAGGTCTGGCAAATGGGTGTGAGCCCGGGCTTAACTCATGTGCGTTCAACAAACGTCTCAACCAGACATCGCTACACACCTATGATGCAGTCGACCTATAGCCACCATTTGCTTGCGCAAGGGTGCTATCTGGTCGACCCATCTAGGCTGTCAGATGGTCTGATCAGACTAGTTGGATCTAACCTAGAGGATGACTTCAACCCTACTAACCCGTCTAAGGGTTTATAGTAGGCGCTTAGTCTAATGATAGGCGCGCAAGTGATATTCTTTTGATAAAACATCAACAACAAAGATGCGCCTACTAAACATGCGCAAACATAAAAGCATATGCTATCAATTTCGCATGTAACCTATAGATCTAAGCATGTTGCGCAAACAAGGATCACAAAATAGCATCAAGCAATCATATGCATATATATAAACCGGCTCTGATACCAGTTGTAGGAACCCCTTTCGAGAGGGGGGCGAAAAACCCTATTGGGGTGGCGCATAAAATTTTGCAAGCGGAAGAAGGGTTTTCATAGATCTTAATATCGCATATGATTAACTTTCAAATGTCTAGATAGATAAGAGAAGGATCCATACCGTCGCCATCTCTTGGATGGAGTCTTGGAAGAAGAAAGCAAGAGAGATCGCCTCCAAAGGTTGTCGCACACAAGAGGAAGAAGACCTACTTCTTTGGCGCGACTTGTGCTAGCAAGGCTCCAAAGATTTCTTGATCGGTTGAAGGGATGAAGAGATGATCGCTTGGCCGAATCCTCTTGTTGTCGACCTCTACAACGCCAGCCGTGAGTCGTCTCAACCAAGAGCGAATTGAGCGAGGAGAATAGAGAGGAGGCGTTTTTCCGAACGTGGAAACGTTCCCTCTTTGAAACCGAACATTCCAAAAATAGCAATGCCTTGACTACATGCGTTATGCGTTCACCAAGTGAACCAAGCGCATCTCTCTTCTCCCATATGAACCATGCGCTCAACCCATGAGCCGGTTCAATTTCTTTGGTTCAATGATTAAACCAAATCAGCCCAAACATTAAGTCTAGATCGAATTAGACCCCAAGGTCCTAGATCTGACCATTCATCATCTGACGCTTCTGATCTGATCGATCTAGCATCATCACTCTCGATCGAAGCTTACCGATCTCAAGCCCTAATCAATCAAACATGATCAGACTAGATCTCACTTACAATCAGAGTTTAAATCCCTTTAAACTGAACCAAAACAATTCAGTCCACACGATCTGACTTAAGTAAGCCATATCATCAAATTGTGCGACCCTGAGGGTTTCCTTTAAATGTCGGTAACGATAACTTACGTTATCACGATCAGTGAGGGGTATCTAGCAACACATCACTGTCTCCCGATATAAAGGAAAGAGTCTTCCAAGACTACACCCAAAACATAGCTCAAGTGTGAATCCAACTCACAAGGCAAACATGTTTCCTTTGCCACTGGATGTTCTTATTGGACAAGCGTGTCAAGCTTGTAGCTCCAATATGATGAGCATGATTAGATCAGATGAACACAGTCACCTGGGTATGGCCATACACTCTCTCAATCATCTCATCCAGGGGGGCCCTTTAGAACATCACTCTCCTTAAACAAGGAGACGGCAATCCTTTGTCTATCACTAGTGCCCTAACATGACTCAAGCTCACCATCCAAGATAGTCTATAATCATTATGTTTCAAATGATATTGAACTACCTCAAAACAATGACAATCATCATTTAGAAAACACAAGTGATCTCAAGTCAGAGGAAATGTGCCACTTGCAGCAATCAAGGAATATTCACATTGTGACAAGCAATTGAATATCCTAGTAGGGTCTGTCCAGTACATCCAATGTACCCATGAGTCTACATCTTATTCCATGCTCGAAGCATCCTATAAGATTAGAACACATATTAGTCTTAACCATATCAAGGCTGTCTCATGTTTACCAAGATATATCGACTAAGGACATTATTGCATGTCAGCCTAGCTGAACAGCTTTGAGACATTATTCAGTAGTACACTTATTACAGCAGACAAGGTAACAACCTGAATAACAACTATTGCCTTTATAAACATAAGAGTTTATTACATGATACTGATACAATCCCAAGGCCTCAAACATTAGCCTTAAGGGCATACCCCCAACAGGCTAGTTATCACTTTCATTCTTACCCTGAGGAGGTCGATACAACACTCCTCTCTCTGTAGTCCACTGGTTATTATTCAAAGCCATCTCCTCCTGCAACTTGAAAGCATCTTCAATGGTTCTCCTCATGAGGGCTCCTCCTGCAGCAGCATCAATAGTTAGTCTAGTATTATAAAGCAAACCATTGTAAAAAGTATGTATTAAAACCCAATTTTCAAGGCCATGGTGAGGACACTTCCATTGTAAATCATTAAAACGCTCCCAAGCCTCACTAAAAGACTCACCATCCTTCTGTGTAAAGCTTGTAATATGGTTTCTCAATTGGATGGTCTTGCTAGGTGGAAAGTATTTCATCAAGAAGGCATTTGATAATTGTTCCCATGTGGCGAAGGTACCGGTAGGTTGAGCTTGAAGCCAAGAGCGTGCTCGGTCCCTAATAGAAAAAGGAAACAATCTTAGTTTCAATGTGTCATTAGAAACACCGTTTATCTTAATTGTATCACATAATTCAAGAAATAAAGCAAGGTGTTGATTAGGATCTTCAAGTGGTGATCCTCCAAACTAATTTTGCTGGATTATAGATAAGAAAGTAGGCTTGATTTCAAAATTGTTAGCCTCAATAACCGGTCTAGCAATGCTAGAATGTATCTCCTGTGGATTAGGGGCTGCATAGTCCCTAAGTGATCTTCTTTCTGCCATGACTACTTCTTCTTCTTGTCTTCCTTCAAATCTGAGTTTCTTGTGCAGTGTACGAGTTTTATTAATCTCAGGATCAAAAGGAAGTAGAGGTCCTGATCTAAGATTCTTGCGCATGCAAAGTAGATGGATAAAATAAACTCAATATAAGTAGAAAAACAGAAAATAAACAGAAAATAAACAAAACGTAGTCTAGCAATACTTTCAATATCTTCAATATTGACAAAAACCAAGGTCCCCGGCAATGGCGCCAAAAACTTGTTGTGTTCGCAAGTACACGGATACTGGAAGTAATAAAAAGATATCGAACCATAGAGACCTCATTTGTCAAGTACTGAATAATCGATTTCTTACTAGCTAGGCAATCGAAAATGACAAAGGCAAGTGATCAGAACTACACGAAAAAGTCAGAGAGAGAAACTAGGACTAGGGTTTCATCCACCTTAATTTCAATGACTTGATCTAAATAAGAGGTCGTCAGCATAATTTTATTATGATAAAGATATAGTTTACTTAATAAAGAAATCATCTCGCTTTCGCGTAGATAATTTACAAAGAAGCAATCCTTACTTTCGCATAGTATCTATTCAATGCTAAAGATAAGTAAATCATTGACAAACAAATCAAAGATCACTTTTTTGCATCCAAATTCTAAGTCAATTATCTCGAGTGAAAACTACATACTTTCATACTATAATTTTCATAGGTTCTACTTAAGGTTGGAGTCCGATATTTGATTTCTCACAGTATCATCATGTTTATTTCAATAACTTAATCCTAGATTCAGATTATCAACATGGCAATATACTTCTAAAATTAAGAAATAAGAACAAACCTAATTTCTCACGATGAGTTCTTAACATTCAATTTTAGGGTTCCAAGTTTTCGCAAATAACTTTTCAGTCTATATCACAAAAACTCTAAATCATGCTGATAAAATAAATCTAAGGAGAATTAAAGGCAATCGTCACATAAGTAGAATTATCATATTAAAATTATCTTGACGAAATAAAAGTCATCTAGTCATAAGAAATTAAGGGGATTACACCCCATGTCCCATGAAGTGTTTAAGCTATCATAGTTGAAGAATTACAATAAACCATTGATTCAAAGGATTAAAAATTAAAAGGAAAGAGAAAATCAAATAACAGCATGGCTGTAATGAAAATTACAGCCGTAATTTTACTCTAGAAGGCGCGATGAACAGTGCTAGCGACACTTCTTTTGTTGATTTCTCCTCCGTTCGATCTCCTTTCGCTCTGAAACTTCTGGAGTATGTTCTCCTCCTCTAGGCGCAGCTTCCCCTCAAATTTCGCGCCCAGAGATGCACTGTACACTTCCCGGTGGCAAAACCTAGGGTGACGGCGAAAACTCTAATTTCTCTCTCGATCGTCAATGAAAATTAGGGCTTTTCGTGTTTGTCTTTTCTCTTTGATGGTCCAAATCATCCGCGCAAGAATCGGGCTTCAAAAATATCCATGGAAATCGCAAGTTCAGGTCATAATTACGACCGTGTTTTTGATTATGGCAGTGCCATAATTTCTACAAAGTATTCTGTACAAAAATCGACCAGGATTACGGCCCGTGATATCCATTATGGCAGTGCCGTAATTCTCAAAATCTCTCGGGTCAGAACTGGACTGAAATTACAGCCTATAATATTGTTTATGGCAGTGCCGTAATATGTGTAAAACTTTATGTTCAAAATTCACCCCAAATTACGCCAGCGCTTCAAAATTACGGTTGTGTCGTGGTTTGTCCTGTAGGTTCAGTGAAACCACGGTACCGTAATATTAATTACGGCCCTACCGTATTTTGGTTTGAGGCTTCAATTCTTCATGAAAATTGACATATAATCTCTTCCTGATGATGGGGATTCATCTATGCATCTGAATTTGCTTGAAAACGCCTTAAAATGGTGCTTTTTTACTTGAAAATCATCAAAAACTAGAAAAGGTGTAGATTCTATAATATTTGATAAATAAGGTATAAAAATATGCAAAAGAGCATGAATATGGCACAAAAAGACCTATCAAATGGCACAAAATATACTATAAATTTTTGTGTCATCAGGCCGCGGTTGAGGACATAGACAACCCTCAGAAGCTCTTATAAAGAAACATGTGCACGACCAAAACTGCATAACCCCGTGTAGGAACCCCTTTCATGAGGGGGGCGAAATAAACCCTATTATGCGCATCAAGTTTTTTGGCATAGCGGAAACTAGGGTTTCAACAATCGCATGTATGATATATGATCAACTTAACTATCTTGTATGGATCAAATGAAAACATACCATAGCCATTGATTCGAATGACGTCTTGGAAGAAGATGGCGAAAGGGCTCTCCTCCAAAGGTGACGCACACAAGAGAATGATGACTACTCCTTGTGTTCCTTGTGCTAGCAAGGTTCTCCAAGGGTGCTTGTCGAATGGAAGGGATGAGATGACTTGGTTGCTTAGCCGAGACCTCCTTGTCGTCAACACCTTCAACCCACGAGAGTGTGAGCGTCCAAAGGAAGAAGCGAACGCTTTTTCATTTTTGGCGTTGAGGCGTTGAGGGAAGTGGCCTTCATGACTTTCCAAAAATAGAAGTCATGCACCCATGATCTCATAACCGACCAAAGAAAACGCCTTCATGCATTGAACCATGCGTTCACTCATGTGAACCGGTTCAAGCAAATTGAATGCATTTCAATTTGGTTCAAAGATCAATCAACCCAAGCATTTGGTCTAGATCACTATTAAACCCTAACGCTCCAGATCTAACCGTTCATCTCCTGATGCTCCTGATCTCACCGATCTAGCATCAACTCTCTCGATCGAAGCTTACCGATCTCAAGCCCTAATCAATCAAACATGATCAGACCAGATCTCACTTACAATCAGAGTTTAAATCCCTTTAAACTGAACCAAAACAATTCAGTCCACACGAAGTGACTTAAGTAAGCCATATCATCAAATTGTGCGACCCTAAGGGTTTCCTTCAAATGTCGGTAATGATAACTCACGTTATTACGATCAGTGAGGGGTATCTAGCAACACATCACTGTCTCCCGATATAAAGGAAAGAGTCTTCCAAGACTACACCCAAACCACAGCACAAGTGTGAATCCACTTCACTAGGCATACATGTTTCCTTTGCCACTGGATGTTCTTATTGGACAAGCGTGTCAAGCCTGTAGCTCCAATATGATGAGCATGATTAGATCAGATGAACATAGTCACCTGGGTATGGCCATACAATTTCTCAATCACCTCATCTAGGGGGGCCCCTTTAGAACATCACACTCCAAACAAGGAGACGGCAATCCTATATCTATCACTAGTGTCCTAACCTGACTCATGATCATTATCCAAGATAGTCTATAACCATTATGTTTCAAATGATATCGAACTACCTCAAAACAATGACAATCATCATTTAGAAACACAAGTGATCTCAAGTCAGAGGACATATGCCACTTGTTGCATACAAGGATTATTCACATTGTGACAAGCAATTGAATATCCTAGTAGGGTCTGTCCAGTACATCCAATGTACCCATGAGTCTACATCTTATTCCATGCTCGAAGCATCCTATAAGATTAGAACACATATTAGTCTCAATCATATCAAGGCTGTCTCAAGTTCACCAAGATATCTCGACTAAGGACATGACAGCATGTCAGCCAAGCTGAACAGCATTGAGACATTATTCAGAAGCACACTTATTGCAGCAGACAATGTAACAAACTGAATAACAACCATTGCCTTTATAAACATAAGAGTTTATACATGATACTGAAAGAATCCCAAGGCCTCAAACATTAGCCTTAAGGGCATACCCCAACACCCCACAATCGGTCCACCTTGTATTGTATGTGGAAATGTTAAAGTCTAAGTTAAAGGGAAGTAGTTCAAGACATGTTCACTATCTTTCCTTTAGATGGAGACATTTTTACTAAGTAAAGGATATGCCTTTAAGTGCACTTTACTGATCGCATAATATAGACAATGAGTAGAAATTTAATTTAGTCTATTTTTTTATATTTAAGAAAGTTTTAATTTTATGGGGGATTGTTAGGATTTTAAAATTAGAACTTTCCATTTTTATTTTTCTATTTTTATTGGGTTTATATTTTATTTATTTCATTTGCTATTTTAATTTTAGCAATGCTATTAGTGGCACATTTGTAGTAGCCGTCGGATTTAATCCAATGGTTCTAACCATGGGGGTTTAGCCTATAAATTGGCGTGTGACCTCTGCGTATAGACACAATAGAAATTGCAAAGCTATTATCATTTGCAAGATCCCCACAGCCTTCTTTCTTCTTTTTGCTACTCAAGGTCCAAAGGTAGCCGATCAACTTCTCCATGGTCGTGACCCACAGGAGAAGGATACTGGTTATATCCTCGATGTTCTATTTGGATTACGCTCGCACGAGAGCCCAAATATTCACCTAAGGTCAGTAGGATTCTCCGCGCCTCTAGGTTCTTTCTTTTTTGTTTTAACTTTATTATTTTGTTAATTAGATAGAAATATTTTAATCTACACTCGTGCTAATAAATTTTTTATTATGGATAAACTTATCTACAGTAATAAGGATACCATTGGATATAATGAAGTGAGCAGATTACATGGATATAGCTTATCTATGTTAATATTGTGCTTACCCATGATATTTCAAGATTCTTAGTTTTCTTTAGTATGGTACTTGGCCTATAAAATTTTTACAGCAGAGAAACGAAGGGGAATAATATAAAAAAGAGAGATGCGGAGAAAGAAAGGAGAAAATATAAAAAGAAAGTAAGAATAAAAAAAACATTTGTAGAGAAGAAAAGGAAAGAAATGGCTACTATCGCCAGTCTTGTATTCCATATCCTGAGTAGGAACTAAAGGGTGCTGGATTTCGGCAACCTCTACACTAGCGGCGCCTCCATACTCATTCATGTCGACCCTTATCGCCTTCCTTCCTCGTCCATCCCCCTCTGTCACTTGTGTTTAAGACATTAGAGGGATCTTCCTCTTCACCTCCTTGAAGTAAAAAAGAAAACACGAAAGGTTTCCTGAAGCTTCCTTATTCCCGTCATGCACGGAAACCCCCACCTGGAGTTTCTTGGCTCTTCTCCTTTGGGGCAACACTAGAGATCTCCTCCTCTACCAATTTCTTTTGAGGACTAGTTGCTGTTGTAGATGTCATGATTCTCACTGCAATTTTGCTCCAAATCTAGATGGTTGCCGCTTGTAAACACATCTTGCTAATTCTCCATGCCATCAACCTCTGCTCCCTCATTGGTCCTGCTGGCTGCCACCTCAATTTCCAGACCTAAAATTTGAAGAAAATCACCAGCTTACTAATAACATCACAGACATTTTTTGCTTGCAACCTGCCCAGCCATAGTAGCCTCGCCAATTTCAGCCCTGTTTGGCATTGCTAGTTAGCTGCTTTTACTAGTTACAATAGTAGATTTTAAAAATGCTAAGGTGTTTGGCAAGCTACTTCTAGGTTTCAAACCTAGATGCACATGGGTTTGGAAAAGCTACAAGAGGGCTGCTTTTGGCTGCTTTCTAGCTATAGTTACGTTTTGTTTTGCATCTCATATCCGTACGTGTGTCCTTTTGATGACAAAATTACTTTTTAAAATAATTAATTTGATAAAATTATTAAAACTAAAATTATATTTTATTATAATTTTAAATTTTCACTTTTATATAAAATTTAGGAAAACTTAATATTATTTTAATAAAAATTATTAAAATTATTATTCATAAATTTAATTTTTAATTAAAAATTATTTATTACTATTATTTTAGTTTTATTTTTAAAAAAGTTTTTAAATTATTTTATTTTTCAAAATATTGTACTTTTTTTTAAAAAAAAGTTGATTAGCATAACAATTTTGTCAAATACTTTTTAACTTTTTCAACTAGCTACATTTTAACTAGCAGTTTTTCAACGAGCAAAAAGCTGAAAGTTTCAGCTAAGCTAAATAGAGCTTCCAACTTTTTTTCTTCCCCAGTTTACGGAAAATATGTGGTCGAACCTCGGTGAATTTGTAGGAAGTTGCTAAAACAAATTTTATAATCCCTCTTGTTGCTTCATGGTGTGCATTTGGCTCAATCCAAATCAATTTTAGCTTAACCTAAATTCATTCCAAATGCTGCAATCTACACCTGATTTTAATAAACAACATCCTCAAGTTGACTTCAATCTAGACTCAAATTTGAAACATATAGTAATCTTGAATAAATTAGGTCTAGTCAACTCAATTCATATGCGTTTGAGTCTAAGTCTTGGTTTTGATTTAATTTATTTTCACCCATTGCCAATACCAATGATTGAATTCAACCCAAGTTGAATTCAATCCGACCAAGATCATCATGAAACTCAGTGTTGTACAAGCTTGATGAATGGTGAACAACATGAGTTGAGTCAAATTGATATGCTTGATGCACTTTAAGCTCACAACAAATTTAGCTGCTAAAGCATATAATGAGACTTTGCAACTCTTATTCAATCTATTGGACTGTTTAGCCTAATTCTGTTGTAAATGAACTCAACTTGATATATTGCAATAATGCTTTAATCATATTCGGATCCAACCAATTCATTAGAATTTGATGATTCAATTCGACTTGAATTAAAACCAAATTTTATTGTAAATGAACTTAACCACGATCATTAACACCAAATTTGACTCAATTCTAGCTTCAACATTAGATTTAATTTGACTCGAACCTACACATTAGCTTTCTAAAGGCTATTTTTAATATTTTAGTTTTTCAAAAACTATTTCTAATATTTTAGTCTTCGAATGGCTATTTTTGACATATTGGCTTTCAAAGCCTATTGTAGATGTTTGGCCCTCAACAGACTTGTTCACCTATTTTAAACATTTGGCCCGAAGGCCCATTCACCCAGTTTGAATGTTTTGCTCTCTACATGCTCATTCACCTATTTTGAACATTTAGCCCAAAGGTTTGTTCACCCATTTTGAATGTTTTGCCCCTCTACAAGCTCGTTGATGCGTTGTATTTACACCACATTTTTACCTGTGTTTTATATGATATTTCGGGCTTATTTTATGATTTAATACTAATTTTTAGCTTATTTGCTTCACTTGGTATAGAATCTTCACTTTTCTTGGTTTTAATGAAAATGCAGGTAAAATGACTTAAAAATGTTGGATTTTATAAGTTATAAAGTCCTAGCACGATTTCTGAGGAGATTACGAGGTTGCACATCAAATTTCGAGTCAAAACGATGAAGAACACAACTTTACGGCCTTGGCCGTAATTATTTTGGCTGGCCGTATATTTGGCTTTCGAAGGACAAAAAAACGGCTAAGTGAAAAAGTCCATAGAAACTTTCACGTGTGAGGCCATGAAACATTTATGGTCCATGAAATTTTCTGTGTACAAAAAGGCCTATTCACATAAACATTTATGGCCTGAACCATAAACACTTTACGGGCTGTGAAAGTTTCCGCCCCTTCGATTTTTTCACTCGATTCGACTCCAAATCAAACCGGATTTGATTCAAACTCTCTAGATTTGTTCCTTGAAGAAGATATAAAAGGTTCGATTTTTGGAGGGTTAGGGAGGATTTTTCGGGCCAACACAAACGGGAGGCGGTTGTTAGGGCGAGAATTGATTCAAGAGCAAAATTCCGACGAGATTTCACAGAAAAGAGAAGATTGATCATCTCTTCTTCGTCTCTAGATCGAGGGGAAGCTTTTCTAATCATTTTCTTAGTGAAATTCTTGTATTTTCATGAGGATTTAATGCTTGTTCATCAAATACATATGTTGTTAATTAAGAACATGAGCAAGTAATTCTTATTTCGAGATTTAGGGGGATAGCCCACTGACAATTACGATGTAAAAATTGTATTTTTAGTCTTTGCTATGATTATTATATCATGATGTGATTAGAATTGTTTTTAATCCGTAGTTTACTCTGGCCAGGTATATTGCATCTTAGAAGTTGCGAGAAGAACCGGGAGGTGAATCGCAATGTCGGATCTATTTTATTCAAACCTACGAATTCAATCACGGGAGTAGTTTAGATTTGTTTGAAGGTTTTATAAGATTTTTCACAGAACTTAATGGGTCTAGGTATGCTAATTGTCACGAGAGTATGGAGTCAGCGTAGTTAGATACTAGGTTATGCTTCGGGAGGAGGTAATCCATACCTTAGGAAAAATCCCTTTAATGATTATAATTTTCTATTTAAAGAGTTATTTTCGTAAGACTCTTAATTGTCAGTGTGGTAAAACCCTGAGTCCCGACCTTTCAAAACTTGATTTCTTCTAGACACCGTTTCCGTTGCTTTTCGTACTTAGAGCCCAAAACAATCCACAACTTGATTAGCCTAGATTTAGATGATTCGTATAGTCAGTACTTGACCGCCTAATCCTCGTTGGGAACAATATCTTATTTTATTACTTCAATAAATCCGTACACTTGCGGTAAGTGAACATAAGGTAATAGCAAAGGTAAAATATCCGAGAAGTGTTTAAATCCTCTGTGAGATTGGTAAGATTTTTGTTAAACATGCTCTATGTGATTTGGGGGTAAGTATAAGTTTGATGCCCTTATCTATGTTTGAGAAAATTAACTGTGGAGAAATGAAACCTACTGAAGTTTTGCTTCAGTTTGCTAATGGATTTGTTCAACAACCTGTTGGAGTTTTGGAAAATTTGCCTATTAAAATTGGTAATTTTTTTGTTTTAACTGATGGTATGATTGTTGATGTTAAAGATGATACCGAGCTACCAGTTATTTTAGGTAGACCATTCTTGGCTAGTACAAGGGCCATTATAGACATGATGAATGAGAAATTAATATTGAATATTGGCGAGAGTAAATTGATATTCGATTTTTCTTTGAAGTTTAAAAAGCTTTCTTTTGCAGGATCTCACCAACACACTAAAGTAGGGAGAAGCAAGGTTAATGATAGAAATTTCATAGAAATTGATGAGAACCCCTTAGAAGACTACTTGAAGAATGAAAAAGACAAGGAGATAGGAGATGGAATATGAGTGCAGATGCAGCAGAATAATTTTAGCACACAAAGTGACCTAACGAGGTGTGGAGATGAAAACCTTCACATTATTCACTACGCCTCAGACCCACCAGAGCGATGATAAACTCTGTCATGGTCAAGCTAATGACCTTAAACAAGCGCTTTTGAGAGGCAACCCAAAGTTTTTGAATTTTATTAATTTTCGCATTCTTAGTTTTAGTTCTTGATTTTCTATAAATTTTTAGGCATTTTTTGCAGCATTATTTGATGGACTTTTAAATTCGTTGTTTTACATGCAGGAATTTTTGGGAATTTTTTAGAAATTTTTTTGGCAAAAAATGAAGTCTTTGCGCTATGTTTACGATTACGGCCGTAAATAACTTACGGGCCGTAATTCTCGATTATAAAGAGGCTGAGTCATAAGTACAATTACGGCCGAAGCCGTAACCTATTTATGGACCGTGAAGTCTTATGTTTTAAACTTAACGGACGAACTAGGGTTTATGCCCATGTTCGTAATACGCCAATTTTTGACGATTTCTTTCACCTTGAGCGATGGAATCCTTCTTCCGACTCTCCTCCACCACTAGCAAGTGATTTCCAGTGATCTTTTACTGGATTCTGATGAGATTTTGTGGAGAAGCAACACCAGTCAGCCAGAACAACAATTTCGCCGATGTTGATCTGATTTTCACACAAAATCGTGAGCACTTCTTACTCAGATTTACACTTCGGTCTTTGCACTTGAATTACATACATCTAGCATCGGTTTGGGGTAGCTTGTTTGGATTTTTGGATCGATTTTGCAAAAAAACCATATACGGGCGATTTTCGTGGCTACTGTTACTTTGCGATTTCTGGATAGATTTTACATATCTGTATTGATTTGATTGATATTATGGCACCGAGGAGATCAGTGAGGACTAGACCCTATGGGGTTGTGATGAAGAGTAGATACATTGGACCAGCTCCGCAGTATATGTACAGGATGGTATCCGGAGTCTTTCCCCCAATTTGGATCCACAATAGAAGGAGAAATTAGAGAGATCGCCGCCGCCTTAGGGTTCTTCGCCGAAAGACGTACAAAGCATCTTAGATGGCAAAATTTTCAGGGAAGCTATGCTTGAGGAAGGAGAAAATGTACTAAAAGTTTCAGAACAAAAGGAGTTTGCTCGGAGGAGGAATCAACAAAAACGTGGGCACGGCTACTGTTCACCGTGTTTCTTCACAGTACATTATGGGTGTGTGTGTGTGTTGTATCTGGAACCTCAGACGGCTTTGATGCAACTGATGGTGAAGAATGCAGCTCTGGAGTATCCCCCGAGATCTATGGTAAATCAGCAAATATCTCAGGTGCTCCCTCCTCATCATCTAGTAACTCCGGTGTAGCAGCCTCAGGAATAGGTAGGTCTCCCTGAGCTGAAGAAGGTGAGGGGATCTCGGGGGTGCGAACAGAATCCTCTAGAGTGTCCACCTCCATAGACTGAGTATCAGCAGGAGCGGCAGACTATGGTAAATCTGAAGGAGGCTCAGAAATAGTAGCCTCCTCCTCATCCATAGGAGTATGAGTCGTCTGCTGCTCATCAGTATGCTCTATCTCAACAGTCACTGGAGCTGGCTCTGGGGGTACTATTGGTATCTCTGTAGTCTCTGGTACAGGTGAGAGACATCTAGTAACTCTCCTTCCCCAAGCAGAAGTAGATCGACTAGTACGCTTCCTAGCGTACCCTCTAGCGATCCTTTGATCGTGGCTCTTTGGCCTAGCAGCAGACTCTCTGATATAATCTCTATCTCCGAAGAACTAACTGGCACAGGTGCAACCTATAATGTGCTAGCAGCTGAAGGTTTACTCGGAGCCTCTGATGTCTGCATCTGAGTCTTAGGCTCCGCGTCATCATAGACGATCTGCTCAAAAGTATATCTTTTTCTCCTTCTTTGAATTCTAATTTTTCTGAAATTACATATTATTGTAAAACTCTTACCATGATAGCACAAAAACGTTTTTTTTTGGCACAAGGGAGAGTAATCCTCTTAATTTATGAGATGATTGGATAATCTCTCTTTTGTCAGTTGTTCTTCGATATGATAATTTTACTTAAGTGATAATTGTCTTTAATCTTTTCTAAATTTAGAATATCTGTATGTTTTAGAGTTTGTAACATGTACTGAGAAGTGACTTACAAAACTCAGAACCCTTAAATTATGTTTTATGAACTTATGCTATGAGAATAGGTTTGTTCTTAATTCTTGATTTTTGATTGCTTGAATTCTTGTTGATAATATGATCTAGAAATTTTTATTGAAATAGACATGAAAATATGTACCGAGAGGTGATTTGGATCGTTAGAAACCCTTAAGTAAAGCCTGTGAAATTAAGATATGAGAATATTTAATTTTGCTTGAGATGATGACACTGAAAGTTAAGCCATGAAATCAGCTTCGCAAAATCCGGCAAACAGTAACAGCGGAAGACTCGGGCAAACAAGACTAATTGGTTAGAATTACGGCCGTGGAATAAATTATGGTAGTGCCATAATCTCTTACGTGCAAAATCTTGGAAAAATTACGGGCCATAATAATAACCACGGTAGTGCCGTTATAGCCTCAATTTCTCTCTGAATAAATTTACGGCCGTAAAAATATTTATGGCAGTGTCGTAATCTTCTCGATGCAAAAATAATCAGAACTCACGGTAGAGAAAATAAATCACAGTGGTGCCGTGGTTTATTCTATAGTTCTCAATAAAACCACGACCGTAATAATAATTATGGCACTATCGTGATTTGACTTGGAGCTCGGAATTTCTTGAAAATTGGCTGGTAATTCCCTCTTGATGATTACATGTCGTCTATGTATTCAAATCATTCAGAATCCAATGAAATAAAGGCCTTTTTACTTGAAATTGATCAAGAACTATAAAAGGTGTAGATTCCGAACTATTTGATAAATAAAGCTTAAAAACAAGGTGGGGAAGTGAAGAAGAAGAAGCAAAGAAACTCAAAGTTGCATATGGCAAGTTTCTACTTTACATTATGATTCCAGGGGTGTGACACAAGCTATCCTTTCAAGCGTTTAGGCTAAGTCAAAACGCCAAAGGGAAAAGCCTAATTACTTCAATTGAGATAATAAAAAATTATTTCATTTTATGATCAGTAGCTGGTCCAAGAGGATGATCAGCCACACTGGGACCCAGACATGACCCAGACTCCTACGGGAGGCAGCAGTGGGGAATTTTCTACAATGGGCGAAAGCCTGACGGAGCAATGCCGCGTGGAGGTAGAAGGCCCACGAGTTGTGAACTTATTTTCTCGGAAAAGAAGCAATGATGGTATGCATTTTTTTTTTGGGTGTGTGGGGGGGGGGGGGGAGGGTGATTAGCGAGATATGGGGTATTGCTATTTAGTTTACGACTAAATTAGGCTTTTACCTAGGTATGGTCATACACTTTTAGTTATGCATCCATATAGGGCCCATGGATATCAAGCTTCCCTTAGGAAGGGGCAAATCCTATGTTTGTCAATTGATCTTCTTATTTGAGTCGTCACATACCCAATGACAACTGTTATAACCTCCCATCTATTGTGAGGTGTTAGGTTATATCAAAGTATATTCCTAACCATACAAAAGAGTCAATAACCTCTAGTCAAGGGATCAATGCATCTCTTATCACTTGTGAGGTTAATTTTTGACACCAAGTTAGAACCTCACAGCCGATCGATCTAGTATATCCACAACTGATATACCCATATAACTACATTAGCATCACGTGTCTAACCAACATATATAACAGTCTCACATGTACCAGAGCAGTCCTATATCCTCTCAAGTACTTGATTGGGGACATAAGTTTGAGACCAAATGAAATCAGTCTCCAGGGATTTATCATGCAAATGTACAAAAGACGCAGATGTAAACATAGCATTATAACAACAATGCCAGAATGGATATATATAGAATATCAATGTTAGGTAGTACAATAGATGGACCAACAACAAGTCCTAGGGCATAAACACTAACACTTTGTGTGATTTCAAGCTAACATAGTTGCTTACTTTTAGATTTATTTTATTCATAATCAAATTATTGTATTTGGAGTATTCCCCATGAGATACATAGATAATTAAATATATAATAACATTATTCAGTCCATATCCACTCAAATGCATCAAATTCATCCAACTACCGCATCCATCCATAGTTGACTCTATTTTTTAATTGCATCTATTGAATAATCTCCCCCACAAGAGAAATTAAGGAAAGGGTGTATCTATTACATACTCATGGGATCAAAGTATGTTCGTAACCATACAAAAGAGTCAATGACCTCAAGTCAAGGGATCAATGCATCTTTTATCACTTGTGAGGTTAACTTGTGACACTAAATTAGAGCCTCATAGTAGGTCGATATAGTATATCCACAACTAATATACCCATGGTTGTGCCCGCAAGTGCACAGATACTCGAAGTAATAAAAGATATCGAACCCATAGGGATCTATTTGTTAAGTACCAAGTAATTGTGTTCTTACTAGCTAGGCAAATCGAATAAGTCAAAAACGAACGATCAGAAATTGTTACGGATTATTAGAGAGAGAAAATTGGGACCAAGGTTTCTTCCTCCTCAATTTCAATGACTAGACAGAAATAAGTGTTTGTCAGTTTATTCTTATCATGATAAAGATGAATTTTTACTTATAAAGAAATTGCCTCACTCTCGTGACGACAATTTACACAGAACAACCTTCACTCTCGTGACTTGCTATTTAGTGTTTAAAATAAGTAAAATAGACAAAGAAAGTTAAAATCACTCTCGTGGCTTAACTCTCAGTGTGAACATCTCAAGCAAAATTAAACATTCTCATATCTTAATTTCGTAGATTATACTTAAGGGTTTCCAACAATCCAAATCACCTCTTAGTACATATCTTCATGTCTAACTTGCTAAAAATTCCTAGGTTAGATTATCAACAAGAATTTATGCTTCAAAAATCAAGAATTAAGAACAAACCTATTCTCATAGCGTAAGTTCCTAAAACATAATTTAAGGGTTTCGAGTCTTGTAAGTCACCTCTCAGTACATGTTACAAACTCTAAAACATGCTGATATTTTAAATCAAAAAAAAATTAAAGACAAATATTGACAGAAGTAAAATTATCATATCAAAGAACAACTGATGAAATAGAAGTTATCTAGTCATTAATAAATTAAGGGGATTACACCCCCTATCACAAAAAATGTTTTTATGCTATCATGGTAAAAGAATTACAATAATATGTCATTTCAAAAAAATTCAGAGTTCGAAAAGAGAAAGAAACAGTGTTACTGTTCACAAGGCTATGAAAAATTTCGTAGCTTGTAATTTCTCAGTAAAAGCGCTGTGAACAATAGTTGTGACCACAATCTCATTGATTCCTCCTCCAATCGAACTTCTTCCAAGCTAAAATTTTATGTCTATTTTCTCCTCCCTCAAGTGTAACTTCCCTGAAAATTTCATCGACCAAGATGGTCTATATGATTCTCAGTGATGAACCCTAACGCGAGCGGCACCTCTCTGATTTCTCCTTCATTTTTGGATCAAAATTGGGGCCCTGGTCTTGAAATCTTCTTCTCCTTATATGTATCACTCTCCTTCTTTCAGATTCCGAAATCGTACCCTAAATCTCTCGAAATCGGCTTCAGAAATCCAACTACAATAAACGCGAAAGACTCGAGCGAGCACGGCATACTGGGTTAGAATTACAGCCGTGCAATAAATTACGGTGGTGCCGTAATTTCTTGTGTGCAAAATCTTGGAATAATTACGAATTGTAATAATAACCACGGTAGTGTTGTGATTACCTCCATCTTCACCTTGATGAAATTATGAGCGTAATAAAATTTACGGCAATACCGTAATCTGTACTATGCAAAATTTCCCAGAAATCACAGTCGAGAAAATTAATCATGGTGGTGCCGTGATTCGTTCAGTGAGCTTCAACAAGTCCATGACCATTGAAATAATTACAGTAGTGCCGTAATTTCGTCTGTGTAAGAACGGCTGAAAAATAGTTGAGGCAGTGCCGTGATTGTCTCTGCGTAAATATCCAATATTTCCACGGCCCGTAATAAAAATTATGGCCCTGCCATAATTTTGCCGAAAACTCTGATTGGCTTGAAATTTGACATGTAATTTCCTCTTGGTGTCTGGAATTCATCCGCGCACTTAGATTACCCAAAATCCATTGAAGTTAATCCCTTTTTGCCTAAAACTGATCAAAAACCAAGGAAAGTGTAGATTCCTGTTGTGATCCGCAAGTGTACGGATACTCGAAGTAATAAAAGATATCGAACCCACAGAGACTTATGTTGTCAAATACTGATCAATTGGTTTTTCACTATCTAGGTAATCGAATGAAAGTCAGGTAAATATCGCAAACACACGGAAAGATACTATCAGAGAGAGAAAACTGGGACTAGGGTTTCATTCACTTAGATTTTCATGACTAGATGTACAAAGATGTTCATCAATCAAATTCTATTTTGATAAAGACATAATTTACCTAAAAAGGGATTATCTTACTCTCGTGCAGATAACCATGCAAGAATAAATCCTCACTTTCGCGCAAGATTCATCCAAGCTAATGATAGGTAAATCATAAATCTAAGAACTCGAAGATCACTTTCGTGCATCCGTATTCTAAGTTGATCGTCTTAAGCGGAAACTCAATGATCACCGTCGTGCATCCGAGTCTCAACACAAGTTTTGCCTATGGTTCTCTAACGTTCCGATCCTCACTTTTGTGCAAGATCTTCACGTTTGACATAATAACTCAATCCTAAGTTTGTAATTGTTATCATGGCAATACAAATCACTAAAATTAAATAATAAGAACAATCCTAAGAAAATTCCTATCATACAGTTCTAGGGTTCCAAGTTCTCAAGCAAATCACCTTTCAGTCCTTATTGCGAGAACTCTAAATCATGATGACAAAAATAAACTTAAAAGAATCTTAGAGCAATAATCACATAGGCAAAATTATCAAAGTAGAATAATCATGATGAAAATAAAAGTAATCTAGTCATTAAGAAAATCAAAGGGAATTACTCCCCCATGTCCCAAAAGTAGTTTAAGCTAGCATCGTGAAGGAATTACAATAAGTAATGGTTTCAGAAGATCGAAAATCAAGGAAAAAGAAGAGTTTAAGAAAATACAGCACGACTGTGAAATAAAACACAGCCGTAATTTGCAATTTGAGGCGATGAATAGTGTCGACGCCTCTTCTTTCTTCAATTCCCCTTCCAATTGATCTCTTTTCGATCTGAAAATTCTGGCGTGTCCTCTCCTCCTTTAGGCGAAGCTTCAGTATGAAAATCATGGCCGAAGGTGGTCTGGATTGATCGCGGCAGTGGAACCCTAGGCGGCGGCGTGAATCCTGATTTCTCTCTTGACAGTTGATGAAAATTGGGGCTTTCGGTGTGTGTGTGTAATCCTCTCGTCCCCCTCGCCCCCATTGTTTCTTACGGCTTTGAACATTGAGCCTTGGATCGTTCGCAATCATCTCCGCAAGAATCGGGCGTCGAGATTGACCTCGGAGTCGCGTTCAGAATGAGAATTACGGCGGTGTAATAGTTCACGGCAGTGCCGTAAAATCGGTCGAGTTTTCTGATTTGATGTCATTTGGGAAATACGGCACCGTAATATGGTTTATGGTACTGCCATAAAATCTTCTGAACTCTCTATTCGGAAGTGACTGGAAAATATGGCCCGTGCAATCCTTTACGGTGGCGCCGTAAAATCAAGCAACGTTTCTGTTCTGAAGCGCTCTGCAATACGGTACCGTGTAATAGTTTACGGCCGTGCCGTAAAATCCAAAAATCCTTCTGTTTGGAAACTCGTCAAAATACGGCAGTGGCTCGGATTTTATGGTAGCGTATAAAAATACGGTACCGTAAAATAGGTTACGGCACTGCCGTAATTTGCTGACTTGCTCCGTTTTGCATGAAATTTCTTGGGTGATCTCCTCTTGATGATGGTAACTCTTCTATGTGTTTGATTTTGCTTGAAAACACCTTGAAATAGTGCCTTTTTACCTGAAAATTATGAAAAACCAAAATAGAAGTAGACTTTGCAATATTCAATGAATTTAGCATGAAAACAAGTAAAAGATCCTCAATTTAGCATGAAAAGATATCTGGAATGATACAAAATATACTATATATTTTGGTGTCAATAAAATACATAAGGCTCAAACTTTGCTTGTCCTCAAGCAAAAATCAAATTTGAAATCAAAATTTGATCAAAAGAATAACCTTTTCATGCTCAATAAATTTCTAAAATACAACTCATCAATGAAAAATTCTGTCAATTGATTTATAGAACTTCAAATAAACATATCATCCTTAGAACTCAACCCTCTAGATCCACAATTCAATCAAATAAAACTTTGCAACTTGTGTAATAAATAGAATTTTCAATCTCAAGACTTCGCCCAATTTCAGTTCAATCTATCATGCTTTTGTTTACAGGAATTAGGTTTCCAAGATCTTTTTCCGCACATATATATATATATATATATATATATTTTTGTTTTTCATGACAGTTATTTTGTTGTTTTTGCATGGATGGCATGTACCCACATAGATACATGCCTTTTATTTTGACTTCAACTCTTTTCTTAGGTACCACTGTCAATTTTACACAGTGCCAAGTCGAGGAGTCTTATTCTTTTCCACTCTCATCATTTTTTATAGACTTCAACCCATGTCTTAGGTACCACTATCAATTTTACACAGTGCCAAGTAGGGGAGTCTCTCACTATTTTTCTGGATCTTGGATTCTTATTTCCCAACAAATAGCAAAAATAGACTAACATCTACTAGGTTGATCAATTGATCTCAATTCACAAGTCATACTCATATACTCATTTTATTCGAAAGAAAAGTTTCACTTTTAGATTTTATTCTTCAAACAATACATCTATCTAAAAATTTCATGTATCAACTAATGTCATATTTCAATAGACAAATATGTATCGAAGAAATAAATTTAACATGATAGGGCTATATTTCTAATCATGAATTTGATTTCTTTCACCATCAAAATTCATCAACACACCTCAAAACATGACCATATATCACATTAATCAAAATATATTCAACATTACATCTTGTCAAAAAGAAATAATATCATCATCATGTAGTACAACCATATCGAAAAATAAAAATAGGCGTGTCAAGCAGAACAGCAGTAGTGGTAGTCGTGAAGCATTATCCTTCCCTTTAAATCATATGTAGTGTCAAAGAAGTATGGGAAATTAATACTCACAAAATTTTCTTCGTCATTGTCCGGTCTGATTTCTTTCTGTATCCCAGGTGAGTAGTCAGCATTGATGTTCCTCCCTTTTCTTATCTTTCTCTAATATATACTTTTTTTTTGAAACAAAATACGGTACCATAAAAGATATTACGGCACTACCGTATTTTCAAAAGAACTCTCGGGATGATTTTGGTCACAAAATACGGTACCGTAGAACAGATTACGGCCGTACCGTAATTTCGAGGCAACTTTCTGATCGAAAGTGGACTGGAAATACGGTACCATAAAATACTTTACGGTAGTGCCGTAATTTGCACCAAATCACGCTTTTCCTACAAAAATAAAGGAAAAATTAGTATTAAGTTAAAGAAAACAAAATAGAGGTTAGAAAGCTTGGGTTGCCTCCCAAGAAGCGCTAATTTAAAGGTCATTAGCTTGACCGTTCTGCACTCAGATTTGATCTTGGTTCGTCGAGGTAAAAGCTCTCCTTTTCTTCAATCAGTTCTTCTTGATAATAGTGTTTCAATCTTTGTCTATTAACTTTAAATTCTCCTGTATCTTTACTCCATATGTCCACAGCTCCGTAGGGATAAATTTTCTTCACCTGAAAAGGTCCGGACCATCGAGATTTAAGTTTTCCAGGAAAAAGTCTCAATCTAGAATTGAATAAAAGAACAAAGTCACTTGGTTGGAAATCTCTCCTGAAAATATGTCGATCGTGCCGTCTTTTTGTCCTCTCCTTGTAAATTTTTGCATTCTCATACGCAGAGAGTCTAATTTCATCTAGCTCATTTAATTGTAATCTCCGTTTTTCTCCCGCACTCTTTAGGTCGAAATTCAGTATCTTGATTGCCCAGTATGCTTTATGCTCAAGTTCTACAAGCAAATGACATGATTTTCCATAAATCAATTGAAATGGAGACATTCCTATTGGAGTTTTGAAAGCAGTCTGATATGCCCACAAGGCATCATCAAGTTTGAATGCCCAATCTTTCCTAGTGCGTGACACTGTCTTCTCTAAAATTCCCTTGATTTCTTTGTTTGATATCTCCACTTGTCCACTTGTTTGAGGATGATAAGGCGTTGCTACTCTATGATTCACCCCATATTTTCTAAGTAAAGCTAAAAATTTATGTTCTATGAAATGCGAGCCCCCATCACTGATTACTGCCCGCGGGGTCCCATACCGTGGAAATATGATCTTTTTGAAAAATTTAGCAACAACTCTTGAATCATTGGTAGGTGAAGCAAGAGCTTCAACCCATTTTGAAACATAGTCAACTGCTACCAGAATGTACTTGTTACCTCCTAAAGATGGGAAAGGTCCCATAAAGTCTATCCCCCAAACACCAAATATTTCAACTTCAAGAATGTTGGACAGTGGCATCTCGTGTCTTCTGCTGATGTTCCCCATTCTTTGACATCTATCACAAGATAACACAAAGTTTCTAGCATCCTTGAAAATGGTGGGCCAATAAAATCCTGATTGTAACACTTTATAAACAGTCTTTTCAGTACTAGCATGACCGCCATAAGAGGATCCATGACATTGGCATAATATATATGTGATCTCTTCTTCAGGCACACATCGTCTATAAATACCGTCTGTACATCTTCTAAACACATAAGGCTCATCCCAAAAATAGTGTTTTGCCTCAGCTAAGAATTTCTTCCTTTTTTGGTAGTTCAAATCAGGAGGAAAAACATTAGCAACAAGGTAATTCACTATGTCAGCATACTAGGGGGCTCTGATTTGTTCAATGGTTAAGAGCTGTTCTTCAGGGAAGGAATCATTGATTTCATCGTGCTTTTCAGTATCCACCATTATCCTTGAAAGATGATCTGCAACAAAGTTCTCTGATCCCTTTTTATCTTTAATTTCCAAATCAAATTCTTGTAAAAGTAATATCCATCTGAGCAATCGTGGTTTGTTGTCTTTTTTCTACATTAAGTATTTCATAGTTGCATGGTCTGTGTATACTACCACTTTGCAGTTAATCAAGTATGATCTAAATTTGTCAAAAGCAAATACAATAGCCAAAAGTTCCTGCTAGCATAATGGATAACATATGGCTTTTTATCCTTCCTTTGCCCTAAAACTGCTCCAATTGCATAATCACTAGCATCACACATGAGTTCAAAATGTAAATCCCAATCTGGGGGCTGAATGATAGGTGCTGAGACCAAAGCCTTCTTCAATTCCTGAAAAGCAGATAAACAACTTTCATCAAAAGAAAATTTTACATCTTTACAAAGTAAATTTGTAAGAGGTCTAGCAAGTTTAGAGAAATCCTTAATGAATCGTCGGTAGAATCCTGCATGTCCTAGGAAACTTCGGATCTCCTTCACAGTTGTGGGTGGTTCCAATTTCTCTATCACCTCAATTTTTGCCTTGTCAACTTCAATTCCTCTCTTCGAGATTAAGTGTCCCAAAACTATACCTTGCTTAACCATGAAATGACATTTTTCCCAATTAAGCACAAGGTTAGTTTCCTCGCATCTCTGCAATACCCGAGATAAACTAGCTAAACACACATCAAAAGAAGAGCCATATACAGAAAAATCATCCATAAAGACATCCATAAAATCTTCAATAAAATCAGAAAAAATAGCCATCATGTATCTTTGAAATATAGCAGGAGCATTACATAAACCAAAGGGCATTCTCCTGTATGCAAAAGTTCCATATGGGCATGTGAAAGTGGTTTTATCTTGATCATCAGGATGTATAGGAATTTGAAAAAAACCAGAATATCCATCTAAAAAACAAAAATGAGAGTAGTTTGCTAATCTTTCAACCATCTGATCAATAAAGGGTAAAGGGAAGTGGTCTTTTCAAGTAGCAGCATTCAGTTTTCTATAATCTATGCACATTCGCCAACTAGTAACAGTTCTTACAGGAATTAGATCATTATCTTTGTTTTTCATGACAGTTACCCCTCCTTTCTTAGGAACACAATGTACTGGACTTACCCATTTGCTATCAGAGATAGGATAGATAATACCTGCATCAAGTAATTTCAGAACTTCCTTTTTTACAACTTCTTTCATGGAGGGGTTCAACCTTCTTTGGAAATTTGCATGTGGCTTGTGCTCTTCTTCCATCAAGATCCTGTGCATACAAAAAGAAGGATTAATTCCTTTCAGGTCATCAATAGAATACCCAATTACCTTTCTATGAATCCTTAATTCCTTGAGAAGCAACTCCGTTTCCCTTTTTCCAAGCTGTGCATCAACTATAACAGGATAAGTAGAATTAGGACCAAGAAACTCATAACGAAGGTTATCAGGTAAAGCTTTGAGCTCTATTTTTGGAGTTTGTTCTTTTTCATCACAAGTATTGCAATCTAGAAATTCATTACTTTCAGAATTGGTTCCTTCCTTAAGAATAAAATCAGAATTATATTTAGGGGTTTCAGCAAATAAATCATTAAGATCATAAATAATGTCATCCCTATCATGTACACTACAACAATATTCAGAATTTGAAGGATTTTTCATGGCTTCATGCAAATCATACTCGATCTTTTCACCCCCAATGTTAAGTGAAAGCTTACCATTTTTTACATCAATGAGTGCACCTGCTGTGGCTAAAAATGGTCCACCAAGTATTGTGGGGATTTTTGCATCTTCCTCCATCTCAAGAACTACAAAATCTGCTGGGATGAAATACTTGCCTATTTGAACAGTCACATCTTCAAGAATCCCCATAGGATATTTAACTGAACGATCAATGAGCTGCAAAGATATTGAAGTTGGTTTAAGCTCTCCCATGTCCAGCCTCCTGCAAACAGATAATGGTATTAGACTCACACTAGCTCCCAAATCACATAAGGCTCGGTCAAAAGCCATACTACCAATAAAACAAAGGATAGAGAAACTACCTGGATCCTTCAACTTAGGTGGCAACTTGTTTTGAATAATAGCACTACATTCCTCGGTTAGAGCCGCAGTACGAAAGTCTTCTATTTTCTTCTTATTAAACAGAATTTCTTTTAAAAATTTAGCATATGTAGGTAAAGCTTTTTCAAAATATCTAAAAATTTTCCAAATTGTTTGTCTAGTTTTTCCTATACTAACCATTGAGGAAAAGGTATTGGTGGTCTATAGGGTGGAGACAAATCAGATTTAGAATTATCTTCTTTACATGGCACATCCCCTTTTGGTTCATCACCCTTTTGAGGTGTTAAACTAGGTAGGGTTTGTTCATGTTTACAGGATTTTTCTAATTCTAATTCTTCATCATGATCACAATAAGACTCTTTTTCTTTAAGTTCAACCTTCCTGTTATGTTCTCCTAGCTTCTTTCCACTTCTAGTGACAACAACATTGCAATGTTCATTAGGCATCTGATTTTTTATGAAGTTCTCGTGAGCAGTTAAAGATTCTACTTGAGAAGCAATTTGGTTAACCATTCCCTTAAGATTTTGCATAAATTGAGTTTGATGAGTTATAAACTTGTCAAGCCAGGATTCTATACTAAAAGAATTTACCTCTTCAGTTGGAGTTTGCAATTCCTCATTCTTATTCTTACCATGATGATGACCATGTAACATTCTTTCCTCAGGATTCCATTGGTTATGGTTCAGGGATATTTCTTCAAACAGTGCAAAAGCATCTTCCACGGTCTTACTCATAATGGCTCCTCCTGCAGAAGTATCAACAATTAGATGGGTATCATCAAGTAAACCATAATAAAATGTATGATGTAAAGTCCAATTTTCAAGGCTATGGTGCAGGCACTTCCGTTGCAATTCATTAAATCTCTCCCATGCCTCACTGAATAATTCCCCATCTTTTTGTTGAAAGCTTATAATTTGATTTCTTAGTTGAATTGTCTTGCTTGGAGGGAAGTACTTTGTCAAGAAGGAATTTGAAGGTTGATTCCAAGTTGTGAAGGATCAAGTAGGTTGTGATTGTAGCCATGATTTCGCCTGGTCCCTCAGAGAAAAAGGAAACAATCTCAGTTTTAATGCATCATCAGAAACTCCACTAATCTTAATGGTATCACAATATTCAAGAAAAAGATGTAAGTGTTGATAGGGATCTTCAATTTGATCTCCTCCAAATTGATTCTGCTGGATCATGGTCAAGAAGACAGGATTAATCTCGAAATTATCGGCTTCAATGCTGGGTTTGATAATGCTAGAGTGTATTTCTCGTGGCCTAGGGACAGCATAGTCCCTAAGTAATCTCTGTCCTGCCATTGGATTTAAATTTCCTATATAGTCTAAAGCAGACGGATTAAGTAACTCAAGTAAACAGAGAAGAACAGATAGATAAAACATAAATTAATCCAAGTCTAGCAATAATCTCAATATTTTCAATATTGACAAAACTAAGGTCCCCGGCAACGGCGCCAAAAACTTGTTGTGATCCGCAAGTGGGATACTCAAAGTAATAAAAGATATCGAACCCACAGAGACCTATGTTGTCAAATACTGATCAATTGATTCTTCACTATCTAGGTAATCGAATGAAAGTCAGGTAAATATCGCAAACACACGGAAAGATACTATCAGAGAGAGAAAACTGGGACTAGGGTTTCATTCACTTAGATTTTCATGACTAGATGTACAAAGATGTTCATCGATCAAATTCTATTTTGATAAAGACATAATTTACCTAAAAAGGGATTATCTTACTCTCGTGCAGATAACCATGCAAGAATAAATCCTCACTTTCGCGCAAGATTCATTCCAAGCTAATGATAGGTAAATCATCAATCGAAGAACTCGAGGATCACTTTCGTGCATCCGTATTCTAAGTTGATCGTCTCGCGGAAACTCAATGATCACCGTCGTGCATCCGAGTCTCAACACAAGTTTTGCCTATGGTTCTCTAGCGTTCCGATCCTCACTTTCGTGTAGGATCTCCACGTTTGACACAATAACTCAATCCTAAGTTTGTAATTGTTATCATGGCAATACAAATCACTAAAATTAAATAACAAGAACAATCCTAAGAAAATTCCTATCATACAGTTTTAGGGTTCTAAGTCCTCAAGAAAGTCACCTTTCGGTCCTTATTGCGAGAACTCTAAATCATGATGACAAAAATAAACTTAAGAGAATCTTAGAGCAATAATCACATAGGCAAAATTATCAAAGTAGAACAATCATGATGAGAATAAAAATAATCTAGTCATTAAGAAAATCAAAGGGAATTACTCCCCCATGTCCCAAAAGTAGTTTAAGTTAGCATCGTGAAGGAATTACAATAAGTAATGGTTTCAGAAGATCGAAAATCAAGGAAAAAGAAGAGTTTAAGAAAATACAGCACGGCTGTGAAATAAAACACAGCTGTAATTTGCAATTTGAGGCGATGAACAGTGTTGGTGCCTCTTCTTTCTTTGATTCCTCTTCCAATTGATCTCTTTTCGATCTAAAACTTCTGGCGTGTCCTCTCCTCCTTCAGATGAAGCTTCAGTATGAAAATCATGGCCGGAGGTGGTCTGGATTGATCGCGGCAGCGGAACCCTAGGCGGCGGCGTGAATCCTAATTTCTCTCTTGACAGTCAATGAAAATTGGGGCTTTCGGTGTGTGTGTGTAATCCTCTTGTCCCCCTCGCCTCCATTGTTTCTTACAGCTTTGAACATAGAGCCTTGAATCGTTCGCAATCATCTCCGCCAGAATCGGGCGTCGGGATTGACCTCAGAGTCGTGTTCAGAATGAGAATTACGGTAGTGTAATAGTTCACGGCGGTGCCATAAAATCGGTCGAATTTTCTAATCTGTTGTCGTCTGGGAAGTACAGCACCGTAATATGGTTTACGGTACTGCCGTAAAATCTTCTAAACTCTCTGTTCGGAAGTGACTGGAAAATACGGCCCGTGTAATCCTTTACGGTGGTGCCGTAAAATCAAGCAAAGTTTCTATTCTGAAGCGCTCTGCAATACGGTACCGTGTAATAGTTTACGGCCATGCCGTAAAATCTGAAAATCCTTCTGTTTAGAAACTCGTCAAAATACGGCAGTGGCTCGGATTTTACAGTAGCGTATGAAAATACAGTACCGTAAATTTCAAAATCATCATTAAAGTCAAGATGAGACTCTTCAAAATTAATTTCCTCATGCTTCTCCACAAATAATTCATCATCAGAAGAGTCAAAATCAAAATCATATGAAAAATAATTAATAGAATTAGAGTTAACCACAAAAGATTTATCATTAATTTCAAAAATATCACCAAAATCACAGTGAGGTTCATCAATGTCTATAATTTTTGAACCTTCATCATGCTCATCAGATTTAACCATAAATAAGTTTTCATCAAAATCAGAATTATCATCAAAAGAAGGTTTTTCAATTTCAATTTTCTCAACCTTTTCCTCAAATAAATTAACAGATGAATCAATTTCACAACAATCAAAATCTAAAGGAGATTCATTAATATTCACATAAGGCTCAATCTCAAAACAGTCATAATCAGAGGGGAAATTTTCTAAATCAAATTTTTCAGTATCAAACTCAAATAAACAATCTTGTTGTGCTAACTAGGTTTCTAAAATTTCATTATGAGCATGCATATTATCCATTCTATGTTTATGGGTCTCACGTGCCTCCTCACTTTGTTTCATGAATTTTTCAAACATCAATTCTAAGCTAGATTTTTCAGTATCCTCAAAGTATGGTTTAGAAATATGATTTGAGCAATCCTCATAAAAAGAAGTTTGGTGATTTTCCCATCTAGAATACAATTGATAGGATTCTTTCCATGATAAATTAGGATTTAAAAATTGACAATCAGAGGAACAATGATCAAGATATCCACAAATTTCACATCTAACAGGAGAAGAAGATTTCTTAACAGAGTGCATAAAAGAGTTAAACGTATCTTGAAGAGACTTACTTGGTGGCATGTATACCTCACATCTTTCAGTTGCCCAGGAGTTGTAATTAAAAGACATATTTTCAAATTTATCAAAAACAGAGAGATAATCCAACACCAATCAATAAGATTTTTTTTTCAGAATATCTAAAAAAATTAAAAAGAATAAAACACAAGCAATTCACAAATTTAAGAATTCACAGTTCTGTCACAACTGTGAAAATCCAAAACCTGCAAAAACAAAAAACAAAGTTAAATCTACAATAAATAAAACTTAGTCTAGCAATACTAACAACTATTTTGTTATTAACAAAACTAAGGTCCCCGGCAACGGCGCCAAAAACTTGTTGTGTTAGCAAGTGCACGGATACTCAAAGTAATAAAATAGATATCGAACCACAAAGACCTTATTGTTAAGTAACAAATAATTGTATTCTCACTAGCTAAGCAAACTGAATATGATGAAAAGCAATGATGGAGAACACACGAAAAAGATAATCAGTGAGAAACTAGGACTAGGGTTTCATCCACCTTAATTCTAATGCCTAGAAGGAAATAAAGGTTGTCAGTTTAATTCTATTATGATAAAGACCTAATTCACTTCATAAAGGTATTTTCTCACTCTCGTGTAGACAATCATGCAGATAACCGATCCTCACTCTCGTGCAAGATCTATTCTCAATGTTAAAGATAAGTGAATCATTGAACAAAGAACTCAAGGATCACTCTCATGCATCCAAATTCTAAGTCAATCATCTCAAGTGGAATCTCAAGGATCACTCTCGTGCATCCTGAAACTCAATACAGGTTTTACTTATGATTTTCCGACGACTCGATCCTCACTCTCGTGCAAGATCAAATCAAGTCTAACACAATAACTCAATCCAAAGTATCAGAAACTCAACATGGCAATAAAATCACTAAAGATCAAATTTGAAAAACTACCTAATCTCTCACGATAGTTCCAAACTCAACTATTCTTAGGGTTCCGAATTTCAAACGATCAACCTCTCGGTCTATTTCGCAAAACTCTAAAACATGCTGATATTTATAAAACTAAAGAGAATTAGAGAACAATCAATCACAAAAGTAAAATTATCATATTAAAATTAAACTTGACAAAAATCAATGTTTTCTAGTCATTAACAAACTAAGGGGATTACACCCCATGTCCCAAAAGAAGATATTGACGGTCCCTAAAGTAAGGGGGTGAAACCCTAAGCATGCGCAAATTAAAATACTTGCATGGGCGGAATTAGGGTCTCTATAGGATCGCATGTAGTATGACTATATAATCAACTTGGTTGCTTTTCATAGATCAAGTGAAAATCTCACCATGGCCATGACTAGGACGGCGCCTTGGAAGCAAGAGGGCGAAAAAGGCTCTCCTCCAAAGAAGACACACACAAAGGTGATGAAGACTTCCTCCTTGCGCAATTCTTGTGCTAGCAAAAATGCCAAGGTGTCCTTTTGTGTTGAGGAGATGAGATGATCCTCCTTGCTAGCCGAGAGCTCTCCCTCTTCGATCTTTACGATCCCCTTGGACGATCCACCAAAAATGAGAGAGCTTCGAAAAACAAGAGGCATTGAGGCAATTGGCGTTTTCGCGTTAGGCGTTACAAGACTTCCCATAATGGAAAGTCATCAAGACATGCGTTCATGTCTTGTGAACTAATCCACAACGCCAATTCAATTGAACCAAGCGATTACAAATGTGAACCGGTTCAATTGAATTCGGTCCAATTGCATTTGGTCCATAGACCAAATTGAACCAAGCCAAGCCATGGTCTAAATCTCATATGAACCATGAAGGTTCAAGATCTAACCGTACATCTCTTGATGCTCTTGATCTCACCGATCTAGCATCAATACTCTCGATCGAAGCTTACCGATCTCAAGCCCTAATCAATCAAACATGATCAGACCGGATCTCACTTACAATCAGAGTTTAAACTCCTTTAAACTGAATCAAAACAATCCAGTCCACACGATCTGACTCAAGTAAGCCATATCACCAAATTGTGCGACCCTAAGGGTATCCTTTAAATGTCGGTAACGATAACTAACGTTATCACAATCAGTGAGGGGTATCTAGCAACACATCACTGTCTCCCGATATAAAGGAAAGAGTCTTCCAAGACTTCACCCAAACCACAGCTCAAGTGTGAATCCACTTCACTAAACATACATGTTTCCTTTGCCACTGGATGTTCTTATTGGACAAGTGTGTCAAGCTTGTTATTCCAATATGATGAGCATGACTAGATCAGATGAACATAGTCATCTGGGTATGGCCATACACTTTCTCAATCATCTCATGCAGGGGGGGCCCCCTTTAGAACATCACACTCCTTAAACAAGGAGACGGCAATCCTATATCTATCACTAGTGCCCTAACCTGACTCATGATCATTATCCAAGATAGTCTATTACCATTATGTTTCAAATGATATTGAACTACCTCAAAACAATGACAATTATCATTTAGAAACACAAGTGATCTCAAGTCAGAGGAAGTATGTCACTTGCTTGTATATAAGGATTATTCACATTGTGACAAGCAATTGAATATCCTAGTAGGGTCTGTCCAGTACATCCAATGTACCCATGAGTCTACATCTTATTCCATGCTCGAAGCATCCTATAAGATTAGAACACATATTAGTCTCAATCATATCAAGGCTGTCTCATGTTCACCAAGATATCTCGACTAAGGACATTACAGCAAGTCAGCCTAGCTGAACAGCAATGAGACATTATTCAGAAGTACACTTATTGCAGCAGACAATGTAACATACTGAATAACAACCATTGCCTTTATAAACATAAGAGTTTATACATGATACTGATAGAATCCTAAGGCCTCAAACATTAGCCTTAAGGGCATACCCCAACAGATCTAAGCTTTCATGGTGAAAGGATTACAATAAACCATAATTTTAGAGGATTAGAAAGTGAAAAAGGGGAAGAAAAGTTACAAAAGAGGGTTGTAATTGAAATACAACCCGTAATTTCGCTTGTGAATAGTGCTGTCACCACTATTTTGATGATTTCTCCCTCAATCGGACTCCAAACGCTCTGAAACTGCTGGTACATGCTGTTCTACTCCAGATGAAGCATCAGTGTGAACATCACGGTCTGAGATGTCCTCTACACCCCTCGGTGTGAGGACAAACCCTAACCACCTCTCTAACGATTTCTCTCTCAATTGGTGATAAAAATTGGTTCTTTCACTTCTTGTGTCTTCTCCTCTTAAATACAAGTCCACAGCATCTTTCGGATGTTAATTTGGACCTCTGGATCAAAAGTTATGGCCCACGCAAGAATTGGACCCCAAAAACTCACGAAAATCCTCCGAAAATACGGCACCGTGGAAATTTTACTCAAAAATACGGCAGTGCCGTATTTCTGCCTCTGGGGTTCTGTAGAAAATTGTCTGGAAATACAGCACCATGGGATTTCATATGGCAGTGCCGTATTTTGCAAAAGTATTCTGGTCGAGTTTTTATGGAGAATATGGTACCGTGAGAATTTCACCGAGAAATACGGTAGTGTCGTATTTGTGCTAGAATTCTCTGGTTGAAATTGCTGAAGAATATGGTACCGTGTAATTGTATACGACAGTGCCATATTTTCTGATTGTCTTCTGATGCAAAATACGGTACCGTGACAGATTTGCCTAACAATACGGTAGTGTCGTATTTTAGTAAATTAGCTCCGAATTTCTTGAAAATTGACATGTAGCTTCGTCTCAACGTCTGGAATCCATTGGTGTGCTCAAATCTTCCAAAATATGGCACTTTTAACCTGAAAATGATCAAAAATAAGAAATGGTGTAGATTCTGCAATAGTTGATAGATAAGGCTTAAAAACAAGCAAAAGAGCATAAATATGACACAAAAAGACACATGAAATGACACAAAATATACTATGAATTTTGGTGTCATCAACTTGGCAATATTCAATGAATTTAGCATGAAAACATGTAAAAGATCCTCAATTTAGGATTAAAAGATATCTGGAATGATAGAAAATATACTATATATTTTTGTGTCATCAATTCCAAAATATTTGATAAATTAAGCTTAAAAACAAGCAAAAGAGCATAAATATGACTCAAAAATTCTAGACAATCCATGCAAAATATACTTTGAATATTTGAGTCATCAAAATACATAAGGCTGAAACTTTGCTTGTCCGCAAGCAAATAAAAAGAGCAATGCTGATTATGGAGAATATACTTTCTTATGCAAAATAAATTTATAAAATATAATCACTCATGAAAAATTCCACCAAACGCTACATAAAATTTCAAATAAATATATCGTCCTCCGAATTTAATCCTTAAGATTCACAACTTAATCAAATAAAATTTCACAACTCATATAATAAATAGAATCTTAGTCTCATGAATTCACCCAAGTTTTAGTTTAAATACATATTACTTTTGTTTACAGAAATAGGATCTCCAAAATCTTTTTCCACTGAAATTTTCTCTTTTATTTTTGCTTTCTCTTTTTTTTTTTACATTCTCTAAATCGATTACCACTTTTTTTCTGGTGACAAATTTAGAGTACACCAACCACATAGTTGATGTAATAGAACTCATATCTCTTTGGTAGGAAGAATCTTACCCTAAAACAGTGGAATTAATGTCAAACGATTTTTTCATGGCATGTACCCACATGGATACACGCTTTTTATTTGGACTTTAACTCTTAACTTTGGTACCACTATAAATTTAATACAGTGCCAAGTAGAGGAGTCATTCTCTCTTTTTTTTTTTTTAGATCTTGGATTCTTTCTTCCCAACAAATAGCAAAACAGACTAAACATCAACTAGATTAATCAATCGACGTAAATTCAAAAATTACACTCATATGCTCATTTTATCCAAGAAAGTAGTTTCACTCTCAGATTGCATTCATCTAACAACATACCTACCCAAAACATCATGAATCAATCAATGAAAAATTTCAACAGGTAGATATATATTGAAGAAATAAATTCAGCACAATAGGTATATCTCCATCAGCAGAAATTGACATGTATGGACAATCATCTTCAATACAACGAGATCAACATAGCAATATATTCATCAAGAATTCACAAAGAGTTAAAACCACACATACTTTCATAAAAAGTCAATGCATATTCCAAAAACAAAACACATCTTCTAAAGTTATACAATTTTTGAAAATAGAATGCACCCACAAATGGTGCCAAATCATATCACATCTACAATGCAAAATGAATAAAAGTTATACAACAAGATCGAAGCATTATCTATTACACAAAATATAAAACCGAAGAGTAGCAGACACAAAAAGTTTGACTGAGTCATCCTTCCCTACAAGAATGTGCATCATCAATAGTGTATAAAGATAAATAAAGCATAGATAGGAAAAGAAATACTCACAAGGCTCTACGGGTCGCTGTCGGTATCATTGTCCTTGTCTTCTTATTCAGCTGGAGCGATTTCCATAGGGTCGTCCTAACCATCACCTTGATCTTCTCCACCATCTTAACAGACATCTTCACTGCCAAACCTGTTGTAAATAAAATTCCCCATCTCCTCAACATACTCCCCCATCACTTGAATATCCTGATGTATATGTCCAATGGCATCAAGCATCCTCACCATGAGGTGACCCTGACGGAACACCTCAGCAGATAAGGCTTAAAAACTAGGATCCTGAGCACTTGACCATCCTCTCTGATCAGGGGCGGCTCTGCGCGATGAAGATCCGAAAGCTCTGTGTGGTGGATAATCCATGCTCATACCGAACGGGTCATCACTACCTACCCCCCCAGGTGGGTGGTGGTGGCACTGAATCCAATGGTGTAGGAGTGGCATCGGCGGCTACACTTGGAGAAAGTTCCCAATTTGCTTGATTTTAGACTATGGTTCTCTCTTTTTTGGGTAAGGGTAATGTAGGAGAACTAGGTCTAAGAATCAAGCAATAGGCGTCATCTTCTCGCACAATCATCTTCATGGCCACGCACGACTCTATATCTATTCTAGCATTCCCTCTAGCAATCTCAACTCCATATGGCTCCACACCCAAAAAGAGTGCAATAGGAGTAAGGAAACCTCCTATAACAATAGCCCCTCTCTTTGCCCGTGCTACTTTATCTAAGTGCTTGATCAAGAAGAAAGGTAAATCTACAGGGTAACCATAGAGCATACACCAGAGAAAGTAAAGCACAGACTGACGGACCATACCATCGCTATCCCCTCGTCCAAAGACGATGTGAGCCAAAACATGGTGTGCGTATCATATGCAGGGGTTTGAGATGCTGGTCACTCTTGCCGATGAAGGTGAAAAACTAGATTCTGAGGTGATTTAGTTCCAAAATACATGCTCAATGAATCCTACTAGTACATGTGTGCGTCCTTCTCCTGGTAGGTGAAAAACAGCTCTGATATCTCGGAGCGTGAGGCACCTCTCAATATTAGCTAGGCGGAAGGTAACTGGCCTTCTGCCTATTGCTCAGAATATTCATGAAGCTCCATATCCAAACTACTCATGAATTCCAAAACTTGTGGGAGATATGTCTGCGGTGAAATATGAAAGAACTTCTTGGCTCTAATTTGATCAAACATACAGTAAACATCCTCATATATGCTAAGAATCTCTAAAGTACACTTATCAACATATTTCGTGTTGACAACACACCTAGTGAGAAGCTGGTTATATCTTTCTTCATGTATCTCATCCCTGAATACAATCCCATAGGGATTTGGAGGTGAGGTTGTAGAAGACTCAGCTGAACCCTTTCCCTTTTTCTTAGAAACAACATGCTTCCTTAGTGCCATCTTGATCTAAGAAGCGTAATATAACTTTGAAAGGAAAGTTAGGAAAACAGAACTCGTCACTTGCTTCTAAATAGGGCTGAGCGGGGAAGCTGAATACAACTTGTAAATCTGAACTCTCTGATTGAAATCGAGCTTCCAAACTTTTTTAGGAAAGTTTTCTCCCTCTTTACGGAACTTCTGGAAACAGGAATCGCCTCTGGTGAAGCTTGATCGACGAAAAGCAAAAGAGGCAGAAGTTCAGTGGGTGAACGTTGTCTAAACTCGATCGAGCTTTAGATCGTCAGAATGTTGCTCGAAAACTTATCGAAAACAGGTCTGAGACAACTGGAGAAGCACGCCGGAGAGTTCAAGAAGAAATGATCAGCTAAAATTGGAAAAGGCGGAAGCTTGTTTGACGGAAAGCGAAAGGGGCGGAAAAACATTAAACGAACGCCGAAGAGAACAGATCAAGCTGGAAAATTTCAGAATGAAGGTTGGAAACTTGTCGAAAACACGTCAGCGGCTGCTGGAAAGGGTCACCGGAGGGATGTGAGAGCAAGAGCAAGCTGAAATCGAAGAAGCGGCACAGGATTGCAGGTTCTACGGGTGAAAAACCCTAAAACACAGTACCAAACCTGACATAATATGGCAGCAAAAGTCATGTAAGCCTGACATAATTACGGCCGTAATTTTTATTACGGCACTGCAGTAAAACTCTCGGCAACATTTTAGCTCAAAATTATGGTCGAAAAAAAAATCATGCACCCCTGTAAAATTTCTAGAAAAACGTTCAATACAAAATTAAGCCCGTGTAACTTATTATGGCACTGTCATAATTGTTTCTGTAAGAAAAATGCTTAAAAATATGGGCGTGATAAAAATTATGGTACTACCATGAAAGATGGTTTTTTTTCAAAAAATAAAATTACGGGTGTAAAATAAATTACACCCCTACTATAAAACACTCTGTAAAGAAATAACCAAAAATTACGGACGGAAGAAATAATTACAGTAGTATTGTAAAACGCTCTGGCCAAAAATAATGCAAAATTATGGCCCATAAAATTAATTACGGCCCTACCATAATTCATGGAAGACTTCAAACTCTCCTACAAAAAGAAAAGAAAGATTAGTATGTAAAACTAAAATAAAAATAAACTAGAGTAAGAATGTTTGGGTTGCCTCCCAAGAAACGCTAGTTTTTTAGGTCACTGGCTTGACCGTTCTATACTCAGATCTTATTGAGGTTTCTTGAGTTGCAATTTTGTTCTTCCTTCTTTCTGATTGTCTTGGTAATAATGTTTCAACCTCTGACCATTAACCTTTAATTCCCATTGTTTGTCGCTCTATATGTCCACAGCTCCATAGGGATAAGTTTACCGAACCTGTAAAGGCCCGGACCATCGAGACTTAAGTTTACCAGGAAAAAGTTTTAATCTTGAATTAAATAAAAGAATAAAGTCACCTGGTTGAAATTCCTTCCAAAAAATATGTCAATCATGCTATCTTTTAGTCCTCTCTTTATTAATCATTGCGTTTTCGTAAGCGGAGAGTCTAATTTCATCTAGCTCGTTCAGTTGTAACCTTCATTTTTCCCTCGCGTTCTTTAAGTCGAAATTCAATGCTTTGATCGCCCAGAACGCCTTGTGCTCGAGCTCTACAAGTAGATGATATGATTTACCATAAATAAACTAAAAAGGAGACATACCTATCGGTGTTTTGTAAGTAGTCTTGTATGCCCTAAGTGCATCATCATGCTTAGAAGCCTAGTCCTTTCTTGTTTGTGACACAGTTTTCTCCAAAATCCCTTAATCACTTTGTTCGATATCTTAATTTGTCCACTTGTTTGGGGATGATAAGGTGTAGTAATGCTATTAGTAACGCCATATTTTCTAAGTAAGGTTGAAAATTTATGTTCTATAAAGTGTGAGCCTCCATTACTAATCACAACTCTCGTTCCAAACCGTGGAAAAATGATCTTCTTAAACAATTTCACAACTACTCTAGAATCATTATTAGGAGAAGCAAGAGCTTCCACCCACTTAGAAACATAATCTACTGCCACAAGGATGTATTTGTTACCTCCAGATGATGGGAATAGTTCCATGAAATCTATCCCCCAAACATCAAATATCTTAACCTCAAGTATAGTAGACAGTGGCATCTCGTTCCTTTTGTTAATATTCCCTGTCTTTTGACATCTATCACAAGATAAAATAAAATTTCTAGCATCCTTGAAAATTGAGGGCTAATAAAGTCCAAATTGTCAAACTTTAAAAGCAGTTTTCTGAGTACTCACATGCCTTCCATATGATGATCCATGACACTGAAATGGTATATTCATGATTTCTTCCTCAGGTACACATCTCCTAAAAATCCCATCTGCATATCTTCTAAATACATAAGGCTCATCCCAAAAATAGTGCTTTACCTCTACTAAGAACTTTTTCTTTTCTTGATAAATCAAATAAAGAGGAAAAACATCAGCAACTAAGTAATTCACTATATCAGCATACCATAGAGCCGTGATCTGTTCAATGGCTAAGAGTTATTCATCAGGAAAGGAATCATTGATTATGTCACCTTTATCTGCATCTACCATTATCCTTCAACTTCTCAATCACTTCAACTTTGGTCTTATCAACTTCTATCCCTCTCTCTAAAATTAAGTGTCTCAAAACTATTCCCTGCCTAACTATGAAATGACATTTTTCCCAATTAAGCACAAGATTAGTTTATTCACACCACTACAAAACTCAAGATATGTTAGCTAAATAATCATAAAAAAAACCCATATACAGAAAAATCATCCATAAAAATATTCATGAAATCCTCAATAAAATATGAAAAGTATAGCCATCATGCACCTTTCAAAAGTAGCAGGTGCATTAGACAAACCGAAAGGCATTCTCCTATAGGCAAAGGTACCATATGGGCAAGTGAAAGTGGTATTATCTTGGTCATCGGGATGGATGGGAATTTGGAAAAATCTAGAATACCCATCTAAAAAACAAAAATAAGAGTGATTAGCAAGCCTTTCAACCATTTTATCAATAAAAGGTAAGGGGAAGTGTTCTTTCCTAGTGGCTGCATTTAATTTCCTATAATCAATACACATGTGCCAACTAGTCACAGTTCTAACAAGAATTAATTCAACATCTTTACTTTTTATCACAGTCACACCCCCTTTCTTAGGAACACAATGAACAAGACTTACCCATTTACTATCGGAGATAGGATAGATAATACCTACATCAAGCAATTTAAAAACCTCCTTCTTCACAACTTTTTTCATAGAGGGGTTAAGCCTTCTTTGAAAATCCACATGTGGTTTGTGATCCTCCTCCATAAGTATTATGTGCATACAAAAAGAGGGGTTAATTCCCTTTAAATCATCACTAGAATACCCAATTACCTTCCTATGAATTCTCAACTCCCTTAGAAGCAAATCTATTTCTCTTGCATCAAGCTGTACATGAACAATAACAGGGTAAGTAGAGTTGGGTCCAAGAAACTCATAACGAAGATTATTGGGCAATGATTTCAGTTTAACTTTTGGAATTTCTCTTCCTGATTTTCTTAATCATTATGTGAAATGTAGTCTAATAAACCATGAGTTTCAGAATCAGAATCAAAATTAGAATAAGAATTAGAAGGTTCATCAAACAAAGCATTAAGATCATAAACAATGTCATCTGCAGCATGAATACTACAAGAAGATCTAGCATATGATGGTTTCTTCATAGATTCATTTAAATCAAACTCAATTTTGTTTTCACCAATATTAAGAGTGAGTTTACCATTCTTTATATCAATGAGTGCCCCTGCTATAGCTAAGAATGGTCTGCCAAGTATGATAGGAATTTTGGCATCTTCCTCCATCTCTAAAACTGCAAAGTTCGCTGGAACAAAATACTTACCAACTTGAATTGGAACATCCTCAAAAATCCCAACAAGATACTTAACTGAATGATCAGCGAGCTGCAGAGAAATTGAAGTCAGTTTTGGCTCTCCCATATCCAGTTTCCTACAAACAAATAAAGGCATTACACTCACACTAACCCCACGATCACATAAGGCTCGATCAAAAGCCATATTTCCAATCAAACAAGGCATAGAAAAGCTACCTGGATCCTTTCATTTTGGTGGCAATTTGTTTTGAATTATAGCACTACACTCCCCAGTTAATGCCATAGTACCATAGTCCTCTATTTTTCTCTTGTTAGACAAAATTTATTTCAAGAATTTAGCATATGTGGGCATTTGAGAAAAAGCATAAGTAAATGGAATATTAATGTAAAGCTTTTTCAAAACATCCAAAAACTTCCCAAACTGCTTATCTAACTTAGCTTGAACAAGTCTCCGGGGAAAGGGTATAGGTGGCCTATATGGAGCAGATGAGTTAGGTCTAAGAATATCAGGCTGACATGGCTCATCACTCTTAAGTTCATCACCCTTATGAGGTGGCGAACTAGGATGAGACTGCACATGGACAGGTGGTGTTTCTAAGACTAGCTCACTACTAGGTTCAATGTCCGGCTCTTCCTCATCATCATCCTCAAGTCTACCCCCCTTGGTTCATCTAACTGCTTCCCACTCATAGTAGTTATAGCATTACAATGTTCCCTAGGGTTCAGTTTAGGTTTAGCAGGCAATTTCCTTGGGGGTCTATAAGATGTGCTGGCTTGTTGTGCTATTTGGTTCTCGAGAATTTTATTGTGTGCTGTTAAGGATCCTACCTGAGAAGTAAGCTGATTAATTGTATCCTTTTGCTGCATAATCTCATTCCTTTGTTGCTTAATTTCATCTCTAAATTCCTCAAAATTTTGATTTTGATTTGACATAAATTTTTCAAGCATGGATTCTAAATTAGAGTGTTGGGGCTGATTTTAATTTTGTTGCCTCTGTTGGTATCCTCTCTTCTCAACCTATCCCCATACATTATTGTTACTCTTCCAAGATAAATTTGGATGATTCATCCATCCAGGGTTGTATGTACTAGAATAAAGGTCATTATTTCTACCTTGATTGTAACCCCCTACAGCATTTACTTGTTCTACACCCTGATTAGTAATGACTTTACACTCTTCAGAGTAATGACCCTGGTTACCACAGATCTCACAAAAAACAGATGATGAAACCATAGCAGTTTGCATGTGAAAAGAATCAAATCTATTAACCAAATAGTCTACCTTTTCAACTAAGGTACGCCATCCATCGTTCTCATTTTTAACATGTGGAGGACAATATAGCACTCCTCTCTAAGTGGTCCATTGGTTATGGTTCATGACCATCTTCTCAAACAAAGTGAAAGCATCATCAATGGTCTTGTTCATAAGAGCTCTTCCTGTAGCAGCATCAACAGTGAGGCAAGTATTATAAAGTAAACCATTATAGAAAGTATAAATCAAAACCCATTTTTTCAAGCCATGGTGAGGGCACTTCCATTGTAATTCAATGAAACGCTCTCATGCTTTGCTCAATTACTCGCCATCCCTCTATGCAAAATTGGTGATCTAATTTTTGAACTGGATTGTTTTACTTGGTGGGAAGTAGTTCAACAAGAAGGCATTTGAAAGTTGATCCCATGTGGTGAATGTTCTAGTTGGTTAAGAGTGTAGCCAGGCACGTGCTCGGTCCCTGAGAGAGAAATAAAATAATCTAAGTTTCAAAGCATCACTAGACACACCATTAATCTTAATGGTGTCATAATATTCTAGAAAATAATCCCTAAGTGATCTTCTTTTAGCCATAATCAATTCTTCTTCCTTCTTCTCTTCAAATCTAAGTTTCCTACGCAATCCAAGAGTTTTATTAATTTCAGAATCTAATGGAACTAGTGGTCCTGACCTAAAGGTCCTGCACATAAATAAATAGAAAGATCAAATAAACTCAGAAATTCAGAAAATAATAGAAAATAGAATAAAATAACAGCTTATAAAGATTCAAAAACTAGCAAAAACAAAAAGCAAAAACAAAACAGAAAACAAAGTTTAGTCTAGTAATATTATCAACTATTTTGATATTGACAAAACTAAGATCCCCGGCAACGGCACCAAAAACTTGTTGTGTCCGCAAGTGCACGGATACTCGAAGTAATAAAAGATATCAAACCCACAGTGGCCTATGTGTTAGGTACCAAGTAATTGTGATCTTACTAGCTAGGCAAATCGAATATGTCAAAAACAAACGATTAGAAATTATTACAGAATATTAGAGAGAGAAAATTGGGGCCAACGTTTCTTCCTTCTCAATTTCAATGACTAGATAGAAATAAGTGTTCGTCAGTTTATTCTTATCATGATAAAGATGAATTTTTACTTATAAAGAATTTGCCTCACTCTTGTGACGACAATTTACACAGAACAACCTTCACTCTCGTAACTTGCTATTTAGTGTTTAAAACAAGTAAAATAGACAAAGAAAGTTAAAATCACACTCGTGGCTTAACTCTCAGTGTTAACTTCTCAAGCAAAATTAAATATTCTCATATATTAATTTCGTAGGTTTTACTTAAGGGTTTCTGTTGTGTCCGCAAGTGCACGGATACTTTGAAGTAATAAAAATATCGGACCACAGGGACTTCGTTGTTAAATATCGACTAATTGAGTTTTCACTAGCTAAGGGAATCAAGAATTATGTAAAAAAAAAGAAGCAATCGAAGTGTAATTGAAGTTAATCAGGATGAGAGAATCGGGACTAGGGGTTCATTCAACTTGATATTCAGAACTAGATAGGATTAAAGAATCTTCAATTTATCTCTGCTACGGTTAAGATATAATTCACTTGGCAAACAAACTAACTCACTCTCGCACAATTAGTCTGCAAGGAATGATCCTCACTCTCGCACAAGATCAATTCAATGCTAAATGTAAGTGAATTTCGGTTAAAGAGATTAAGGATCACTCTCGTGCATCCTATCTCAATATCAAGATCTCAGGCAAAACTAAGCACTCTCGCACCTTAGTTTCACAGGTTTTACTCAAGGCTTTCTAACAATCTAACGTCTATCTCTAGCACGTTATCATATTTGTAACAACAATAATTTCTAGGTCATAATAATAACAAGAAATAAACTTCTAAAATCTAAAGATAAGAGCACAACCAATCTCTTGCGATGAGTTCTTACAAAAAATTCTAGGGTTCCAAGTTCTATGATATCATCTTCTCAGTCCATAGCATAAAACTCCAAGACATGTTAAAGCATGAAACTAAAAGCGATTGAAGGCAATAAATCACTTGAGTAAAATAACCAAAGCAAAGACATATTGATGAAAAAGTTATCTAATCATTAAAATATCAAGAGAATAACACCCCCTTGTCCCAAGAAGAGTTTAAGCTAACATGATGGAAGAATCACAGCAAAATATGATTTTGTATGATTGGAGATAGTAAGGAAGGAGTAAAAGTTACAAAATAGAGTTGCAAGTAAATCGCAGCCCGTAATTTGTCTCTGAATTCGCGATGAACAGTGTCGCGAACACGTTTTTGATGATTCCTCCTTCGATTGATCTCCTTTCAAGCCGAAACTTTTGTGGTGTATTCTTCTTCCTCAAGCGTAGCTTCTTCTCAAAAATCGTGGTCGAAATGGTCTGTGCAGCAAACGGCGATGAACCCTAGCACGGCGACGACCTCGTCCAATTCTCCCTCAATCCTGGATAAAAATTGTTCCTTTTAGTTTGCGTGTCTTCTCCTCTTAAGGGCGAGTCTACCACCTCTTTCGGATCTTAATTTGGAGCCCTGGATCAAAAGATACGGTCTTTGCAAGAATCGGGCGAAAAAAATCAGAATTCTGAGTTCCAAAATACGGTACCGTGAAGCTTCATACGGCAGTGCCGTATTTCATTCTGTGAGCTCTGGGCGAATAATACGGTGCCGTGAGAATATTTCTTGTAAATACGGTGGTGCCATATTCTTGTCAAGTGCTTCTAATCAGAATCGTCAGATAATACAGCACCGTGTATGCCATCACGGCAGTGCCGTATTTCTGTCAAAACTTTCTGGTTAAATTTGTCCAATTATACGGCACCGTGTATGCGACCACGGCGGTGGCGTATTTCCGATGAAGTTCTCTGGTCAAAATCTTCACAAAATACGGTACCGTGAAAGCTCTTCTGCCAAATACAGTAGTGCCGTAATTCCGTTGAGACTCTCTGGTTAAAAATGTCACAAAATACGGTACCGTGAAGCTTCATACGGCAGTGCCGTATTTCGCCCAAATATGTCTGCTGAGAAATACGGTACCGTGAGAGCTCTTCTGAAAAATACGGTACTGCCGTATTTTAGCTAGAAAGTGTATTTTGCCTTGAAATTTGTTGGGTAGCTTCGTTTCGGCATCTGGAATCCATTGCTGTGCTCAAATCTTTCAAAATCCATCAAAATATAGCACTTTTAACCTAAAAATGATCAAAAACAAGAAACGGTGTAGATTCTGTAATATTTGACAATTAAGGCTTAAAAACAAGCAAAAGAGTAACATTATGGTTCAAAAGATTACTAAATAAGTACGGAAAATACTATGAAATTTAGAGTCATCAAACACATAAGGCTCAAACCTTGCTTGTCCTCAAGCAAAAATCAAGAAATTGATCAAAGGAGAAAACTTTCTCAAGACGAATAAATTTCTAAAGCACAATCACCAATGAAAATTTTCGTTAACCATTCTATGGAATTTCAAACAGACATATCATCCTTTGCATCTGATTTTCAAGTTTCACCACTTAGTTAAATAAAACTTCACAACTTGCATAAAGGGAATATCAATCTCAAGACCTTATATAGATTTCAATTCATAACCATTAACTTTTGTTTACAGGATTAGGGATTCCAAGATCTTTTTCCACTCATAATCTCAAGATCTTTTTTTTTTCACATTCTCTAATTCGATTACCACCCTTTTTGCCGGTGACGAAATTAGAGTGCATTGATCACATAACCAACACAATAGAACTCATATCCTCTTATTGGAATGGTTTACCAAGGATAGCGGAGTTTATGTGAATAGATTTCTCTCATGGCGTGTACCCACATAGATACATGCATCTTTTATTCATTACTTCAACCCATGTCCTTTGGTACCACTGTGGTTTTCTCAGTGCCAAGTAGGGGAGTTCTCACTTTGTTTGGATCATGGAATCTCCTTTCCCAACAAATAGTAAATAGCATGAACATCAACTGAATTAATCTATCAATATCAATTCAAGAATTACACTCATATGCTGATTTTATTCAAAGAAGTAACTTCCCTTTAAAATCAAATTCCTCAGATAATATGTTTATCCAAAACCCCATCCATTGGTCAACGAAAATTTTTTCAAAAGGTAGATATGTATTAGAGAAATAAACTCATCACAATAGGTTTAATCCTAATTTCAATTTTTCAACATGTAAATCATTAAAAAAAATTTTGGCATGATAATGGCAGTATTTTCTTAGATAAACAAACCACTCAAGTGCATCAATGATAACCAGTAAATACCAAACAAATCCTATGGTATACCGAACTCATAGCATCAATCCAGAACATCAAATATCACATATACAACCAAATTGAACAGAAATCATAGCAAATCCTCTAAATATGTCGGTACAACCAAATTGAAGTCTCGAAGCAATAGCAATCAAGTAGCGAGAATCCGTAGCAGTAGGAGGCAAGAAGTTTCCAAAGTCATCCTTCTCTACATGAGAGTAAGATCAACATGGATTAGTGAACTCAAACAAAGTATGAGAATAGGGGCGAGATACTCACAAAATCCTACTCATCTGACTGCGTCTCCTCCTCGTCTCCTTCAGCCGGGGCGACAGCTATGGGATCATGAGATGCTCCCTCACCTGCATCGCCGTAGATACCACCTCTCTTGGGGTCCTCGTAGCCAAAACGATCATAGAGAAAATTCCCCATGTCTTCCATATAGTTTCCCAATGCCTCGATATCCATGTGAATGTGACTTATCTGCTCGTGTAACCCTCCTATGCCTCCAATCACCCTCTCCATCTGCTGCTCCTGCCTGTACAACTGTGCAGTGATAGTCTGAAACCCTGGGTCTCGGTAACTCTGCCAACCTCTCTGATCTGGGGCTGCGTGATGTGAGGATGATTCGGCGGCTCCTGGAGGCGGTGGCTCAGTGACTCTGGGTGGCGAGGAGTAAATATTCATACCAAACTGGTCATCACCCAAAACAGGAGGTGGTGGTGGCAGTGATGTCTCTGGTGCAGGTGTAGCATAGGATATACAACTGGGTAATAGCTTCTAATTTTTAAGGTTCTGTACTGAGGTCCGTCCGGGGTTAGGCAATGGCAATGTGGGAAGACCTGGCTGAAGTATCAAACTATAAGTGTCCCCATCACGCTGAATCATCTTCATCGCAATGCATGATTCAATATCTATCCTGGAGTTGCCTCGAGCAACCTCGATCCCATAGGGCGCAATCCCAAGATGTAGTGCTATAGGAGTAAGGAAACCTCCTATCACTATAGCCCCTTTCTTAGCCCTTGACACCTTACTAAGGTGTCTCATGAAAAAGAAAGCTATATCTATAGTGTAACCATGAAGCATACTCCAGAGTAAATATAATTCAGCGTGAGTGACAATACCATCACTATCTCCTCGCCCGAATATCGTGTGTGCAAGGACGCGGTGGGCATATCTGATGCAGGGGTTTGAAATCTTCGAAGCCCTTGCTGTTGAGGCTGAATACCTGCTGTCTGAGGAAATCTGATGCCAAAAGATATGCTCAAGAAATCCAATGGGTGGTGCTGTTTGCCCCTTCCGTGGGAAGTGGAATATGCGTCAAATCTCCTTGAATGTGAGCATTCTTTCTTCGTTCATCATCCTGAATCTAATTTCTCCCTCTGCGGTGTGATCCATGTATTCTTCCCAACTGACCTCTAAACAGCTTAGAACTTCTAGAACAACAGGTAGGTAGGGTTCATATGTAATCTCAAAAAATTCTCTCAACCCTTCCCTGTCATACATCCAAAACACATCGTCTTTCAGTCCAAGGATTTCTAAAGCTCTAATATCAGTGCATTTTGTTTTAACGATGCATCGAGTAAGCAGCGTGTTATATCTCTATTCCTGCTCCTCATCCCTAAACACGATACCAAAGGGATTCGGTGGTGGCATCTGAGTTTTAGCGGGGGCTTTTCCTTTCTTCTTTGATTCCAACTTTTTGGTAGGTGTCATATTGTAGTGTAAAAAGAAATAAGGAACAACAGGGGAAACTTTTAGGAACTGGCATTACCAAAATCGTGCGGCTAGAAAACAGGTTGGGTTTGAAGCTTAGAATATGGATTTATGAGTTGAGATCGAGCTTCAGATCCTTTTGGAATGTGATCTCCTTTCTCCCCCGAAGATTTCTGAGCTTGGAAACAAATCAATTGACACTCGGAAGAGAAGAATCAAAACAGGTGAAAACTCGGCGAAAAATAGTGCAGCGACCTGGAAATAATCGTGATCGAGCTCGAAATCGTCACGATTTTTGCTTGGAATTGGATGAAAGTTGAGGGGAAAGATCACATGAAGTTTTGGGAAGCGAATGCTTGAGGAAAAATAGAAAGTCGGCGCGAAATCGGGAGAAGAAACCCTAAGAATAGTGCGCCGAACCCTAAATACGGCATGTGAATACGTGGGGTCGGGTGTGAAATACGGTATCGTATGGTGAATATGGCCATGCCGTAATTTTGCTACAGGTTTTGTACATGAAAGTGTAGAAGAATACGGTACTGTGTGAAAATACGGTACCGTCGTATTTCAAAAAAAAAATTCTGTTAAAAATTTCTCACAATTACGGTACCGTGTAAGAATCCACGGCAATGCCGTAAAATCAAAAAAAACTTTCTATTCAGAAATGGCCAAAAATACAATACCGTGAAAGAGTTACTTAAAAATACGGTACCGCCGTATAATGTTAGAATCTTTCTGTTTAAATCCGGTCAAAAATACGGTACCGTGCAAGCGACTACGGTACTGCCGTAAAAACAAAAAAAACATTCTGTTCAAAAATGTTCAGAAATACGGTACCGTGAGAGTTCATCGAGAAAATACGGTACTACCGTATTTTATAAACTAAATTCAAAAAAAATCTCAAAAATTCGCTAAAAAATCAGAGAAGGAAGAGTTAACTCTAAACAAAGTAAACTAAGCAAAAACAAACCAAAATCAAAGAAAAAGAAAAAGTTTTGCTTGGGTTGCCTCCCAAGAAGCGCTAATTTAATGGTCTTTAGCTTGACCCATCCACACTTGGATTCGTTTATATCTCATCAAGCAGACAATGTTCCCCTTCTTCAATTTGTTCTGCATGATAGTAGTACTTCAATCTTTGTCCATTAACCTTGAACACTCCTTTCTCTTCACTCCATATGTCGACGGCTCCGTGCGGATAAGTCTTCTTCACCTGAAAAGGCCCAGACCATCGAGACTTCAATTTACTAGGAAAAAGTCTCAATCCAGAATTAATCAAGAGAACGAAGTCACCTGGTTGAAAATCTTTTGTGAGTATGTGCCGATCATGCCATCTCTTGGTTCTCTCCTTGTAGATTTTTGCATTTTCATAAGCAGAGAGTCTAATTTCTTCAAGTTCACTCAATTGCAGTTTCCTCTTTTCACTTGCACTCTTCAAGTCAAAAAATTTAGTGTTCTAATCGCCCAGAATGCTTTATGCTCGAGTTCTACAGGAAGGTGACATGACTTGCCATAAATCAATTGAAATGGTGACATACCTATTGGTGTTTTGAAAGCAGTCCGGTATGCCCAAAGTGAATCATCAAGCTTAAGAGCCCAATTGTTCCTTGTTCTTGACGCTATTTTTTCCAATATCCCTTTAATTTCCCTATTAGATATCTCTACTTGTCCACTTGTTTGGGGAGGATAAGGTGTTGCGACCCTATGATTCACCCCATATTTTCTAAGTAAAGCTGAAAACTTGTGTTCAATAAAGAAGTATCCTCCATCATTGATCACCACTCGCGGTACTCCAAATCGTGAGAAGATAACTCTTTTAAACAATTTCACCACAACCCTAGAGTCATTAGTAGGAGATGCAATGGCTTCTACCCACTTGGAAACATAATCTACCGCCACGAGTATATAATTATTCCCTCCAGATGATGGAAAAGGTCCCATGAAATCAATACCCCAAATATCAAAAATCTCAACCTCAAGTATGGTGGACAATGGCATTTCATTCCTTTTATTTATGTTCCCCATCCTTTGACAATTACCACAAGATATTATAAAATTTCTTGCATCCTTAAACAATGTGGGCTAATAAAATCCAGATTGTAATACCTTAAAAACTGTCTTCTCTATACTAGCATGCCCTCCGTATGATGATCCATGGCATTGTGATAATATGTCTTTTGTTTCCTCTTCGGGGATACATCTTCTGTATATTCCATCTGCACATCTTTTGAACACATAAGGCTCATCCCAAAAATAGTGTTTAACATATGCTAAAAATCTTTTCTTGCCTTGGTAATTCAAATCAATAGGAAATATTTTTGCAACAAGATAATTTACAATATCTGCATACCAAGGGGCCTTAATCTGTTCAACTCTCATCAATTGTTCCTCAGGAAAAGAATCATTAATGTCACCTTTTGTATCTTCAACCATTATCCTTGAAAGGTGGTCTGCAACTAAATTCTCTGTGCCTTTCTTATCCTTGATTTCTAGGTCAAATTCTTGCAGAAGCAAAATCCATCTCAACAACCTTGTCTTACTGTCCTTCTTCTGCATCAAATATTTAACTGCAGCATGATCGGTGTACACTATAATCTTTGAATTTATCAGGTAAGATCTGAATTTGTCAAATGCAAAAACTATGGCTAACAACTCTTTCTCAGTGGTGGTGTAGTTTCTCTGTGTTTCATCTAGAGCTTTACTGGCATAAGAGATCACATTTGGCTTATTGTCCTTCCTTTGCCCTAGAACTGCTCCCACTGCAAAATCGCTGGCATCACACATAAGCTCGAAAGGTAATTCCCAGTCAGGTGGCTGCATGATCGGTGCTGATGTCAAGGCCTTCTTCAATTCCTGAAAAGCAAATAGACATTTCTCATCAAAGCAGAATTTGGCATCTTTAAAAAGTAAATCTGTTAAAGGTTTAGCAAGTTTAGAGAAGTCCCTGATGAACCTCCTGTAAAACCCTGCATGTCCCAAAAAAATCCTGATTTCCTTGACAGTGGTGGGTGGTGCCAACTTCTCAATCACTTCTATCTTGGCCTTGTCCACTTCAATCCCTCTCTCTGAAACAAGATGGCCCAAAACGATCCCCTGTCTAACCATAAAGTGACACTTTTCCCAATTCAAGACAAGGTTAGTCTCTTCGCATCTCTTCAAAACTCTAGAGAGGTTAGCAAACAGTCATCAAAGGAAAAACTATAAACTGAAAAATCATCCATGAAGTCTTCAATAAATTCAGAAAAGATTGCCATCATGCACCTCTGAAAAGTGGCTGGTGCATTGCATAAACCAAAAGGCATTCTTCTATAAGCAAAAGTACCATATGGACATGTGAAAATGGTCTTATCTTGGTCATCTGGGTGAATAGGAATTTGAAAGAATCCAGAATAACCATCAAGAAAACAAAAATAAGAATGCTTGGCAAGTCTCTCAACCATCTGATCAATAAAAGGCAAGGGAAAATGATCTTTCCTAGTGGCAGTATTTAGTTTTCTGTAATCAATGCACATACGCCAACTAGTGACGGTTCTAACTGGTATTAACTCATTGTCTTTATTTTTCATTACTGTAACACCTCCCTTTTTAGGTACACAATGTACAGGACTTACTCACTTACTATCAGAGATAGGGTAGATAATACCTGCATCTAGCAATTTTAGCACCTCCTTCTTTACCACTTCCTTCATGGATGGATTGAGTCTTCTCTGAAAGTCTACATGCGACTTGTGCTCATCCTCCATGTGAATTCTGTGCATACAAAAGGAAGGGTTAATTCCTTTCAAGTCATCAATAGTATACCCAATTACCTTTCTATGAGTTCTTAGTTCTTTCAAGAGAAGATCAGTTTCCCTGGCATCTAATTGAGCATTTACAATTACAGGGTAGGTAGAGTTGGGACCAAGAAACTCATATCTAAGGTTATTAGGTAAAACTTTCAGTTCAACTTTAGGAATCTTTTCTTTTTCAATATCAAAAGTAGCACAATCCAAAATGTCATGTTTTTCATCATCAAAATCATTCTCAAAACCAGAATTGTCATTTTCTTCACAAGAACTTCCCAAGGGAAAAGAAAGAGCGTCAGAAAAAGGATTAGAAAGAGGAACATCAACAGAAGAATCATCAAACAAGCAACTAACATCATAGACTGTGTCATCAATATCATGGATAGTGCAGCAAGAACTAGCATATGCGGGTTTTTTCAATGAATTATTCAAATCAAATTCAATCTTGTCATTGCCAATTCTCAAAGTAAGTTTACCATTCCTTACATCAATAAGGGCTCCAGTAGTGGCTAGGAACGGTCTACCCAAAATAATAGGAATCTTGGCATCCTCTTCCATTTCAAGTACCACAAAATCAGCAGGTATGAAGTACTTACCAACTTGTATAGGAACATCTTCCAAAATACCTACTGGATATTTCACTGATCTATCGGCGAGTTGCAAAGAAATTGTAGTCGGTTTAGGGGCTCCCATGTCCAGTTTCCTACACACAAATAAAGGCATAAGACTAACACTCGCCCCTATATCACATAGAGCTTGATTGAAAGCAACATTGCCAATTGAATAGGGTATCGAGAAGCTACCTGGATCTTTTAACTTTGGTGGCAACTTGTTTTGAATTAGAGCACTGCATTCTTCAGTTAGTGCTACAGTACCGTAATCCTCAATTTTTCTCTTGTTGGATAAGATTTCTTTTTAAAACTATGCATAAGTAGGCATTTGGGATAATGCATCAGTAAAAGGAATATTAATGTACAACTTTTTTAACACTTACAAAAATTTCCCAAACTGCCTATCTAGTTTAGCTTGCATGATCCTCTGGGGGAAAGGGATAGGTGTACTATATGGCTATGGAGAACTAGGTCTGGGCACCTCATCCTCACAAGGCAAGTCACCTTTCTGTGAAGATCCATTCTCTCCAGAAGGAGAAGAATCGGGAAGGGACTGCACTTGTGTGGGCTATGGTTCCAAAACAGGATCCTCACTAGGTATAACATTAGGCTCATCCTCTTCATCATCTAAGGGTCCCTTTGGATCTTCCAACTGTCTACCACTCCTGGTCATGATGGCATTACAATGTTCCCTAGGATTTGGTTCAGGTTTTGCAGATAACTTCCCAGGGGGTCTATAAGGTGTATTAGCCTGTTGTGCTTTCTGAGTTTCCAACATTTTGTTATGAGCAACAACACCATCCAACCTAGAGTTTATTTGCTTAAGGGTTTCTGTGATCTCATCATTTTTGCTCATCTGATTACCCATTAATCTCTTAAACATCTCTTCTAAACTAGATTTTTGGGGTTGATTATGGTTTGACTGTCTCTGGTTATACCCCCCTATTATCATTTTGCCCACTAGTTTGATTGTTACTTTTCCAAGACAAGCTAGGATGGTTGCGCCAACCAGGATTGTAAGTATTGGAGTAAGGGTCACTAGGTCTAGCTTTGTTGTAACCCCCCACAACATTAACTTGCTCACTCTCTTGGTCAACTATAACTTTGCATTCCTCAGCATAATGCCCATTGTGCCCACAAACTTCACATACAACAGAAGAAACAGAAGCGGCTTGCATTTGAAAAGAATCAAAATGGTTACATAAAGAGTCTACCTTTTCTGCAAGAGAGCGCCAACCATCACCATCGTTCTTACCATGAGAAGGCCGATAAAAGCACTCCTCTCTCTGAAGCCCATTGGTTGTGATTTAGCGCCATCTCCTCAATCAAGGCATGAGCATCTTCAACAGTCTTCTTCATCAACACTCCCCCTGCAGCAGCATCAACAGTTAAGCATGTATTGTAAAGCAAACCATTATAGAAAGTCTGATTAAAACCCAGTTTTCCACTCCATGGTGGGGGCACTTCCGTTGGAGTTCATTAAAGCGCTCCCATGCTTCACTCATTGATTCTCCATCTCTCTGGGCAAAGCCTGTGATTTGATTCCTCAACTGGATCATCTTACTGGGAAGAAAGTACTTCTGTAAGAAGGCGTTCGACAAGCGCTCCCAAGTAGTGAACGTTCCAGTCGGGTGTGCATGAAGCCAGGCTTTTGCTCTGTCCCTGAGAGAAAAAGGAAATAGTCTTAGTATGAGGGCATCGTCAGATACACCATTAATCTTTATGGTGACACAAAATTCAAGGAAAAGGGATAAGTGTTGGTTTGGATCTTCCACAGGAGATCCTCCAAACTGATTCTGTTGAATCATCGATAAGAACGCTGGTTTGATCTCAAAGTTGTTTGCATCTATAGCAGGCCTAGTGATGCTGGAACAGATTCCTTGTGTATTCGGGGCTGCATAGTCTCTAAGCGTTCTTCTTTCTACCATGATGGATTCTTCTTCTCTTCCTTCTGCAAATTTCAACTTCCTACGCAGTATAAGTGTTTTATTAATTCCAGGGACAAGAGGAACTAATGGTCCTAACCTAAGATTTCTACGCATACACAAGTAGAAGGTTAGGAAGGTTCAGAATTTGTAGAACTAAAAGGAAATCAGAATCTATCACAGAAAGTTGTAAAAAAAAAAAAGAAAAAAAAAAGAAAAACTTAGTCTAGCGATAATAACAATTATGTCAATAGAAACAAAACTGAAGTCCTCGGCAACGGCGCCAAAAACTTGTTGTGTCCACAAGTGCATGGATACTTCGAAGTAATAAAAATAAAGAACCATAGGGACTTCGTTGTTAAATACCGACTAATTGAGTTTTCACTAGCTAAGGGAATCAAGAATTATGTAAAAAAAAGAAGCAATTGAACTGTAATTGAAGTTAATCAGGATGAGAGAATCGGGACTTCTACCATGTAATTGAAGGCAATAAATCACTTGAGTAAAATAACCAAAGCAAAGACATATTGATGAAAAAGTTATCTAATCATTGAAATATCAAGAGAATAACACCCCCTTGTCCCAAGAAGAGTTTAAGCTAACATGATGGAAGAATCACAGCAAAACATGATTTTGTATGATTGGAGATAGTAAAGAAGGAGTAAAAGTTACAAAACAGGGTTGCAAGTAAATCGCAGCCCGTAATTTGTCTCTGAATTCGCGATGAACAATGACGCAAACACATTTTTGATGATTCCTCCTTTGATTGATCTCCTTTCAATCCGAAACTTCTGTGGTGTATTCTTCTTCCTCAAGCGTAGCTTCTTCTCAAAAATCATGGTCGAAGATGGTCTGTGCAGCAAACGGCGATGAACCCTAGCACGGCGACGGCCTCGTCCAATTCTCCCTCAATCCTAGATATAAATTGTTCCTTTTAGTTTGCGTGTATTCTCCTTTTAAGGGCGAGTCTACCGCCTCTTTCGGATCTTAATTTGGAGCCCTGGATCAAAAGATACGGTCTTTGCAAGAATCGGGCGAAAAAATCAGAATTCTGAGTTCCAAAATACGGTACCGTGAAGCTTCATATGGTAGTGCCGTATTTCATTCTGTGAGCTCTGGGCGAATAATACGGTGCCGTGAGAATATTTCTCGTAAATACGGTGGTGTTGTATTCTTGTCAAGTGCTTCTGATCAGAATCGTGAGATAATACGACACCGTGTATGCGATCACGACAGTGCCGTATTTCTGTCAAAACTTTCTGGTTAAATTCATCCAATTATACGGCACCGTGTATGTGACCACGGCGGTGCCGTATTTCCGATGAAGTTCTCTGGTCAAAATCTTCACAAAATACGGTACCATGCAAGCTCTTCTGCCAAATACGGTAGTGCCATAATTCCGTTGAGACTCTTTGGTTAAAAATGTCGCAAAATACGGTACCGTGAAGCTTCATACGGCAGTGCCGTATTTCGCCCAAATATGTCTGCTGAGAAATAAGGTACTGTGAGAGCTCTTCTGAAAAATACGGTACTGCTGTATTTTAGTTAGAAAGTGTATTTTGCCTTGAAATTTGTTGGGTAGCTTCGTTTCGGCGTCTGGAATCCATTGGTGTGCTCAAATCTTTCAAAATCCATCAAAATATAGCACTTTTAACCTGAAAAGGATCAAAAACAAGAAACGGTGTAGATTTTGCAATATTTGACAATTAAGGCTTAAAAACAAGCAAAAGAGTAGCATTATGGTTCAAAATAATACTAAATAACTACGGAAAATACTATGAAATTTAGAGTCATCATTTTCCAGCAATCCAAATCACCTCTCAGTACATATTTTCATGTCTAACTCGATAAAAATTCCTAGGTTAGATTATCAACAAGAATTAATGCTTCAAAAATCAGGAATTAAGAACAAACATATTCTCATAACATAAGTTCCTAAAATATAATTTAAGGGTTCCGAGTTTGTAAGTCACCTCTCAGTACATGTTACAAACTCTAAAACTGATATTCTAAATCTAGAGAAATTTAAAGACAAATATTCATAGAAGTAAAATTATGATATCAAAGAACAACTGATGAAATAGAAATTATCTAGTCATTAAGAAATTAAGGGGATTACACCCCCTGTCCCAAAAAAAGTTTTCTCCTCCCTCAAGCGTAACTTCCGTAAAAATTTCATTGCTGGAGATGGTCTGTATGATTCTCGGTGACGAACCCTAACCCGAGTGGCACCTCTCTGATTTCTCCTTCGTTTTTGGATCAAAATTGGGGCCCTACTCTTGAAATTTTCTCCTCCTTATATAGATCACTCTCCTTCTTTCAAATTTCGAAAGCATACCCTAAATCTCTCAAAATCGGCTTCGCAAAATCCGGCTACAGTAAACACGAAAGACTCGGGCGAACATGGCTTACTGAGTTAGAATTACGGCCGTGGAATAAATTACGGCAGTGCTATAATTTCTTCTATGCAAAATCCAGGAATAATTGCGAGCTGTAATAATAACCACGGTAGTGCTGTGATTACCTCCATCTCCAGCTTGATGAAATTATGGGCATAATAAAATTTACAGCAGTACTGAATATGTACTGTGCAAAATTTCCTAGAAATCACAGTCGAGAAAATTAATCATGGTGGTGTCGTGATTCATTCAATGAGCTTCAGCATGTCCACGACCATGGAAATAATTATAGTGGAGCCGTAATTTTGTCTTTGTAAGAATGAATGAAAAATAGTTAAGGTAGTGCCGTGATTGTCTCTACGTAAATATCCAATATTTCCATGGTCCATAATAATAATTATAGCCCTACTGTAATTTTGCCGAAAACTCTGATTAGCTTGAAATTTAACATGTAATTTTCTCTTGGTGACTAGAATTCGTCCGTGCATTTAGATTACCCAAAATCCACCAAAGTTGAGCCTTTTTTGCCTGAAATTGATCAAAGAACAAGGAAAGTGTAGATTCGGAAACATTTGACAAATGAAACTTAAAAACAAGCAAAATAGCATAAATATGATTCAAAAACTCTAGACAATCGATACAAAATATAGTATAAATATTTGAGTCATCACCCATATGCCTACATTAGCATCACGTGTCTAACCAGCGTATATACCAGTCTCACATGTACCAGAGCTATCCCATATCCTCTCAGCTACTTGACTGGGGACATAAGTTTGAGATCAGATGTAATCTGTCTCTAGGGGCATTATCATGCAAATGTACAAAAGACGCAGGTGTAAACATAGCATTATTATGAAAATACCAGATTGGATATATATAGAATATCAATGTCAGGTAGTACAATAGAAAGACCAACAACGGGTCCTAGGGCATAAACACTAAAACTTTGTGTGATTTGAAGCTAGCATAGTTGCTTACTTTTAGATTTATTTTATTCATAATTAAATTGTTGTATTTGTAGTATTCCCCGTGAGATACATAGATAATTAAATATATAATAACATTATTCACTCCATGCCAACTCAAATGTATCAAATTCTTCCAACTACCTCATCCATCCATAGTTGACTCCATTTTTTCATTTCATCTATTGAATACTCTACCCATAAGAGAAATTAAGCAAAGGATGTATCTATTACATGCTCAAATATTCACAATGAAGAAAGGTAAATGCCTATCAAATTGTACAAAATATTACAAAGTCATCAACTTGCATCAAATTATTTAGTTGCACAAAATATTGAAATGTGTTAAAATCAAATATAGAGATTATACAACTATATTGCATTGTGTCAAATTCAAATCATACATTTAAAACATCATAGTCATCACAAAAATAGGATAAGAAGTTTGGCAAAAGCATAAAAAGGTAATTAATCACATAAGTAGGTGGTAGCATATGGAAATCCACTACCCAAGTTTAAATATTGTTATCTTCTTTGTAGTGCACACATGTAAGTATATGAAAGCAAAGTTTAAGTAAAATTATGGAGTGATACTAACAAAATTAGTTGTTGCTTCTTTCTCTGCCTAAGCCTAAATCATCAACATCATGATGAATGTTTGGGGCCTCCTTAATGTTTTTTGAAGTGCAAAGCCACACATGTCAAAGGCACAAATGGAATCAAAGACCATCATAATTTCATGGGTATCCATCCAAAGGATTCCAATTCATATTGCATTCATCATCTTAGGCTAGTTAATTATATAAAATTAATCATGGATGCATGTAATCAAAATTTTTAGGACTTAAGCACTATAACATGTAGTATGTAAAGTGCACTTAAAGGTATAATGTTAACTTAGTAAAAATATTTTCATTTGAAGGAAGGATCATGAACTACTACCTCAGACCTAGACTTTAACATCCACATACGATATAGGGATTATCTGATCATGGTTTTATGCAATTCTCACGACGCGTGTATCCTTCATGAGAGCTTCTAAGTGTTGTTTATATCCTCCGTTGTGGTCATATATGAACTTTCTCATATAGGAAGTTTCCTACAATCGATGAGTGTAGAGGCTCATGTCATGGTAATTAACCATTTTTAGATGTTTTGAAGCCTACCCTTGGTGAAAATTCGAGCTCTCATGCAAGTATAGTTTGAATCAAATACCCAAGATACAACCGGGATACTTCTCATACGGGACACAAAAATGGAGATGTTGACAAGACACACTTTCAGCATTGAGCGGCAAAAAATTATTGGAAAGATGAAGAAACGGACAACGAAGAAGGGGATAAATTTTTTTCTATCTCTGCTAGCTAGACTTTAGGGTCTCTCTTTATAGAGTCTAACCAACAATCAAACTGTAACTATAACCATTAATCGAATGATTAAATTGTTAAGGTATAGTTAGATATTTACGTAAGAAGTTAGGCTACTGTATCTTTACATAAGAAGCTCTTTGAGGAAAAAAATCCTTTACATGGATTACTCATTACTTGTCAACTAACAGAACCTTATAGCTTATTTAATTTGGTCATTTAAGCATTTTCTAAGTGACTAATCTCTATAGCTTATTCTCTTGTATCACTTAGGCTTATATGAATGATCAAATATCATTAAGTATAAATAAAAATATTAGCCCGTCTAGCTCAGTTGGTAGAGCGCAAGGCTCTTAACCTTGTGGTCGTGGGTTCGAGCCCCACGGTGGGCATTTGTGATAGTCCTCTCAAATAAAGAGGATTCCACTCTCCTATTTATGAAGTTTTACAAGCTTATAGCATCTTATTTCTAACTTCATAAGTGTCACACCCCGATCTAATGGTTCTCCGATGTAACATTTGACCGAAATTGAAAAGAGTCAGAAAACTTAATCCTAATTTTAGAAATACGAACCCTAAATCGAAATACCTTCTCTGGTCAATGCAAGTTTGACCAAAATCACCACAAATCCACCTGGCTAACGTCACGTCGACATCAGCCCTTCAATTCACCGCCCGATTTCCAAACTCTGCCATTTCGATTTTGACCGTAGTCAAAATCATTGCCACGCACGTTTGGTTTTGCCCCCTTGCGTCAGCGTCATGTCAGTATTCTCGATTTGAACGCTGGCGATGCGTTCGACCTCGATGCCTTCGTCTTCTGCTTCAATGTTCGAACGTGCGATGCTGCGTTCGTCTGCCGTCTGCCTCGTCGCCGGAAAAGGAGAGTGCCGACAGGGAAGGCCTCTCGTCTCCCTTCTGCCTTCGTCGCCAACCAACTGGCAGTCGCCTGCTGCCTGGATCCATCGTCGAGACGCAAAGAAGAGATGCCAGAAACGACCGAAATAGGGGAACGCGAGGAGTAGAGAGGAAAGCTTTTATTACTTCGTCTAAGCTACAAAACCTCTCTCTGTTTGTCGTCGACCCCCTGGCTGCCCACTCCCGCTCCCTTCCCTCGTCGTCGACCCACCGGTCGGATATTACAATCTCTCGTTTCTTCCCACTATTCTCACTCGCCGGTCGTCTCCTCAGACGCCGGAACTCCGCTCAAAACTTCCCTAAGTTTCCGTAGCCGTGGTGGTCGATACCCTGATCGCTGATGAAGGTCCCCCGTCCCCTCGTTAGATGGCTTTAAAAAGCAGTCGCCGCCTCTGTTTCCTTCTCCAGATTTAGGGCATCGCCGCTTCCGCCCAGCTGCGCCCGAGTCTTCCGCTCCCCACGCGTCTCTCAATGCCGTCATCGTCCGGAGAAATCGGGGAAGAAGCCGCCGCCTCAGCCTCCGCGTCCGAGTTGCTCGGTGAAGTTGTCGTCGCGTCCGATGCATTCGGCGACGACGCGTTCGCACGTGCCACTGCCACGCCACAATCGCCGCACGCCTTTCTTGATTTGGAGTTTGACCCAAATCGAGATGTTGACCAAATCCTCACATCCGATTTTAGGGCTCCGCTACTGTGCATTGTGCGTGGGCTTGGATTTGAGCTTGGCCCATTCTCCTTGAGCGCGGCCCAATAATCCATGGGCCTGATAATAAGTGTGATAATAAGCTCCTGATTTAGGAAAAAAAAAGGAAGAAAACAACAAAATAAAAAAGGTACTACTAAATTAGTTTTCTTGAGAAAAGAGCATGAGTCGAAGAATTTTATTCTTATTCAAGATATCTTATCACCATCACCGTTGAGAAAAATACTCACAAAAAACATAGATGAATTTGCTAAATTGACCCCAAGGCATCTTTCTTTCTATTTAATATATTAATGACACTAGATTCCTCTTGCACTACCATCATCATATATAATTCTTCATAAAATATGGAGGCAACTACACGTGTCTTCAAATATAAATTTAAAACTTCTATAAAGAATTATGTTGGAATGCTTCTCAGGATAGCATGATATACAATATAGATGGGGAATGCGAGATTAACACAAAAAATGCTAATTCAGTGTAAAGAAAATAAATTCACAACAATTACGGGTATTTTTCCTACATTAAATAATAGTATAGATAAAAGGAAATTATAAATGATCATCACAAACTACTAATGACACTCATTTTCATAGTTTTTTTCATGCTTAAAACTAAATTACAGATGGTTCTTTCCGCCGATGAGTATACTATAGGTCATGACTACATAGAGAGGCTACTCTAAAAGTTAGCCTAGATTTAGTAGCTAGATTGACCCATCTAATCAACCTTAAAGCTTGATTCACCCATTCACATGGGGCTAGGATTTTGTAGGAGGTATTTGATTGAGCCGGTGCTTAATGTCAAAATATTTTGAATATTTATAAATACATGATCTCTTGTATAGATTTAGACCAACATGAAGAATAAATATTTAACACATATCTAATTGCGCCATCAATCCTGTTGTGCTTTAATATTCAGCTTCGGGTTAGAAGTCTTCCACTGCTATCCCTCTTTAGACGACTCTGAATGGGTAGAGACAATTAAGTTTTAGGATACAAGTAGGAACCTAGCCCATATTTATAATGGTAAAACCCTAAGCTCGCCCCATTAAGGAGTTTTGGGTTCCAGGTGTTAAATTCATAATCCACTAAGGATTATCCAAGAAGGATTTCTCTCAAACTCAGGTGCAGAACTCACTATCCAATAGTGACTTCTCTTAAAACCCACAGCCTACACAGGCCATCTTTCACATTCAATAATGGGATGTTATGTGCTCATTAATCAATTAACAAATCTTCTCACAAATCAATTGATGTTAGACCAAAATTCCAATATTCTTCCACTTGGTCAACATTAATTGATTTATCATAAAAAAATATATAAAATAATAATCATTTGTAATATATTATTAAAAATAATTTTGAAAGAAATAAGCATTTGTTAATCCTCATAACACCTCATTCAATTCGGTCTAATGCAATTACCAATATTGAATCATTAGGAAACATTGTATTATTATGCAATACAAGTCCTCCATGGTCACAAATATTAGTAGATTATATCCACATGGATCGCAATGTGACTGTGTAGTAAAATGATGTATACTCAATATCATTTTCTTATTAGTCCTTATGATTTCTCGAATCAAATGAGAAATCCATCTTATGATTTCTCTAAATTAAATGAAAAATACATAAATTTTGTAGCAAGATATATCATACATCAAATAGCCATGCTTAGGGTTACATTATCCTTTAGACTTTGAAGTTATTTAGCAAACTGCCATGCTTAAGATTACATTTTCCTTAAGACTTTAAACTTATTTAGCAAACCGTCATTCTTAAGGTTAACCTTAAGACTTTATATTGTACAATTGCAAATGTTATGCACATTAAGAGCGTAATGTAAATAAAAAGACATCACATGAACTCAACATCACATAACTTGTATAAATTCAAAACAATGTTTGTGCACTCTAATTAATACAACTAATAAATGTGAATCAAATAATTGGGTTCAACATTATATTACATAAAACTCTCACTAACCAAATACATTAAAATATTTTGCAATACCTCATGTTTATAACATGGTTCTCAAATAGTAGATATTGAGCTCTTGATCAATGGATATGCAATGAAAATTTTAAAATTAATATATTCAATCACTATGTCTCTTTTCTTAACTAGATCCATGAGTGTATAATACTTAACCTCATGATGTTTATTGCATTTGACATTTATTGATCTAGGTTAAAACAATGCAAAACAATTGTCACATAAACTTAATAAGACTTAAAAATGGAAACAACCATCAACAATACTTGAGAAATAAGAATTAACTCTACTATAGAATCAAAACCATCTATTATAGATATTAAAATCAAGTTTCTCCTAGAAGAAAAACACATAAAATATAAACTATTTGTTTGAAAACAAGATATGAGATCACATTAATAGTTCCAATAAATTAGACTACTACATCCATATCGTGTCTCACTTTATGCTTTGTCATCTATTTGCTTAGTTTCCATTTGTTCATGAGCTCCTTGACCTTTCTTCCTTTCCAACCATGTCTTAAATTTAAGACAATTCTATTACACATGACCTTTCTTTCTACAAAAGAAATATTTCAATCCTCTTTTTATGGTTTAAGAAGAACCCCCAATATTCTCAGCTTGTTGTTTACGAGGCTTGACTCCTAGGGTATATTTATGACTACTATGCACCTTTTTGTTGCCATTAAAATTTCCTTCCAATTATGAAACTTAGAGTGAGAAACAAGTAGAGTAGTCTCATGAAGTTCCCTTTGAAACTTATCTTCTTCATTAACACATTTAGAAATCAAATGATTAATAGACCTATGACCCATTTATTGCATTATAAGTGGTCTTAATCTAGCTAAATAGAGAAGGTAGGGAATTTAAGGCGTGATGCACAATAAATTTGTCAGTTAGCTCAATATCATGAGCTTTTAATTTATCATGAATATGCATCATCCTCTTAACAAAATCTCTGACGCCTCCCTCAATATTATATTTCATGCTAGTTAGAAGGTTCATGAGATTTTCCGCCTCAAATTTGTCATAAGTCAAGAATGTCTCCCCTAATATTTCAAGAAGTTTCTTAGCACTTTGAACTTCAGGTAAACCACTTAACAAATGCTCTGAAATTGATCTCTTTATTGCATGTAAACTTAATCTATTAGATCTCTCCCACTTTGTGAATAGTTCCTTTGCTTCTGATGAACTATCAATGGAAGGTTTTGGTGGTTCACTTTCTCTAAGAGCAAAGTTAATGTCACCCATGCCAAGTGTAAATAAAATATCCTCTTTCCATCTTTTAAAGTTTGAACCAGTCAGGATCTCTACAATGTCTTGATTGCTATTAACGAAGAAGGAAACTAAATGAAATAACAAAAGGAGTTAACACATTTGCAACAAAAGTGTAAACATATAACTCAAAGTTGATAAAGCACGATCAATCAATTATCTCAATAAAGGAAAAAAAAATAACCATTATGAATATTATCTCATATTATATCAATGAATTACACCCTTTAGGCAAGTAAATTAATTAATATAACTGAGATAAAATTTATCATTATTAAAAATGCTGAAGTATATTATAATTAACTATAAATGAGCCAGTTTGGCTGCCAAACATTTACGGTAATTATAATTTTTATGTATTATATAATAATGCTAACATGTCTATAAAATAATTTATCCTATGTATTCTAATTAATTACCCTCTTTAGGCAGGTAAATTAATTAATATAACCAAGATAAAAAGTAACCATATTATAATTAATCATAAATGAGCTACTTTGGTAGCCAAACATTTATAACAATTATAGTACAATATATATATGTAATAACATGACATGAATATGAATTGGATTTAAACCAATGTTCATAACATTCTCTCTTATAATATGTCTATATCAAAATTATCCTATATACTAATTAATTACCCCCCCCCCCCCCTTTGAGCAGGTAAATTAATTAATATAATTGGGATAAAAAAATTTATCTTTCATAAATTTTTGAATATATCAAATTATGCTATTAATAAACTACTTTGGTAGCAAATTTTTATAATATAGCATGTCATCTATGTCATTAGCAGAAAACAAAACATTAACAATGTCATAAATTAACAAAAGCATTATGGAATATGGCCAAAAATTGTATTACCATATATTTACATATTAGACCAAAACAACTTAAATTTCAATAATTGTGGTAAGACACATACATTTATGACATACAAATGATTCAAAATAAATCATTATTGTTGCAAAAATATTTTTCAAGAATTATGGATCAAGTTTCTTTTGCAATAGCACTACAAACACAATTAACAATGCATAAGTGGTTCCAAAATTCATAAGACATTTATATACAACTATAGTGATGTGCAACATAATACAAAATAAACAACTTAAGCCGCCACCTTACATTACCATTGCTTCCAAGGAAAAAATTATAAACAATTTTGTAACCTTAAAAAAAAACTATCAAATATTTGTGATTTTGAAAAAAAAATAAAAATTAGGCAATGATTCATTATCACAGATATTTGACATAATATTAAAAAGTAACATTATCTAATTTGAGAGGAAAACAACAAGTTGCTTTTGCGCATAGCACAATAGGCCATACAACACTTTATTTCTTATGCCCGTAGCAGCAAACCTAATGCTAAAGCCCAGACGACTCAGCCCAAAGTGACAGACTCACATTGCAAGCCCAGACGACTCAACCCAAAGTGACAGACCCACAATAGGCCAAACAACACTTTTGTGCACAACACAGTAGAGGGCACAACCCAAGCCAAAGCCTAGGATGCCAGCCCAAGTGACAGACCCACATTGCAGACCCAAATTCGGCCTAGATCCAACACAACAGCTAGAGCTGAAACCTGTAAAGAGGTCGATTTGAACCCAAATCCAGCCCGCACGTGCTAACAATAAATCCGAATCTGGATCCACCTCACACTCACGCCCGGTCCGCTGCCTTCCTCCGAATCTGCCTCGAGCTCGCGCCTTGTGAGTTTGCCCTAAACACCGTGCAATGTGCTCCCGAAAGAAATAGTCGGCGTCGCCACGATCTTCAGCGCTTGATGAACGCCGCACGTCGCTCACCTCTCGCACATCGCACGATCTAAAAACAATATTCGCACACTAGCAATCGCTCATTGTTGCATGCCATCCATAGCTGCCGCACGAAGTAGCCGACTTGCCAAAGGTAACCTTGACCACATGGCAGCCTCGCCTCACCGTTCCCATCGCTAGGTGACTTGCATTGAATCAACGGCAAACGCCAATGGCCGAGCGACGGATTCAACCCATGCAGGGAACGAGAATTAGGGAAAGAGCCCTCGATTGTCTAGTAGGAGCATCCGCGTGAATGACGATGGTGACGAAAATAGCGATTCAAGCCAGATGTGCTGCCGATGCCGATGAGGACTAAAACCCTCGCCTATGTCCACATCCACCGATTGAGTGTTGAACCAAGATTAGGGCCGAAGCCCTAGCGCCCCAATGCTGCAAACCCAGAAGATGCTGTCGACCCAAAACAATAGGGCAGAAACCCTACTCATACTGATGCCGGTGCTACTTCACTATGCCCCCATTGAGCACTGACGAGATTGAAGCACAAGATTTGGGCAAAATCTCCAGATCGTCGGCAACACCTATTAGCATTGACGGACGCAAATGTCGACGAATGCCGACAATCCAAAATAGGGCTAGGATAGAATTTCAAATGATGTCAGCGATGACGTCGATAACAGTCTAATTCATAACAAAATCAAAACAATTATTAGATTTTGATTTTACCGTATAATAAAAAATATTTTAACAATTAAAATGATCAAGCATTCTAAATCCATACAAACCATGCTCTGATACCAATTGTAAGAATATTTTGCATATTCATAAACATGAGATCTTTTGCATTGATTTAGAACAACATGAAGAACAAATATTTAACACACATCTGATTGTGCCATCAATCCTATTGTGTTTTAATGTCCATCATCGGGCTAGAAGTCTTCCACTGCTATCCTTCTTTAGATGACTCTCAATGGGTAAAGACAATTAAGTTTTTGGATGCAAGTGGGGACCTAGTCCATATTATAATGGTCAAACCCTAAACTCCCCTCATAAATAAGTTTTGAGTTCTAGGTTCAAAATCCATAATCCACTAAGGATTATCCAATAAGGAATTTTCTCAAACCCAGGGTGAATAATCCACTATCCAATAGTGATTTCTTTTAAAACCCACGGGCTACACAGGTCGTCTTTCACATTCAATAATGAGATGTTATGGGCTCATTAATCAATTAACAAATGCTCTCACAAATCAATTGATGTTAGACCAAAATTCCAACACTAAATGGTGATAGAATTCTTTTAACAAAATATGAGGAAACAAGTGGTAGTCAATTGTATAGGGCACCATGATGAGGCTACAAGTGAACAGTCATATCAAAGTAATAAAATGTATTGATCCTATAGTGACCGAGTCAACAAGCACTAACTAATCATGAGTTTACAAGTAAGTTAGAGAAACCAAATGTGAGTGTTTTTGGTAAAAAAAAAATACTATTGGAAATTGCGCAAAAGAGATTTTTGACATTATAGATAGAAATCAAAAGAAAAATTGCAATACTAAATTCAATTCTTTGGGGTTTTCTCACATTAGATTCTTAAGACTTTATAAATTAACTCTCCCTATAATGAAATATAATAAACTTAAAAGGAAATTTATCCTCAGATATAGGTTGTCCCCTCTCAGGTGTCCAATATGCTATCTACATGGATTGATCTCTTGCTCCCATGGCTTACCAATACAAATAGATCCTTTGAGTTTTGTGATAAATTATGTAATCCCTTGGTAGGTTAGAACGTCTCACTTGTGTTAATCTACAAGCTTAACTATAGGTTTTCCAATGATGTAATTCACCTCTCTATCCTTCTCACATCATGTAAAACTTGTAAATATTTTGCAAGAATGTTACAAGAAGACAAAGCTTAATTATAGCTAAATTAACTTTAACTAATTTTGGAGTAGAAAGAGTATCAAAGTAATTAAGTCATAGGAAATGTCAACAAATTATACCCATTGTCCTAAAAGTGAGTTTACGTTATAGAACATTTCATCATCAAAGCAAAACTCTTACACCATATATAGAGATAGTAGAACGATGACAAAAAAAAGCAAATAAAATAACTTCCCCACTAAGGCTCACCACATGCTTTGATGCTACTCCTCTCCTCTTGTTGTGACATGCAGAGGTTTTTGCAAGTGTTATAGCACAATTCCAAGAGGGATTTGGGTCAAAATATGTTGAAGCATAGGGGAGAAATTGTAGCATGAGTAGAGGAAGAGCAGCAATCGATCCAGTTCAAATTATAAGAAGAATTCTTAGGTATAATCATATAAGGGAACCTCCAATCCATCACCCATGGCAGTGACCAACATTGTAGTAGTCGCAAGCAGTGATGGCAATTGGACCAACAACACAGATCATAGTCATAGACTATGACTTTGAACAAAACAGAGGCATCACCGGTAGTGATAGCAACCATAGGTTGTTTATTTAGAGAATTTGATAAGAAATTTTTCAAGGGGAAGTTGCTAATTTATTTTTCTTCACTAATATACTTTCTTTGATGTTACCATATGAAAAATTCTTGCACTACAATGATGAATCTTATAGCGTAAACCTTTTTTCAGAACATGAGGTGTAGCCCTTTGTATTTCTTTTGATATGAACATGTGAGTTGTCTTATATCACATTATTTGAACAAAATTAATTTAATTATTATTGAAGTTAATTACATGTTTTTATTGTAGCCACGTAACTTGCCTTATATGTTGTGAGAAACAACGAGAGGTGAATTATATCATTGGATCACATATATTTAAAACTATGTATTTAGTTTACAAGAGTAGTTTTAAATCACTTGAGGGGTTGTATAATTTGTCATTGAAATTAATGGGTTTGTTTAAATTGATTAGCCAGATTAGTTGGGGATTACTTTAATCAAACACCAAGTTGGGCTTCTTAGAGGGGACAACATGTAAAATAGGAGAAGTTCCCTTTAATGTATTTGAATTAATTGGTAGAAAGTTTCATATTCAAAAAAATAATGAAGAAAATAAAAAATTTATAATTCTTGTAATATTAATTTTTTAATATTACAACAATAGGTCCTCAGCAACAATGTTAAAAACTCGATGTCACCACAAGTGAAAGTCCCTAAGGGGCGGGGTCGAAACCCTAATAGGCGCATATCAGAGGATTCTTAGCAGAAGAATCTAGGGTTTCTAAGGATCGGTTTGCATATATCTATGATCAACTTGAATAGATCGATAAAGATTCTTACCAATGCCATTTCTTGGATGGCGACTTGGAAGCAGAGAGTGATGCCGCTCTCCTCCAAAGCAGACGCACACAAGATGAGTCTCGGCTTCTTCTTGTTGCTCCTTGTGCTAGCAAGGCTCCAAGAGTCCTGATCGAATGAAAGGGAAGATGAGAAGAACTCTTGCTTGGGCGAAAATTTTTTTTCCTCTTCCTTGGCGTGAGCCTTCTTCACCACGAGAGAGCAAGCGGCGATGAGAGAGGAGAGGACGAGCGAGAATAGAGCGATCCACTTCTAACGTGGAGGCGTGCACCATGTTTAGAAGTCATGCTATCCAAAAATAGCAAAAACTCAACGTGTTCAAGCGTTCAAGTCAAATGAACGATCGCAACATTCTCCTCTTTGAACCATGCGCTCACTTGATGAGCCAGTTCAATTCATTTGGTTCAAAGACCAAAATAAACCAAGCCTTGATCCAGATCACATTAAACCAAAAGGCTCAAGATCTGACCATTCATCTCTTGATGCTCTTGATCTCACCGATCTAGCATCCAATCTCTCGATCGAAGCTTACCGATCTCAAGCCCAAATCAATCAAACATGATCAGACCAGATCTCACTTACAATCAGAGATTAAATCCCTTTAAACTGAACCAAAACAATTCAGTCCACACGATCTGACATAAGTAAGCCATACCATCAAATTGTGCGACCCTAAGGGTTTCCTTTAAATGTCGGTAACGATAACTTATGTTATCACGATCAGTGAGGGGTATCTAGCAACACATCACTGTCTCCCGATATAAAGGAAAGAGTCTTCCAAGACTACACCCAAACCACAGCACAAGTGTGAATCCACTTCACTAGGCATACATGTTTCCTTTGCCACTGGATGTTCTTATTGGACAAGCGTGTCAAGCCTGTAATTCCAATATGATGAGAATGATTAGATCAGATGAAACATAGTCATCCGGGTATGGCCATACACTTTCTCAATCATCTCATCCAGGGGGCCCCTATAGAACATCACACTCCTTCCAAGGAGACGGCAATCCTATATCTATCACTAGCGCCCTAACATGACTCATGCTCATTATCCAAGATAGTCTATAACCATATGTTTCAAATGATATTGAACTACCTCAAAACAATGCCAATCATCATTTAGAAACACAAGTGATCTCAAGTCAGAGGAAGTATGCCACTTGTTTGCATATAAGGATTATTCACATTGTGACAAGCAATTGAATATCCTAAGTAGGGTCTATCCAGTACATCCAATGTACCCATGAGTCTACATCTTATTCCATGCTCGAAGCATCCTATAAGATTAGAACACATATTAGTCTCAATCATATCAAGGCTGTCTCATGTTCACCAAGATATCTCGACTAAGGACAAAACTGCATGTCAGCCAAGCTGAACAGCTTTGAGACATTATTCAGAAGTATACATATTGCAGCAGATAATGTAACAACCTGAATAACAACCATTGCCTTTATAAACATTGAGTTTATACATGATACTGATATAATCCCAAGGCCTCAAACATTAGCCTTAAGGGCATACCCCAACAATCTCCCACTTGCACTTAATCTAATGGTTGAGAAATCTCAAACCCATATTATTACAGTGCTTCTCATGCTTCTGCTGCGCTAGAGGCTTTATAAGCGGGTCTGCCAGATTGTCATCTGTATGAACCTTGCAGACTTTGATCTCGCCACGATCAATGATCTCCCGTATCAAGTGAAACCTTCTCTGTATGTGCTTGGACTTCTGGTGCGACCGTGGTTCCTTTGCTTGTGCTATTGCTCCAGTGTTATCACAGAAGATAACCAATGGATCTGCACTCGAAGGAACAACACCAAGTTCCTGAACGAACTTACGAATCCACACTGCCTCCTTAGATGCTTCTGAGGCTGCAACATACTCGGCTTCTGTTGTGGAATCAGCAACAATTGACTGTTTGAAACTTTTCCACACCACTGCTCCTCCATTCAAGCTAAAAACATAGCCTAATTGCGATCGGAAATCATCCTGGTCAGATTGGAACGAAGCGTCAGTATATCCTTCAATACTGAGTTCTTCCTGACCTCCATATATCAAGAACATATCTTTGGTCCTCCGAAGATATTTCAAAATGTTCTTGACCGCAATCCAGTGTGCCTTCCCTGGATTACTTTGGAATCGACTGGTCACGCTTAACCCGTAAGCAACGTCTGGGCGAGTACACAACATCGCATACATAATGGATCTAATAGCCGAAGCATAAGGCGTATTGTCCATTTCATCTTTCTCAGTCCGTGTTTGTGGACACTGACTCTTTGAAAGATTCAGACCATGTCTGACTGGAAGATATCCTCTTTTAGAATTTTCTAAATGGAATCTCTCCAGGACTTTATCGATGTAAGTACTCTGGCACAACCCGAGAAGCCTCTTAGATCTATCTCTGTAGATCTTCACACCTAATACATAGGCTGCTTCTCCTAAATCTTTCATCTGGAAATATTTTCTTAACCATGCTTTGACCGCATGTAGTTCAGGAATATCGTTTCCAATGATTAAGATATCATCGACGTAGAGGACTAGGAAAGTAATCACGCTCCCACTAAACCTCTTATATACACACGGGTCATCTTCATTCTTGATGAAACCAAATTCACAGATTGATTCATCAAAACGAATATTCCAGCTTCTTGATGCTTGTTTAAGTCCATAAATGGACTTCTTTAATTTGCATATTTTATGACGATCCGATGGATTAGTGAAACCTTCAGGTTGTGTCATATACACATCCTCTTCTAATTTTCCATTAAGGAAAGCGGTCTTCACATCCATCTGCCAGATCTCATAATCATAATATGCCGCTATCGCGAGAATAATTCGAATAGACTTGAACATAGCTACAGGAGAGAAAGTTTCATCATAATCTATCCCGTAGATTTGTTTGAAACCTTTTGCAACTAGCCTGCCTTTATAGGTAACGACGTTACCATCCATGTCAATCTTCTTCTTGAAGATCCATTTACAGCCTATAGGGATTACTCCCGGAGGCGGATCAACCAAATCCCAAACTTGGTTATCTGACATGGAGTCCATCTCGGCTCGCATAGCTTCAAGCCATCTTGTTGATTCCGGTCCACTGACCGCATCCGCATAAGTGAGGGGTTCATCATCAATGATGTAGACTCCGTCATAGCGCTCAGGCTGTCGACGGATCCTTCCCGATCTTCGCGGTTCCCGTGATATCTGAGCCTCAGGTTGTTCAATAACCTGATCTACTGGCTCAGGCTCATCCAACTGAGCTTGACTACTTTGTCCTTCTTCTGGATTCTCATCCAGCTTTATTTCTCTCCCACTGGCTTCTTGCAGAAGAAATTCTTTCTCAAGAAAAATAGCCGTCCGAGCAACAAATACTTTGTTCTCTTTGGGATCGTAGAAATAATAACCCTTAGTTTCCTTAGGGTAACTGACAAAGATACATTTCTCAGATCTGCTCTCTAGTTTCCCAGAGGCGAGCTTTTTGACATAAGCCTCGCAACCCCAGATCTTAATAAATGTCAAGCTCGGCTGTTTCCCATACCATAACTCATATGGAGTCTTTGAAACGGCCTTGGATGGCACTCGGTTTAGTACCTTTGCAGCTGTTTCCAGTGCAAATCCCCAAAAGGAGTAAGGTAGAGTAGCCTGACTCATCATAGAACGAACCATATCCAGTAATGTTCTATTTCTCCTCTCGGACACACCATTCCATTGCGGTGTTCCTGGCGGAGTGAGCTGTGAGATAATCCCACACTCCTTCAGATAGTCAGTAAACTCATGACTCAAGTATTCTCCACCTCGATCTGAGCAAAGTGCCTTGATATTTCGGCCTAGCTGATTTTGTACTTCATTTTTGAACTCTTTGAACTTGTCAAAAGATTCACTCTTATGTCTCATAAGATAGACATAACCATACCTACTGAAATCATCAGTAAAGGTAATGAAGTATGAATAGCCACCTCTGGCATGTTTACTAAATGGCCCACACACATCACTGTGAATGAGGTCAAGTAAACCTGAAGCCCTTTGACCTTTGTTGGAAAAAGGAGACTTCGTCATTTTACCCATTAAACAAGCTTTGCATGTATCAAGCTCCTCATAGGAGAATGATCCCAGCAGTCCATAGTCATGCAACCGCTTAATGCGCTTCTTGTTAATATGGCCTAAACGACTATGCCATAGCAAGGTGCTGTCATCAGCATACTTGGCTTTCTTAACATCACTCTATCGTATAGAACATTCCATGTCCAACATGAATAACCCATTGTTAATTGACCCAGTAGCATAAACAATATTATCAAAAGAAATGTAACACTTTGAAATCTTGCATTCAAAGGAAAACCCTTTCCTGACAAGAGCAGGAATAGAGATAATATTCTTAGTTATGCTTGGTACAAAATAACAATTGTCCAGTTCTAATACAAGACCAGATGGTAAAGAGATGTGATAAACTCCTACAGCAACAGCAGCAACCCGTGCCCCGTTTCCTACTCGTAGGTCCACCTCATGCTGTCCCACCTGTCTTCTTCTCTTGAGTTCCTGTACATTTGAACAAATGTGAACTCCACATGCAGTGTCTAACACCCATGAAATAGAAGAAGAAACCATGACTTCAGTCACGAAAATACCTGAGCCAGAAGCGAAAGAGTTGCTTCCCTTCTTATCTCCTTGGAGCGCTTTACAGTCCTTTTTCCAGTGACCCAGCTGGCCACAATGGAAACATCTGTATTCCTTCGACCGCTTTACTTTTTGCTTCAGAGCCTTGTTGTAGCTCTTGACAGGGGCTTTGCCCTTCTTCCCCTTCTTCTTGTTCCTAGAAGGAACCATGAGGACAGAGGATGAAGGCGTTCCCTTCTCACGAGACTGAGTCTGCTCAGTAGTCAAGAGCATGTTCAGTAACTCTGCTGGCGTACAGTCGATCTTGTTCATATTAAAATTAATAATGAAAGGATCGGAAGAGGCCGGGAGAGACTGCAGGATGATATCTACAACAAGCTCCTGATTGATGGTATGTCCTAGTTTCTCTAGAGCTTCCTTGCACCCAATCATCTTGAGCACATGAGCTCCAACTGGACTCCCTTCAGTCAGTTTGCTCTGAAAGAAAAGTTTAGTCAAATTATAGCGTTCAGTCCTTGCCTGTGCTACATACAGCATCTTGAGGTTTGCTATAATTTCTATAGCAGATAAATCCTCATGCTGACGTTGCAGTTGTGGCGTCATAGACGCTAGCATAAGGCAAGCGACGTCAATGCTATCATTGACATGCTTTTCATAAGCTTCCCGAACCGCCCTTGCGGCGTTCGCAGCGGGTTGAGGCGGTATAGCCGTCTCGAGGACATACAGTTTCCTCTCAGCCTTAAGAACAATCTTAAGGTGTCCGTACCAGTCTGAGAAGTTTGGCCCAGCAAACTTCTCCCTTTCTAGTAGGGATCGCACATTGAAGGCTGTGGTGTTCGTTGCTGCAGTAATCTACAACAATGCAAGAACAGCAAGGTCAGTATCAATGTTAGAATCAATTCAGGACTTAAGAATAATTCTTTTCTCACTATTTTATCTGACTGAAAAATCCAGTAAAACAGTCCGAAAGAGTGAAACTCTTTTAGTGAGATGGGATCCAGATTTCAAAGTTGGTCTCCGCGTCCCGCTCAGGCGAGATAAGATGCACAGAGAGTATAAGCACTAATCTCTGGTAGGCAATCCCTGCCAATCGCCAACCCGTGCGATTCCCCTTCATCTGGGCAATCCAGCAGACTGTGCCAACTGAGTTGGTACAACACAGTCTCTGATCCCACAGATGGCTGCCTCCATATAGCTACCATATGCTCAGTATGTAGCCTACATGGTCAAGCTAACCCGACCTACTCCCTGGACCACCACGTGCTATGCTGAGCAACGAGAAGCGATAAATCCCTTCTCTGTAACACGCAGGTGTAATCTCACACCGTCTGAAGATAGATGGGCGTGCCCACTGAGTGGGTACAACACGGCCCCAACGATAGTCAGAATAGTGAGGTTTCGCGTCAGAAGGCTATCGTGCTTGATATTTAACGTTGGATTTTAACGGTCCTTTTATCTTCTTACTATCATTCAAATCCTATGGTGATAGCAGAAGAATAAATCATGCAGTTACTAAATTACTGAAACAGTAAATTAAAAGCATGATGATCTTATGTGGTAAAAGCCCATTAAGCCTAAGTAAGACCTTAATTAACTTAAGTCTTCACTTGAGCTCTTCTTGGGTCTTTTGCATTTTCTCTGGCCCAACCCGGGCCCAAGCGCCCACTGCAGCTCAGGTGCGCCCACCAGGTAAAATGCGCCTGTCCTAGAGTCGAACCCTAGACCTCCCACTGGTGAAGCCACTTGCTGCATGCGCCTCTGCCAAGTGTGCTCTGTGCTCATGTCTGATTAAAATATAATTTAATCTATCTAGACATGATTGACTCGCAGGTCAATTACACTTTATAAATTAATTAAAATGTGATACACAGATCACAATAAATAATTTACAATATTAAATCCAGGCTCGCATGCCCCAGCACAGCACACATTAAATTTTGGCAGCCCACATAAGATTAAATAAACACTCATCATGTTATACAAACATCATGTGATCCAATCAAGAAAATAAAATTTTTGAAAAACCCATTGGCATCAATTTTATTTCCTTATGTGCCCTACTACCTTACAACGGTCCATTAATAGGGATCCACTCATCAGACCTAGTCAGACCCACTTCCCTTGCATGCACCAAGTCCTAACTGACTTGAGTCGACCTAATGGTCAAACATGCATGCGCTGGGCTGAACGACCCTCATGAGTTCTGGCAAGCGGGTGTGACCCCGGGCCTAACTCATGAGCGTTCACTGGTTGTCTCAACCAGACATCGCTACACGCCTGTCTGCAGTCGACCTATAGCCACCTCATGCTCGCGCATAGGTGCCATCTGGTCGACCCATCTAGGCTGTCAGATAGTCTGATCAGACTGTTGGGTCTAGACTCGAGTGATGACTTCAACCCTAATAACCCGTCTAAGTTTTTGAAGTAGGCGCTTAGATCTAATGATAGGCGTGCAAGTAAATGAGTTTTCACAAAAACTACAACATGCGCAAATGAAAAACATCATACATGCGCCAATGAAAAACATAGATATCTAAGCATGTAGCTCACGGCATGATGATAAACCTTAGAGCTAAGCATAAGCGCAAACATGGATCACACATTAATATCAAGCAATCATATGATCATATGAAAACCTGCCTCTGATACCAATTGAAAGTCCCTAAGGGGCGGGGTCGAAACCCTAATAGGCGCATATCAGAGGATTCTTAGCAGAAGAATCTAGGGTTTCTAAGGATCGGTTTGCATATATCTATGATCAACTTGAATAGATCGATAAAGATTCTTACCAATGCCATTTCTTGGATGGCGACTTGGAAGCAGAGAGTGATGCCGCTCTCCTCCAAAGCAGACGCACACAAGATGAGTCTCGGCTTCTTCTTGTTGCTCCTTGTGCTAGCAAGGCTCCAAGAGTCCTGATCGAATGAAAGGGAAGATGAGAAGAACTCTTGCTTGGGCGAAAATTTTTTTTCCTCTTCCTTGGCGTGAGCCTTCTTCACCACGAGAGAGCAAGCGGCGATGAGAGAGGAGAGGACGAGCGAGAATAGAGCGATCCACTTCTAACGTGGAGGCGTGCACCATGTTTAGAAGTCATGCTATCCAAAAATAGCAAAAACTCAACGTGTTCAAGCGTTCAAGTCAAATGAACGATCGCAACATTCTCCTCTTTGAACCATGCGCTCACTTGATGAGCCAGTTCAATTCATTTGGTTCAAAGACCAAAATAAACCAAGCCTTGATCCAGATCACATTAAACCAAAAGGCTCAAGATCTGACCATTCATCTCTTGATGCTCTTGATCTCACCGATCTAGCATCCAATCTCTCAATCGAAGCTTACCGATCTCAAGCCCTAATCAATCAAACATGATCAGACCAGATCTCACTTACAATCAGAGATTAAATCCCTTTAAACTGAACCAAAACAATTCAGTCCACACGATCTGACATAAGTAAGCCATATCATCAAATTGTGCGACCCTAAGGGTTTCCTTTAAATGTCGGTAACGATAACTTACGTTATCACGATCAGTGAGGGGTATCTAGCAACACATCACTGTCTCCCGATATAAAGGAAAGAGTCTTCCAAGACTACACCCAAACCACAGCACAAGTGTGAATCCACTTCACTAGGCATACATGTTTCCTTTGCCACTGGATGTTCTTATTGGACAAGCGTGTCAAGCCTGTAATTCCAATATGATGAGAATGATTAGATCAGATGAAACATAGTCATCCGGGTATGGCCATACACTTTCTCAATCATCTCATCCAGGGGGCCCCTATAGAACATCACACTCCTTCCAAGGAGACGGCAATCCTATATCTATCACTAGCGCCCTAACATGACTCATGCTCATTATCCAAGATAGTCTATAACCATATGTTTCAAATGATATTGAACTACCTCAAAACAATGCCAATCATCATTTAGAAACACAAGTGATCTCAAGTCAGAGGAAATATGCCACTTGTTTGCATATAAGGATTATTCACATTGTGACAAGCAATTGAATATCCTAAGTAGGGTCTGTCCAGTACATCCAATGTACCCATGAGTCTACATCTTATTCCATGCTCGAAGCATCCTATAAGATTAGAACACATATTAGTCTCAATCATATCAAGGCTGTCTCATGTTCACCAAGATATCTCGACTAAGGACAAAACTGCATGTCAGCCAAGCTGAACAGCTTTGAGACATTATTCAGAAGTATACATATTGCAGCAGATAATGTAACAACCTGAATAACAACCATTGCCTTTATAAACATTGAGTTTATACATGATACTGATATAATCCCAAGGCCTCAAACATTAGCCTTAAGGGCATACCCCAACAACAAGCTGGTGGCTAATCGAAGCAATATAAACAAATCATTCCCATGAGGACCAAGATGGTTAGTACTGACTTATTGTGATCTCACTTGCTAGACAAAACGAATCAAATGATTTAAGAATTATAAAGCAAGTATTAAAGCTAAAATAAATTCAAAGGGCAATAATTAAATGTCAAGGAGAAGGCAATAGTGCTAAGAATATGGAACTAAGGTTTCACCGCATTGATTTCAATTAACAAACAATATGAATCTTTTTACCAATTAATTCAAAGAAGTTAAAGTGAATTTGTCATAATTTACAAGTTGTCCCATTTCTATAGCGTTTACTACAAATTTTATTTATCCTCTTCACTTCTGTTTTCTATCAATTTTTCTCTATTTCTGAAATCTTGATCTTTGAATCATCATCGTGGCCTATGATTGTCTTCTCGGTTGCTTTGAAATATGACTTTTGTTGTGATAATTTTGTATTACAAAATTTTCCTGGAATATAGAATTTGTAATATATGAAATTGAATCATCTGTAAGTGCCATCTAACTTGGTTTATGCACATGACACTTAGATTAGGATAGCTTCTACCTGAAGATCCTAAAATTCAAGAAACCTATTACTTGCATAAGAAACTAAAGTTTGAAGGAATTAAGGAGCAACTAGAACAAACAAAGATGGACGCCAATTTGCTTGGGTGGCAATGAAGTATATTTCAACCTATGATTGATACCAATAATTTTGAAATTAAACCATCTTTACCTTCTATGTTTCAACAAAACCAATTTGGAGGATCTCCACTTCAAGATACCAATATCTCTATTTTTCTAGAATATTGTGATATCTTAGAAATCAATGGTCTTGCTAGTGATCCCCTAAAAATGTGTTTATTACTTTTTTTCTTAGGGATAGAGCTCGGGAATGACTTCACTCACTTCCACTTGGATACATCACAAGCTTCCATTGCAAAATACTTTCCACCAAGTAAGATAGTTCAACTTTGAAGTCAACTCATGAGCTTCATCGAAAAAGATGGGGAGTCATTATATGAGGCTTGCGATAGATTTATGGAGTTGTATAGGATTTTCCTTTATCGTGGATTAGAAATTGGGTACTTGTACTTGTCTTTTATAATGGCTTCAATTATAACACTTGTCAATGTGTAGATGTAGTAGGTGGAGCTTTAATAAACAAATGAATAAATGAAGTGCTTGAATTGATTGAAGACATGTCACTGAACCATGAGAGTGTTATGCTTCATCGATTGCCAAGTAAGGGTGAGAATAATTCTTGGAAATCATGGTCACTATACTATTGATTGCCAACTAGGAGCAAATAAGTCCTCAAAACAATTAAATACTATAAGAATCTATAACCAAATGCCACAAAATGATCACTATTCCAACACATATAATCCTGGGGTGGAGAAATCACACCAATCTCACATGGAAAAATAATCAAGATTTAAGAGAACATGTAGATTCTAGGCAACCTCTAGGATTTCAACAAACACAATATAATGAACCTAAAAAAAAAAAAAATCTATTTTAGAGTCTTCACTCGAAAAATTTGTACTGCCCAAAAAAAATAGAATGAAGAATTCAAACAATAGAGAGAAATGATGAGCAAGACCATTATAGAACTTACTGATGACATGAAAATTCATAGTATATTTTGTGTCATTTGATATGTCCTTTTGTGTCATATTCATGCTCTTTTGCTTATTTTCATGCCTTATTTATCAAATATTGTAGAATCTATACATTTTCTGGTTTTTGATGATTTTCAAGTAAAAAGGCATCATTTTAAGGCATTTTGAAGCAATTGAAGTGCATAGACAAATTCCCATCATCAAGAGAAGATTACATGTCAAATTTCATGCAAATCAGAGCTTCAGACCAAATTACGGTAGGACCATAATAAATATTACAGTACTTTGGTTTTTCTGAACCTATAGAATAAACCACGGCACTGCCGTAATTAATATTACAGGCCGTAATTTCGGTCGATTTCTGTCTAGAATGATTTGTAGATATTACGGCACTGTCGTAACGGATATTACAGTACCGTAATTTGGGATGATTTCTTTCCAAAAGGTTTTGCGCGATCACGGTACTGCCATGGTTGTTTTTGCGGCACGTAATTATTCCAAAATTTTAACCAGAACACATTACGGCACTGCTGTAATGGAAATTATGGCCGTAATTGTATTCGAGACAGCCGATTTTCCTAGTCTTATTGAAGCTTGATTTTTGCGCGGATGATTGCAGACGATTTAGAGCACCAATTCAAGATCCGTAAAAAGGGAAATACTCTAGAGAACAAGGAGAAGAGCAGTGCACCAAAAGCCCCAATTTTGATCAGCGTTTTAGAGAGAAATCACCATCTTCACCGCTGCCCTAGGGTTCATCGCCGCGAAGTGTATAGAGCATCTCCGGTCGTGAAATGTGAGGGAAAGTTATGCCTGGAATAGGAGAACATAAACCAGAAGTTTCAGAGCGAAAGGGGACCGATCGAAGGAGATATCAATGAAAGAGGCGATGCCGGCACTGTTCACACGAGAATCACGGGCTGTAATTTCCATTACAACCCTGTGTTTACTAAAATTTCCCTTCTTCTTGATTTTTGATCGTTCTAAACTATGGCTATTTGTAATTTCTTCATCATGCTAGTTTAAACACTTTTTGGGACATGGGGTGAAATCCCCTTAATTTCATAATGACTAGATAATCTTTATTTCGTTAGAATACTCTCATTATGATAATTATACTTAAGTGATGATTGTCTTTAATCTCTTCTAGTTTCATTTTGTCAACATGTATTGGAGTTTTTGTGATATGGACTGAAAAGTGACTTACAAAGCTTGGAACCCTAAAATCGAGATTTAGGGACTCATCGTAAGAAATTAGGTTTGTTCTTGTTTCTAGATTTTAGAAGTTTATTGACTTGTTGATAATCTGATCTAGGAGACATTAATGAGTTAAATATGAAGATATTGTAAGAAATTAAGTATCGGATCGTTGGAAAACCTTAAGTAGAACCTATGAATCTATTGTATGAAAGTATTTAGTTTTCACTTGAGATGATTGACATAAAGATTGGATGCATGAAAGTGATTTCAAATCTTCTTGTCGATGATTTACTTATCTTTAGCATTGAATAAATCTTGTGCGAAAGTCAGGATTGGTTCTTTGTAAATTGTCTGCGCGAAAGCGAGATGATTTCTTTATAAAGTAAATTTTATCTTTATCATAATAAGAATAAACTGACGATCATCTAACTATATATAGTCATTGAAATTAAGGTGGATGAAACCCTAGTCCCAATTTTTCTCTATGACTTTTTGTGTACTTTCCGATCATTCGCTTACATCATATTTGATTGCCTAGCTAGTGAAAAATCAACTATTCGGTACTTGACAAACGAGGTCTCTGTGGTTTGATATCTTTTCTATTACTTCGAGTATCCGTGCACTTGCGGACACAACACTTACCTCTATGGTAGATGCTTTAGTGGTCACAACAAAATGATAGAAAATCAAATTACATAACGAGTTGTTACCTCCTATAAACCCCAAGAAAATTTATTGGAAAACATGAAGCAAATCCTATGGCACAATATAATGTGAATACTACATGTAATGGAAAATAGTTAGAAGAACCTCAAGGGAGAAAAGTTGAAGGAAATATTGAAACTAAGAATCAACTAAAAACCTTGAATAGGACGTTATTGTGTATTTCCTAAAGACCAATGATTGTACCATGTTTATTCAATCTTTATATTTAATAATAAGGCATTGTCATTATCAATGTAGGATAATGTAATAATATCCCTAGAGATTTATTTTATCTAATCTCAAAATTTAGTCCCCAATCAAACTTCGATGTTGTGAGACTGGTATATGTGTTAGTTTTCTGTTCGGCAACAACGTAGACACATTGGTAGATCAAGTTGAAGATTTATTAGGTTGACCCTATTAGTGTTTATGCCTTGAAGATCAATTGTTGAATACAAATTCATTTAATGAATAAAGGAAATTATTGTTATCATATTAATCGCTATGCCTGCGTTAATGTATTCGATAGTATGACAATGTCCCTGAAGATTCACATCATTCAATATTACAATTTAGTCCCTAGTCAAATTACCTTGGTGGATAAAGGACAACCTACGTGCATGCAAGACTAGTATGTGAGCTAGTTGCATGCAAAACAACAATGTTGGCATACAGGTGCATCGAGCAAGATGTATTGGGTCAACCCATTGTGAAACAATGACTTGAGTGTCACAAGTCAAGTTCAAAAGAGATAGAAGATTCTCTAGTCCTTAGACCTGATGTCATGGATGTTGGGAAACCATGAGTCAATTTAAATTTTAAAACACGAGTGGAGGCCATGAACAGAAATGGATTTCCACAAAAATCATAGGAGAATAGCCTTACTAGAGAAGCTAACCAACTGTGAAGATTTTGGTACCCTGTTAGCAATTTAGACCGAGTTGATGAAGATGATGAGACGCGGAAGGGAGCATCCTATATAATTGCACATACAACTGGGTTCTCGAGATCACTCTGCCTCCATGCCTAGTGCTAGCCTCAGAAGCAGAGATCCATGACTATGGGAAAGTTCCACTCGACGCCAATCTTCAAGTAAGATGCGCCCAAGTGATACTTAGCCACTTACAACCTTACTCCAAGAGGTGAAACTTGCGGCAAGCTTCGATGTCTCTTTTTACTATCGCCCTCTTCAATTTGTGACAAGGAAAAGATGCTAAAAGGAAGAGCGGCTGCTTTAGGACGGATGAGTGGGTAGGGTTGATGAAGAACTTGCTTGGGCGGCTAGGGTTGCAAGAAGGGAACCCACACCTGCGCCTAGCCCCAAGCCCCCTATATATAGAGGAAGAGAGGTGTGTCCCATCACTTAAGGCACAATTAACTTAATTAATTTATTAAATATTTTAAATATAAATATATTCAAATATGCACCTAGACCATGGACCCATCTAGGTATTACTAAATCAAGTCAACAATCCATCGAAACCATTCGGTGCAAACTCTATCGCTTGACCTATCGACTAGGACCAAGTCTACTGAGGTCAAATGTTGTCACCCATAGGTCAACCAGAGGTCAAATGGTGTCAAATGAAATCTAGCTCTATATGAAGTTCTCTATCTCATCAGATGCATCCACGATAAATCAAACTCCCAAATAGATCTGAATCAACCAATGATTTTATCTATAACTATCTAATTAAAATTAGATCTCAAGTGTCTTGGTGTGCGACCCTATATGTTCGTTTGACATTAGTAGTGAAGATCTGACAATCATCACAAGCAGTGAGGGGTACCTAGCAACACATCGTTGCTACTCACGTCATCGAAAAGGATGTCATCATCGATATCCCCTAAACCACAACAAAGTATCTGGGCACTATAGTCCCTTTTCCAGGCTGATATCTTGATTGGACAAGCATATCACACTTGTCTAAGCCAATCTAGTGGTCATAACTAAATCAGGCTTTCACCTAGGTATGACCATACACTTTTAGTGATACCTCCATGTGGTGCCCATGGACATTAAGCTTCTATTTAAGGAAGGGGCAAATCCTCTCTTCGTTAGTTGAACCTCTCATATGACTTATGAGACACCCATTGACAACTATTATGATCTCCCACTATAGCAAGGTATTAGGTTGTATCAAAGCATACCACTTATCATATAGCGGTGTCAACTACCTCAAGTCAAAGGACAAGTGCACCTCTATCATTGTGAGATTAACTTGAGACACCACATTGAATCCTGACGATGGTATGGTCTAGTATATCCAACCCGATATACCTATATGCTTGCGTTAGCACCCTGTGCACAACTAACACATATACTTGTCTCACATGCATTATAGATGTCTCTTTATCCATTATGGCACTCGACTGGGGACAAACTTTGATACTAGATGAAATCTATGCCCAGGGACATTATTATGCATACATACACCATCATAGACATATCAAATGCATAACAATGACAATGCCAAGATATGTATAATATCAAGTGTCAAAGTAATACATAGACCAGACCAACAACTAGTCCTAGGGCATATACAATGACAATCTACCTTTTGCACAGAATCCTAGTTGATGAGAAGCCTCAATCTCATATCCCTAGTATGACCATTATGGTTCCACTACATTAAAGCCCTGGCTAGTGGGACTACCAGATTATTCTTGGTGTCTATTCTGTAATTCTAGACATCACCTATATCAATGATCTCTCAGATCTAGTGGAAGCGCCTGAGTGTGTGTTTAGATTTCTAGTAATACCATAGTTCCTTTGCATGTGCGATCGACCCAAAGGAATCCACATAACTTAGAGCCACTTGAAGTTCTACATCCTATAAGCTACAATATAGTTGGCCTTTGCTCATAGAAATAGCTATGATAGTCTATTTGAAGCTCTTTCAGCTTACAACACTACCAAAACACATAAGCCAGATTGTGATTTTAGGTCATTCGGGGCTGCCTCAGTGTAGCCCTGCAAACTAAGCTCTTCCTTTACCATAGGCCAATAACATATTCCTTAGTTCTTCTCATAAACATAAGGATGTTCTTTCAATGCATCTGGATTGGTATCAGCTGGTTATGCTTAGAGCATAAATCACATATGGTGTTCGTACATACAATCAAATACAAGATCGATGTTTTTGCTAAAGTATATGGAACTCAACTCATGTCTTGTCTCCCAGCCTATTGATGACTCAAAAAGTTATAGTCATTTTATATATTAATTTATCTCTTTGAGTTATCTTTATCGTACTTTTGCTTGTTTTTAAATTAAATTTAGTCAATTGCTTCAGAATCTATATCTCCTCTAGTTTTTTTTATTTTTCTAGTAATATATGTGTATTTTCACATATTTTAGAGGCTATAAGGGCAGAAGATAGAATCAGGAGAAAATTTAGAGCTCAAGGGGTAAATTTAGAAAAATTTGCCATCACACCCTTGTGATGCAATGAACTGCAGGGGGGTGTGATTATGTTATTTATGGGGAATTCGATGACAGCAGCTCGAGTTTTCCGCCACCCAAAAAATCTAAATTTTTTTACACCAAATAAGAAGAATCCAAGGCATGATAAAAAAACCTGGAAGCATAAGACTGATTATAAAGTGTATGGAGAGGATTGGATCAAAATAACGCAAGCTCTCGTAGAGAAATGAGGGAGAAAACCTATTAGTGGTGGCTGCTAGGTTTTTCCGTTCGCAGAGGTGCTTAACGATCACATTTTACCACAAAATTTTGAAGGAGGTTGTGCCTAAGGGAGGAGAACATACACACCATATTTCAAAGCAAAAGGAATCAAACGAGGGAGAAATCGCAAGAGGCATCGCTAGGATTTGTTCTCTCACCAAGAGGCATAGAGGGCATCTCTAGTGACTAACTCTAGTGGAAAGTTTCACCCAAGGGTGGAGAGGGCGCACGCAAAATTTTAGAATGCATGGAATTCATGATTTGGGAGAAATTGGTGATTGAAGCAGTAGACTACTGTAGCAAAATGTCGAACACTGTAGCAACTGATCTTGGTTCATATCAAAATCACAGGGCCGTGACAAATTGTACTATAGTCATCATATTGCTGTGACAACAGTAAAAATTTTTATTTCATTTTTCTATATTTTGACTCTTTTCTTAATGGATATTTACTATGTTCTTAACACCATTATAGCAAAAACTTTTCTTTGGGTATGGGGAGTAATCCCTATAATTTTTGCAAATGACTAGATAAACACTTGTTAGTTATTCATTGATTTTTAATTTCCCTATGTGATTATTTACTGTGTAATTGTTAAATTCTAATTACATGCATATTTTAGGGTTTATAACATAGACCGAGAGGTGACTTATAAATCTGGACTCCTTTAATTAAACGTAGTAGGCAAGACTACGAGAGTAGTTAAGTCCTACAAATCTAATTATTGATGCATATTTTAAATGTTGTTATTTTAATTTAACGATTGCATTGTGTTAGACAAGATAATTGCATTGAGAAGTGAATTAAACTATTAGAACCCCTTAGGTAAAACCTGTGAAATTAAACTACGAGAGTACTTAATTTTACTTGAGAAATAGACTTAAGAATTAAACCACGAGAGTGATCTTTAGTTCTTGGTGTCTAAAATTACCATTGTCTAATTATTAAAATAGCATGTCACGAGAGTGAAGGTTGAATTAGTGTATGTTGGGGATCAGAGAGGAGACAACTTTTTTCCTAGTAATTCTATCTTTAACATGATTTGAGTAACTGGCAAGAAATTTTTATTATGTTTAGTCATAAAAATTACAGTGGTGAAACCCGGGTCCTAGCTTTCTCCTTCAAATTTTTGACATTAGTGTCCACTTATTTATTCTTTATTTTATTTCCATCATACATCGTTTGCTTAGCTAGTGAGAATATGATTATTTGGTACTTAGAAATTGGTCTCTATGGGTTCGATATCTATTTTATTACTTTGACGTATTAGTGCATTTGCAGACACATCAAGTTTTTGGCGCTGTTGCCAAGGACCTAAGTTTTGTTAATTTTAAAATAATTGTTAGTATTACTAGTCTAAGCATTTTTTTATTTTTCTTGACTTTATTTTTATTTCTATAGGTTTCTAGAATTTCACAGGTTAAGATGTTTTGCAGGTATCAAGGAGGAGCATTGTGTACTTAGCAATAATTATAGCCTTGTACAGGAGTGTACAAGCACTGGAAAAAAAATGTGGCATGGGTGAGTCTCGAACCCATGACCAAGAGGAGTGCTTGTGCTTATGTTGCATGGGATGGCCAACCCGAGCTTGGGTCATTCGCTGATATGGAGCATTGGCGCATCCTCTTAAAGTCTTCATTGGCTTCACCAATCTTAAAGCATCAATGGAGGGCTGATGGGGCTTTGGGCGACTTGGATTAGGAGGCAACCCTAATCGGCTAAGGAGATCCGAGAGAGGATTGGTGTGTTGCGGCTGCTCATCATCTTGAGGGCGATTTGGGAGGCGACTTCCGGCCATCTTTCTCCACCTTCTTCTCCGGCGAGCTAAAGGTCCTTTGAGCAAGCTCAAAGGGTGCGGCGGTCATCTAGGCTGCTGAGTCTTGGAGGAGGGAAACCGAGAGGAAGAGGAGTCTTCCACTCTCGGCAGTTTGTGTTCAGCCGGCGACAACCACTTCAGCAGCTCATCCACCCTCATTCCGGCGATCTTGAGGGCTCCTTGAGCTTCAAGGAGTGCGGCAGCTTGATAGTTGCTGGGTCTTGGAGGGCGGCAGCAAAGGGGAGAGTGCTCCCCACTCTCGGCAGCAAGGGGAGAGTGCTCCCCACTCTCGGCTACAAGGGGGAAAGGGGTTCCCCCACTCACGGCAGCTAGGGGAAGGTGTTCCCCTATCATCCGGCCTTGTTGGACTTCAAAGGGACAGCAGCTTGGGCGGCTTGTGGAAGAGATTTCCGGCGGCTCAAAGGGGTTTTCCGACGAGGACTAGCAAGGGACAGCTTGTACAAACTGCTCCCAAGGATCGTGCGATCCTTGGAGGTATAACTTACTTGCTTTCTAGATAGGAGCTTGTAATCATTGTATAAGACGCTGTTCAGTAGTTAGTGTGAGGTTTTTGATCCCTCAGCCCACATTGGGTAGTGGAGGGGTTTTCCTCACTTTTATACACATTTTGTACTTTGCCTGGCCAGCTGAGGCCTCGGTGTGATTAGGGGCGGGCACACCTAACTGATAGGGCGTACCCTCCTTGCTGTGTAGTGGTAGCTACCTGCTTAGGTTTCGGGGCATATGTCTAGTGCCCGTCTATTGCACTGCCTGTGATTCTTGTGTGTGTATTTACACAGGGCGCTCTAGGTATTAAGGACGGTCGTGAGCGCGCATATTGGGTTGAGGAGCAACGTGTGCTGCCCACCCGCCGCTCATTGATGTAGAGTCTAGGGCTAGGAGAAGATTAGGCCCAGACCATCAGATATCGGCCCGGGAGCACAGTGATCCACAGAGAGCACAGAGGCAGCGGATCGGGGCACGAGCATCCCATCTGGGGATCGGGCATTTTGAGTTGGGGGGCGCAGGGATCCTAGACTTCCGCATAGCGCACGTGTATTGAGAGTAGGCTGACGGTTTACTCATTGTGTAATCTTTACTCTCGGGTTACACAGTGTGTAAGTCGTGCCATCACTCCTCGATTTACACAGCGAAAAATTGGGGCATGACAGAGTGGTATCAGAGCCCTACGTGTGACTAGATTGATATCAGATTCCACAGCGTACCCGGAACAACTGCAACAACTCAACCTGACAAGCAGTGGTTGTTTGTGACTCCGAGATATAGACGTGTGTTGTTGTGCTGTTTGGGAGTTGCGTACGTCGGTGCTTAGCGCCGGGGCGTAATTCCTCAGTTACACAACTCATCGATCAGTTTCGGGTCCACTCAACCGTCAGCACAGTTCACCCATCACAGCACCAGATGGCAGAGTCAGAGTTACCAGAATTGCTAGATCTGGATGAGAGGTTCACCAGATTAGAGCATGCAGTTGGGATAGAGGAGGGTGAATGGCATGGAGATCCACTGGCTGATTTATAGAATTTTGCACTATGATCATGTGATTTATAGAATTTTGCACTATTTTTTATTTCTTTTCATTGTCTGATCATATTTTGTTCTATTTGAAGATTCAAAAATTCTTAAAAATCTGCTTATTTTAGGAGTTGTGAAAATATGAGAACATTTTTTTTTCAGTCATCACACGTCTGTGACTATTTGTCACAAGCTTGTGAACATACAGATTGAAATTGTTTTAGGGTTTTCTAGGTTTTTTGACATTTGAAAAAATTGTAAAAAATCAACAAAAAATTTCTAAAATTATTTCTCATGACTAGTAAGCAAATAAAAAAAAATGCATTATGAGTTTTTCTATTTTCCGCTTCGCCATCACACCCCTATGACGATCCGTCATTGGCCTATGATCACACAGGCTGAAAATTTTTTTCGTTTCATTTTGAAAAATTTGAGTTCACCCAAGTGTTTTCTTTTTGTTTTTGGACAAGACTGTTAGGTCTGAACAACTTCTTCCTATGGACCCTGAGAACACAAAATCTTTTAGGTTGAATAGAAAAGCTAAAATTTGAGAAGATGTATCTTAATCACAACCCGTGGGCAACTGAAAGAGCTGTGGTATATATACCACAAGGTAAGTATGAAAGTGATACAAGGTGCACGCTTGCAGAAAAGGTAGATTTTTTGGCTTATAAAGTAGACTCTTTTAATATGCACTCTATTATGACATCTTCTTCTATTAGTTGCAATATTTGTGGATGTTTGGATCACTATGCTTTTGAATGCTAGTTAGGAATTCCTCCAAGTCCCAATTCACTATGGTACCAATGAAGGTCCCCAGAAGGGGGTGAAACCCTAAAGCATAGCGCGTATAAAATTTTTAAGCAGCGGAAGAGGGTTTCTAGGGGATCGGATTCATGCATAACATATGATCAACTTGTTAAACCGATTGCAAACATAGAAGATGTCATACCGATGCCATTTCTAGATGGCGACTTGGAAGCAGAGAGCGATAGGGATCTCCTCCAAAGGATGCACACACAAGATGAAGAAGTCGCCTACTCCGATGGTGCTCCTTGTGCTAGCAAGGTTCCAAGAGGTCCTTGTCGTATGGAAGGGAAGAGAGAACCTTTTCTTTGCTTGGCGATTTGCTTCTTGTCGTCAACCCCAAAAACACTCGAATGAGAGAGCCACGCAAGGAAGGAGCGACAATAGGCGTGAAGAGAAGCTATCGTGAGGCGTGGTCACGATTTGGAAACATGGTTTCCAAAAATAGTAAACCACTCTCTTCATGCGACCATGGGATTACCCCAAGCGCATACTCCTCTCCACTTGAACCATGCGCTCACTTGATGAGCTGGTTCAATTTCAGTTTGGTCCAAGACCAATTAACCCAAGCGATTTGGTCTAGATCACAATTAAACCCTAAGGCTCCAGATCCAACCGTTCATCGCTTGATGCTCCTGATCTCACCGATCTAGCATCCATTCTCTCGATCGAAGCTTACCGATCTCAAGCCCTAATCAATCAAACATGATCAGACCAGATCTCACTTACAATCAGAGACTAAATCCCTTTAAACTGAACCCAAACAATTCAGTCCATACGATCTGACTTAAGTAAGCCATATCATCAAATTGTGCGACCCTGAGGGTTTTCTTTAAATGTCGGTAACGATAACTCACGTTATCACGATCAGTGAGGGGTATCTAGCAACACATCACTGTCTCCCGATATAAAGAAAAGAGTCTTCCAAGACTACACCCAAACCACAGCACAACTGTGAATCCACTTGACAAGGCATGCAAGTTTCCTTTGCCACTGGATGTTCTTATTGGACAAGCGTGTCAAGCTTGTAGCTCCAATATGATGAGCATGATTAGATCAGATGATCATAGTCACCTGGGTATGGCCATACACTTTCTCAATCATCTCATCCAGGGGGGCCCCTTTAGAACATCACACTCCAATCAAGGAGACGGCAATCCTATATCTATCACTAGCGCCCTAACATGACTCAAGTTCACCATCCAAGATAGTCTATAACCATTATGTTTCAAATGATATTGAACTACCTCAAAACAATGACAATCATCATTTAGAAACACAAGTGATCTCAAGTCAGAGGAAATGTGCCACTTGTTGCAATTAAGGATTATTCACATTGTGACAAGCAATTGAATATCCTAGTAGGGTCTGTCCAGTACATCCAATGTACCCATGAGTCTACATCTTATTCCATGCTCGAAGCATCCTATAAGATTAGAACACATATTAGTCTCAATCATATCAAGGCTGTCTCATGTTCGCCAAGATATATCGACTAAGGACTTTACTGCATGTCAGCCCAGCTGAACAGCATTGAGACATTATTCAGAAGTATATGTATTGCAGCAGATAATATAACAAACTGAATAACAACCATTGCCTTTATAAACATAAGAGTTTATACATGATACTGTTACAATCCCAAGGCCTCAAACATTAGCCTTAAGGGCATACCCCAACAATCTCCCACTTGCACTTAATCTAATGGTTGAGGAATCTCAAACCCATATTATTACAGTGCTTCTCATGCTTCTGCTGCGCCAGAGGCTTAGTAAGCGGGTCTGCCAGATTGTCATCTGTATGAACCTTGCAGACTTTGATCTCGCCACGATCTATGATCTCCCTGATCAAGTGAAACCGCCTCTGTATGTGCTTGGACTTCTGGTGCGACCGTGGTTCCTTTGCTTGTGCGATTGCTCCAGTGTTATCACAGAAGATAACCAAAGGATCTGCACTCGAAGGAACAACACCAAGTTCTTGAACGAACTTACGAATCCACACTGCCTCCTTGGATGCTTCCGAGGCTGCTACATACTCGGCTTCTGTGGTAGAATCAGCAACAATTGACTGTTTGAAACTTTTCCACACCACTGCTCCTCCATTCAAGCTAAAAACATAGCCTGATTGCGATCGGAAATCATCCTGGTCAGACTAGAACGAAGCATCAGTATATCCTTCTATACTGAGTTCTTCCTGACCACCATACACCAAGAACATATCTTTGGTCCTCCGAAGATATTTTAAAATGTTCTTGATTGCAATCCAGTGCGCCATACCTGGATTACTTTGGAACTGACTGGTCACGCTTAACCCATAAGCGACGTCTGGGCGAGTACACAACATCGCATACATAATGGATCCAATAGCCGAAGCATAAGGCGTATTGTCCATTTCATCTTTCTCAGTCTGTGTTTGTGGACACTGACTCTTCGAAAGATTCAAACCATGTCTGACTGGAAGATATCCTCTTTTAGAATTCTCTAAATGAAATCTCTCCAGGACTTTATCGATGTAAGTACTCTGGCACAGCCCGAGAAGCCTCTTAGATCTATCCCTGTAGATCTTCACACCTAATACATAGGCTGCTTCTCCTAAATCTTTCATCTGGAAACATTTCCTTAACCATGCCTTAACCGCATGCAGTTCAGGAATATCGTTTCCAATGATTAAGATATCATCGACGTAGAGGACTAGGAAAATAATCACGCTCCCACTAAACCTCTTATATACACACGGGTCATCCTCGTTCTTGATGAAACCAAATTCAGAGATTGATTCATCAAAACGAATATTCCAGCTTCTCGATGCTTGTTTAAGTCCATAAATAGACTTCTTTAACTTGCATATTTTATGACGATCTGATGGATTAGTGAAACCTTCTGGTTGTGTCATATACACATCCTCCTGCAAATTTCCATTAAGGAAAGCAGTCTTCACATCCATTTGCCAGATCTCATAATCATAATATGCAGCTATCGCGAAAAGAATCCGAATAGACTTAAACATAGCTACAGGTGAGAAAGTTTCATCATAATCTATCCCGTAGATTTGTTTGAAACCTTTCGCAACTAGCCTGCCTTTATAGGTAACCACGTTACCATCCATGTCAATCTTCTTCTTGAAGATCCATTTACAGCCTATAGGGATAACTCCCGGAGGCGGATCAACCAAATCCCAGACTTGGTTATCTGACATGGAGTCCATCTCGGCGCGCATAGCTTCAAGCCATCTCGCTGAATCCGGTCCACTGACCGCATCCGCATAAGTAAGGGGTTCATCATTATCAATGATGTAGACTCCGTCATAGCGCTCAGGCTGTCGACGGATCCTTCCCGATCTTCGCGGTTCCCGTGATATCTGAGCCTCAGGTTGTTCAGTAACCTGTTCTACCGGCTCAGGCTCATCCAACTGTGCTTGACCACTTTGTCCTTCCTCTGGATTCTCATCCAGCTTTATTTCTCTCCCACTGGCCTCTTGCAGAAGAAACTCCTTCTCAAGAAATATGGCCGTCCGAGCAACAAACACCTTGTTCTCTTTGGGATCGTAGAAATAATAACCCTTAGTTTCCTTAGGGTAACCGACAAAGATACATTTCTCAGATCTGCTCTCTAGTTTTCCAGAGGCGAGCTTTTTGACATAAGCCTCGCAGCCCCAGATCCTGATAAATGTCAAGCTAGGCTATTTCCCATACCATAATTCATATGGGGTCTTTGAAACTGCCTTGGATGGCACTCGGTTTAGTACCTTTGCAGCTGTCTCCAGTGCAAATCCCCAAAAGGAGTAAGGTAGAGTAGCTTGACTCATCATAGAACGAACCATATCCAATAAGGTTCTGTTCCTCCTCTCAGACACACCATTCCATTGCGGTGTTCCTGGTGGAGTGAGCTGTGAGATAATCCCACACTCCTTTAGATAGTCAGTAAACTCTCGACTTAGGTATTCTCCACCTCGATCAGAACGAAGTGCCTTGATATTTCGGCCAAGCTGATTCTGTACTTCATTCTTGAACTCTTTGAACTTGTCAAAAGATTCACTTTTATGTCTCATAAGATAGACATAACCATATCTACTGAAATCATCAGTGAAGGTAATGAAGTACTGATAGCCACCTCTGGCATGTTTACTAAAAGGCCCAGACACATCACTGTGTATAAGGTCAAGTAAACCTGAAGTCCTTTGACCTTTATGAGGAAAAGGCGACTTCGTCATTTTGCCCATCAAACAAGCTTTGCATGTATCAATCTCCTCATAGGAGAATGATCCCAGCAGTCCATAATCATGCAACCGCTTAATGCGTTTCTTGTTAATATGACCTAAACGACTATGCCATAGCAAGGTGCTGTCATCAGCATAGTTGGCTTTCTTATTATCAATATTGTGTATAGAACATTCCATGTCCAACATGAATAACCCATTGTTAATTGAACCAGTAGCATAAACAATATTATCTAAAGAAAGAACACACTTTGAAATATTGCATTCAAAGGAAAACCCCTTCCTGACAAGAGCAGGAATGGAGATAATATTTTTAGTAATGCTGGGAACAAAGTAACAATTGTCTAGTTCCAATACAAGTCCAGATGGTAAAGAGATGAAATAGTCTCCTACAGCAACAGCAGCAACCCGTGCCCCGTTTCCAACTCGTAGGTCCACCTCATGCTGTCCCACCTGTCTTCTTCTCTTGAGTTCCTGTACATTTGAACAAATGTGAACTCCACATGCAGTGTCCAACACCCATGAAATAGAAGAAGATGAAACCATGACTTCCGTCACGTATATACCTGAGCCAGAAGCGATGCTTCCCCTCTTGTCTCCTTGGAGCGCTTTACAGTCCTTTTTCCAGTGACCCAGCTGGCCACAGTGGAAACATCTGTATTCCTTCGACCGCTTGACCTTTTGCTTCAGAGCCTTGCTGTAGCTCTTGACAGGGGTCTTGCCCTTCTTCCCCTTCTTCTTGTTCCTTGAAGGAAACATCAAGACAGAGGTTGAAGGCTTTCCCTTCAGAGTATCCTCAGTAGTCAAGAGCATATTCAGCAGCTCTGCCGGAGTACAATCGATTTTGTTCATATTAAAGTTAATGATGAACGCATCGAAAGAGGGCGGGAGAGACTGCAGAATAATGTCTACAGCAAGCTCCTGATTGATGGTATGCCCCAGTTTCTCTAGAGCCTCCTTGTGCCCAATCATCTTGAGCACGTGAGCTCCCACTGGGCTCCCTTCAGCCAGTTTGCTCTGAAAGAACAGCTTAGTCAAATTATAGCGCTCAGTCCTCGCCTGCGCAGCATACAGCATCTTAAGGTTTGCTATAATTTCTATAGCCGACATATCCTCATGCTGACGCTGCAGTGGTGGCGTCATAGACGCTAGCATCAGGCAAGCGACATCAATGCTATCATTGACATGCTTTTCATAGGCATCCCGAACCGCCCTTGCGGCGTTCGGAGCGGGCTGAGGCGGTATAGCCGTCTCGAGGACATACAGTTTCCTCTCTACCTTAAGAACAATCTTAAGGTGTCCGTACCAGTCTGAGAAGTTTGGTCCAGCAAACTTCTCCCTTTCCAGTAGGGATCGCACATTGAAGCTCATGGTGTTCGTTGCTGCAGGAATCTACAACAATGCAAGAACAGCAAGGTCAGTATCAATGTTCAAAATCAATCCAGGACTTAAGAAAGATTCTTTTCTCACTATTTTATCTGGCTGAAAAATCCAGCAAAAACAGCCCGAAAGAGTAGAACTCTTTTAGTGAGATGGGATCCAGATTTCATACTTGGTCTCCGCGTCCCGCTCAGGCGAGATAAGATGCACAGAGAGTACAAGCACTAGTCTCTGATAGGCTGTCCCAGCCAATCGTCAACCCGTGCGATTCCCCTTCATCTGGGCAATCCAGCTGACTGTGCCAACTGAGTTGGTACAACACAGTCTCTGATCCCACAGATGGCTGCCTCCATGTGCTACCATATGCGCCACATATGTAGCCTACATGGTCAAGCTGACCCGACCTACTCCCTGGACCACCACGTGCTATGCTGAGCAACGAGAAGCGATAAATCCCTTCTCTGTAACACGCAGGTGTAATCCCGCACCGTCTGAAGATAGATGGATGTGCCCACTGAGTGGGTACAACACGGCTCCAACGATAATCAGAACAGTGAGGTTTCGCGTCAGAAGGCTTACGAGCTTGATATTTTAGCATTGGATTTTAACGGTCTTTTATCTTCTTGACTATCATGCAATTCCTATGGTGATAGCAGAAGATAAACTCATGCAATTCTAATTATAAAAGCAATAAATAGAAAGCATGCTGATCTTATGTGGTAAAAGCCCATTAAGCCTAAGTTAGACCTTAAATTAAACTTAAGTCTTCAACTTGCTTTTCTTCATGGGTCTTTTGCTGCTCATCTGGCCCAAACCAGGGCCCAAGCGCCATCTGCAGCTCAGGTGCGCCTACCAGGGAAAATGCGCCTGGTCCCAGAGTCGAACCCTGGACCTCCCACCTGGTCAAGCCTCAAGCTGCATGCGCCTCTGCCAAGTGTGCTCTGTGCTCTTGTCTGATTAATTTACAAATTAATCTATCTAGACAAGATTGACTCGCAGGTCAATTACATTTTATAAATTAAATGCAATGTGATGCGCAGATCACAATATAAATTAATTTACAAGTTTTAACCAGGCTCGCAGGCCCCAGCACAGCACACATTAATTAGGCGTCCCACATAAGATTAAATAAACAAGCATATGCTTACAATCAACATGTGATCCATTCATGAAAATAAAATTTTCAAAAAACCCATTGGCATCAATTTTATTTTCCTTATGTGCCCTACTACCTTACAACGGTCCATTAATAGGGATCCACTCATCAGACCTAGTCAGATCCACTGCCCTTGCATGCACCAAGTCCTAACTGACTTGAGTTGACCCAGTGGTCAACTATGCATGCGCTAGGGCTGAACAACCTACATGAGTTTTGGCAAGCGGGTGTGACCCCGGGCCTAACTCATGCGTGTTCACTAGTTGTCTCAACCAGACCTCGCTACACGCCTTTGATGCAGTCGACCTATAGCCACCTTATGCTTGCGCATAGGTGCCATCTGGTCGACCCATCTAGGCTGTCAGATGGTCTGATCAGACTAGTTGGATCTTAACTAGAGATGACTTCAACCCTACTAACCCGTCTAAGGACTTATAGCAGGCGCCATTTAGATCTAAGGTGAGTCGCGCAAGTAAAGAAGTTTTTGAGAAAAACTAAATGTATGCGCCAACTAGATACATGCGCTAATGATAAAAAATCATACTTCATGTAGTTTTCGCATGAATAACTTTCGCATGTAGTTTAGATCTAAGGTGTTGCGCAAACATGGATCACTAAAGTTAAGCAATCATACAAACATGCATATAACCGGCTCTGATACCAATTGTAGGTCCCCAGAAGGGGGCGAAACCCTAAAGCATGGCGCGTATAAAATTTTTAAGCAGCGGAAGAGGGTTTCTAGGGGATCGGATTCATGCATAACATATGATCAACTTGTTAAACCGATTGCAAACATAGAAGATGTCATACCGATGCCATTTCTAGATGGCGACTTGGAAGCAGAGAGCGATAGGGATCTCCTCCAAAGGATGCGCACACAAGATGAAGAAGTCGCCTACTCCGATGGTGCTCCTTGTGCTAGCAAGGTTCCAAGAGGTCCTTGTCGTATGGAAGGGAAGAGAGAACCTTTTCTTTGCTTGGCGATTTGCTTCTTGTCGTCAACCCCAAAAACACTCGAATGAGAGAGCCACGCAAGGAAGGAGCGACAATAGGCGTGAAGAGAAGCTATCGTGAGGCGTGGTCACGATTTGGAAACATGGTTTCCAAAAATAGTAAACCACTCTCTTCATGCGACCATGGGATTACCCCAAGCGCATACTCCTCTCCACTTGAACCATGCGCTCACTTGATGAGCTGGTTCAATTTCAGTTTGGTCCAAGACCAATTAACCCAAGCGATTTGGTCTAGATCACAATTAAACCCTAAGGCTCCAGATCCAACCGTTCATCTCTTGATGCTCCTGATCTCACCGATCTAGCATCCATTCTCTCGATCGAAGCTTACCGATCTCAAGCCCTAATCAATCAAACATGATCAGACCAGATCTCACTTACAATCAGAGACTAAATCCCTTTAAACTGAACCCAAACAATTCAGTCCATACGATCTGACTTAAGTAAGCCATATCATCAAATTGTGCGACCCTGAGGGTTTTCTTTAAATGTCGGTAACGATAACTCACGTTATCACGATCAGTGAGGGGTATCTAGCAACACATCACTGTCTCCCGATATAAAGAAAAGAGTCTTCCAAGACTACACCCAAACCACAGCACAAGTGTGAATCCACTTCACAAGGCATGCAAGTTTCCTTTGCCACTGGATGTTCTTATTGGACAAGCGTGTCAAGCTTGTAGCTCCAATATGATGAGCATGATTAGATCAGATGATCATAGTCACCTGGGTATGGCCATACACTTTCTCAATCATCTCATCCAGGGGGGCCCCTTTAGAACATCACACTCCAATCAAGGAGACGGCAATCCTATATCTATCACTAGCGCCCTAACATGACTCAAGTTCACCATCCAAGATAGTCTATAACCATTATGTTTCAAATGATATTGAACTACCTCAAAACAATGACAATCATCATTTAGAAACACAAGTGATCTCAAGTCAGAGGAAATGTGCCACTTGTTGCAATCAAGGATTATTCACATTGTGACAAGCAATTGAATATCCTAGTAGGGTCTGTCCAGTACATCCAATGTACCCATGAGTCTACATCTTATTCCATGCTCGAAGCATCCTATAAGATTAGAACACATATTAGTCTCAATCATATCAAGGCTGTCTCATGTTCGCCAAGGTATATCGACTAAGGACTTTACTGCATGTCAGCCCAGCTGAACAGCATTGAGACATTATTCAGAAGTATATGTATTGCAGCAGATAATATAACAAACTGAATAACAACCATTGCCTTTATAAACATAAGAGTTTATACATGATACTGTTACAATCCCAAGGCCTCAAACATTAGCCTTAAGGGCATACCCCAACAACCAACATGATCAATATAACCCAGGATGGACAAATCACCCCAACTTATCATGGAAAAACAACCAAGGGGCGCATGTAGATTCTAGACCATCCTCATATTTCCAACCTAGGAACACCTACCCAAATCCACCACCACCTAAATCTAGTTTAGATATAATGTTTGAAAAGTTCATGAAACACAATGAAGATATAAATGAGACCCTTAAGCAAATAAATTATAGGCTGGATAATGAAATGTTAGAAACCTAGAAAGCACAACAAGGTAGTTTACCTGATTTTGATTTGGAAATTGAGGAAATTGATTTAGAAAAGTCTGCCTCTAATTTGATGATAATTCTGAAAGTGATTCTTTTGATGATAAATTGTTTGTGATTAAATCTAATGAAGGGTATGAGGGACTTGAAAAAGTTTTCTAAAATTATAAACATTAATGAATCTCACTCTGATGTTTTACCCATATCTACGATTCACTCTTCTAATTCATTCTTTGAAATATCTATAGGGAAACATGAAGAATTATGTGTTGTTGAGGAACCTAATGTGGGACATAAATATTATCTAGACGATCTAATGCATGAATCTTTAGATTGAAGTCCAACTCTCATTGCAATTGTAGATATAAATTTGAAGAAAGGAGTAATGATTTTGCTTTTTAACAAATATTGGAAGATCATAAAATATTCTTTGTATGAAAATAAAAATTTTGACTTTAATTTTTGTATACTTGAGAAAGCCACTGCGATTGTGTTTTGCATGAAATTTTGGATGTTTGATTTATTGGCTAAGCTTTTAGGATAGCGGAATGACAAAAAGTTTATGCTATTTACTACGGTAGTGATCCACCTACTTCGCCATGATATTGCAGACTTGGTTAAGCTAATGACCTAAAAATTAGCACTTCTTGTGATGTAACCCTTGCACTATTTTTGTTCTTTATCCTATTTTTGTATCTTTTATTTTTGTCATGATTTACACTCTTATTTGAGCGATTTTCAGAGATTCATATAGTTACAGCTTTGTGATCACAATCATGACCCTGTAACCTTTCTTTTCCATTTTTCTAATAGTCCCAATCTCCCCACAAGCACCCTCGTGAGACCTCTAGTGACATCTCTGATTACCCTTTTGGAAGAAGACATTTTTTGCTAAGGTAAGACACAATTTTTGGGTTGAGCCTTATGTATCTAGGAGATGTGCAGATGGAGTTTTCAAAAGGTGAATCTTTGAAGAGGAGATATCCGATATACTTTTTCATAATCTCGCCTCTTCCTAAGGTGGTCATGTGATGCGTTGCATTTACATCATATTTTTGCCTGTGTTTTATATGATATTTAGGTTTAATTTCATGATTTTATACCAAATTTTAGTTTTTTTTTACTTCACTTTTCTTGGTTTTTGTGAAAATGCAAGTAAAATGGCATAAAATTGATGGATTTCATGAGTTTAAAAGCCATAGCATGACTCCCGAGGAAACTATGAGGTCGCACGTCAACTTTGGGGCGAAAAAAATGACACACGCGTCTTTCACGGCCGCAGCCGTGAGTTTTTCCGCCAGCAGTGAGTTTCACATTCGAAGGGTGAAAATGAAGCTAAGTAAAAAAAGTTCACATAAACTTTCACGGGTAAGGCCGTGAATCCTTCACTGGCCGTGAATCTTTCTGTGCATACAGGACTTTATTCACAGAAACATTTACGGCCGCAACCGTAAACTGTTTACAGGCCGTGAGTTTTTTCACCCTTTCGAGTTTTTCACTTGATTCGACTCCAAATCAAACCAGAATTGAACCAAACTATCTAGAATTCTTCCTTTATGGGTTTCGAACTGATTAAACTATAAAAGGAGGGATTTTTGGAGGGCAAAGGGGGACTTTTTTGGATGAACACAATCAGAGGCAGTGGCCAGGGCGAAAACTCTGTTCCAGGGCAAAATTCCAGCAAGAATTCATGCAAAAGAGAGAATTGATCACTTCATCTTCGTTTCTAGACCGAGCGGAAGCTTTTCCATTTACTTTCTTAGTGAATTTGTGTATTTTTGATAGGATTCATTGCAAGTTTTATTCATACACATGCTATTACCTTTATCATGAGCGAGTAAAACTTTATTTTGGGATTTGGGATGTAGCCCACTGACATTTATGGATTAAAGTCTATAATTTCATTATTTGTTAAGATACTTTATAGCATTGATTTGATTGGAAGTGTGTTATTTAGATGATTTTTCTTTGAAGACTAAAATGCTTTCTTTTGCAGAATCTCACTATCAGATCAAGGATGAGGGAAGCATGGCCTATGGTACTAACACTCCAGAAGTTGACAAGAATCCCTTTGAAGAATATTTGAAGCATGAAAAAGACAAAGGGAAAAGGGATGGAACATGAGCACAATCACGAATTTCTAATTTAAGCCCACAAGTTGATTTAAGGTGTGGAGATGAAAATTTTCATATTTTTCATTACGCCTCGGACCCACCAGAACTTCAATAAACTCTGTTATGGTCGAGCTAATGACCTTAAACAAGCGCTTTTTGGGAGGCAATCCAAAATTTTTGAATTTTATTCATCTTAGTGTTTTCAGTTTTAGTTTATAATTTTCTTATATTTTTCTAGAGGTTTTTAATAGCATGATTTGATGAACTTTTCTATATGAAAAATCTTCTAAATCTATTGTTTTACATGCAGGAATTTTGTGGAAATATTTTGGAGATTTTTTTGTCAAAGAACGGAGTCTTGGCGCAACTTTCATGGTCACGGCCGTGAGTCATTTATGGGCTATGAATTTTATTTGTAAAGGGCTAAGTCACAGACGTAATTATAGCCGATGCCATAAATTACTCACGGACCATGAGTTCTATAGTTTTGAACTTATTGGGCGAAACTAGGGTTTACGTGCATGCTTGTTAAATGCCGATTCTCGATGATTTCTTCCACCATAGGCGATGAAATACTTCCGCTGACCTTCCTCCACCACCAGCGATTGTTTTCCGGTAATCTTTCATCGGATTCCAGTTGGATTTTGTGAAGAAGCGCCGCCTATTTGCAAGGACGAAAGTTTCGCCGCCGAATGCAGATTTCAGCCCGATTTCTTTCAGATTTGTGAGAATCCTTCGCATAACTGTTACCTCTGATTTCTATACTGGATTTGTGAAGTTTCAAGCATAGATTTGGAGTTAGTTACATAGATTTTTGGATTGATTTTTGTAAAACCTATATGGGCGATTTTCACGGTTACTGTAACATTCATGACTTTTAGTTGAAATTAGCATATTGTGTCGATTATTACTAAGATCTATGGCGCCAAGGAGATTTGTGAGGATTAGACCCCATGGGGTGGTGATGAAGAGTAGATATATTGGACCCGCCCCACAGTTCATATATAGGATGCTATCTAGAGTCTTACCATATACTTTTGAGTGGATCGTCTATGATGACTCGGAGCCTGAGACTCAGACGCAGAGATCAGAGGCTCCGAGTACACCTACAGTTCCGAGCACACCTACGGCTCCTAGCACCTGATAGACTACGTCTGAGCCAGTCAGTTCTCTAGAGTTGGAGATTATTTCTAAGAGGCATGCTGATAGGCCAGAGAGTGGAGATAAGAGGATCGCTAGACGGTATGCTAGGAAGCGTACCGGTCGCTCTACTTCTGCTTGGGGGAGGAGAGTTGCTCCACGATTATCACCTATACCAGAGACTACAGAGACACCTGTGGCACCCCAGTGCCAGCTCTAGTGACTGTTGAGATGGAGCAACTGACAAGTAGCAGACTATAGAGACTCAGGTAAATCGAAAGGAGGCTACTTCCTCTGAGCCTCCTTCTGATTTACTAGAGTCTGTTGTTCCTGCTGATACAAAGTCCATGGAGGTAGAGGATGTTGTACCAGATTCAATACAGATTGTAGAGATTCGTTCTCTATCTTCAGTTCAGGGTGACTTACTTGTCCCTGAGGCTAGCACACCAGAATTACCAGATGATGAGAAGGGATCTCTAGAGATTTTCGCCCACTTACCAGAGATTTCCGTGGATATTTCTGAGCTACATTCATCACTGTCAGTTGCACCAAAGCCATCTATGGCTCCTGAGACAGCACCTTTAGCACCAGAGATATCGCACATACCTGAGGTGCCTGCCTCAGCTTCAGTGCTACCAGCCCACTCTCCGGAGATATGTTTACCATCACCTGAGTTATCTCCAGAGTAGCCACCACCCACATCACCAGAGCCACCATCTCAAGAGCCGTCTCCTCTAGTGCCAGGGCCTGCTATTGTTGAGAGGAGACGAGCAAGATCATTACCTCCTGTCCTAGCTCCTTATCCACAACAGATCAGATATAGGAGTAGGGACTAGAAGAGGAGATATAGAGACATAGTAGCTCGAGGGGTCCTTAGCACCCAATATTGGGATGACTAAACATGGTAGACCCTAGGATTGTTTGATGACATCTAGTGGATGTTCTCGAACATAGGGTGGCAGGACTTTTATCAGCAGAGGCATCCCATATATATTCAGCTCACCCTAGAGTTTTTTAGTTCTATCCAGATTACTTTGCATAATTACGATGACAGAGATCCAGGATGTATGGCCTTCTGGTTGGGGCACCAGGATCATGTTCTCACTCAAGACCAGATTAGTCATATATTTGGATGCCCCATAGGAGGTACTAGACATCACCCCCGTGAGTACACCGATAGGACTTTCTGGCAACAGATATTAGGATAGGGAGGATTTGATCTGAGGACCTCTAGAGCTACGCGTCTGTCTATCCCAGCACTTAGATACGTACATGGGGTACTTGCACACACCATATTTGGGCGAGCAGAGAGCGATGGGATAGTCAGAGCTTCACAGCTATTTTTCTTATAGACAATGTTGACTGGATTCCGCGCCAGCACCCTATTTTACCTTGAGAAGCAGATGCATAAGGTAGCTAGGGCGCAGAGAGGAGTTCTTGTGATGGGTGATCTAATTACCACCATTGCCCTTCTCCTTGGTATTGACCCTTCAGGGTTGAACAAGGCTAAGGGCAATCCGAGATTGGATATGGATGCCTGCATAGCCATTAAGATGATCAGGAGGATTGGGAGCTCGTATCATCTTATGCTAAAGCACAGAGATATTACTATGAGGCTGCTGAACATGAATTCGTTTTCAGCAGAACTGGATCGTGGATCCCACACGAGGTGGGGGAGGTCCTAAAGAAGCAGCCTCACTTCCTTCGTCACCACTGAGGATTTCCGAGCCTACTCCTCCTGTCGAGCCATCCACCTCTGCTAGGCTGTCTACATCTGCTGGACCACCCACATCAATACCATCAGATCCATCCTTGGAGCAGATACGAGCTAAGTAGCAGAGGATGCACAATGACATATCGCGCTTGGAGTAGGGACAGACGAGGACGCTTGAGTCACAGCGCGATTGAGGAGTTATTACGGCGACGTCTCCCTTCTCCATCGTCACAACATACTAGGGACAACGAGGAGAAAGACTCTGAGGACATAGAGACAGATTGAGGATTTTTGTGAGTATCCCTACTATTTTATTTATTTTTATGCATTAAGTATTATCATTCGATACTTTCTAGTGATATCTCACATGTATCTTCCTTGTGAGCAGGATTTCATAGAGTTGGTGCTGATGTAGCGCACACATATTCTTTTATGTTTTATTTGTGGGTGTGCGTTGTATTTTACTATTCTAGATGTATATTTTTGGATTTACACTTAATATTGGATATTTGAGCTGATATTGTATATACATGATGGTATTAGACTTTTAGGTGCGATACATGGTTAGGTTGCTATGGTATTGTATATATTTGTTGCCTATCATGTATCTGTGATGTTCTATGATATTTGTGATGCTAGGCTGATGATTTGGTTGATTTTTGATATAAGTGTTGATATTTAAAGTGAATAGTATTTTTGAAACAGTACATGAGATTTAGATGATGAAACGTGATGGTATTTGATGTTTGAGACTTATTTACCATGTAAAATGCTGATATCTTTGATGTAATACAGTTTTCGGATTTTTCTGAGTCACGTTTGCATATATAGATATATCTGTGCAGGGTTTCGCTCACATTTTAAAGGGAACTCTTGCAAAATTTTTTCTAAAATCTATCATTTATTGATTTGATGTTTATGCATATGCAACAATTTAAGTCTAGGGTTTCCCCATGTATTTTGTTTATCTTTGAGCTTTATAGGTGTGTATTTTGAATGTTTATGATTTTTAAGGGTAATCAAATTTGTTTTATCCTTAATTTTAAACTTAGGAAACACCTTAAGTGATTGATTTGATGACTTAGAGAATTTTTGAAATTTCATGTAGACTTAAATTGTTGAGTAAATTCAATTCTGGTATTGATAAAATGCATATATGAATTGTTATATGTTCTTTGACACGTGCATAGTATCTTCATACTTGAAGTATTAATTTATCTATTTCTGCTTGATAGGAATTTATATGAATAGAAAATTGGTGATATTTTTTTAATCTGAGATTTGCTCCAACTCCTCTGGTTGAGTGATCTAAGGTTATGAGTTATATTATACCACAAGTTGGTATACTTTAAGTCTGTTGTGATCAAGTATCGATAACGATTTAAATACTATGCCAGTAACCGGCTTTCTCCATTTATTTTTTTTTAAAAAGAGGAGAATAAAAGTATAGAAAAAGAGAAAGCTGTAGATTACGTGGACAACTCCGCTGACCTCATGATTGAGACTATGAGTTAAATTATAATACTATGCGGTATACTTTAAACAATATTATGATGCTAACAGGAAAGGGCACATAACCGTTTAAAGACCAAATTGCTCTAAAAATTTCATACCTTTAACATCACTAAGATTCTTAAAATAAATTTCTGTCTATTGAGTAAGATAGATTTATTAAGCTGAAAGTATTTGATATTTAGTGTGTGAAAAATGAATACTATGACATAAGTTATAAAATTTATCTTTCTTGAATTGTAACCTCTCGGGTATTTATCTCTATTATCATTTTTCTTAAATTACTTGAGTCTTGAAAGGTTGATTGCTTAAATTGTGGACTAAGGATGTTATTAGGGGCAAAAACAGTTGAGAAATCCATATCTTTACATTCTCTATACACATCCGAATATTGCTTGAGGACAAGCAAGGCTTTAAGTCAAGGGTATTCTTATGCGTTGCATTTACATTATGTTTTTGCCTGTGTTTAATATGATATGTAGGCTTAATTTCATGATTTTATACCAAATTTTAGTATTTTTACTTCACTTAGTATGAAATTTTCACTTTTCTTGGTTTTTGTGAAAATGTAGGTAAAATGGCATAAAATTGATGGATTTCATGAGTTTTGAAGCCACAGAATGATTCTTGAGAAAATTACGACATTGCACGTCAAATTTGGGGCGAAAACAATAACAAGCGCAACTTTCACGACCGTAGCCGTGAGTTTTAAAGCTGGCCATGAGTTTTGCATTCGAAGGGTGAAAATGCGGATAGGTAAAAAAGTTCACAGAAACTTTCACCGGTAAGGCTGTGAATCCTTCATTGGCCATGAATCTTTCTGTGTACATAGGACTTTATTCACATAAACATTTACGGCCGTAGCCGTAAACTATTTACTAGCTGTGAGTTTTTCCGCCCTTTCGAGTTTTTCACTCGATTCGACTCCGAATCGAACTAGAATTGAACCAAACTTTCGAAAATTCTTCCTTGATAGGTTCCGAACCGATTAAACTATAAAAGGAGAGATTTTTAGAGGGCAAAGGGGGACTTTTTCAGAGGAACACAATTAGAGGCGGTGGCTAGGGTGAAAACTCGGCTTCAGGGCAAAATTCCGGTGAGAATTCATGCAAAAAAGAGAATTGATCACTTCATCTTCATCTATAGACCAAGGGTAAGCTTTTCCATTTACTTTTTTTTAGTTAATTCATGTATTTTTGATAGGATTCAATGCAAGTTTTATTCATACACATGCTTGTAACATTTATCATGAGCGAGTAAAACTTTATTTCCGGATTTGAGATGTAGACAACTGACATTTATGGATTAATGTCTATAATTTCATTCATTGTTAAGATACTTTATAGCATTGATTTGATTAGAAGTGTGTTATTTATGTGATTTACTTTAGCCAAGTATAGTTGCATCTTAGACATTGCGAGAAGGACTGGGAGGTGAATCGCAACGTCGGAAACATTATATTCAAACTTGAGAATCCAATCACGAGAGTAGCTTGGATTCGTTTGAAGGATTTCTAAGATTTTTCATAGAACTTAATGGGTCTAGTTACGTTAACTGTCGCGAGAGTAGGAAGTTAGCGTAGCTAGATACCGAATTACGCTTCGGGAGGAGGTAATCTGTACTTTAGGAAAAGCCCCTTTCATGACCATAATTTTTTGTTCAAGGAATTACCTTTATCAAGTTCATAATTGTCAGTGTGGTGAAACCCCGAGTTCCAACCTTTTAAAACATGATTTTTCCAAGAACATTACCTCTGTTGCTTTTCGTAATTAGGAGTTCACACAAAAATCACAATTTGATTAGCCTAGATTTAAAAAAGTCGTATAATCGGTACTTGACCGCTAGATCCTCGCTGGGAACGATATTTATTTTAATACTTCGATAAATCCATGCACTTGTGGACGCATCAACACGCCAACACTCAGAAGATTACATTCAAAGTCTTACTGTCATAATGTTTTATATGTGCGATCATATGGACTGGATTCAAGAGCATATTGCTAAGCGCCATACCCCAAACAATGATGATGACATCGACTGAGATTGCTATATGATAGTTGGGTGAGCACGACTGATTTTTACTTTTTGATATTTATTTGTGTCATTTGCTCACTACTTTTTCGATGGGGTTGTATGAATTTATTGCTACCTTGATGTGTGGAATTTTCTAATGCATAACTTAATTTGATGCGATGAGATGTGTGTAACTTGAATGTTTTGTTATTTTGATTGACATGAGCTTGTTCGCTTTGATAACGTGATTGGACATGATGCATGTGATTGATCTGATGGTCTAGAAATTTCTAGAATTACTTGTGGGATAGGATTTCTAAGTAAATTTGGTTCTGGTATGGATAAAATTTTTATCAGAAATGTTATCCATTCTTGTGATAAAAGTTGAATGATGGTTATTTGATTTTTATTTTTCTAAAGCTTACTTGATGGAAGAATTTTCCATGAAAAGAAACTAGGTGGTATCTATAAGAGACTTGCTCCAACTCCTCTAGTATAATGGACTGAAGTCATTAGTTATATTATACCGTTCTAGTACACTTTAAACCTGTTTCGATCAAGTAATGGAGGAAAATTTATAAAAAGGTGCTTAACCCTCATGTAAAAAGATCAATAACGATTTAAGTACCATGCCCATAGTTGGCTCTCTCCAAAACTAAAGGGGAAGGAAAAGAAAAAGCGAGGATGTATGTTAAGTGGACAACTCCACTAACTTCTTATGATTATTACAACGAGTTCCATTATACAACTTTGTAGTGTACTTTAAACAATGTTATTGTGTTGACAGAAAACGGGCTAATAACCGTTTAAAGACCAGTTTTCTTTAAAAGTCGCTATATAGATTATCACCTAGGATTGATAAGTGAAGATTTTGCCTAAAGTTAAATTTAGATCTATTAAATGAAAGTATGAAATTGTTTAGCAAGTTGAACCTGGATGTTATTACATGAATTATAAAGATTTTATTTATCTTGGTCTATAACATCTTGAAGATTTCTTTGCTAATAGGTTCTCACTTAAATTTCATATTCCTGAAAATCATTGCATATATAAAGGATTTATTAAATGTTGGGATAGAACAAGCAAAAGTCATTTAGTCCTTACATTCACTCTACACACTTCAATTCATATTTTGTCTTGCTTGAGGACATGCAAAGGTTTGAGCCATATGCATTTTAATGACTAAAAAAGTTATAGTAATTTTATATACTTAATTTGTATTTTTTAGTCAAATTTATCATACTTTTTCATATTTTTAAATTAAATTTGGTCGATTGCTTTAGAATCTACAGCTCCTCTTGTTTTTTTATTTTTCAGGTAAAATAAGCTTATTTTCATGGATTTTAGAGACTAAAAGGGCAGAAGATAGAATCAGGAGGAAATTTGGAGCTCAAGGGGCAAATTTTGAAAAATTTTCTATCATAACCCTTAAACGAAATGAACTGCGGGCATCATAGGGGTGTGATTATGATATTTAGGGGAAATTCGATGATACTAGCCCGAGTCTTCCGACATCCCAAAAATCTAAATTTTTTCGATGCCAAATTAGAAGAATCCGATGCACGATCGAAAAACTAAAAGTATAGAACTAATTATAAAGCATTAGGGGTGTGCAAAAAAACCGGCCGAACCGTTGAACCGCGGTTAACCGGTCGAACCGAACCGATCTGGCGGTTAACCGAACCGACGGTTCTTTGATCGGTCGGTTTTTTCCCAGATATAACGGTTCACGGTTCGGGACTTCGCCGAACCGCGGTTAACAGAACCGAACCGTACATATAATATTTATATATATAATATTTATTTATATATATAAATAAATATTTTATATAAAAATCAAACCGGTTAACCATCGATACCAATGGTTAACCGTCGAAAACCAACACTTAACCGCAGAAAACCAACGGTTAACCGTCGTAATCTAACGGTTAACCGAGAATATTTATATTTTTTTATCTTAAATTATTATATAATTTTAAATATTTTTTTAAAAAATAAATAATACGATTAACCATCGGTTTTCGGTTAACCGAACCGAAAAATCGGTTAACCGTTGACCGGTTAACCGGGTCAACGGTTCGGGAACGGTTTTCAAATTTCCTGAACCGTTTGATTCGGTTCGGGACGAAAATTTACTGCACGGTTCGGTTAACCGAACCGTGCACACCCCTATAAAGCATAAGGAGAGGATTTGATCAAATATCGTGAGCTCTCATGGAGAAACAAGGGAGAAAACCTAGCAGTGGCGGCTGCTAGGTTTTTTCTATTCTCAATTGGGCTTAATGATTACCTTTTGCCACAAAATATTGAGGCAAGCTGCGCCTAAGGGAGGAGAAGAAACACACCAAATTTCAGAGCGAAAGGAGTACAAATGGGAGAGAAATTAAAAGAGGCGTTGCTAGGATTTGTTCTCTCGCCGAGAGGCATACAGGGCATATCTAGTGACAAAACTTAATGGAAAATTGTTGGGAAACCCCGGGGACATTTTACAATTTTCAGAGTTATGGACATACATTTTTCGCAGCGGAAGAATGTCCCCGAAACAGGCCAGTCCCAAAAACCCAGTGAAGATCGCAAGCAAGGGAGTCGACACGATGAGTTAGGAAATACCTTAAGAGCAATGTAGAGCGATGCCGATGTAGGCGCCCAAGTGTGCGCCCTCTGCAGTCTCACACACACGGATCTCTTGAGTTCTCTTCTCCCACGCCCGGTGCTAGCCTCGGGAAGAAGATCCAAGCCTTAGTTCTCTTCTTGAATGCTTGCGCCACCTCCAAGGTAGAAGCGCCAATTGAAGAAGAAGAGAGGAGAAGGGAGAATGCCGCCAAGCCTTTCCTTCTCTTGCGCCAAGGAGGAAGAAGGGAAGAAACTCGCGGTTATGGAAGAAGATGCGCCCTTGTCCCAAGCCTTTCGCCCCTCCTCTTGTGTTCACGCCTTCAAGGATTGATTACCCACAAGAGGGGGCGACTAGGGTCATATTTATAGGGCAAGAGGCGGTTAGGGTAATGGCTAGGATCCTGACAAGTGTAGGGCTAGGATGAGGAGGTTTGAGATAAGGAAAGTCTCTAAGACATTTCCATAATTCTCATTCAACCTTACCTTTTGTTCCCACACCTTTCCTTGTGCTCCAAGGCCTTGCCTTGCGTCTCAAGCAATGCCATAGAGGCATGCATTCCATCCTAGGAAGAGAGGGGGAGGCGTCCTTTACTTCCATAATGAAGCAAAGGCGCCAACATGACCCCATTATGCCCCTAGGCGCCTAATGGTTCATGTTTCTCCCCATTATACCCTTTTAGCCTCTCATCTCTTCATGAGAACTTGTTATTGGGCCTCATTGGATAATGAGCTAGCCCAAACATCATTGCATAGGTTGATTAAGCACTTGGATCCAATCCAATGCAACCCTAATCCAAATGTGACCAACCATGGTCAAATACGGGTCAACCTGCCAAAAATGAAGTTTGGCTCCAATAACATTCTTCCATCTCATCAGGCCTATTGGCGCTGATGAATTCTCCCAATTAGATCCGAGTTATCCAATAACTCGATCATAAGGCTTCCCGATCAATACGAGAACTCAAGTATCAAGGTGTGCGACCCTGTAGGTTCTTCTGACGCTGGCAGTGCTGACCAGAGGTCATCACAAGCAGTGAGTGGCACCTAGCAGTGCATCGCTACTACCCAGGTCATTGGAATGGATATCGACATCGACATCCCCATCATCGCAACTAGGTACAGATGCATTACAGTCTCTTTGCCGAACTGATATCCGATTGGACAAGTGTGTCACCACTTGTTTTCATCCAATCACATGGCTATGACTAAAACAGGTTCTCACCTGGGTATGGCCATACACTCTCAGTCATAGAACCATAAAGGAGCTCCATGGATATCATACTTCCTTAGGGAAGGGGCAAATCCTATGTCTGTCCATTGATCTTCTCATAAGGGTCGTGACATGCTCAATAACAACCGTTATGACCTCCCAGCTACGGCAAGGTGTTAGGTTGTATCAAAGCAAGTCCCTAATCATATAGAATGATCAATGACCTCAAGCCAAGGGATCAATGCATCTCCTGTCACTTATGAGGATAACTCATGACACCAAGTCATAGCCTCATAGCGGGTCTATCCAGTATATCCCCAATGATATACCCATGTGTCTACGTTAGCACCACGTGCCTAACCAGCCCACATACCAGTCTCATAAGTACCATAGCTGTCCCATATCCACTAAGGTACATCGACTGGGGATTATAATTGTAGCACAGATCCAATCTGTCTCCAGGGACATTATCATGTAAGTACACAATCGCAGGTGTAGTCAAACAATGATAACGACAATGCCAGAATGATATATTAATATCAGTGTCAAGTAGTACATAAGTTGACCAAAACTAGGTCCTAGGACATATACACCAACAATCTCCCACTTGCACTAAGACCTAGAAGTTGAGGAATCTCAACCCCATATCTCTAGCGTGACCATCATGCTTCTGCTGCGCCAAAGCCTTGGTCAATGGGTCTGCCAGATTGTTCTCTGTGTCTACTCTGCTAATCTTGACATCACCTCTGTCAATGATCTCTCTGATCAGGTGAAATCTTCTAAGTATGTGTTTGGATCTTTGATGAGACCATGGTTCCTTGGCTTGTGCAATTGCTCCATTGTTGTCACAGTAGAGTTCAATGGGATCTATTGCATTAGGTACCACTTGAAGATCACATAAGAACTTCCTTATCCAAACAGCTTCCTTGGCTGCCGCAGAAGCAGCCACATACTCAGCTTCGGTTGTAGAATCTGCTATGGTGGATTGCTTGAAGCTCTTCCAACATACGGCGCCTCCATTTATCTTGAACACATAGCCGGCCTGCTATCTAAAGTCGTCAGGGTCAGACTGGAACGATGCGTCAGTATAGCCCTGCATACTGAGCTCTTCCTGTCCCCCATAGACCAAGAACAAATCCTTAGTTCTTATCAGATACTTTAGGATGTTCTTTACAGCCACCCAGTGCTATAGACCTGGATTGGATTGGTATCGGCTGGTTATGCTCACAGCATATGCCACATCTGGTCTAGTACATAACATTGCATACATGATCGATCCTACTGCCGAAGCATAAGGAATTCGACTCATGTCATCCCTCTCAGCCTGTGTTGTAGGACACTGGCTCTTTGAGAGAGTAAGGCCATGTCTCACTGGAAGGTATCCTTTCTTGGATTGCTCCATGTAGAACCTCTCCAGTACCTTATCAATGTAAGTACTTTGACTAAGGGCCAAGAGCCTCTTGGATCTATCCCGGTAGATCCTCACGCCTAGAATATAGGCGGCCTCCCCTAAGTCTTTCATCTCGAAACACTTCCCCAACCATGTCTTCACAGCTTGAAGACTAGGGATGTCGTTTCCGATGAGCAGTATCTCATCAACATACAAGACCAGAAAAATCACCAAGTTCCCACTGAATTTTCTGTATACACAGGCGTCATCTTCGCTTTTGATAAAGCCATAATCTCTCACGGCCTCATCAAATCGAAGATTCCAACTTCGAGATGCTTGCTTTAATCCATAAATGGACCTCTTTAGCCTACAGACCTTATTAGCCTCTGTAGGATGGATGAAGCCATCAGGTTGTGTCATATACACATCCTCAGTCAGCTTCCCGTTAAGGAACGCTATTTTCACATCCATCTGCCATATCTCATAGTCATGATATGCAGCTATAGCAAGTAGAATCCGAATGGATTTAATCATGGCAACTGGCGAGAAGGTTTCATCATAGTCCACCCCGTGGACTTGTTTAAATCCTTTAGCCATTAGTCTACCCTTATAGGTAACTATTTTGCCATCCATGTCTGTCTTTTTCTTGAAGACCCATTTACACCCTATGGGTTTTACCCCATCAGGCAGCTCAACCAAATCCCAGACTTGGTTAGCCGACATGGAATCCATCTCAGATCTCATGGCGTCAAGCCATTTCTCGGAGTCCGGTCCACTGACCGCCTCATCATAGGTTCTAGGTTCATCCTCAATGATGAAGATCCCATCGTGTTGGGTCGGTAGCGACCCATACCTTTCAGGTGCACGACGAATTCTCCCAGACCTACGCGGGACCTGTGTCTGAGCCTCAGGTTGCCTAGCAACCGGTGCAGGTAGCTCAGATTCCATCTCTTTGTCTTGTGCTTGCACTTGGACCTCATCCAAGTCAAACTTCCTCCCACTAACTTCTTTCATAAGAAATTCTTTCTCTAGAAAGATAGCACCCCGAGCAACAAAAACTTTGTTCTCGGTTGGGACATAGAAGTAGTATCCTTTAGTTTCTTTAGGATACCCCACAAACACACACTTATCAGATCTAGGTTCTAGCTTGCTAGAATCCTGACGTTTGACATAAGCTTCACATCCCCAGATCCTGATAAATGTGAGATTAGGGCGTCTCCCACTCCATATCTCGTATGGTATTTTGGAGACACTCTTAGATGGAACATTATTCAGTATCAGAGAAGCTGTTTCTAGTGCATGCCCCCAGAATGATGAAGGTAGAGTTGCATGACTCATCATGGATCGAACCATATCCAATAAAGTTCGATTTCTCCTTTCAGACACACCATTCCATTGAGGTGTTCCAGGAGGAGTGAGTTGGGATATGATCCCACACTCTCTCATATAGTCAAAGAACTCTCCACTCAGGTATTCTCCACCTCGATCTGATCGAAGAGCTTTAATGGATCTTCCAAGCTGGTTCTCTACTTCATTCTTGAACTCCTTGAATTTCTCAAAGGATTCAGATTTATGTCTCATTAAGTAGACATAACCATACCTACTGAAGTCATCAGTGAAGGTAATGAAGTAGTTGTACCCTCCTCTGGCTTGTTTATTGAAGGGCCCACACACATCAGTATGTATGAGATCCAATAAACCTTCTGCCCTCTCACCAATCTTGGTGAAGGGCGCCTTTGTCATCTTCCCTAATAAACAAGGTTCACAAGTATCAAATTCCTCCAAGGAACTTGAATCTAACAATCCATTTGCATGGAGTTGTTGGATGCGATTCTTGTTTATATGGGCTAATCGACAGTGCCATAGGAAAGCACCAACTGAACCACTCAGTTTGGTCCTTTTATTGCTTATGTTACAAACAGAACTTTCCATATCCAAGATATACAGACCATTGCATAAAGTACCCTTCCCATAGAACATATTTGCAAATGAAAAAGAACAGGAGTTCTTATTTATTTCAAATTTAAATCCTTTCCTTGCCAAGCAAGGAATGGATACAATGTTCTTTGTTAGCGAAGGTACACAAAAGCAATTGTCTAGTTCTAATTGAAGTCCAGAAGGCAAGGAGAGAGTCAAAATGCCAACAGCAACAGCAGCAACCTGTGCCCCGTTTCCAACGCGTAGGTCAATCTCTCCAAGCCGCACCGATCTACTTTTCTTGAGCCCCTGCATATTTGTACAAATATGAGCTCCACATGCGGTATCCAATACCCATGACATAGAAGCAGAAAGGTTGACTTCTGTAACATAAATACCTGAGCATGAAGACGAAGCCTTGCCTCTCTTCTTCTCATTCTGAAGTCGTACTATGTCCTTTATCATGTGAGGTGATCCTCCACATGAGTAGCACTTATTATTCTTGACTCTTTCCATCTTTGTTTTCAATGTATTAGTTAAGCCTTTGGGCTCAACGCACTGAATGTTTACTTTGGGAGGGTTGAGCTCAACCAATGCATCAAAGAGCTGCCTTAGATTAGAAATAATTTCAGAGGCACTCTTAGATTCATATTGCCCTCTAAGCTCGGGCGACATGTTGGTTAGCATCAATTGTGCAACATCCGAAGTATCAGCTTGATGCTTATCATAAGCATCCTTCTCAGCCGCCGAGGCCAAGCATGGAAGTGGTTCAGGAATTGGCTTCTCAAGGACATATAGCTTCCTCTCGAGCTTGAGCACAATTCTCAAGTTCATATACCAATCCTTTAAGTTGGATCCAACCAACTTATCCCTTTCCAGGGTAGATCGCAGTGACCATCTGCCATTATTCACAGCCATTGTTCTACAACAACCAAGAAACAGCAGATTAGTACTACTTCGAGTCATTTAAACTGGACTTGTTTTAAATGACCATGGCTCCCACTATTTTAAATTCGAATTGACAACCCACAAAGTCAATCGGGAAGTTTAAGAGTGAGATGGGATCCTTATTTCACATGAGGCTTCGCGTCCCACGAGGGTGGGATGAGATGCACAAAGTAACCCATGTTTCCTAAGGTGGGCGCGCCGGCCGGTTGCTCCAAGCAACTCCCCTTGTTGAGACAGTCTGGGCATTTCATGTCCAGCGAGGGCTGGATACAACATGAAACCTTTACCTCTCAACGATGCCTCTAGACTTTCACCATGTGCCCAGCACATGTGAACTTCTAGTCAAGTCCATTCCTAACCGTTATGCCCAGGGCCAACGAGTTTCCTTGTGAAGGCACGCCCAGGTTAAAACTGGACTGGGGAAACCATTGCCACCACGCACTTTCTAAAGATAAGTGGGTGTGTCCCACGAGGGTGGGAAACAATTCACAACTCCACTGATCGATAGCTTAGTGAGGGCTACGCGTTAGAAGGCTACCAGACTTGATATTTTAATTGAGGGTTTTTTGTTTAAGGTCTCATCATCTCAGTTTTATCTTATGTCTATCATTACAGGCATGCAATCCTATAGTGATAACATAACGGTAAAACATTTCAGGCATGCTTCTGCAGATAATAATAAAAGCAGTAAAGGATGATGTGATCATATCCTATACAAGACATTGAACCAATCCATGCCATGAAATAGGTTCAACTCTTGTCCTAGAACTCAAGCCCCAAAAACTAGACCTAGCCTAACCGACCTCTAGCTTGAACTTCAAGGTTGGCTCCAAGGTCCTTCTCTCATGGTTTAGCTCTCAAACCGTAGAGGAATACTTTCGAAGTTCCCCATAGGTTCGGCCAATGCCATGGTCTTCCTCCAAGGAAGGTGCGCCACCATGCAAGGGGCCAAGACCTTTTGCGCCACCAAGCAACCAAGCACCAGCTTGCATGCGTCACCTTGCATGCTTGCGCCATCAAGCAAGATGCGAGCATCAAGGTCCAAGAAGGATGCGCCTAGCCCTTAATCTTCCTCATAATTTTTACAAAAATAATGAAAAAGATGGCACGCAGGCCGCACAAGGATACATCGCAGGCATGCAAAGGGGGGGGGGCTTGACTAATGATCACAACATCATGCACAATCAAGGTATTTACTCATGCAATTCTACATGCTCATGAAAAACATAAAATCTGAAATTTTACTTTTTCACAAAACCAATTTCTTTTTCTCATCTTCTTCTCTCAAGTCTTTTGGTTTATTGCGATTTATTTTTCATGATGATTTCAGAGATCCTTTCGGCTGGCAATTTTGTCAGATCAAGAGACTTGGCCAGTCCGAAGACACAATGCCCGTCCTACTTGACAAAATTACGTGCGCCTTTGATCTTTAAATCAAACAAGAAAAATAGTCCAAATATCCAAAAGAGATTGAGAGGATGATAGAAACAAGAAACCCTAATTTTTCTACTTTTAGAAAAATCGATTGCCATGCATCATGCTATTTACGAAAATAGAGATATGGCATGTGAGCATGGAAGAAAAGCATAAAACATCATTCGAGTCTTGCAAGTCGCTCTGATACCACTGTTGGGAAACCCCGGGGACATTTTACAATTTTCAGAGTTATGGACATACATTTTTCGCAGCGGAAGAATGTCCCCGAAACAGGCCAGTCCCAAAAACCCAGTGAAGATCGCAAGCAAGGGAGTCGACACGATGATTAGGAAATACCTTAAGAGCAATGTAGAGGGATGCCGATGTAGGTGCCCAAGTGTGCGCCCTCTGCAGTCTCACACACACGGATCTCTTGAGTTCTCTTCTCCCACGCCCGGTGCTAGCCTCGGGAAGAAGATCCAAGCCTTAGTTCTCTTCTTGAATGCTTGCGCCACCTCCAAGGTAGAAGCGCCAATTGAAGAAGAAGAGAGGAGAAGGGAGAATGCCGCCAAGCCTTTCCTTCTCTTGCGCCAAGGAGGAAGAAGGGAAGAAACTCGCGGTTATGGAAGAAGATGCGCCCTTGTCCCAAGCCTTTCGCCCCTCCTCTTGTGTTCACGCCTTCAAGGATTGATTACCCACAAGAGGGGGCGACTAGGGTCATATTTATAGGGCAAGAGGCGGTTAGGGTAATGGCTAGGATCATGACAAGTGTAGGGCTAGGATGAGGAGGTTTGAGATAAGGAAAGTCTCCAAGACATTTCCATAATTCTCATTCAACCTTACCTTTTTTTCCCACGCCTTTCCTTGTGTGCCAAGGCCTTGCCTTGCGTCTCAAGCAATGCCATAGAGGCATGCATTCCATCCTAGGAAGAGAGGGGGAGGCGCCCTTTACTTCCATAATGAAGCAAAGGCGCCAACATGACCCCATTATGCCCCTAGGCGCCTAATGGTTCATGTTTCTCCCCATTATACCCTTTTAGCCTCTCATCTCTTCATGAGAACTTGTTATTGGGCCTCATTGGATAATGAGCTAGCCCAAACATCATTGCATAGGTTGATTAAGCACTTGGATCCAATCCAATGCAACCCTAATCCAAATGTGACCAACCATGGTCAAATACGGGTCAACCTGCCAAAAATGAAGTTTGGCTCCAATAACATTCTTCCATCTCATCAGGCCTATTGGCGCTGATGAATTCTCCCAATTAGATTCGAGTTATCCAATAACTCGATCATAAGGCTTCCCGATCAATACGAGAACTCAAGTATCAAGGTGTGCGACCCTGTAGGTTCTTCTGACGCTGGCAGTGCTGACCAGAGGTCATCACAAGCAGTGAGTGGCACCTAGCAGTGCATCGCTACTACCCAGGTCATTGGAATGGATATCGACATCGACATCCCCATCATCGCAACTAGGTACAGATGCATTACAGTCTCTTTGCCGAACTGATATCCGATTGGACAAGTGTGTCACCACTTGTTTTCATCCAATCACATGGCTATGACTAAAACAGGTTCTCACCTGGGTATGGCCATACACTCTCAGTCATAGAACCATAAAGGAGCTCCATGGATATCATACTTCCTTAGGGAAGGGGCAAATCCTATGTCTGTCCATTGATCTTCTCATATGGGTCGTGACATGCTCAATAACAACCGTTATGACCTCCCAGCTACGGCAAGGTGTTAGGTTGTATCAAAGCAAAGTCCCTAATCATATAGAATGATCAATGACCTCAAGTCAAGGGATCAATGCATCTCCTGTCACTTGTGAGGATAACTCATGACACCAAGTCATAGCCTCATAGCGGGTCTGTCCAGTATATCCCCAATGATATACCCATGTGTCTGCGTTAGCACCACGTGCCTAACCAGCCCACATACCAGTCTCACAAGTACCATAGCTGTCCCATATCCACTAAGGTACATCGACTGGGGATTATAATTCGAGCACAGATCCAATCTGTCTCCAGGGACATTATCATGTAAGTACACAATCGCAGGAGTAGTCAAACAATGATAACGACACTGCCAGAATGATATATAAATATCAGTGTCAAGTAGTACATAAGTTGACCAAAACTAGGTCCTAGGGCATATACACCAACAAAAATTTCATCCAAGGGAGGAGAGGACACATGCAAAATTTTAGAACAAAGGGAGTTCAGGATTGGGAGAAATCAGTAATTGAAGTGGCGGATTACTATAGCAAAAATTTTTTTAATGAATATTTACACCCTTGGGGCTATGGGGAGTAATCCCTTTAATTTTTGCAATGACTAGATAAACACGTACTTGTTATTTGTTCTTCATGCTTTTGATTGTCATGTTTGAGATATCGCTTTGGTTTTATGTACTTATACTGTTTACCATTAAATCTATATTCCAAAGTAGTAACAAAATTATATTTTGTGCCATGAGCATGGTAGATCTTGCTGAGTTTTCATAGCTCACACTTTTGATTTGATATATTATATAGGTTAGCTTTTGGTTATTTTTCCTTTGGGCAATAGAAGATGGCTAAAGGAATACATGCTTGTAGACTTTTGTTTAGTTTTGATGAGCTGAGATGTTATGCTCTTGTATATGTTCTTTTGGGAGTGTAGGAAAAGTAAGAAGCATGCTGTAAAGTGATAACATAATGTGACTTTGTTTTTTATGTATAAATGAAGTTTGATCTTTAATCTGTCCTTTGAAGTTAGTAGTTGTATTGAAGTTTATTGTTCTCTATGATTATTTTAGTGGATACCAGTTCGATTGGTGTTTTCATATGATTAGTATTGTGTTGTTGTTGCAACCCTAGAAGTCTATAAACATGGTGTTGATGTGACTCACAATTGTGCGTCTCTAATTGTGTTATGCTTTTGAATCTTAGGAATGGAATTATTTTTTTTATATGATGATTCTAGGAGTGTGACATGTTAGTTGTTCATTGATTGTTAATTTTTCATATGTGATTTATTTACCTTGTATTTGTTAAATTTTAAATAGTTGCAAATTTTAGGGTTATAAGATGGACCGAGAGGTGACTTATAAATCTGGACCCCTTTAATTAGACCTAGTAACCTAGACTACAAGAATAGATAAGTCCTAGAAATCTAATTATTGATGCATAGTTTACATGTAGTTATTTTAATTTAATGATTGTATTATATTAGATGAGATAATTTGCGTTGAGAAGTGAATTAAATTGTTATAAACACTTAGGTAAATCTTGTGAAATTAAACTACAAGAGTAGTTAATTTTACTTGAGAAATAGACTTTAGAATTGAACCATGAGAGTGACATTTAGTTCTTGATGTCTAAAATTACAATAGTCTAATCACTAAAATAGCAAGTCACAAGAGGCCATACCTTGTAGTAAGGTAAGTTCTTTTGGAATTCTCTAAGCAAAACTTCTCTATTTGCTTATCAATGTAGGTACTCTGACTCAAGGCTAGAAGCTTCTTGGATCTATCCCTAAAGATCCTCTTGCCCAATCTATAGCCGGCCTCCCCTTGGTTTTCATCTTGAAATACTTCCTTAACCATATCTTCACTGTGCGTATATCATCGACGTACAAGACTAGAAATGTCATCAAGCTCCCACTGAATTTCTGAGCCTTAGGTTGACTGACAACTTGTGTAGGTAGCTCATATCTTATCTCAACCTTTGTGTTTTGTGGCTGACCTTAGACTTCATCGAAGTCATACTTCCACGCACTAGCTTTATTCAAGAGAAATTCTTTCTCAAGAAAAATAGCACCATGAGCAACAAAACCTTTCTTCTCAGTGGGATTAAGGAAGTTGTATGCTTTAGTTTCACAATGATACTTGATAAACACAAATAGGTTAGGCCATCTTGCAATCCATATTTCATATAGAGTCTTAGAGACACTTTTTCATAAAACACTCATTCAGTGTTTAGAGAAACTCTTTCCATTGCAAAACTCCAAAAATAAAGAGGTAGAGTTATATGACTCATCATATACCAAACCATGTCAAGAAGAGTTCGATTCCTCCTCTCAGACACACCAATCCACAAGAGTGTTATGAGAACATTGAGCTATGAGAGAATCTCACACTTTTTTAGATTGTAATCAAACTCATGGCTTAAGTTCTCTCCATCTCAATTGGATTGAAGAGCCAAAACAGATCTATTAAGCTGATTATCTACTTCAATATTCAATACTTTTAACTTATCTAGGGACTCAGAATTATGTCTCATGAAATAGACATATCTATACATACTGAAGTCATCAGCAAAGGTAATGTAGTATTGGTACTTGCTTCTGGCACCTGTCCTGTAACCTCAGTTGTGAAGGGTGCCTCTGTTATTTTTCTCAATAAACAAATTTTGCACATAACCAACATCTCGAAGGAGGTTGAAACGTATTAAACTCCTATAAGTAGTTTGAATCCAGGTGTCCATTTGCATGTAGTCGTTGGATGTAACTCCTGCTTATGTGGCCAAAACAGTAGTGCCATAGATAAGTATTGTTTGAACCACTTACTTTGATCCATGTAGTCTTTAAGTCACAAATAGAACTATTTATGTCCATTGCAAAATGTATTATAATAATAAAACAAGTTTGTAAAGGAAAAGAACAAATGTTCTCTTTTACTACACGCTAAGGCAGTAATAGATACAATGTCTTAGAAACCAAAAATTACATAGAAGCAATGACTAAGTTCTAATAGAAGTCTTAACTTCAGAGAGAGTGAAGTCCATTAGAGCAAATGGAAGCAATCTATGCTCCAACTCATAGGTCAATCCCTCTATGTCATATGATGACACCAAAATATATAGTATATTTTGTATCATTTTGGATATCTTTTCATGCTAAATTGAGGATCTTTTACTTGTTTTTATGCTGAATCCATCAAATATTGCAAAGTCTACTTCTATTTTGGTTTTTCATGATTTTCAGGTAAAAAGGCATCATTTTAGGGTATTTTTGAGCAAAATCAAACACATAGAAGAATTCTTATCATCAAGAAGAAGATGCATGACAAATTTCACGCAAAATGGAGTAACTCACCAAAATACGGTAGTGCCGTAATCTATATTACGGTACCGTATTTCCATACGATACCATAATATCGGAGCACCTGCCGTAATTTGCGAAAACTTCAGATCAGAAGATTGTGCGAAAAATACGGCACTGCCGTAAGATTTTACACGGCCGTATTTTGGAGCACTTTCGGAACAAAGACCATTGCTGAAATTACGGCACTGCCGTAAACTATTTCATGGGCCATATTTTCCAGACGTTTCCGACCAGAGAGTTCAGCCGATTTTACGGTAGTGTCGTGAACCATATTACGGTGCCGTATTTCCCAGCACTTTCAGAACAGAACACTCGAGCGATTTTACGGTAGTGCCGTGAACTATTACACTGCCATATTTCTATTTTTGAACGCGACTCCCAGGTCAATTTTGACGCCCAATTTTGGCGGAGATGATTGCGGGCGATCCAGAGCTTTAAATTGCATGCCATAAGAATAAGAAAGGGAGCTTACGATGAGAGGATCACGTAGACAGCAAAAGCCCCAAATTGCATCCACTATCGAGGGAGAAATCACGGTATATGCCGCCGCTTAGGGTTCCGCCGCCGCGACCAGTCCAGAGCACTTCTGTCCATGATTTTCATACTGAAGCTTCGCCTGGAGAAGGAGACAACGTGCCAGAAGTTTTAGAACGAAAGGAGATAAATTTGAGGCAAAATCAAAGGAAGAAGAAGCGCCGCCACTGTTCACCACTTTCATTGCAAATTACGGCTGTGAAATATTTCACAGCCGTGCTGTATTTTCCTAAAACTCCTTTCTTGTTGATTTTTGATCTTCTAAAATTATGGTATTTTGTAATTCCTTCACCACGCTAGCTTAAACTTATTTTGGGACATGGGGGAGTAATTCCCTTTGATTTTCTTAATGACTAGATAATCTTTTACTTTCATCATGATTATTCTACTTTGATAATTTTACCTATGCGATTATTGCTCTAAGATTCTCCTTAGTTTGCTTTTTGTCATCATGATTTAGAGTTTTCGCAATAAGGACCGAAAGGTGATTTGCTTGAGAACTTGGAACCCTAAAATTGATTAATAGGAACTCACCGTAGGAAACTAGGTTAAGTTCTTATTTCTTTATTTTAGTAAGTTAAATTACCACAATGATATTAATGAACTTAGGATTGAGTTATTATGTCAAACGTGGAGATCTTGCACAAAAGTGAGGATCGGAACGTTGGAGAACCATAGGTAAAACGTGTGTTGAGTCTCGGATGCGCGAAAGTGATCCTCGAGATTCCACTCGAGGCAATCAACTTAGAACTCGGATGCACGAAAGTGATCTTTGAGTTCTTTGATTGATGATTTACTTATCTTAAGCTTGGGATGAATCTTGTGCGAAAGTGAAGATTTATCTCTGCATGGTTATCTGCACGAAAGTGAGATAATCCCTTTTTGAAGTAAATTGAGTCTTTATCATGTTAGAATTCGATTGATGAACATCTTTATATATCTAGTCGTGGAAATCCAAGAGAATGAAACCCTAGTCCCAATTTCTCTCTAACATTATTCTCCCATGTGTTTTCACTCTCTGCTTGCCTTTCTCTTTTTCGATTGCCTAGATATGAAGAAATCAATTATTCGGTACTTGACAGCATAGGTCTCTCTGGGGATCGATATTTACTTTATTACTTCAAGTATCCGTGCATTTGCAGACACTATAAGTTAGGGACAACAAGTTTTTGGAGCCATGCCAGAGAGTGACAATAGCCCTGTACGCCAATACCTTTGGCCGCGACACCTAAAACAAGTCTACCTGCTTGTATTTAAAAGTGTGTCCTTTCGGATCACATCAAGTTTTTGGCGCCGTTACCGGGGAGACCTTAGTTTTTTTAATATTGAAGATATTAAGAGTATTACTAGACTAGGCTTTATTTTCTTTATTTTCTGTTTTTTGTTGAAATCACTTGATCTATCTATTTTGCTTGCGCAGGATTCTTAGGTCAGGACCACTTGTTCCATTTGATCCTGAAATCAATAAAACACTTAGAGTGCGCAAGAAGTTAAGACTGGAAGAAGATTTACAAGAAAATCACAGGAGATACAAGAAGAAATTGTGGAGATGGCAAACAATCAGAGAACATTGAGGGACTATGTAGCCCCTAATCCACAAGAAATTCACTCAAGCATTGCTAGACCAGCGATAGAGCTAACAACTTTGAGATTAAGCCTGCTTTTATTTCCATGATTCAACAAAATGAGTTTGGAGGATTTCCACTAGAAGATCCAAACCAACACTTGGCTTTATTTTTAGAACTATGTGATACCATCAAAATTAATGGAGTTTCTAACGATGCACTTAGACTAAGATTATTTCCTTTTTCTCTTAGGGACCGGGCAAGAATATGGCTTCAAGCACAACCAACCGGAACCTTCATAACTTCGGATCAACTGTCAAATTCCTTCTTGATGAAATACTTCCCTCCAAGCAAGACAATTCAGTTGAGAAACCAGATAACAAGTTTCCAACAAAAAGATGGAGAATCTTTCAGTGAGGCATGGGAGAGATTTAATGAATTACAACGGAAGTGTCCTCACCATGGCATTGAAGATTGTGTTTTATTGCATACTTTTTATAATGGATTACTCTATAACACCAGACTAACTGTGGATGCTGCTGCAGGAGGAGCTCTTATGAGCAAAACTGTGGATGCTGCCTTTAAACTACTGGAGGAGATGGCTCTCAATCACAATCAATGGACTTCTGAGAGAGGAGTATTCTACAAACCATCTCAAGGTAAGAGTGAGAGTGATGGATGGCGATCCTTAGCAGAAAAGGTAGATTCTTTATGCAGTAGATTCGATTCTTTCAAAATGCAACCTGCTATTGTTTCCTCTATCACTTGCGAAATTTGTGGTAACATCGGTCACTCATCTGAAAACTATAGAGTTGTTGTAGATCAAGGGGATGAACATGTCAATGCTTTGGGAATTTATAATCAAAGTAAAACCAATGATCCCTACTCAAGTACCTATATCCCTGGATGGAGAAATCACCCCAACCTTTCATGGAGAAACAATAACAATGAAAAAGGACAAACTGAGAATAGAGGATTCCAAAGGCCAAATCCAAACCAAAACCAAAACATAAATCAGAATTCTAGTGTAGAATCCATGTTTGAAAAAATTATGGCAAATCAAAATCAGTTTATGTCTAATCAAAGCCAAATCATGACAAATCAAAGTAGACAAATTGAAGAATTTAAGGAAAGTCTTAATCAAATCAACTCCATATTGGAAAGAGTAGAGGCACACAATAAGATTTTAGAAAATCAAATTGCACAACAAGCTAGTATTTCTTATAGACCCCCTCGAAATTTGCCTGATAACCTGAGATAAACCCTAGGGAGCATTGTAATGCCATCATGACTAGAAGTGGGAAACAACTAGGAGAGCCTAAAGGGAAGGTTGAATTTAAGGAAAAAGAGTCTTATTATAATCATGATGAGGAATTAGAATTAGAAAAATCTTCTAAACATGAACAAACCCTACCTAGTTTAACACCTCAAAAGGGTGATGAACCAAAAGGGGATGTGCAATGTAAAGAAGATAATTCTAAGGCTGATTTGCCTCTACCCTACAGACCACCAATACCTTTTCCTCAAAGTCTAGTTCAAAACAAACTAGACAAACAATTTGCCAAATTCCTTGAAATCCTGAAAAAGCTTTACATTGATATTCCTTTTACTGAAGCTATTTCTCAAATGCCTTCATATGCAAAGTTCTTGAAAGAAATATTGTCTAGTAAGAGAAAGTTAGATGATTATGGTACTTGCACTGTAACATTGACTGAAGATTGTAGTGCGGTCATTCAAAATAAACTGCCACCAAACTGAAGGATCTAGGTAGTTTTTCTATACCTTGTACAATTGGCACTATGGCTTTTGACCGAGCCTTATGTGATATAGGTGCAAGTGTAAGTCTAATGCCTCTTTCTATCTACAGGAAACTGAATATTGGAGAGCTAAAACCTACATCCATATCTTTATAGCTCGCGGATTCCTCGATAAAGTATCCTGTAGGTATCTTAGAGAATGTTCCAATCAAGATAGGTGAGTTTTTCATAACTGCAGATTTTGTAGTTTTGGACATGGCAGAAAATTGCAAAAACCCTATAATTCTAGGTCGACCACTGGTAGCCACTGCTAAAGCAAACATAGATGTGAAAGAAGGAAAGATCACTTTTGATATATGGGAAAACATTATTGAATTTAATCTTAATGACTCTTTGAATAAACTTTCTTACTCAGGATCATGTTGTAGTGTTAAGGTGATTGATGATATTGTTTATGATGTTTGCAATTTATTTGATGAATCCACAAATATTGAAACTGACAAATCTTCTGAGGAAGTTGATAAAGTGTTACAGGAAAAGAAAGACAAAATTTCAAGAAGAAGGAGAAAAAGAAGAAGAAGATCTAGATTGTTTGATAAAGGAAAGAAAATTTGGAGCAAATTTGGAGATTGTTTCAAGTCCGAGTCTTATGTGGTTCAATGTGATGCCCAACCCAAAGAAAGATCAGAGGGGCAATCGAGGAATTCACGATCACACCAGAGTGCAAAAGGGTCAAGCTAATGACCTTTAAATTAGCGCTTCTTGGGAGGCAACCCAAGCTTTCTAACCTTTATTTGTTTTATTTTACTTAATTTTTGCTTAGGACTAATTTTTCTTTTATTTTTGTAGGAAAATCATGATTTGATGCAAATTACGGCACTACCGTAAAGTCTATTACGGTACCGTATTTTCAGTTCACTTTCCACCGGAGAGTTGTGACGAAAATACGGCACCGTCGTTATTACTTACACGGTACTGTAATTGGTTGCCAAAATCAACCCGAGAGTCTCTTCGTTTTTACGGCACCACCGTAAGTTGTTTTACGGTGCCGTATTTTCATGAAATTATATTTCTTTTTATTTTTTCATCAAAAAAAAAAAATTCGCTGCTTGATTTTTACGTCGGTACCGTAAACTGCTTCACGGTACCGTATTTTTTAGTCATTTTCATACAGAGGGGTCCCGAGATTTTACGGTAGTACTGTACGTTATATTACGGTACCGTATTTCTGATCTAGTTTTGACCCGAGAGCAGTCGTAATTTTACGCTAATGCTGTAAGACATTACACTGCCGTATTTTGTTTTCTGACACGTGAGCTCTGTGCCATATTTAGGGTTTTGACCAGACCATTTTTAGGGTTTTTACCCTCGTTCTCACTCGTTTTTGAGCCGTTCTTGGATTTTCGATCATTTCCGACCACCTGGAGATGCTGGCGACCTTTCCCGTTCAGCTTTCGTCGTCGATTAGGTACTCATTTCACCGATTTTACTGATTTGACGAAGTCTTTATCAAGTTTCGCCACTTTCACTCGTTTTCACTCGTTTCTCAACCATTTTGAGTGATTCTTTTTTTCATTTACTCGTTAGAGGACACACTATCGATCCTTTGCTGTATTTAGACTAATTTCCATCACCAATTTGAGCCAAAACATGTTGAACGAATTCAAAATCGCTGTTCATCGACATTTACTCTATTTTTTCACTCTATTTTTAGCTGATAATACTTGTAGAACATGTTGAATGGATGCCAATGACTAGATTTAAACTGTTATGTTGTTATGCATTGAATTATAAGTTTGCAGCTTGAGTTCATACTCATGGCACCGAGAACAAAGTCAATTTGTGCAAGAAGAAAGGGGAATGCCCCTGCTGAATCATCTCAACCACAGAACCCCCATGGGATCATCTTCAGAAATGAAATGCAGGAATCCAGACATAACAAAATTTTAGAAAGAAAAATCATCAACACCAAGTATGCTGATCGAAGAACATTGGAAGCCTTGGGGCATTATAAGGACGTGCTTTAGATGTTTGAGACGATCAAGGCTAAGCAGTTCTTCCAGATGACTCCACACACTTATCTACCACTTGTTCTGGAGTTCTTGAGCAGCTTAATAATTGACTTGAAGGAATTTTTGAATGGACCTGCATAGGGGGAAATCAGTTTCAGATTAGCTAATGAGGAGAGGAAGCTTACATTGCAAGAAGTTAGAGATATCTTTGAGTTGAGCACAGGAGGGTATACTGAAATGCCTCTTGGATTCATGGAAGGCATCTTCTGGAACCAAATTACAGATGAGAGTCATTTCTATGCTGTTTCTGCTAGAGCTAGCAAGATCAAGAACCCTTGTATTAAGTATGCTCATAGGGTTCTAGCACACATTGTGTTTGGGAGAGGAGATAGTGACGGCATGGCCCGTCAACATGAGCTCTATTTTCTTTGGGGGATGCTCAATGGATTTGCTGTTGATGTTGCTTATTTCATGATCAAACACATGGACAAGGTTGCCAGAGCGAGCAGAGGATCTGTGGTAATAGGAGGCTTGATTACTCCTATATCTAAATATTTTGGGATAGAACCCTATGGAATTGAGTTGGCAAAAGGGAATGCAAGACTAGACATTGAGTCTTGCATAGCAATGAAGATGATTATTAGAGAAGGTGACATTTTTTGTTTGGTCCTTGGACCAAATATCCCTCCTCTACCCTTACCTCATATTGAGAAGACCACGGTCAGAGAAAGAGCCAACTAGAAATTATCCCCTAGTGCAGCTGAGGCAACTTTTACTCCACCGCTAGATACAGTTCCACCACCATCCACCTGGAGTGGAAGGAGTGATCCCTATGGGATGGAGTCACTTGCTCATGATTCTTCACAACCCGCTAGTACTTCCTCACATGGGATGAGGGGTCGTTTTGCTAGCCATCACGATCCAGGTTTTCAGGCGCTCACAGCATAGCTGTACAACCAAGAACGCCGCCTGTGTTACACCTCGAAATTAAGCAATGTGTAAAATCCAATAAGAGCGGAAGAAAACATATCTTTTGTTAAAGCAATTGCAAATCTGACTGACTAATATCTAAGAATATCCAAAAAGGTATACAACTGATTCAATTGACTCAACTAGCTACTACAGAAAACTAAATAACAAGAACAGCTAACAACTAAACTCTATCAGAACAACTAACTCATGGAAGCCTGCCACCTGAAACACTTCAAGCGTAACTGCGCTTGCGGGGATGTACGGGACGATCTGACTCCTCCTGATCTGCAACTGCACAACGTCCCTCACGGGTTAGCACAAAAATGCTAAGCGAGCCTCTCCCCAGAAGAAAGGGTAGTCCCTCAGATCCAAAGAACAGAAAACTAGCAAAAAGCACAAATGATAAGATGACAACAAGCTGATTACTGAAAACTGTAAACTGGAACGTAATCGAAAGAGCTAAATCAATTTGGTTAATAAAAGAAAAGATCAATAATATTATGCAAGGAAACACTATGAACAATACCTACTGGCTCATGGGGTCATCACCCCGAATACGCATGATAAGGTGAATCATTCACCTTACATGGTGAACACACGAGCTACCATGCGTCACGAATCCCGGTGCATGCTAATTTGGGACCCCGATCTGTCCACCGAGTGGATACTATTGGGTATGTGCTCCATAACATACAATTGTTCACAAATATACTATCCACAACGTGGATACTGAAAACAATAACTTGCTTGAACATACTTGACTAGTAGTGAACAATTGAAAACATGGCAACACTATAACTGGCAAATCTTTGTTATGCATAGAATACTTACTATTTGAGTCAATGAAAATAATGATAACAAACTTTTATATACAGAAATCTGGTTTGAGGTCTTACCTCCGAAAAGCCAAGAAAAACGATGCAAGCCAAATAGTTGTTCAATCACTCTAAAATACAAATTTGTACAAGAACTCTATCAAATAAGATTCAAACTGAAAAACAGAGACTACCAACAGAAGCAAAACATCTCAAAACCTAGGGAACCAACCTTGGATCTAGTGAACCGGACACAGAACCCACTGAACCACTCAGGATTGTAGTGAACCGGTCAGATTCGACCTGAACCAAGCCAAACCGACATTTAAAACCTAAATTACACAAAATATGTGAGTCATTTAAGGACACACAGGATACCATTGGATAGGTATTTCCATAAGCTTTCCAACGGCTACCTGAACTGGCCAGGATTCGACTGAATTAGAGTCGAACCAGACCAAATACCAGATCTAGGCCGAAATTGAATTTGAACCGCCCAAGCTGTTGAACCGGTCCAAATCAATTCCAAACTCAGAGAGCCGGGTTTATTTCAAATAAACCAAACTCAAACATCCGCCGCTCGCTCGTGCCGCCCCATCGCCGCCCAAGCTGTTGAACCGGCCGCTCGCTCGGGCCGCCCCATCGCCGCCGTGCAAGGCGGCCGGACAAACATTCGCCGCTTGCGCCGACGAGCTCCTGAGACCGCGTCGAGCGTCCATTCATCGTCAGATTTCACCAAAAGAGTTATACCGTCGCCGGGAAGCTCTTCAGCCTGCTACGGCGAGCTTTCGACGCACGGCTGAAGCGCTCGTAGGAGCCGCAGGTATCGACGGTGGCGCCGCCACCATCGACACACCCAAACCTAACTAAACCGAGACAGAACTTCACTAAAACTTCCAGGAAGCAAACTTACCTTGCTACGAAGCTGTATCGTAGCCCAAAATGAAAGGATCATTGTCGTTGGCTGCCCAGAAGGTGGAAACGGCTACAACTCCGGCGAACTCCTTCAAGCTCTGATTTCTCCCTCCTGGAGGCGCGTTACGGCTCAAAGAGTCTTTAGGTTAGATGACAAACTTGGGCTAACAGAAGCCCCCTTAAATGGACACGAAGCGCATCCAAAAATCGCGAGGCCGCGGTGGCGACTCAGTCACCGCGAAAGACAGAGACGACGACGAAAATCAACCAAAACAGGAATCAAATAAAATATGCGCGGTTTATTATTGAACCGCAAAGACAACCTAGTGGTTTGGCTGAACCATCAACAAAATTGTGGCGCGAGTTCGAGCCGCCGCGAACGCAACTTAAACTTTTAACATTAAAACTATTATTTTTAACTCAAATAAATTTTGATAAATTCCATAAAAATCAAAGAAAAATCCTGAAACAAAAATCTGCATTTTCTAAAATTATTTTTCAAAAATCTGGGTTATAACAGCCTAGATAGGATGGAAGAGACTCTGGGATACATCCACAGGGATATGGAGAGATTGTCTAATCATATGGAAGACATGGGCAACTTCCTTTATGACCATTTTGGTTATGCAGATCACATAGACTATGGATATCAAGGTGATCAAGGAGGAACGCCATACTATGATCCCATGGAGACGGCTGCAAAGGACTCTGAGGTCACACGATCAGATGGCGATGAGTAGATGCTTTGTGAGTATTATCTTCCTTTATTTCTTTGCTATGCTATATTTTTCTATATTTTATTGTTGTTTCATATGATGAAGGGAAGGATGATGCTTTACGACCACCACCACTGCTATTCTCGACATGCTTATATTTTCGATGTGGTTGTACAATAATAATGATTACACTGATGATTTACTTTTCGATATGGTTTTACCATGCGATGATGATATTATTTTTCTTGAGATTGTTGGATGCATGTGATTTACTTTGCTTGTTGCTTCTATCTTGAAAGATTTTTCATTGATGATGATGATAAGTATTTTCTTGATGATTTGATTGATGATAAATGAACTCAAATTCATGATTGAAGATATAACCCTATCATGTTAAATTTATTTCTTCAATACATATTTCTCTATTGAAATATGACGTTGATTGATGCATAAGATTTTAGGGAGATGTATTATTTGAAGAATAAAATTTAAAGGTGAAACTTCTCTTTTGAATAAAATGAGTATATTAGTATGATTTGTGAATTGAGATCAATTGATCAACCTAGTAGATGTTTAGTCTATTTTGCTCTTTGTTGGGAAATGAGAATCCAAGATCCATAAAAATAGTGAGAGACTCCCCTACTTGGCACTATGTAAAATTTATAGTGGTACCTAAGACATGGATTGAAGTCTATGACAAAAAGATAATGAGAGAAAATGATAATAAGACTCCTCTACTTGGCACTGTGTAAAATTGATAGTGGTATCGAAGAAAAGAGTTGAAGTCAAAAATAAAAAGTATGTGTCGATGCAGGTACATGCCATCTATGCAAAAATGACAAAATACATGAAAAAGAAAAAAAATATGTGTGGAAAAAGATCTTGGAAACCTACTTCCTGTAAACAAAAGCATAACGAATTTGAACTGAAATTAGGTAAAGTCTTGAGATTGAAAATTCTATTTATTATACAGTTGCGAAGTTTTATTTGATTGAGTTGTAGATCTAGAGGATTGAGTTCTAAGAATGATATGTTTATTTAAAGTTTTGTAAATCAATTGATAGAATTTTTCATCGATAGGTTGTATTTTAGAAATTTATTGAGCATGAAAAGGTTATTCTTTTAATCAAAATTTTGATTTCAAATTTTGATTTTTGCTTGAGGACGAGCAAAGTTTGAGCCTTATGTATTTTGATGACACCAAAATATATAGTATATTTTGTATCATTTTAGATACCTTTTCATGCTAAATTGAAGATCTTTTACTTGTTTTTATGCTGAATCCATCAAATATTGCAAAGTCTACTTCTATTTTGGTTTTTCATGATTTTCAGGCAAAAAGGCATCATTTTAGGGTGTTTTCGAGCAAAATCAAATACATAGAAGAATTCTCATCATCAAGAAAAAGATACATGACAAATTTCATGCAAAACGGAGTAACTCACCAAAATACGGTACTGCCGTAATCTATATTACGGTACCGTATTTCCATACGATACCGTAATATCAGAGCACCTGCCGTAATTTACGAAAACTTCAGATCAGAAGATTGTACAAAAAATACGGCACTGCCGTAAGATTTTACACGGCCGTATTTTGGAGCACTTTCGGAACAGAGACCATTGCTGAAATTACAGCACTGCCATAAACTATTTCACGGGCCGTATTTTCCAAACGTTTCCAACCAGAGAGTTCAGCCGATTTTACGGCGGTGCCATGAACCATATTACGGTGCCGTATTTCCCAGCACTTTCAGAACCGAACACTCGAGCGATTTTATGGCAGTGCCGTGAACTATTACACTGCCGTATTTCTATTTTTGAATGCGACTCCTAGGTCAATTTCGACGTCCGATTTTGGCGGTGATTATTGCGGGCGATCCAGAGATTTAAATTAGATGCCATAAGAAGAAGAAAGAGAGCTTACGACAAGAGGATCACGTAGACACCAAAAGCCCCAAATTGCATCCACAATCGAGGGAGAAATCATGGTACACGCCTCCGCTTAGGGTTCCACCGCCGCGACCAATCTAGAGCACCTCCGGCCGTGATTTTCATACTGAAGCTTCACCTGGAGAAGGAGACAACGTGCCAGAAGTTTCAGAACGAAAGGAGATCAATTTGAGGAGAAATCAAAGGAAGAAGAAGCGCTGCCACTGTTCACCACTTTCATTGTAAATTACAGTTGTGAAATATTTCACAGCCGTGCTGTATTTTCCTAAAACTCCTTTCTTGTTGATTTTTGATCTCCTGAAATTATGGTATTTTGTAATTCCTTCACCATGCTAGCTTAAACTTATTTTGGGACATGGGGGAGTAATTCCCTTTGATTTTCTTAATGACTAGATAATCTTTTACTTTGATCATGATTATTCTACTTTGATAATTTTACCTATGCGATTATTGCTCTAAGATTCTCCTTAGTTTGCTTTTTGTCATCATGATTTAGAGTTTTTGCAATAAGGACCGAAAGGTGATTTGCTTGAGAACTTGGAACCCTAAAATTGATTAATAGGAACTCACCGTAGGAAACTAGGTTAAGTTCTTATTTCTTTATTTTAGTAAGTTAAATTGCCACGATGATATTAATGAACTTAGGATTGAGTTATTATGTCAAACATGGAGATCTTGCACGAAAGTGAGGATCGGAACGTTGGAGAACCATACGTAAAACATGTGTTGAGTCTCGGATGCACGAAAGTGATCCTCGAGATTCCACTCGAGGTAATCAACTTAGAACTCGGATGCACGAAAGTGATCTTTGAGTTCTTTGATTGATGATTTACTTATCTTCAGCTTAGGATGAATCTTGCGCGAAAGTGAAGATTTATCTCGGCATGGTTATCTACAAGAAAGTGAGATAATCCCTTTTTGAAGTAAATTGAGTGTATATCATGTTAGAATTCGATTGATGAAAATCTTTATATATCTAGTCGTGGAAATCCAAGAGAATGAAACCCTAGTCCCAATTTCTGTCTGACATTATTCTCCAGCATGTTTTCGCTCTCTACTTGCCTTTCTCTTTTTTGATTGCCTAGATAGGAAGAAATCAATTATTCGGTACTTGACAGCAGAGGTCTCTCTGGGGATCGATATTTACTTTATTACTTCGAGTATCTGTGCACTTGCGGACACTACAAGTTAGGGACAACAAGTTTTTGGAGCCGTGCCAGCGAGTGACAATAGCGCTGTACGCCAATAGCTTTGGCCGCGACACCTGAAACGAGTCTACCTGCTTGTATTTAAAAGTGTGTCCTTTCGGATCACATCATCATACTTGTCATATTTCGCTTGAGCCCATGCATATTTGTACAAATATGAGTATCAACATGCGGTATTAGATCCTCATGGGTTAGAAATAGACAATTTGAGTTTGGTAACATAAATACCTAAGACTGAAGATGAAGGGTTACTTCTTTTCACCTCATTTTGAAGTTGCATGTAGTCCTTCTTCCAGTGACCCTTGTGGCCATAGTGGAAGCATTTGTTTTTCCTTTCTTTCTTCTTTTTTGGTGCATTGGAATTATCTATTGATTTTCCCTTAAGAACAGATTTGGGTTTAGTCTTTTCCATTTCTTTATTGGTCAATTGGAGCTAATTTAGCAACTCCTCCAAAGTGCACTCAATTTTGTTTATATTAAAGTTAAGAATGAAAGAACTGAAGCTAGGAGGTAGAGACTGTAGAATTAGATCCATCGCCATGTCTTGGTCTATAGGTTGCCCCAACCCCCTGAGATGTGCCACATACCCAATCTTCTTGAGTACATGCAGCCCCACTAGAGTACCTCAGACATTTTGCACTAAAAATCTTCTTTGGTAGTATCATATCTGTCTATTCTAGCCTACGCCTCGAAGAACTGCCTTAGATGTGTTATCATCCGAAAAGTGTTCTGTTCCTCGTGTTGTATTTGCAACTGGGGTGACATCATTAAAAATATAAGACATCCCATGTCCAAAGCATCATCCTGATGCTTCCAAAAAGCTTCCCTGTCAGTCGTGTGGACTATGGATTTTGGAGAAAGAAGAGGCTGCTCTAGAATGTACAACTTCCTCTCTTGATTGAGGACAATCCTCAACTCCCCTCTTCAAGATTGTTTTGGCACTTTATGTCTAGGGACGGATGGATATAGCACAATGCCCTAACCACAACTCCCCTCTTCAAGATTGTCAAATCTCACCTAGCCGTTATGCTTAGGGCCTATGAGTGAGTTTCCTTGTGAAGTCGTTCCCACATTTTAAAGTGGACTGGGAAAACTATTGTCACCACACATCTCCTAAAGATAAATGGTGTGTCCCATGAGGGTGGAAAATAGTGCACAACACCATTTGATCAATAGTTTGTGTTCTCACCACTTAGTTTTATCTTTTAACTAACAATACAGGCATGCAATCTCATTGTGATAAGTAGAAAAGATAAAACATTGCAGGCATGCTTTCAACAGTAATAAATAAACAAAAAGTAAAACAATGTTATGGTTATAGCCCTATCAACATATTGATTCATGACAAGCATAATGATGAACTAATAATTGATCTGGGTAACAAGCACCCTAGACTTGGACTAGCCACCCTACCGATTCTAAGCTCCAAGCCATCAAATCAAGCCATCAAGTCATCAACCAAGCCTTGAGTGCATCAATGGCCTCCCCTCCAAACCGTAGATGCACCGCCTAGGCCTGTTGGTATTTATGCCCTAAGACCTAGTTTTGGTCTATCTTTGTACTACTTGATACTGATATTTCTTTTATATCATTTTAGCATTGTCATTATTATGTCTTGTTTACATCTACGATTATGTACATGCATGATAATGTCTCTAGAGACAGATTGGATCTGTGCTCAAACTCTAGTCCCTAGTCGAGTATCTGAGTGAATATGGGACAGCTCTGGTACATGTGTGACTAGTATATGGGCTGGTTAGGCACTAAGTGCTAACGCAGACATATGGGTATATTAGTGGTAGATATACAGGACCAACCCACTGTGAGACAATGACTTGGTGTTATGAGTTATCCTTACAAGTGACAGGATATGCATTGATCCCTTGACTTGAGGGCATTGGCTCTTCTATATGGTTAGAAACATGTTTTGATACAACCTAACACCTCACCGTAGTTGGAAGGTAATAACAGTTGTCATTGAGTATGTCACGACCCATATTAGAAGGTCAACATACAGACAGAGGATTTGCCTCTTCCTGAGGAAAGCATGATATCCATGGGGCCCCCCTATGGTTCTATGACTGAAAGTATATGGCCATACCCAAGTAAGAACCTAATTTAGTCATGACCATGAGGCTGGGTAAAAATAAAAGGTGACACACTTGTCCAATCAGATATCAATTTGGCAAAGAGACTGTAATGCATTTGTACCTAGTTGCGATGATGGGGATGTCGATGTCTATATCCATTTTGATGACTTGAGTAGTAGCGATGCACTGTGATAGGGTTTCCGCAAGTGCACGGAATTATCGAAGTAATAAAGAAAGATATCGAACCACAGAGACCTTATTGTTAAGTACCAAATAACTGCTTTCTTACTAGCTAAGCAAATCGAATATGATGCAATAATCAACGGACAGAGTGTAAAGTAAACCAGAGAGATAAATAAGGGACTAGGGTTTCATCCACCTTGATTTCAATGATTAGATATAAATAAAAGGTCGTCAGTCTAATTTTATCATGATAAAGACTTAATTTACTTCAAAATGGGATCATCTCACTTTCGTGCAGACAATCATGCAGGGATCAATCCTCGCTTTCGCGCAAGATTTACCCCAACGTTAAAGATAAGTAAATCATCAATCAGAGAATTCAAAGATCACTTTCATGCATCCGAATTCTAAGTTGATTGCCTCAAGTGGAATCTCAAGGATCACTTTCGTGCATCCGAGACTCAACACAAGTTCTACCTATGGTTCTCCAATGTTCTGACACACTAACTTAATCCTAGGTTCATAATTAACATCATGGCAATTAAGTCACTAAAATTAAGAAATAAGAGTTTAACCTAATTTCTTACGGTGAGTTCCTATTAATCAATTTTAGGGTTCCAATTCTCAAGCAAGTCACCTTTCGGTCCTTATTGCGAGAACTCTAAATATGATGACAAGAAATAAACCAAGGAGAATTTTAGAGCAATAATCACATAGGTAAAATTATCATGGCAAAATTATTATGACGAAAAAGAAAGTTATCTAATCATTAAGAAATCAAAGGGATTAAATCCTATGTCCCAAAAATTGTTTAAACTTGCATGGAGGAAGAAATACAATGAATAATAGTCTCAGAGGGATTAGAAAACGAAAATAAAGGAGAAACAACTATACACCACGGCTGTAAAAGAATTTACAGCCGTAATTTGCCTTGATGAACAGTGCCTGAGCCGATGTTTTGTTGATTTCTCCTCCAATTGAACTCCTTTTGCTCTGAAACTTCTGGTGCATCCTCCTCTCCTCTAGCCAAAGCTTTTGAGTGAAAATCACAGTGAGAGGTGCCCTCTACGCCTCTCGGCACGAGGCCAAACCCTAATAGACTCTCTGTCGATTGCTCTCTCGATACTGGATAAACATTCATCCTTCCAGTTCGTGCATCTTCTCCTCTTTAAGACGCGTCTGCAGCAACTTTCGGATCACAATTTGGAGCTCTGGATCAAAAGTTATGGCTTGAACACGTTTCAGCCCCAAAAAAGTCGCGTGACCACACCGCAATTACGGCCATAAAACATTTTACGGCAATGCCGTAATTTGTGTTCTGTGAGTTATTTGTCAACATTATGGCTTGTAAACATGTTTAGGCCCCTGCCGTATTTTCTTCTGTATTTTTCTGGACTAAAATATGACCGTAAAAGGCATTACGGCAGTGCCGTAATCTCTGAAATCTCTCTGGTAGAAAATCATATGGCATTACGGTACCGTTGTCTCCTTTACGGTAGTGTCGTAATCGCTATGAAAACTCTGGTCGGAAATCTCCCATAATTACGGCACCGTAAAGATGTTTACGGTAGGGCCATAATGGGTCGAAATTCTCTGTCCGGTAAAACTTCCCATTACGGTACCATAAGGAATTTGTTGGGGGTGCCGTAACGTGTTCTGAAGCTCCAAAAGTTCTGAAATTTGATGTGTGATCTCCTTTTGATGATGTGAATACAATTATGCATTTGGATTGCTCGAAAATGCCTTAAAATTTTGCCTTTTTGCCTGAAAATCATGAAAAACCAAAATAAAGTAGACTTTGCAATATCTGATGATTTTAGCATGAAAGCAAGTAAAAGATCGTCAATTTAGCATGAAAAGATATCTAAAATGATACAAAATATACTATATATTTTGGTGTCATCAAAATACATAAGGCTCATACTTTGCTTGTCCTCATGCAAAAATCAAAATTTGATTAAAAGAATAACCTTTTCATGCTCAATAAATTTCTAAAATACAACCTATTAATGAAAAATTCCACCAATTGATTTACAAAATTTCAAATAAACATATCATCCTTAGAACTCAACCCTCTAGATCCACAATTCAATCAAATAAAACTTTGCAACTTGTATAATGAATAGAATTTTCAATCTCATGATTTCACCGAGTTTCAATTCAAATTTATCATGCTTTTGTTTACAGGAATTAGGTTTCCAAGATCTTTTTCCACACATGATTTTTTTTTCTTTTTTTTATTTTTTTTTTATTTGTGAAGATGGCATGTACCCACTTAAATACACACTTTTTATTTTTGACTTCAACTCTTGTCTTTGGTACTACCGTCAATTTTATACAGTGCCAAGTAGAGGAGTCTTATTATTTTTCACTCTCATTATTTTTCATGCATAGACTTCAACCCATGTCTTAGGTACCACTATCAATTTTACATAGTACCAAGTAGGGGAGTCTCTCACTATTTTTACGGATCTTGGATTCTTCTTTCCCAACAAATAGCAAAATAGACTAAACATCTACTAGGTTGATCAATTGATATCAATTCACAAATCATACTCATATGCTCATTTTATTTAAATGAGTAGTTTCACTTTTCGATCTTATTCTTCAAATAACACATCTACCCAAAATTTCATGCATCAACCAATGTCAAATTTCAAAAATAGATATGCATTGGAGAAATAAATCTAACATGATAGGGTTTTTCTCCAATCACAAGTATAAATACTCACATCATCAAGGAAGACATTTTATCAATAAAAATTTTATCAATAAATCATGCCATCATATAGTAGAAAGTGGATCATATGCTTTCATCAATTTTAACAACAAATTTGAATAACATCATTATCAAAACATTGAGTTCCATATATCCATAAAATCATTTTCAAGAGAAAACCACTAAGTAGTATAAATATGATAAAGTCAAAGATGCAATATAAGAAATAGTCATTAATAAGAGAGTGAAAGTGATACTCACAAAACTATATAGATCATTCTCAATCAGTGTCGGGGCAGATGCTGCTTGGTCCAAGTATGTGCCTTTTGAAAATTTTACCTGCAAAATTTAAGGTACATAAGGCTCAGTCTGAAAATAGTCTCAAAAATAATAATGATAGAAATAATTTTCTCAAAGAATAATCAGAGATATCATCGATGGTCTAGAAGAGTGCGGGTGAAAAGAGCTGATGCAGCTGAGAAGCAGAGGGGGAACAAATGCTAGCTGAAAAGCTGCTAGCAATGATGGTGATGCCAACAGTTGAGTGAGTAATCTCTAGTGGCTTGCTAAAGATCACAGTCCTGGACGTGAGATCGTCGGCCGATGGGTGTGAGAGATAGCTCTGCAAGAATAGAATATCAATCACTAATGAATATGAATATTCTACTGCATAAATAAAATAAATGGAATAAGAGGCAGCAAAAGAAGTAAGAATCTGCAGATGGTATAATCTAGTGTCGACGGCTGGAAACAGTGATGTCAGAGGCAGATGCAGTGGTGGCTAGAGGTGGAAGACAGTTGCTCTTGAAGATTTCTGGATCTGGAGGCAGAAGAAGCAATAACAGGTAGAAAGAAAACAGTGCAGTTTTTAAATTTTTTATGAAAAGTAGCCATACCCTAGAATAATATTTAATGATCCAAATAGAAAATGGACAAAACCAAGTTGTAGAATAAAACTCGTTCTTTTCAGGTGTATAAAAATTGAATTTTCAAAATCTTTCAGGAATTTAGGGTGTCAACAGAAAGAAGGCTACTCAGATTACAAAACTACAAAAACTGAACAAAAGTTAATCATATTCAAAAAGTTGTCATGTGTCCTAAAATGATCATAAAATATTTTCATGAAAATAACTAAACCACAAGATAGAACGACACACAAACTTCATATTCCATGCAAAAAATCTGGGTTTCAAGTTATTAAAGTATCTTAAAAACTTGTAGCAAAAGTGCTAATCAGATTAGTCAGAAGAAAACTATTGCAGAAATTAATCAGAATCAAAAAGATGCTATATGTTTTAGAGAGATCCATGGACTTTAAAATTCAGAAACAATATCCAGATGATAGACAAAGATGAGTACTTCAATTCTGTGCCAAAGATCAAAAATTTTCTCAACCCAGTTTCTTAAAATTAATGTGAGAAAACACCTACTCAATAAGCAAAATGCAGAGAGGAATGAATGCAGAATTTTTTTTTTATAAAATAACAGAAAAATTGATTCTAAAAAAAAACTGGGATAAAAGAAACTAAGATAAGATAGAGTGCTTGGGTTGCCTCCCAAGAAGCACTAATTTTAGGTCATTTTCTTGACCAAAAATAAAAAATCATAGTGAAACAGGTGAATCAGTACCAAAATAGATAGCATGTAATTTTTTCCTTTTCCGCTGTCCAAAAAGTTTAGCCACTAATCTAAAAATCCAGAATTTCATGTAAATCACAATTGATGTGGCTTTCTCAATTTTGCGGAAATCAAAATCAAAATTTTCAATGATCTTCCTATGTTTATCAGTAAGCAAAATCATAAGTCCTTTCTTCAAATTTATCTTTTCAATTTCAATAGAAGTGGGACTTTGATCAAAATAATCAAGCATTGGATCATCATAATAATGTTTATGTCTTTCACTAGATTCCTCAATAAAACATACTTTCTCAAATAGATCAAAATTTTCAACAATTGATATGGGCAAAACATCAGAATGAGATTCATCAATTTTCACAATTTTCAAATCATCTACAGGTTCTTCATGCACTTCATCAAACAATTTATCAATTTCAAAATCATCATTAAAGTCAAGATGAGACTCTTCAAAATTAATTTCCTCTTGCTTCTCCACAAATAATTCATCATCAGAAGAATCAAAATCAGAATCATATGAGAAATAAGATTTATTAATGTTTACAATAGAATCGGAGTTAGCCTCAAAAGTTTTATCATAAATTTCAACAATATCACCAAGATCACAGTGGGGTTCATCAATTTCAAAATTTTCACCCAAATCAGAGTGATGTACATGAATATCACAATTTTCAAACTCATCATAATTAACCATGAATGAAATATCATCAAAAGCATCAATGTCATCAAAAGAGGTTTTTTCAATTTCAATTTCCTCAACCTTTTCTTCAAATAAATTATCAGATAAATCAATATCACAACAATAAACATCTAAAGGAGATTCATTAATATTCAAATAAAGCTCAATCTCAAAACAATCATGATCACAGGGTGAATTTTCTAAATCAATCTTTTCAGCTTCAAAATCAAACTCAAATAAACATGCTTGTTGTGCTAACTAGGTTTCTAGCAATTCAGTATTAGCAGCCAAAGATTCTTCTTGAAAAGAAATTTGATTAACTGAACCCTTAAGACGATCCTCAATTTGCTTAATTTGATTGCTTAGAATTTGGTTTTGTTTAGCAAAAAATTTTTCTTGATCTGATATGATTTTTTCAAACATGGATTCTAACCTAGATTTTCCATTGTCCTCAAAGCATGGTTCAGAAACATGATCAGAGCAATCATCATAAAAAGAAGTTTGGAGATTTTTCCATCTAGAATACAATTGATCATATGATAAATTGGGATTTAAAAATTGGCAATCAGAGGAAGAATGATCAAAATATCCATAAATATCACATCTAATAGACCGGGTTGGGCCAGAGAAAATGCAAAAGACCCAAGAAGAGCTCAAGTGAAGACTTAAGTTAATTAAGGTCTTACTTAGGCTTAATGGGCTTTTACCACATAAGATCATCATGCTTTTAATTTACTGTTTCAGTAATTTAGTAACTGCATGATTTATTCTTCTGCTATCACCATAGGATTTGAATGATAGTAAGAAGATAAAAGGACCGTTAAAATCCAACGTTAAATATCAAGCACGATAGCCTTCTGACGCGAAACCTCACTGTTCTGACTATCGCTGGGGCCGTGTTGTACCCACTCAGTGGACACGCCCATCTATCTTCAGACGGTGTGAGATTACACCTGCGTGTTACAGAGAAGGGATTTATCGCTTCTCGTTGCTCAGCATAGCACGTGGTGGTCCAGGGAGTAGGTCGGGTCAGCTTGACCATGTAGGCTACATACTGAGCATATGGTAGCTATATGGAGGCAGCCATCTGTGGGATCAGAGACTGTGTTGTACCAACTCGTTGGCACAGTCTGCTGGATTGCCCAGATGAAGGGGAATCGCACGGGTTGGCGATTGGCAGGGATTGCCTACCAGAGATTAGTGCTTGTACTCTCTGTGCATCTTATCTCGCCTGAGCGAGACGCGGAGACCAAGTTTGAAATCTGGATCTCATCTCACTAAAAGAGTTTCACTCTTTCGGACTGTTTTACTGGATTTTTCAGTCAGATAAAATAGTGAGAAAAGAATCATTCTTAAATCCTGAATTGATTCTAACATTGATACTGACCTTGCTGTTCTTGCATTGTTGTAGATTACTGCAGCAACGAACACCACAGCCTTCAATGTGCGATCCCTACTGGAAAGGGAGAAGTTTGCTGGGCCAAACTTCTCAGACTGGTACGGACACCTTAAGATTGTTCTTAAGGCTGAGAGGAAACTGTATGTCCTCGAGACGGCTATACCGCCTCAACCCGCTGCGAACGCCGCAAGGGCGGTTCGGGAAGCTTATGAAAAGCATGTCAATGATAGCATTGACGTCGCTTGCCTTATGCTAGCGTCTATGACGCCACAGCTGCAACGTCAGCATGAGGATTTATCTGCTATAGAAATTATAGCAAACCTCAAGATGCTGTATGCAGCACAGGCAAGGACTGAACGCTATAATTTGACTAAACTTTTCTTTCAGAGCAAACTGACTGAAGGGAGTCCAGTTGGAGCTCATGTGCTCAAGATGATTGGGTACAAGGAGGCTCTAGAGAAACTGGGACATACCATCAATCAGGAGCTTGTTGTAGATATCATCCTGCAGTCTCTCCCGGCCTCTTTCGATCCTTTCATTATTAATTTTAATATGAACAAGATCGACTGTACGCCAGCAGAGTTACTGAACATGCTCTTGACTACTGAGCAGACTCAGTCTCGTGAGAAGGGAACGCCTTCATCCTCTGTCCTCATGGTTCCTTCTAGGAACAAGAAGAAGGGGAAGAAGGGCAAAGCCCCTGTCAAGAGCTAAAACAAGGCTCTGAAGCAAAAAGTAAAGCGGTCGAAGGAATACAGATGTTTCCATTGTGGCTAGCTGGGTCACTGGAAAAAGGACTGTAAAGCGCTCCAAGGAGATAAGAAGGGAAGCAACTCTTTCGCTTCTGGCTCAGGTATTTTCGTGACTGAAGTCATGGTTTCTTCTTCTATTTCATGGGTGTTAGACACTGCATGTGGAGTTCACATTTGTTCAAATGTACAGGAACTCAAGAGAAGAAGACAGGTGGGACAGCATGAGGTGGACCTACGAGTAGGAAACGGGGCACGGGTTGCTGCTGTTGCTGTAGGAGTTTATCACATCTCTTTACCATCTAGTCTTGTATTAGAACTGGACAATTGTTATTTTGTACCAAGCATAACTAAGAATATTATCTCTATTCCTGCTCTTGTCAGGAAAGGGTTTTCCTTTGAATGCAAGATTTCAAAGTGTTATATTTCTTTTGATAATATTGTTTATGCTACTGGGTCAATTAACAATGGGTTATTCATGTTGGACATGGAATGTTCTATACAACAGATTGATGTTAAGAAAGCCAAGTATGCTGATGACAGCACCTTGCTATGGCATAGTCGTTTAGGCCATATTAACAAGAAGCGCATTAAGCGGTTGCATGACTATGGACTGCTGGGATCATTCTCCTATGAGGAACTTGATACATGCAAAGCTTGTTTAATGGGTAAAATGACGAAGTCTCCTTTTTCCAACAAAGGTCAAAGGGCTTCAGGTTTACTTGACCTCATTCACAGTGATGTGTGTGGGCCATTTAGTAAACATGCCAGAGGTGGCTATTCATACTTCATTACCTTTACTGATGATTTCAGTAGGTATGGTTATGTCTATCTTATGAGACATAAGAATGAATCTTTTGACAAGTTCAAAGAGTTCAAAAATGAAGTACAAAATCAGCTAGGCCGAAATATCAAGGCACTTCGCTCAGATCGAGGTGGAGAATACTTGAGTCATAAGTTTACTGACTATCTGAAGGAGTGTGGGATTATCTCACAGCTCACTCCGCCAGGAACACCACAATGGAATGGTGTGTCCGAGAGGAGAAATAGAACATTACTGGATATGGTTCGTTCTATGATGAGTCAGGCTACTCTACCTTACTCCTTTTGGGGATTTGCACTGGAAACAGCTGCAAAGGTACTAAACCGAGTGCCATCCAAGGCCGTTTCAAAGACTCCATATGAGTTATGGTATGGGAAACAGTCGAGCTTGACATTTATTAAGATCTGGGGTTGCGAGGCTTATGTCAAAAAGCTCGCCTCTGGGAAACTAGAGAGCAGATCTGAGAAATGTATCTTTGTCGGTTACCCTAAGGAAACTAAGGGTTATTATTTCTACGATCCCAAAGAGAACAAAGTATTTGTTGCTCGGACTGCTATTTTTCTTGAGAAAGAATTTCTTCTGCAAGAAGCCAGTGGGAGAGAAATAAAGCTGGATGAGAATCCAGAAGAAGGACAAAGTAGTCAAGCTCAGTTGGATGAGCCTAAGCCAGTAGATCAGGTTATTGAACAACCTGAGGCTCAGATATCACGGGAACCACGAAGATCGAGAAGGATCCGTCGACAGCCTGAGCGCTATGACGGAGTCTACATCATTGATGATGAACCCCTCACTTATGCGGATGCGGTCAGTGGACCGGAATCAGCAAGATGGCTTGAAGCTATGCGAGCCGAGATGGACTCCATGTCAGATAACCAAGTTTGGGATTTGGTTGATCCGCCTCCGGGAGTAATCCCTATAGGCTGTAAATGGATCTTCAAGAAGAAGATTGACATGGATGGTAACGTGGTTACCTATAAAGGCAGGCGAGTTGCGAAAGGTTTCAAACAAATCTACGGGATAGATTATGATGAAACTTTCTCTCCTGTAGCTATGTTCAAGTCTATTCGGATTATTCTCGCGATAGCGGCATATTATGATTATGAGATCTGGCAGATGGATGTGAAGACCGCTTTCCTTAATGGAAAATTAGAAGAGGATGTGTATATGACACAACCTGAAGGTTTCACTAATCCATCGGATCGTCATAAAATATGCAAATTAAAGAAGTCCATTTATGGACTTAAACAAGCATCAAGAAGCTGGAATATTCGTTTTGATGAATCAATCTGTGAATTTGGTTTCATCAAGAATGAAGATGACCCGTGTGTATATAAGAGGTTTAGTGGGAGCGTGATTACTTTCCTAGTCCTCTACGTCGATGATATCTTAATCATTGGAAACGATATTCCTGAACTACATGCGGTCAAAGCATGGTTAAGAAAATGTTTCCAGATGAAAGATTTAGGAGAAGCAGCCTATGTATTAGGTGTGAAGATCTACAGAGATAGATCTAAGAGGCTTCTCGGGTTGTGCCAGAGTACTTACATCGATAAAGTCCTGGAGAGATTCCATTTAGAAAATTCTAAAAGAGGATATCTTCCAGTCAGACATGGTCTCAATCTTTCAAAGAGTCAGTGTCCACAAACACGGACTGAGAAAGATGAAATGGACAATACGCCTTATGCTTCGGCTATTGGATCCATTATGTATGCGATGTTGTGTACTCGCCCAGACGTTGCTTACGGGTTAAGCGTGACCAGTCGATTCCAAAGTAATCCAGGGAAGGCACACTGGATTGCGGTCAAGAACATTTTGAAATATCTTCGGAGGACCAAAGATATGTTCTTGATATATGGAGGTCAGGAAGAACTTAGTACTGACGCTTCGTTCCAATCTGACCAGGATGATTTCCGATCGCAATCAGGCTATGTTTTTAGCTTGAATGGAGGAGCAGTGGTGTGGAAAAGTTTCAAACAGTCAATTGTTGCTGATTCCACAACAGAAGCCGAGTATGTTGCAGCCTCAGAAGCATCTAAGGAGGCAGTGTGGATTCGTATGTTCGTTCAGGAACTTGGTGTTGTTCCTTCGAGTGCAGATCCTTTGGTTATCTTCTGTGATAACACTGGAGCAATAGCACAAGCAAAGGAACCACGGTCGCACCAGAAGACCAAGCACATACAGAGAAGGTTTCACTTGATCCGGGAGATCATTGATCGTGGCGAGATCAAAGTCTGCAAGGTTCATACAGATGACAATCTGGCAGACCCGCTTACAAAGCCTCTGGCGCAGCAGAAGCATGAGAAGCAGTGTAATAATATGGGTTTGAGATTTCTCAACCATTAGATTAAGTGCAAGTGGGAGATTGTTGGGGTATGCCCTTAAGGCTAATGTTTGAGGCCTTGGGATTATATCAGTATCATGTATAAACTCAATGTTTATAAAGGCAATGGTTGTTATTCAGGTTGTTACATTATCTGCTGCAATATGTATACTTCTGAATAATGTCTCAAAGCTGTTCAGCTTGGCTGACATGCAGTTTTGTCCTTAGTCGAGATATCTTGGTGAACATGAGACAGCCTTGATATGATTGAGACTAATATGTGTTCTAATCTTATAGGATGCTTCGAGCATGGAATAAGATGTAGACTCATGGGTACATTGGATGTACTAGACAGACCCTACTTAGGATATTCAATTGCTTGTCAAAATGTGAATAATCCTTATATGCCAACAAGTGGCATACTTCCTCTGACTTGAGATCACTTGTGTTTCTAAATGATGATTGGCATTGTTTTGAGGTAGTTCAATATCATTTGAAACATAATGGTTATAGACTATCTTGGATAATGAGCATGAGTCATGTTAGGGCGCTAGTGATAGATATAGGATTGCCGTCTCCTTGGAAGGAGTGTGATGTTCTATAGGGGCCCCCTGGATGAGATGATTGATAAAGTGTATGGCCATACCCGGATGACTATGTTTCATCTGATCTAATCATTCTCATCATATTGGAGTTACAGGCTTGACACGCTTGTCCAATAAGAACATCTAGTGGCAAAGGAAACATGTATGCCTTGTGAAGTGGATTCACACTTGTGCTGTGGTTTGGGTGTAGTCTTGGAAGACTCTTTCCTTTATATCGGGAGACAGTGATGTGTTGCTAGATACCCCTCACTGATCGTGATAACGTAAGTTATCGTTACCGACATTTAAAGGAAACCCTTAGGGTCGCACAATTTGATGATATGGCTTACTTATGTCAGATCGTGTGGACTGAATTGTTTTGGTTCAGTTTAAAGGGATTTAATCTTTGATTGTAAGTGAGATCTGGTCTGATCATGTTTGATTGATTAGGGCTTGAGATCGGTAAGCTTCGATCGAGAGATTGGATGCTAGATCGGTGAGATCAAGAGCATCAAGAGATGAATGGTCAGATCTTGAGCCTTTTGGTTTAATGTGATCTGGATCAAGGCTTGGTTTATTTTGGTCTTTGAACCAAATGAATTGAACTAGCTCATCAAGTGAGCGCATGGTTCAAAGAGGAGAATGTTGCGATCGTTCATTTGACTTGAACACTTGAACACGTTGAGTTTTTGCTATTTTTGGATAGCATGACTTCTGAACATGGTGCACGCCTCCACGTTAGAAGTGGATCGCTCTATTCTCGCTCGTTCTCTCCTCTCTCATCGCTGCTTGCTCTCTCGTGGTGAAGAAGGCTCACGCCAAGGAAGAGAAAAAAAATTTCGCCCAAGCAAGAGTTCTTCTCATCTTCCCTTTCATTCGATCAGGACTCTTGGAGCCTTGCTAGCACAAGGAGCAACAAGAAGAAGCCGAGACTCATCTTGTGTGCGTCTGCTTTGGAGGAGAGCGGCATCACTCTCTGCTTCCAAGTCGCCATCTAAGAAATGGCATTGGTAAGAATCTTTATCGATCTATTCAAGTTGATCATAGATATATGCAAACCGATCCTTAGAAACCCTAGATTCTTCTGCTAAGAATCCTCTGATATGCGCCTATTAGGGTTTCGACCCCGCCCCTTAGGGACTTTCAAGTCTTGGGGCTGATATGGCTAGAAGAACTTCTTAAGAAAGTCTTTGGTGCATATGGCTAATAGGAAAGGATTTATGGAAAACTCTTGGAAAGTTTCCTTAACCCTAACCCTAATTGCTACCCCACTAAACCCTAACCGCATGTCACTTCTCTTCTTGGCGCCTATATGATGTCTATTGCCACCCCTTGCTCAATGACACAATTTCATGCAAGAGCAAGAAACTAAGTTGGCGAGAGCAACCTAAGGGGCGAAAGTAAAACATCAAGTGGTGCATCTCTTCCACCTTGAAGCTGCAAGCCTCCTCTCTTCCTTCCTCTTGGCGCAAGGAAGACTTGTGCTTGGCGACTTCATCTTCTCCCATTCCCTTCATCTTGGCGCAACTTCCCTAGAAGGGGCACAAATTGTGTAGAATGAGTCAAGGCTTGGATCTTCTTCTCGAGGCTAGCACTAGGCATGGAAGAAGAGGGCTCAAGGCATCCGTGTGTGTGAGACTGCAGAGGGCGCACGCTTGGGCGCCTACCTCGACATCGACTTGCTATTGCTCTAGGTACTTTCTCCTCTCATCGTGTCGACCCCCTCGTCAGACAATCTTCATTGGGTTTTTGGGATTGGCCTATTTCGGGGATATGCTTTCGTTGTGTGTATGTATTAATTGATAAAAAATTGTAAATATCCCCGAGGTTTCCCAACAGTGGTATCATAGGGATTTGCGAGCCTCGAACGATGTTCTTTTATGCTTTTCATATGCTCACATGCCATGCCATATTTTCGCATATTACATATACATGGCGCGTGATTTTTTTAAGTAGGAAAAATTGTAGGTCTTTTGTTCCTTACCTCTATTCAATCTCTTTTGGTTCTTTGCTCTCTTCACATGGTGGGTTAGACCCATATGTGGAAGAGAAAATTTCTTCTCTCATGGTGGCATAGACCCATCATGAGAGACTTGTTGAGATTATAGGGCATGGACTGGGTGATTGCTCAAATCTTAGCAAGTTTGGGATTGCAAGGAGGGCAATGGGTATGCCTCTTGTAGACTCCTAAGAGAAACATAGAACGAAAGATTTGTGATAAGAGGTGAAGGAAGAGAGACATGTTTTAATGAAAATGTAAAATTTCATATTTCATGTTTTTCATGAGCATATAGAATTGCATGAATAAGTTCCTTGTTTGTGCATGATGTTCTGATCATTAGTCAAGCCCCTTAATATGCCTATGTTGTATTCTTGTGTGTCCTACGTGCCTTCCTTTTCTTTTGATTTGTAATTGTTCAAGAAGAAGATTAGGGGCACAAGAAGACTTGGCTTTGGTGCATACTTACTTGCACACCTTGTTGGTGGCTCATCCATCTCCTTCCTTGATGGCGTAAGTATGCATGTTGGCGCATCCTTGCATGGGGATGCAAGTTAGGGTTTGGCCGAGCCTTGGGCTTGTGTGCTATCCCTCTTGTAGCTTGCAAGGTGGCCCATCTCACTTGGAGGAGGAACCTTGGCATTGGTTGAATCCATGGGTGTACTTCTAGGGTTTCCCTAGGGGTACCTCTAGGGTTTGAGAGCTAAACCATGGTGAGGAGGACCTTGGAGCCAACCTTGAAGATAGTCTAGAGGTCAGCTAGGCTAGGTCTAGTTTTAGGGGCTTGTGTCTTAAATCAAGCATTGAACACCTTGGCATGTGTTGGTTCAATGTCTTGATTGGGCTATGATCACATCATCTTTTCACTGCTTTCCTTATCTGCTAAAGCATGCCTGTGATGTTTCATCTTTATGTTATCACTATAGGATTGCATGCCTTTAATGTTAGATATAAGATAAAACTAAGAGGATGAGACCCCAAAAACCCTCAATCAAAAATATCAAGTCTAGTAGCCTTCTAACTTGTAGCCCTCATCAAGCTATCGATCAGCGGTGTTGTTCACTGTTTCCCACCCTCATGGGACACACCAACTTATCTTTATAAGGTGTGTGGTGACAATGGTTTCCCCAGTACAGTTTTAACCTGGACGTGCCTTCGCAAGGAAACTTGTTGGCCCTGGGCATAACGGGTAGGAACAGAATTGACTAGATTTCCACGTGTGCTAGGCACATGATGGAACTCTAGAGGCATCATTGAGAGGTTAGGGTTTCATGCTGTATCTAGCCCTCGCTGGACATGAATTCATAGACTGTCTCAATAAGGCAAGTTGCCAAGTGCAATCAGCCGGCGTGCCCACCTTAAGAAGCATGGGTCACTTTGTGCATCTCATCCCACCCTCGTGGGGCACGAAACCTCATGTGGAATAAGGATCTCATCTCACTAAGAAAACTTGGATTTTCGGATTGACTTTGTGGGTTGTCAATTCGATTAAATAGTGGGAGCCATAGTCATTTAAAAAGAAGTTCAGTTTAAATGACTTTAAGTAGTGCTTATCCGCTCTTCTTAGTTGTTGTAGATCAATGGCTACGAACAATAGCGGATTGTCACTGCGATCCCTTCTTGAGAAAGACAAGTTGGTTGGATCCAACTTCATGGACTCGCATCGGAACTTGAGGTTAGCCCTCAAACTCGAGAAGAAGCTGTATGTCCTTAAGCGGCCTCCTCCTACGGCTCCTATGCCTAATGCCTGAGTGGCAGACAGAGATGCTTTTAGAAAACATCAGGATGAGTCTTTGGAAGTAGCATGTCTCATGCTAGACACTATGGCACTTGAGCTTCAGGTGCAATATGAGGAGCAGAACGCTATTCAAATGATCACTCATATGAAACAGATGTTCGAGGCTCAGCCTAGAACTGAGAGGTATGACACTGCCAAAGCATTCTTTCGGTGCAAGTTGTGGATCTTATTCTACTGTCCTTGCCCCCTAGCTTCAGTCCATTTATTATAAAGTTTAACATGAATTGGATTGTGTGCATTAAGGAGAAACTGTTGAATATGCTCCAAACGACCAATCGAGATATTGGTAAGACCAAGCCCAATTATGTTCTTTTCGTCCTTGCGACCAAAAAGATGAAGAAGAAGGGTAAGGCACATGTTAAGGGCAGTGCCAAAGGTCCTACCAAAGCACTGAAGAAAAGGGCCAAGAGGTCAAAGGAACGGAGGTGCTTCACTGTGGTGAGCAGGGTAACTGGAGGAGGGACTGCAAGCAACTTCAGAATGAGGAAAGGAAAGGCAAGGCCCTGTCTTCTAGCTCAGGTATTTATGTTATAGAAGTCAACCTTTCTACTTCTATGTTATGGGTATTGGATGTCGCATGCGGAGCTCATATTTGTACAAATATGCAGGGGCTTAAAAAAAGTAGATCGGTGCGGCCTAGAGAGATTGACCTACGAGTTGGAAATGGGGCACAGGTTGCTGCTATTGCTGTAGGAGTTTTGACTCTCTCCCTACCTTCTAGACTTCAGTTAGAGTTAGATCATTGCTACTATGTACCTTTACTTACTAAAAACATTGTATCCATTCCTTGCTTAATAAAGAAAGGGTGTAAATTTGAAATAAAAGAGAACTTTTATACTTTTTCATTTGCAAATATGTTTTATGGGAAGTGTACTTTATGCAATGGTTTATATGTCTTGGACATAGATAGCTCTATTTGTAACATTAATAGTAAGAAGATCAAACTGAGTGGTTCAGTTGGTGCTTTCCTATGGCATTATTGGTTAGCACATATAAACCAGAATCGCATTCAACAACTCCATGCAAATGGGTTGTTACATTCAAGCTCCTTGGAGGAGTTTGATACTTGTGAGCTTTGTTTATTAGGGAAGATGACAAAAGCGCCCTTCACCAAGATTGGTGAGAGGGCAGGAGGTTTATTGGATCTTATACATAGTGATGTGTGTGGGCCATTCAGTAAACAAGCTAGAGGTGGATACAACTACTTCATCACATTTATGACGATTTCAGTAGATATGGTTATGTTTATCTGATGAGACATAAATCTGAATCCTTTGAGAAATTTAAAGAATTCAGACATGAAATAGAGAACCAGCTTGGTAGATCTAGTAAAACTCTTCGATCAGATTGTGGTGGCGAGTACCTGAGCGGTGAGTTCTTTGACTATCTTAGGGAGTGTGGGATCCTATCCCAACTCACTCCTCCTGGGACACCCCAGTGGAATGGCGTATTTAAGAGGAAAAATTGAACCTTTTTGGACATGGTTCGATTTATGATGAGTCATGCAATTCTACCACTCCATTCTGGGGTTATGTACTTGAAACTGCTTCTCTCATATTGAATAACGTTCCATTTAAGATTTGTTAGTGTATATGCCATAAGGACCTAATTCTGGTGCGTTACTTGTACTACTTGACATTGATATTTATATCATACTAGCATTGTCGTTATCATTATTTGTTTACATCTGCGAACATGTACTTAAATGATAATGTCCCTGGAGACAGATTGGATCTGTGCTCAAACTATTGTCCCTAGTCAATGTACCTTAGTGGATATGGGACAACAATGGTACTTGTAAGACTGGTATATGGGCTGGTTAGGCACGAGGTGCTAACGCAGGCATATGGGTATATCAGTGGTAGATATACTGGACCGACCCGCTGTGAGGCAATGACTTAGTGTCACGAGTTATCCTCACAAGTGATAGGAGATGCATTGATCCCTTGACTTGAGGTCATTGGCCATTCTATGTGGTTAGGGATATGCTTTGATACAACCTAACACCTTGCCGTAGTTGGGAGGTAATAACGGTTGTCATTGGGCATGTCACGACCTATATGAGAAGGTCAATGCACTGACATAGGATTTGCCCCTTCCTAAGGGAAGCATGAGATCCATGGAGCTCCTCTATAGTTCTATGACTGAAAGTGTATGGCCATACCCAGGTTAGACCTGATTTAGTCATAGCCATGAGATTGGATAGAAACAAGTGGTGACACACTTGACCAATCGGATATCAGTTCGGTAAAGAGACTGTAATGCATCTGTACCTGGTTGTGATGATGGGGATGTCGATGTCGATATCCATTCCGATGACTTGGGTAGCAGCGATGCACTGCTAGGTGCCACTCACTGCTTGTGGTGACCATGTGTCAGCACTGCCAACGTTAGAGGAACCTACAGGGTCGCACACCTTGATACTCGAGTTCTCGTATTGATCGGGAAGGCTTATGATCGAGTTATTGGATAACACGAATATATTCTGGAGATTTCATCAGCGCCAATGGGCCTGATGAGATGGAAGAGATTTGTTGGAGCCAACTTCCATTTACAGCATATTAACCATGGTTAGCCCAATTTGACCTAGGGTTAAATTGGATTGGATCCATGGGCTTGGTTAACATGCATAATGGACATTGGGCTAGGCCCATTGAAAAGTTGGGCTTAATGGGCTTAAGGAGAAGAAAAGAGATGGCGCATGCTTAACCCTAGTTAGACTAGGGTTAGCGCCTATACCTCATGTGAGTTTAATTAATCAAGATAAAATAGGGGCTAATTAATTAATTAATTAGAGTCCTATTTTTGTGGGATTAAATGGGCTAATTTATTTGAATTAATTAGAGTCCTAATTGGATTAGGATTTAATTAAATAAATAAATAATTAGAGTCCTAATTGGATTAGGACTTGATTCAAAATTTAATTTGAACCTTGATCAAGTCGCCCACTTGAGTCCAAATTGGATTAAGACTGATCATGATTAATTAGAATCCTAATTAGATTAGGATTTAATTATTTAAACAATTAATTAGAGTCCTAATTGGATTAGGACTTGGTTAATTCCTAAAATAATTAAACTCCTAAATCCTCTCCTAGCCGCCCACTCAAATTGAATTGTGGCCACACACTCAACCGCCTCTTGCTCTATAAATAGAGCCATAGACACCTCCCCTCATGATACTAATCTCTCCTTGAGGCATGATCAAAATTGAGAGCGAGTTCTTGAGGGCGAGAGCAAGAGGCTAGTGGCGCAATTCTTCTATCCAACCCTAGCCGCAACACACCTTCTTCCCTTCCTCTTGGCGTGAGGAACTTGGTGGTGTTTGGCGACTTCCTTCTCCTCATCTTCCTCTTGGCACATACACCTTGGAGGTGGTGCAAGGATAGAGGAATAAGCACAAGGCTTGGATCTTCTTCCCGAGGCTAGCACCGAGTGTGGAAGAAGAGAGCTCGAGGCATCCGTGTGTGTGAGACTGCAGAGGGCGCACGCTTGGGCGCCTACTACGACATCGGCCTCACCTAAATGAATGTAGTTTCTATCTCATCATGTCGACTCTTTCGCATGCGATCTTCACTGGGTTTTTGGGACTGGCCTGTTTCGGGGGTATTCTTCCGCTGAGCAACGTGTTTGCATCTGTGAAAATTTGTAAAATATCCCCGGGGTTTCCCAACAGTGGTATCAAAGCGACTTGCGAAACTCGAACGATGTTTTTCATATTTTTCATGCTCACATGCCATATTTCAATTTTTGAAAATTGCAAATTGCATGGCAAACGTTTTATCTAAAAGTAGGAAAAATTAGGGTTTCTTGTTTCTATCACCTTTTCAATCTCTTTTGGATTTTTGGGTTATTTTTCTTGCATGGTTTAAAGATCAAAGGCGGACGTGGTTTTGTCAAGTAGGACGTGCATTGTGTCTTCGGACTGGCCGGGTCTCTTGATCTGACAAAATTACCAGCCGAGAGGATCTTTGAAATCATCATGAAAATTAATTGCGAATAACTAAAAGATTTGTGAGAAGAAGATCAGAAAAAGAAACTGGTTTTATGAAAAAGTAAAATTTGAAATTTTATGTTTTTCATGAGCATGTAGAATTGCATGAGTAATGCCTTGATTGTGCATGGTGTTGTGATAAGTAGTCAAGCCCCTTTGCATGCCTGTGATGTACTCTTGTGAGGCCTGCGTGCCACTTTTCTTTTTGCTTTTAATTAAGATGAAGATTAGGATGGCGCACATCACCTGAAGATAGGCGCATGCATGCTTGCTTGCGCACCTTGCATGGTGGCACAGGAAGCACCCCTCCTTGATGGCCCTTACTTGGTGGCACATCATCCTTGAAGGAAGCCCATGGCATTGGCCGAACCTATGAGGGTGCTTCTAGGGTTTCCCTAGAACTACCTCTAGGGTTTGAGAGCTAAACCATGGTGAGGAGGACCTTGGAGCCGAGCTTGAAGACCAAGATAGAAGTCGGCTAGGTTAGGTCTTTAGGGGCTTGAGTCCTAGGTCAAGAGTTGAACCTCTTCTAGCATGGGTTGGTTCATTGTCTTGAATAGGCTATGATCACATCATCCCTTTATTGCTTTCCATATCTGCTAAAGCATGCCTATGATGTTTTATTTTATGTTATCACTATTGGATTGCATGCCTGTAATGCTAGACATAAGATAAAACTGAATTGATGAGACCTCAAAACCCTCATTCCAATATCAAGTCTAGTAGCCTTCTGACGCGTAGCCCTCGTCAAACTATCGATCGATGGTGTTGTGCATTGTTTCCACCCTAGTGGACACACCCATCTATCTTTAGGAGGCGTGTGGTGACAATGTTTTCCCCAGTCCAGTTAAAATCCTGGACGCGCCTTTGCAAGGAATTCGTTGGCTCTGGGCATAACGGTCAGGATAAACTTGACTAGTTTTTCATATGTGATGGCCACATGATGGAACTCTAGAGGTAGCCTCAAGAAGTTAGGGTTTTGTGTTGTTCTAGCCCTAGCTGGCGCGCCTACCTTGAGATACATGCGTCACCTCGTGCAGTATATCCTGCCCTAGCGGGACGCGAGGCCGTGTGAGGAACAAGGATCCCATCTCACTAGGAAATCTTGAATTTCCCGATTGACTTTGTGGGTTGTCAATTCGATTAAAATAGTGGGAGCCATGATCATTTAAAACAAGTCCAGTTTAAATGATTTGAAGTAGTGCTAATCTGCTTTTCTTGGTTGTTGTAGAAACGATGACTATGAACAATAGCAGATTGTCACTACGATCTATCCTGGAAAAGGACAAGTTCGTTGGATCCAACTTGATGGATTGGTGTCGATCCTTGAGGGGTGACCTCAAGCTCAAAAGCTGTAAAAGGCATAACCAGAAAGAGGAGAGGAGAAGGGTTACACCTTCATCTTCAGGCTCTAGTATTTGCGTGGCTGAAGTCAATCTGTCTACTTCAAATACGTGGGTATTGGATACCGCATGTGTAGTGCATATTTGTACAAGTATGCAAGGGCTCAAACGAAGTAGGACAGTGCAACCAGGAGAGATTGACCTTCGGGTCGGTAACGGGGCATAGGTTGCTGCTGTAACTATAGGAGACTACACTCTCTCGCTGCCGTCTGGACTTCAACTAGAACTGGAACATTGCTTCTATGCACCATCGATTAGTAAGAATATTATATCCATTCCTGCCCTGGCGAGAAAAGGATTTTGTTTTGCGATAAAAGAGAACACATGTTCTTTTTCATTGGCAAACATATTCTATTGATCTGGTACACTATGCAATGGGTTGTATGTCTTGAACATGCAAAGTTCTGTGTGCAATGTGAATGCTAAGAGGATCAAGTTAAGTGGTTTAAATAATACTTATCTTTGGCAATGTCGTTTAGGGCACATCAACAAGCATCGCATCCAAAATCTCCATGCAAACAGATTCTTGGATTCAGATTCCTTGGAGGAATTTGACACATGCGAGCCTTGTTTGTTGGGCAAAATGACAAGGGCGTCATTCACCAAGCATGGTGAGAGGGCCACAGGTTTGTTCGATCTAATACACAGTGATGTGTGTGGGCCATTCAACAAACAAGCTAGAGGTGGGTATGTCTACTTCATCACATTTACTGATGACTTTAGTAGATATGGTTATGTCTATTTGATGAGACATAAGTCTGAATCCTTGGAGAAATTTAAGGAGTTCAAGAATGAAGTGGAAAACCAGCTTGGACGATCCATTAAGGCTCTTCGGTCTGATCGAGGCGGAGAGTACTTGAGCCATGAGTTTATTGACTATCTTAGAGAGTGTGAGATTCTTTCCCAACTCACTCCTCCTGGAACACCTCAATGGAATGGGGTGTCTGAGAGGAGAAATCAAACTTTGTTAGACATGGTTCGATCTATGATGAGTCACACAACTCTACCTCCGCATTTCTGGGGTTTTGAATTACTTATAGCAATCAAGACACTGAATAACGTTCCGTTAAAGAGTGTTCCTAAAACCCCATATGAGTTGTGGACTAGGAGACGCTCAATGCTATCATTTATGCGGATCTGGGGATGTGAGGCTTATGTCAAACGTCCGGATTCTAGCAATCTAGAACTCAGATCTGATAAATGTGTGTTTGTGGGGTATCATAGGGAAACCAAAGGATACTACTTCTTTAATCCCACCGAGAACAAAGCTTTTGTTGCTCGGACTGCCGTATTTGTCGAGAAAGATTTTCTCTTGAAAGGCACCAGTGGGAGAAGCTTTGACTTGGATGAGGTCCAAGGTCAACCACAAGACACAGCAGGAGAGATGGAACCTGAGCTACCTGCACTGGTTACTGGGCAACCGGAGGCTCAGACACAGGCCCCACATAGGTCTGGGAGAATTCGTCGTGGACCTGAGAGGTATGGGTCGCTGCCAACCCAACACAACGGGATCTTCATCATTGAGGATGAACCCAGGACTTATGATGAGGCGGTCAGTGGATCAGACTCCGAGAAATGGCTTGAGGCCATGCGATCCGAGATGGATTCCATGTCAGCTAACCAAGTCTGGGATTTGGTTGAGCTGCCGGATGGGGTAAAACCCACCCCATAGGCTGTAAATGGGTCTTCAAGAAGAAGACAGACATGGATGGCAACATAGTTACCTATAAAGGTAGATTAGTGGCTAAAGGATTCAAGCAAGTCCACGGGGTGGATTATGATGAAACCTTCTCACCAGTTGCCGTGTTCAAATCCATTCGGATTCTGCTTGCTATAGCTGCATATCACGACTATGAGATATGGCAGATGGATGTGAAGATAGCTTTCCTTAATGGAATGCTGACTGAGGATGTGTAAATGACACAACCTGATGGCTTCGACCATCCTGTAGAGGCCAATAAGGTCTGCAGGCTAAAGAGATCCATCTATGGATTAAAGCAAGCATCTCGAAGTTGGAATCTTCGATTTGATGAAGCTATGAGAGATTATGGCTTTATCAAAAGCGAAAATGACACCTGTGTATACAGAAAATTCAGTGGGAGCTTGGTGACTTTTCTGGTCTTGTATGTCGATGACATACTGCTCATCGGGAACGACATCCCCAGTCTTGAAGCTGTGAAGACATGGTTAGGGAAGTGTTTTGAGATGAAGGACTTAGGGGAGGCTGCCTATATCCTAGGCGTGAGGCTCTACAGGGATAGATCCAAGAAGCTCCTAGCCCTTAGTCATAGTACATACATTGATAAGGTCCTGGAGAGGTTTAGCTTGGAGCAATCCAAGAAAGGGTACCTTCTAGTGAGACATGGTCTTACTCTTTCAAAGAGCCAGTGTCCCACCACACAAGCTGAGAGGGATGACATGAGTCATGTGCCCTATGCTTCGGCAGTAGGATCGATCATGTATGCAATGTTGTGTACTAGACCAGATGTGGCTTATGCTGTGAGCATAACCAGCCGATACCAATTCAATCCTGGAGTACAGCACTGGGTGGCTGTAAAGAACATCCTAAAGTATCTGAGAAGAACTAAGGATTTGTTCTTGGTCTATGGGGGACGGGAAGAGCTCAGTATGCAGGGCTACCCTGATGCGTCTTTTCAGTCTGACCCTGACGACTTCAGATCGCAGACCGGCTATGTGTTCAAGATAAATGGAGGTGCTGTATGCTAGAAGAGCTTCAAGCAATCTACCAAAGCTGATTCTACAACCGAAGCTGAGTATGTGGCTGCTTCTGAGGCAGCCAAAGAAGTCGTTTGGATTAGGAAGTTCATTTCTGAACTTCAGATGGTTCCAAGTGCAGTGGATCCCATTGAAATCTATTGTGATAACAATGGAGCAATTGCACAAGCCAAGGAACCACGGTCTCATCAAAAATCCAAACACATACTCAGGAGATTTCACCTGATCAGAGAGATCATAGACAGAGGTGATGTCAAGATTAGCAGAGTTGACACAGAGAATAATCTAGCAGACCCATTGACCAAGGCTTTGGCGCAGCAGAAGCATGATGTTCACGCTAGAGATATGGGGTTAAGATTTCTCAACCTCTAGGTCTTAGTGCAAGTGGGAGATTGTTGGTGTATATGCCCTAAGGACCTAATTCTGGTCCATTACTTGTACTACTTGACATTGATATTTATATCATACTGGCATTGTCGTTATCATTATTTGTTTACATCTGTGAACATGTACTTATATGATAATGTCCCTGGAGACAGATTGGATCTGTGCTCAAACTATTGTCCCTAGTCAATGTACCTTAGTGGATATGGGACAGCTATGGTACTTGTAAGACTGGTATATGGGCTGGTTAGGCACGAGGTGCTAACGTAGGCATATGGGTATATCAGTGGTAGATATACTAGACCGACCCGTTGTAAGGCAATGACTTGGTGTCACGAGTTATCCTCACAAGTGATAGCAGATGCATTGATCCCTTGACTTGAGGTCATTGGTCATTCTATGTGGTTAGGGATATACTTTGATACAACCTAACACCTTGCCGTAGTTGGGAGGAAATAACGGTTGTCATTGGGCATGTCACGACCCATATCAGAAGGTCAATGCACAGACATAGGATTTGCCCCTTCCTAAGGGAAGCATGATATCCATGGAGCTCCTCTATGGTTCTATGACTGAAAGTGTATGGCCATACCCAGGTTAGACCTGATTTAGTCATAGCCATGAGATTGGATAGAAACAAGTGGTGACACACTTGGCCAATCAGATATCAGTTCGGCAAAGAGACTGTAATGCATATGTGCCTGGTTGCGATGATGGGGATGTCATTGTCGATATCCATTCTGATGACTTGGGTAGCAGTGATGCACTGCTAGGTGCCACTCACTGCTTGTGGTGACCATGGGTCAGCCCTGCCAACGTCAGAGGAACCTACAGGGTCGAACACCTTGATACTCGAGTTCTTGTATTGATCGGGAAGCCTTATGATCGAGTTATTGGATAACTCGGATCTATTCTGGAGATTTCGTCTACGCCAATGGGCCTGATGAGATGGAAGAGATTTGTTGGAGCCAACTTCCATTTACGGCATATTAACCATGGTTAGCCCAATTTGACCTAGGGTTAAATTGGATTGGATCCATGGGCTTGGTTAACATGCATAATGGAAATTGGGCTGGGCCCATTGAAAAGTTGGGCTTAATGGGCTTAAGGAGAAGAAACGAGATGACGCATGCTTAACCCTAGTTAGACTAGGGTTAGCGCCTATACCTCATGTGAGTTTAATTAATCATGATAAAATAGGGGCTAATTAATTAATTAATTAGACTCCTATTTTTGTGGAATTAAATGGGCTGATTTATTTGAATTAATTAGAGTCGTAATTGGATTAGGATTTAATTAATTAAATAAATAATTAGAGTCCTAATTGGATTAGGACTTGATTCAAAATTTAATTTGAACCTTGATCAAGTCGCCCACTTGAGTCCTAATTGGATTAAGACTGATCATGATTAATTAGAATCCTGATTAGATTATGATTTAATTATTTAAACAATTAATTAGAGTCCTAATTGGATTAGGACTTGGTTAAATCCTAAAATAATTAAACTCCTAAATCCTCTCCTAGCCGCCCACTCAAATTGAATTGTGGCCACACACTCAATCGCCTCTTGCTCTATAAATAGAGCCATAGATGCCTCCCCTCATGATACTAATCTCTCCTTGAGGCATGATCAAAATTGAGGGCGAGTTCTTGAGGGCGAGAGCAAGTGGCTAGTGGCGCAATTCTTCCATCCAACCTTACCTGCAACACACCTTCTTCCCTTCCTCTTGGCGTGAGGAACTTGGTGGTGTTTGGCGACTTCCTTCTCCTCATCTTCCTCTTGGTGCATACACCTTGGAGGTGGCGCAAGGCTAGAGGAATAAGCACAAGGCTTGGATCTTCTTCCCGAGGCTAGCACCGGGCGTGGAAGAAGAGAGCTCGAGGCATCCGTGTGTGTGAGACTACAGAGGGCGCACGCTTGGGCGCCTACTACGACATCGGCCTCACCTAAATCAAGGTACTTTCTATCTCATCGTGTCGACTCTTTCGCATGCGATCTTCACTGGGTTTTTGGGATTGGCCTATTTCGGGGGTAGTCTTCCATTGCGCAACGTGTTTGCATCTCTGAAAATTTGTAAAATATCCCCGGGGTTTCCCAACAAGATTGTCTCCAAGATTCCATACGTGGTATGGAGTGGGAGATGCCCTAACCTTTCTTTTATCAAGATATGGGGATGTGAGGCTTATGTCAAACGTATGGATTATAGCAAGCTGGAACCCAGATATGATAAATCCGTGTTTGTGGTGTATCCTAAGGAAACTAAATGATACTACTTCTAGGTCCCTACCGAGAACAAAGTCTTTGTTGCTCGGGGTGCTGTCTTTCTAGAGAAAGAATTTTTCATGAAAGAAGTTAGTGGGAGAAAGTTTAACCTGGACGAGGTCCAAGTGCAACCACAAGACAATAGATGGAACTTGAGCCAGCTGCACCAATTGCTAGGCAGCCTGAGGCTCAGACACAAGTCCCACATAGGTCTGGGAGAATTCGTCATGCACTTGAGAGGTATGGGTCGCTACTGACCCAACACGATGGGATCGTCATCGTTGAGGATATGCCTAGAACCTAAGATGAGGCAGTCACTGGACCGGACACTAAGAGATGGCTTGAGGCCATGCGATCTGAGATGGATTATATGTCAGCTTACCAAGTCTGGAATTTTGTTGAGCTGCCTGATGGGGTAAAACCCATAGGCTGTAAATGGGTCTTCAAAAGGAAGACTGACATGGATGGCAATATAGTTGCCTTTATGGGTAGACTTATGGCTAAAGGATTCAGACAGGTCCACGGGGTGGACTATGATGAAACCTTCTCGCAAGTTGCCATGATCAAATCCATTCAGATTTTGCTTGCTATAGTTGTATATCATGATTATGAGATATGACAGATGGATGTTAAGACAACGTTCCTTAACAAGAAGCTGACAGAGGATGTATATATGACACAACCTGATGGCTTCATCCATCGTGCAGATGCCAATGAGGTCTGCAGGGTAAAGAAATTCAATTATGGATTAAAGCAAGCATCCTGAAGTTGGAATCTTCGGTTTGATGAAGCTATGAGAGATTATGGCTTTATCAAAAGCGAAGATGATGCCTGTGTGTACAGGAAATTCAGTGGGAGCTTAGTGACTTTTCTGGTCTTGTATGTCGATGCCGTACTACTCATCGGAAACATCATCCCTAGTCTTCAATCTGTGAAGAGATGGTTGGGGAAGTATTTCGAGATGAATGACTTAGGAGAGGCCACCTATATCCTAGGCGTGAGGAACTATCGGGATAGATCCAAGAGGCACCTAGCCCTTAGTCAAAGTACCTACATTGATAAGGTCCTAGAGAGGTTGAACTTAGAGCGATCCAAGAAATGATACCTTCCAATAAGACATGACCTTACTCTCTCGAAGAGCCAGTGTCCCACCACACAGGCTGAGAGGGATGACATGAGTCGATTGCCCTATGCTTCGGCTATGGGATTGATCATGTATGCAATGTTGTGTACTAGACCAGACGTGGCTTATGCTGTAAGCATAACCAGCCGATAACAATCCAATCCAGGTCTACAGCACTGGGCGGCTGTAAAGAACATCCGAAAGTATCTGAGAAGAACTAAGGATTTGTTCTTGGTCTATGGGGGACAGGAAGAGCTCAGTGTTCAGGGCTACACTGATGCGTCATTCCAGTCTGACCCTAACGACTTCAGATCGCAGGCAGGCTATGTGTTCAAGATGAAAGGAGGCGCTGTTTGCTGTAAAAGCTTCAAGCAATCCACCATAGCTGATTCTACAACTGAGGCTGAGTATTTCGCCGCTTCTGAGGCAGCCAAAGAAGCCGTTTGGATAAGGAAGTTCATTTCTTATCTTCAGGTGGTTCCAACTGCTATGGATCCCATTGAGCTCTATTGTGACAATAATGGGGCTATTGCACAGGCAACGGAACCACGGTCTCATCAATGGTCCAAACACATACTCAATAGATTTCACCTGATCAGAGAGATCAATGACCAAGGTGATGTCATGATTAGCAGAGTTGACACAAAGAAAAATCTAGTGGACCTACTGACCAAGGCTTTGGCGCAGTAGAAGCATGATGGTCATACGAGGGATACGGGGTTGAGGTTCCTCAACCTCTAGGTCTAAGTGCAAGTGGGAGATTGTTGGTGTTTATGCCCTAAGACCTAGTTTGGTCTATCTTCATCCTACTTGATACTGATATTTCTTATATATCATTCTGGCATTGTCATTATTATGTCTTGTTTACATCTGCGATTATGTACATGCATGATAATGTCCCTGGAGACAGATTGGATCTGTGTTCAAACTCTAGTCCCCAGTCAAGTACCTGAGTGAATATGTGACAGCTCTAGTATATGTGAGAGTAGTATATGGGCTGGTTAGGCACTAGGTGCTAACGCAGACATATGGGTATATCAGTGGTAGATATACTAGATCTACCCACTGTGAGGCAATGAATTGGTGTAATGAGTTATCCTCACAAGTGACAGGAGATGCATTGATCCCTTGACTTGAGGTCATTGACTCTTCTATATGGTTAGAAACATGCTTTGATCCAACCTAATACCTCACTATACTTGGGAGGTCATAACGGTTGTCACTGAGTATGTCACGACCCATATGAGAAGGTAAATGTACAGACTGAGGATTTATCCCTTTCTAAGGGAAGCATGATATCCATGGGGCTCCCTATGGTTCTATAACTGAAAGGGTATGGCCATACCCAAGTGAGAGCCAGATTTAGTAATGACCATGAGATTGGGTAAAAACAAGTGGTGACACACTTGTCCAATCGGATATCAATTTGGCAAAGAGACTGTAATGCATCTATACCTAATTGTGATGATGGGGATGTCGATGTTGATATCCATTCCGATGACTTGGGTCGCAGTGATGCACTACTAGGTGCCACTCAATACTTGTGGTGACCTTAGGTCAGCACTGCCAACGTCAGAGGAACCTATAGGGTCACATACCTTGATACTCGAGTTCTCGTATTGAATGGGAAGCCTTATGATCAAGTTATTGGATAGCTTAGATCTATTTGGGAGATTTCATCAGCGTGAATGGGCTTGATGAGATAGAAGTGAGTTATTGGAGCTAAACTTCATTTTTGGCAGGTTGACCCGAATTTGACCATGGTTGGTCACATTTGAGTTAAGGTTGCATTGGATTGGATCCAATGGCTTAATCAACTTGTGCAAAGATGCTTCGGATAGCACATTACCCAATAAGGCCCCAATAACAAGTTGTCAAGAAGAGATAATGGGCTAGAAGGGTATAATGGAGAGAAATGCAACCCCATTGGTGCCTAAGGGCATAATGGGGTGTGGGTGGCGCAATGTGCTCCATAAGGAAGCAATTGGCGCCTCCCCCTTGTTCCTTGGATGGAATGCTTGCCTCTATGGCAAGTCTTGGGGCTGATATGGCTAGAAGAACTTCTTAGGACGGTCTTTGGCACATATGGCTAATAGGAAAGGATTTATGGAAAACTCTTGGAAAGTTTCCTTAACCCTAACCCTAATTGCTACCCCACTAAACCCTATCCACATATCACTTCTCTTCTTGACGCCTATATGATGTCTATTGCCGCCCCTTGCTCAATGACACAATTGCATGCTAGAGCAAGAACCTATGTTGGCAAGAGCAACCTAAGGGGCGAAAGTAAAACATCAAGTGGCGCATCTCTTCCACCTTGAAGCTGCAAGGCTCCTCTATTCTTTCCTCTTGGCGCAAGGAAGACTTGGGCTTGGCTACTTCATCTTCTCCCATCCCCTTCATCTTGGCGCAACTTCCATAGAAGGGGCGCAAGTTGTGTAGAAGAAGTCAAGGCCTGGATCTTCTTCCTGAGGCTAGCACTAGGTGTGGAAGAAGAGTGCTCGAGGCATCCGTGTGTGTGAGATTGCAAAGGGTGCATGCTTGGGTGCCTACCTCAACTTCGACTTGCTCTTGCCCTAGGTAATTTCTCCTCTCATCGTGTCAACCCCCTCGCAAGACGATCTTCATTGGGTTTTTGGGACTGGCCTGTTTCAGGAATATGCTTCCACTGTATGTATATATTGTTTGATAAAAATTTGTAAATATCCCCAGGGTTTCCCAACAGGTCATCAACTCCAAGGGTTAGCTCTCAAATCATAAGTTGCCACCAAGGAAACCCTAGATGCCCTACCTAGGGTTCGGCTAGTCTATAGATCCACCATCAAGCAAGGTGCACCACCTTGCTTGCTCCACCAAGTGATGTGCCGCCCATGTGATATAGCTTCCCTAATATTCAATGCCTAAATTCTATTGTAAATACAATGGATGAATTGAATTTGCAATGAAAAAAAAGCAGTACACAGGCCTCACAATTGAATACATCACAGGCATTTTATGGGGCTTGTCTATAACCATATCATAATGCGCTAAACAAAGCAGCTACTCATGCTTTTCTACATGTTATTGAAAACAAAAATTACTAATGTTAGTTTTTATTTAAAACCTGTCTATCAATCCACAACAACACATCATAATTTTTTTATGGACTTTTGACCCTCTTAGGCTTCAACATAGGTGACTTATGCATCGCATTTTGGTAGTGTTTTTCCGTTATATTTTATGTCAAATATAGGCTTATTTTAACACTTTTATACTCACTATAGCCTTATTTCCTTCAAATCTTCGGAATCTTCACTTTTTGGCACTTTTATGAAATTTCAGGTAAAAACACCCTTTTTTTCGACATATTTGAAGATTTGAGGCCATGGGACGATTTCTTGTGCGAAAACGAAGCCGTCCGTCAAATTTGAGCTCATTCGTAGTTTGCCGGAGAAATCACGACCCGGTGAACCCCACGGGGTTCGCCATCCCAATCGCCAGCCAGCAGAACTCATAGAGAGCTTCACGGCCGGGTGAACCCCAGCGCCAGATTTCATTCAGACCGAAAACAGCCCAGAACAAAGCATGGCCAGGTGAACCCGGCGGGGTTCATCGCGCTTCTTTCAGCCAAAATTTTAAGAATGAATCACGGGCAGGTGAACACTACGGGGTTAACCTGTGATTCTAACCTAGGCTCACGCGCATGTCCGAGTCTTACTCAGTTTTCCTTGATTTCTCACTCGTTTAGAGTCCGAATTTGGCAAGTGAGGTGTCTATGGAAAGCTCTTTCAAAGGCGAATGCAGGGGATATAAAAGCCCTAATTTTCTTGCCATAATTATCGAGGAATCACGCAGGGAAGTGGTCCGGGGTGGAAGAACACGGCGACGAGGCAATTTTGGGAGATTTAAGGAGATTGAGACACAAGATCATCACGATTTCTTCAGGATTCCTTCGGTTTATCATCTCCTTCCTCTTAGATTCGTTCGTTTCCTTGTACTTTTCCTTTCATTAAAAGAGAGATTTTGAGCGTTTCAATGATGATTGTAGCGTAAACCCTACTTCGGGGCTTGGTTGAAGCCCTTTGATGATTTTTGATCGCAAACTTTGTATCTATTTTCGTTATTTGGAATGAATTGTGAGCATATTTTGCTTTGACGTATTTATTTCATGATCTTACCTTGGCCGAGTATTTTCACGTGTTAGCCATTACGATTCATATCGAGAGAAGGATTGTAAGGGTGGAATCTCTTAGTAAAACTTGCGAGACCTCGACACGAGAGTGCTTGGTCTTCACTCGAGGATTTCACAGTCTACCATATAACTCATTGGGTTTGTCTTAGAACAATCCACCACGAGAGTAGGAGGTCGGTCTAAGACGAACACCAGGGTGTACACTCGAGAGAGGGCACCTTGTACCATAGGGCTAGACTCCTTGTGCAAAACCAATAAACCAAATAATAAATATCTTTCTTGTGCGATTAAGATTATCATCGCGGTGAAAATCGTAGCCCTGATATCTCTCTCATATTTAACCTCTACCGACATAATTGCAATTGCTTGTTTACGATTTCTGTCTTCAAAACCCAATTTCGATTCGCCTAGCTATTAGGACTTGGATTTTCTAGTATTCAACCTTGTTCTCTGTGGGATTCGATATCTTTTATATTACTTCGACATAACCGTGCACTTACGGTGCGTGTCAAGTTTTTGGCGCCGTTGCCGGGGAACAACGGTTGATATTAGTATACTTCCGAGAATTGGTAGACTAGGCCTTAGGTTAGATTTTCCTTACTGCATTGCTATTTTTCTTTTTCTTTTTATTTATTTTCTATCTTAGAACTTTATAATTTTGACTGACCATTTTATGCAAAGAAATTCTAGGGCAGGAGCCTTCTTTGACAATGATTCGAAGATCGAGCGCACCTTTAGGACAAGAAGGAAGCAAAATCAAACTTTGAAGAAAGAAGTCATGAACCATCCAGGGGGAGACAATCAAATCGAGCACATTCAGCTTGATGCAAACAATAACCGAGTACCACAACCAATGGGGAACAACTATAACAACAGGACATTGAAGGATTATTCTACACCCTACGCTTATGGTTTTCAATCTGGAATTGCTAGGCCTGCTGTTGAGGCCAATAACTTCGAAATAAAGCCTGCTCTTCTTTCTATGGTGCAACAAAATCAGTTTGGTGGTTCTCCTCTTGAAGACCCCAACATGCACCTTTCTATTTTTTTATAATATTGTGATATGTTGAAAATTAACGGTGTGTCTGCTGATGCTATCAGGTTACGACTGTTTCCCTTTTCTTTGAGGGACAGAGCGAGGGCTTGGCTGCACACACTACCTACTGCTTCGATAAGAACATGGGCAGAGCCTTCTCAAGCCTTTCTCTCCAAGTACTTCCCTCTATCAAAGACAATTCAATTGCAAAATCAGATAACGAGTTTCATGCAAAAGGATGGAGAGTCTCTATATGAAGCTTGGGAGAGGTTTAAAGAGCTCCAAAGGATGTGTCCACATCACGGAGTTGAAACTTGGGTTTTGATCCAAACGTTTTACAGCGGTTTGGATTACAACACAAGACTTACAATGGACGCAGCAGCAGGAGGCACTTTGATGAATAGGAGAGATGAGGATGCAATGAACCTTCTCGAGGATATGGCGATCAACCATCACCAATGGACATCTGAGAGAGGTACTTCTACCAAGAAGCCAGGTAAGTATGATCTAGACTCTTTTACTGCACTCACGGCTAAGGTTGATAATCTGACTAGAAAGCTTGATTCTTGGTCTGTTGATTCGATGGATATTAACTCTATTTCTTGTGAGGTCTGTGGAGTTGTAGGTAATGCATGGGCAGATTGCCAGGTGGGAGATGGACAAATGGCTGCGATCAACTCTGAGCAATTGAATGCTGTTGGAAATTTTAACCTGAATAATAATCCATACTCCAGCACATTCAATCCAGGGTGGCGCAACCACCCAAATTTCTCTTACCGGACAACTCAGCCGATTCAGCCTGGACAAGTTCCACCACAGCAAACACAGCCCCCACAAGGAAACTTTAGGCAACCCCAACAGAATAATTTCAGACTGCCAGGATTTCAAGCTAGGAACTACAATGCACCACCACTATAGCCAAGACCGAACAATGATTCAAATCTGAGCAAGCAACTTGAAGGACTTACAGACATGATGAAGATGATGATGATAAGGATGGACTCCCTGGAATCACACAATAAAATGCTAGAAAGCCAGCTAGCCCAGCAACCTAGCTCATCTTCGATAGCACCAGGGAAGGTACCATCCCAGCCAGAGGTAAACCCGAGGGAGCATTGCAATGCAATCTCCACTCGGAGCGGCAAGCAACTTGAAGATCCAAAGATGTCGACCGATGACAGGATAGATGAAGTGATACCGGAACTTGTGGAACTGCATTCAGATGAAACACCAGTGGCACCTAAACCAGCTGAAGAGGAGCGGCCCTATGTGGGACCGCCCGCATACAAGCCACCGATTCCTTTTTTGCAGAGGCTTGTCATGGCTAAATTGGACAAGCAGTTTGGTAAGTTTTTCGAGGTTTTAAATAAACTTTACATTAACATCCCTTTCGTTGATGCTCTTTCGCAGATGCCGACTTATGCAAAATTCCTGAAAGACATCTTATCAAACAAGAGGATGCTAGAGGATCAAGGGACTGTTGCGCTTACTGAGGAGTGCAGCTCCATCATTCAGAACAAGCTACCTCAGAAGCTTAAAGACCCAGGCAGTTTTTCCATACCCTGCCAGATTGGGGAGATGTCCTTTCAAAGAGCTCTGTACGATTTAGGAGCAAGCGTTAACCTCGTGCCATTATCACTTTGTAAAAGGCTAGACCTAGGGGATTTGCAACCAACTAGTATTTCCATACAGCTTGCAGACAGATCTGTACGCCACCCAGTTGGTATTTTAGAGGACGTACCTATTAAAGTAGGAGATTATTTTATTCCTCCTGATTTTATTGTTTTGGAGATTGATGAGGATGACCGGCTCCCTATCATTTTGGGGAGACCTTTTCTTGCTACCGCAGGCATTGTCATGGATGTCAAGCATGGGAAACTATCCTTGAACATCTGTGGCAACGTCATCAAATTTGATCTTACTGACACGTTGAAAAAACCTTCCCTTGTAGGTACATGCTGCAGGGTGGACATTGTGGAAAAAGCCACATAGGATATTGAGCTGCCTAGGAGAGTAATGGAATCACTGGGACCCACCTTGACAAACCCCTAGGAAAATGCCAAGAGCTACAAAGCACGCACCAAGTTATGGCATGACAAGCGCATTGCAAAGAAGGAATTTCATGAGGGAGACAAAGTACTTCTGTTTAATTCAATACTTCGGCTATTTCCAGGGAAGCTTCGCACGAGATGGTCCGGTCCTTTCACAGTTCAGAAAGTTCAACCATATGGTGCCATCATAATTTGGACTGAAAGAACTAGAAGTTTCACAGTTAACGGGCACCACCTCAAGCATTATTTCGAAAATGAGCGGGTCGAAAGAGAGGAAGTTCTTGCTCTTTCAGACCCCACGGACTTGCAACTTTGAGAACTCTTATGGTCGAGCTACCGACCCAAACCTAGCGCTCTTGGGAGGCAACCCATGTTTTTGATTGATTTTTGTTCTTATGCATAATTTTTCCTTGTCATTAGTTTGTGTTTTAGAACGTTGTTTTGGTTTTCATTTATTTTTGCTTTTTTTATAAGGGATCGCCACTAATTTGATGTCTCTATACATTGTAGGAAGAAGAGGGAGAGTTGAGAATTTTTTCCAGATTTTTTCAGATTTTCTCGAGTGTACAGTGAACATCACGGCCAGGTGAACCCCATGGGGTTCACCGTGATGTGTACTGTACCGGTGCGCCCAGACTTTGTGACCCAGAGAATTTCACGGGCAGGTGAACCCCAGCAAGTTCACCAGTATTCTTTCTAAGCAAAAACCATCCAGGGAGCTTCACATGCAGGTGAACCCCACGAGGTTCACCATCTTTCCGAAGACCAGAAAATTTCCAGAACGCTTCATGGGTCGGTGAACCCCAACGGGTTCACCCGTGTTTCTGTTGCTTCAGCCCAACCATAGTAAACAGCATGGGCAAGTGAACCTGGGCGGGTTCACTACAATTTCATCTTATGTTCCCACGAAATTAGGGCACCGCACGTGCGGTATCTGCCGCCGCCTTCCATACTTGACGAAAATCCAGTCGATCGCGCCGCCTTCTCTTCTTCAAAGCCTCCGATGGGATCTCTATGGGTCTGATCTTGATTTCCCCTGTCATCCAAGCTGGTTTCTTCTTCAATCAGACCCGGATTTTTGATTCGCCGGCTTCTTCGAGTTTTTCAGTCGATCGCCGCCACCTCCGGAGCTCGACAAAGGCATCTTCCGCCGCCTTCTCCCCATCCTAACACTCGAGGGCGACCTCTCAGATTTTCTCACCGACACTTACCAGCTGTCTTCCGATAATCTCCAGCAACTATGCCTCCTAGGACGAAGGCCATGGCCAGCAAGAGAACCACACGACCGCAGCAGGCACTTTCAGATTCGTCCACCACGGACGATGAGGAGTACGAGCCGATGCCTTCCCCTCCTTCCCACCGGCCTTCTTCAGCTACGCTAGGCTCCTCTTCGTCTCATCACGGTCGCACATCTGCCAGCCAACCACAGCCCTACGTATCTCCCCCGAATGAGTTCGGGATTATCTTCCGGAACGCAGCGCAAGAGGCACGGTATCAGATACTGCGACAACGCTGCGTGCTCAATACAAGGTATCTTGACCGAACCACACTACAGATGTTAGGGATGCTAGGAGACGTTGATTTGATGTATGCAGCCATAGGGCGGGAGCAATTCCAGCAGCTATTCTCACCCACTTACATTGGCACCACACTGGAATTTCTGAGTTCATTGGAAGTAAAGGCAGATCCTATCATTGAGGACGATCCTGGCCGTCTGTCTTTCCGCTTTGGGTAATATCGAACACATCCTCACTCTTTCACAGTTTCGCAGCATTTACGGCTTTCCAGATCCTTGTGCACATAGAGTCCCTACTGAGTACAGTGAGCAGAACTTCTGGGGCGCTATCACTAACGAGCACATCTACTCCCCTCATGTAAGCTCGTGCTTCCAGTCTGTGCAACCCCAGTGATCAAGTACGTTTATCGTGTATTGGCCCACACTCTCTTTGGCCGCGGTGAAAGTGACGGTATGGTTCGACAGACTAAGTTATTCTATATCTGGTGCATGCTCCACAGTTTTAGAGTCGATTCTGGGTATTATCTGGGAAAGCATCTCAGTCGCGTCGCCCGTTCTTTGAGGGGGCGATAGTAATCGGCGGCTTGATCACACCTTTGGCAGTTTCCCTAGGCATCATCCCCTACGGCACATTGGAAGCTACCAGCAACAACAGGCTCGACATCGAGTCTTGCATTGCCATGAAGCTGATCATTCACAAGAATGATTCATATTGTATGACATTCAAGGGAAACCCCTTCTGCCTGCCTTTGCCAAACTTGGAGTGCACATCAGTTAGAGTCCGTGGAAACTGGCGCATCCAGCCAGTTGAGGATGCACAGCCCGATCCAGTCGACGCTACGCCACCAGCACCTAGAGCATTTTCTTTTGGCGGCACCTCCTCTAACGATTCTATGATGTCTGTATTACAGAAAATTAAAGAGGAGCAGCTTCATCAATGGGAGATGATTGATCACCCAGACACCACCGTTGCCTACATCCAGCAGAACTAATCTTCGCATTAGAAGTCCATGGAAGCACACATGCAGAGACAACACAAGATGATGGGATCCGTTTGGGAGAAGATATCGATCATGGACGATCGGCTATCCGCACTCTCCGAGGAAACAACAGCTCGCATGAACATTTCTTCCGACGAGGAGGCCGAGCCCGACTATAGCGCACGCGGGAAGAGCAAGAGCTCCAGGGCTTCTGGCTCTCGCTTGTGTAAGCGGAGGTAGCTTCCCGTCAACATCAACACCATCACCATCCACTCCTCTCACATCATGGTATTGCATAGAGGACTATGCAAAATTTTAGAGTGGGTGAGCTTTCTAAATTCCGGTTTCTATTTTCTTGCTTCATGTGGATATTTGACTGTGTTCGCTTGACATTGCTATGTTTGGTTAGATACTTCTATACTGTGATGGATATTCTAGCATTGTATCTTATATGCCATTTTATTCGTGGGCCTGGTCCACTTCTTCAGGCCCCACTCTGTGACAGACTTTTATGACATTATTTCTCTTTCTTGTGTCCACACTTTGTTATGGTTATTATGCTTTTCATTCATGCTGTATAAATTTTTCCATGAGTTTGAGTTTGCATGTGTATGAGTCTTGTCCTATGATGGCTATTTCAAAATTCTGAGTATTTTGAGTTGAATGCATAATTGAGTAGGAATAATCAAAGAATTAAGTCTAGAGTGATACCTCCTTGTTAGAAGTACTATTTGATCATATCCTTATGTTCTATGATTTTGAAATTTTGTGATTTGGATTGATTTTGAGATGTTCATTAGTGGGTCAAACATTGATATGATTGTTGAATCAACTCAAACTTGCAACTTACATGAGAATCATATTGAGATACATATTCACTTTGTTATTATTTGAATTCCTTTCTATTGTTGGGGAGACATTGCATTTGTTAGAAAGGTTATGTTATCAACTGCTGATATAAAAAAAAAATAATATTTCTCAACCTTAGATTCCTCTACTTGGCACTATGAAAAATTGGCAGTGGTACCGAAGGACATGAGTTGAAATCTAAGGGATGTGAAGTTGAAAACAATAAAGAGACTCCTCTACTTGACATTGAGAAAAATTGGCAATGGTACCTAAGGTTATGAGTTGAAATCTAATGCAATAATCAGTGTATGATACCCTAAATGAAACATTTGAGTTAACCCTAATGATTTGACTAGGAAGGATTGGAATTGCATTAGTGTTTTGTGTAAGCTTGATTGAATCCTATGTTTGCTGCTTACTAGGTTTTTTGGCATCTAGTATTGTGGGATCAAACTATTGAACACTTGAGGCAACCATTTACTTGATTTCTCCTGATTAGATATTAGATTGTTATTAAATATTTTTCTAGTATTGGATGTATATCTTGACACGAAAGATTACTCTTATACCAAACATGTATTTCATCTTATTTTATTTGCTTGAGGACAAGCAAAGATTTAAGTTTGGAGTATTTTCATGCATCGCATTTTGGTAGTGTTTTTCCGTTATATTTCATGTCAAATATAGGCTTATTTTGACACTTTTATACTCACTATAGCCTTATTTCCTTCATATCTTCGGAATTTTCACTTTTTGGCACTTTTATGGAATTTCAGGTAAAAACACCCTTTTTTCGACATATTTTGAAGATTATGAGGCCATGGGATGATTTCTTGTGTGAAAACGAAGCCACCCGTCAAATTTGAGCTCATTCGGAGTTTGCCTGAGAATCACGACCAGGTGAACCCCACGGGGTTCACCATCCCAGTCGCTAGCTAGCAGAACTCACAGAGAGCTTCACGGCCGGGTGAACCCCAGCGGGGTTCACTAGATTTTCTTCAGACCAAAAACAGCCCAGAACAAAGCACGGCTAGGTGAACCTGGCGGGGTTCACCGCGCTTCTTTCAGCCAAAATTTACAGAATGAATCACAGGTAGGTGAACCCTGCGGGGTTCACCCGTGATTCTAACCCAGGCTCATGCGCGTGTCCGAGTCTTACTCAATTTTTCCTTGATTTCTCACTCATTTGGAGTCCGAATTTGGCATGTGAGGTGTCTATAGAAAGCTCTTTCAAAGGCGAACGCAGGGGATATAAAATCCCTAATTTTCTTGCCCTAATTTATGGGGAATCACACAAGGAAGCGGCCTGGGGTGGAAGAACACGGCGACGAGGCGATTTTGGGAGATTTTCGGGGATTGAGACACAAGATCATCACAATTTCTTTAGGATTCCTTCGGTTCATCATCTCCTTCCTCTTAGATTCGTTTCCTTGTACTTTTCCTTTCATTAAAAGAGAGATTTTGAGCGTTTCAATGATGATTGTAGCGTAAACCCTACTTCGGGGCTTGGTTGAAGTCCTTTGATGATTTTGATCGCAAACTTTGTATCTATTTTCGTTATTTGGAATGAATTGTGAGCATATTTTACTTTGACTTATTTATTTTGTGATTTTACCTTGGCCGAGTATTTTCACGTGTTAGCCGTTACGATTCATATCGAGAGAGGGATCGTAAGGGTGAAATCTCTTAGTAAAACTTGCGAGACCTCGACACGAGAGTGTTTGGTCTTCGCTCGAGGATTTCACAGTCTACCATAGAACTCATTGGGTTCATCTTAGAATGATCCACCGTGAGAGTAGGAGGTCGGTCTAAGACGAAGACCGGGGTGTACACTCGAGAGAGGGCACCTTGTACCCTAGGGCTAGACTCCTTGTGCAAAACCAATAAATCAAATAATAAATATCTTTCTTGTCCGATTAAGATTATCATCGCGGTGGAAACCGTAGCGCTGATATCTCTCTCATATTTAACCTCTACCGACGTAGTTGCAATTGCTTGTTTACGATTTCTGTCTTCAAAACCCAATTTCGATTCGCCTAGCTATTAGGATTCAGATTTTCTAGTATTCAACCTTGTTCCCTGTGGGATTCGATATCCTTTATATTACTTTGACATAACCATGCGCTTGCGGAGCGTGTCAATGACGCATGCATGCTTTTAGCATGCTTGCTGCCCCCCTTATAATCAGCCACACCATATAAAAATTAGAGTAATCTTCCTGTCCATACTCCATATAATTTTTACATGGCTTGCACACAAGGTCTATCCTTAATGTGTAAGAAGAATCAAAAATCATAAAAATTACATAAGAAGTAGGCAAAGATAAACCGACATTTTTCTAAACAGAAAAAATCATGGCATAATAATATTCAAAAAATAATTTTCATGACATAAGGCGCATGTAACAAAGCAAAATCACTACTTGGGTCTTGTAAGTTAGCTTTGATACCACTGTTGGGAAACACTAGGCCAATTTAAAATTTAAAACATGAGCGGAAGCTATTGCCCAAAATAAATTTCTACAAAAACAATAGGAGAATCGCCCTATGAGAGAAGCCAACCAAGTGTTTAGAGTCTGGAACCTTGTTAGCTTTTTAGAGCAAGTTGATGAAGATGATGAGACGCGCAATGGAGCATCCTCTATAATTGCCCACACACCTGGCTCCTTGAGATCCCGCTGCTTCCATGCCTGGTGCTAGCCTTGGAAGTAGAGATCCACACATATGGGAAAGCTCCACTCGATGCCAATCTTCTAGGAAGATGCATCCAAGTGAAGCTTAGTAGCTCACAACCTTGTGCCAAGAGGTGAAACTTGGGCCAAGGGGAAGAAGCTCACGCCAAACTTCAAAGTCTATCTTCACTATCGCCATCTTAAATTTGCGCCAAGGAGAAAATGCTAAGAGGAAGAGCGAAAACTTTAGGAGGGAGGAGCAGCTAGGGTTGATGAAGAACTTGCTTGGGCGACTAGGGTTGCAAGAAGGGAGCCTGCACATGTGCCTAGCCCCAAGCCCCCTATATATAGAGGAATAGAGGTGGATCCAATCACTTAGGAAATGAATAAATTAATTTATTATTTGAATATAATTATATTCAAATATGTGCCTGAACCATGGACCCATCTAGATTTATCTAAATCAAGCAAACAAACCACTGAAACCATTCGGTGCAAACTCTGTCATTCGACCTATCGACTAGGATCTAGTCAACTGAGGTCAAATGTGGTCATCCATAGGTCAACTAGAGGTGAACTAATGCCAAAATAAAATCTAGCACTATATGAAGTTCTCCATCTCATTAGATGCATCCGCGATGCATTAAACTTCTAAAGAGATATGAATCATCTTATAATTTGATCTATGGCTATCTGATCAATACGAGATCTCAAGTGTCTAGGTGTGTGTCCCTATAGGTTCCCCTGAAATTGGTAGTATTGATTTGACAATCATCACAAGCAGTGAGGGGTATCTATCAAGAAATTGCTGCTACCCAAGTCATCCAAATGGCTGTTATCATCAACATACCCTAAACTACAATAACGTACCTATGCACTATAGTTCCTTTGCCTGGCTGATTTTCTGATTGGACAAGCATGCCACACTTATTTAACTAGATCTAATGGTCATAACTAAATTAGGGGTTTTCTTGGGTATGACCATATACTTTCAGTCATGTAACCATATGAGGCCCATGGACATCAAGCTTCTATTTAAGAAAGGGACAAATCCTTTCTTGATCAGTTGAACCTCTCATGTGACTTATGATACACCCAATAACAATTTTGACTTCCCTACTACGGCGAAATAGTAGGTTGTATGATAGCATACCACTTACCATATAGAGATGTCAACTACCTAAAGTCAAAAGACAAGTGCACCTCTATTACTATGAGATTAAGTTGAGACACCAAGTTGAATACTGATGGCAGTGTTGGTGTATATGCCCTTGGACTAGTTGTTGGTCTATCTTTTGTACTACTTGATATTATCTTATATATATCATTCTGGCATTGTCATTATTATGCTTTGTTTACATCCACATTCTTTGTATACTTGCATGATAATGTCCCTTGAGACAAATTGTATCTGTGCTCAAACTCTATCCCTAGTCAAGTACATGAGTGGATAAGGGACAGCTCTGGTATATATAAGACTGGTATATGGGTATATCAGTGGTCGATATACTAGATCGACCCATTGTGAGGGTCTAACTTGGTGTCATTAGTTAACCTCACAAGTGATAGGAGATGCATTGATCCCTTGACATGAGGTCATTGACCCTTCTATATGGTTAGAGACATAATTTGATGCAACCTAACACCTCACCATAGTTGGCAAGTTATAATAGTTGTCATTGAGTATGTTATGACCCAAATGAGAAGATCAATGGACAAATATAGGATTTGCCCCATCCTAAGGGAAGCTTGATATCCACGGGCCCCCCTATGGATGCATGGCTCAAAGTGTATAACCACACCCAGGTGAAAGCCTGATTTAGTCATGACTATGAGATTGTGTGAAAATAAGTGGTGACACACTTGTCCAATCGGATATTAGTTTGGCAAATGGACTATGTGCCCATGCCTCATTAGGCAATCTATCATGATGCTTTGACTAGGTCTTGGTGCATGCAAAGAATATTTGCCTTATTACGTATGGATTGGGCGCATATGACATAGGCTTGCTTAGGCAAGGCTTAGGCACATATGAGATTAAGGATTTGATTAAGAAAATTGATTGAATAATTACCTTGAATTATGCCCTAATCGTCCACACCTTCCTATTACCCCAAACATCCTATACCTCCTATATAATGGACCCTAGCGAACCCCTCTTGCATATATCTTCCTCTTGGCGTGAGCAACAAGTGGGGTGAAAGCTAGGGATCCTTTGGAGCTTCTTCTTTGATCAAGGCCAAGAGTCATCCCCTTCTTCTTCCTTGGCGCATGTAAGAAGACATTGGCGGCTTCCTCTCTTCCTCCTTCTTATTGGCGCCTCTTCTTCTTAGTGGGTGGCGCAAATGATCACGAAGGACTCCCTAGGCGTGGATCTTCTTCCCGAGGCTAGCACCGGGCGTGGAAGAAGAGAACTCAAGCATTGGTTGCATGTGAGACTACAGAGGGCGCACACTTGGGCGCCTACCTCACTTCTCAATCTATTGCCTTGAGGTATTATCACCGTGTCATCTCCCACGCTTGACTCAATTTTCTGGGTTTTTGGGACTGGCTTGTTTCGAGGATTGCTTCTACTATGTGTATGTAATAAAATTTAAAAATCTCCAGGGTTTCCCAATAGGTGCGTCAGTTTAGTATATCCTCCTTGACATACCCATATGCTAGCGTTAGCACCCTATGCACAACTAGCACATATACAGTCGCTCGTGAATATACTCACGTCCACTGCTTTGAAAGTTGCGTTTGACCTCCATTTTGCTCCAAATTTGATATACGGCCTCGTCTTTTCATCACGAATCACCCCGTGGCATCAAAACTCGTAAAATCTATCATTTTTGAGTGATATTCAAAACCCATGAAAGACTCATGGGTGCAACTGTGAATATTGCATCTAGCCTCTGTTTCACTCCAAATTTGATGTGCGACCTCGTATTTTCCTCGGGAACCATGCTATGGCCTCAAAACTATTCAAATCCATCATTTTTATGCAATTTTACCTATATTTTTATAAAAACTAAGAAAAGTGAAGATTCTATACAAAAGTAGATAAAAACACTAACAATTGAATAAAATCATTCAATTAAGCCCAAAATATCATGTAAAATATAGGAAAAAAAATGGTGTAAATGCAACTCATCAGTCGCACACACAGACACATGAAATCACTATAGATCTAAGAGTCTTAGATTGAATTATGGATTAATTTGAGTCCATTTTGAATATTGGAGATGATAGATCAAAGCAGGATTGAATGGATACTTCATAGGATTTGAACTACAAGAAGAATGAGGCTAGGCATCCATTCCAGTTATATAGAGAATCTAATTGATCTTTAGGTCGAATAAAAAGGCAGGCCATAGGGCCTAGGGCGTCCATGAGACTTGTAGACAAGGCTAAGAGCTAAAGCTCTGGATGGAGCTCATTTAGCCTAGAGCCCAATAAGGGTTGAAGCATGGGGATGTCATTTGTGCATGGCCTTAGAGAATGGGGTGCATTAAAAGGTTGGATCACCTCATTGGCCCAAGTGCCCAATGAACCCTAGCATTGGCACTAACTCTATGAGAGGGAAGCACCATGCAGCCTAGTGCTAGGCATTAGCCTAGGCGGCAAGGGGAGGCACTCTTGCCATTCTAAGCATGCCTAGGTGATCGGCCAAGAAAGGCATGGATGTCTTGATGTGAGAGGGGATCAGGGAGCAAAATAAGTAGGGAATTTTTATTGAATTGCCCTGAAAGGAAACTCCATCCTCTTATTTGATGATATGAGGCCAATCCTTGGCATATTACTATGCATGATTGATCGACCATGCCAAGTGAGAAGAGCCTAGCTTTATATAAATATACGGACATGGGGTCGAGCCTTAACATACAAATTATTCCATCCCCTCTTTGGCTGATGCCCTCTCCCCTCTCCTCTTTGTGCCTCACTCTCCTCCCTTGCCATGAGCATAGGGGTAGGTCCTTGCTTCTGAGGCTAGCACCAAGCGTAAAGCATGGTGACCTTCAAGGTGTCGTTGTATGGATATCGTTAAAGGGCAAACACTTGAATGCCTATAATTTATTCACCGACAACTTCAAGGATATTTCAAAGGTAAAATTATCATCATTTCCTTAGCTCATCTTGCATGCATCCTCTAAGATTGGGAGAATTGGTTTCCTGCAATTTTCCACTATTCATGTGTTATGCAAAAATTTTAATTCCCCATAATTTTTACCCAATACTGGTATTAGAACCACTTGTAAGAATGTAAGGGAATTTTTAGTATTTCACATGCTATAGGCACATACGACAATAGAAAATTTTTTACAATGTTACTAAAAATTTATAAATATTTTTTAGCACATGTATGAGTTTTTTGGATGAGAATACTTACCTATTTTGGAATTTTTTATGCCCTCATCTTCAAGGATGCACATGTCAACTTTGATAAAATTTTGGCATTCTAGTGTGAACACATATGGGTAAATAAAAATTTCCTAAATTAACGTTAGTATGTCTGGACATTTTTTATGTCAATATTTTAATATTTGCATGAAAATTTTGTTGGATTTTTGAGTTGGCATAAAACTTGCCAAATTTGGCAAGTTGTCATGCACCACCCTTAAATTGCTAAAAGAGGTCAAAATTTTCATAGTGTGTTGTTAGTGAATTATTGTATACCTTTTCGGACATTTAGAAATTAAAATTAAATTTTTATATGAAATGATAATTGTACTCTTGTGGTGAGCATTCAATAACACTTAATTGATATGGTCATCTATCCAGTACCGAATGTGTGTATGTGTATGCATGTATCTACTATGTGATGAATGTTTGTAAAATATTTTAAGCGGCTTGCCTATTGCACTTCTTTCCTTGTATTGCTCGATGTAAAAATTTTTCATCTATTCTAAAAAAAATTCAAAGAAGTAAATTTAGAATAAGATTTATGATAACACCAAAATTCATAGTGTATTTTGTGTCATTTCATGTATCTTTTTGTGTCATAATTATGCTCTTTTGCTTGTTTTTAAGCCTTATTTGTCAAATATTACAGAATCTACACCATTTCTTGTTTTTGATCATTTTCTGGTTAAAAGTGCCATATTTTGATGGATTTTGGAAGATTTGAGCACACAAATGGATTCCAGACGTCGAAACAAAGTTATCCATCAATTTTCATGAAATTCGGAGCTAAATTGCAAAAATACGGTACTACCGTATTTTTTGGACAAACTACCACGGTACCGTGTTTTTGGACGACTTTAATCAGAGATTTTGGGCAAAATACGACACTACCGTATTTTTGGGACAAAATCTCATGGTATCGTATTTTTAGAGGATTTTACACAGAAAGTTTCTGAATTCTGGGTAAAAATACGGCACTGCCGTTTTTTGGGGAAAATCTTTCATGGTAATGTATTGTGGGCCTTTTTTCGCGAGTTTTTCGATCCGAATCTTGCACGGACCATAACATTTGATCCAAAAGTCCAAATTAAGATCCAAAAGAAGTGCCGGACTCGTCTTTAAGAGGAGAAGATGTACGAACAGAAAGCCCCAATGTTTATCACCAATTGAGAGAGCAATCATCAGAGAGGCGGTAAGGGTTTGTTCTCGCGCCGAGAGGTGTAGAGGACATCTCAGACCGTGATTTTTACACCGAAGCTTCGTCTGGAGTAGGAGAGCACGCCCCAGATGTTTCAGAGCGTTTGGAGTCCGATCGAGGGAGAAATCATCAAAATAGTAGTGACAGCACTGTTCACAAGCGAAATTACGGGTTGTATTTCAATTACAACCCTGTTTTGTAACTTTTCTTCCCCTTTTTCACTTTCTAATCCTCTGAAATTATGGTTTGTTGTAATCCTTTCATCATGAAAGCTTAGATCTTCTTTTGGGATATGGGGTTTAATCCCCTTAGTTTGTTAATGACTAGAAAACATTGATTTTTGTCAAGTTTAATTTCAATATGATAATTTTACTTTTGTGATTGATTGTTCTTTAATTCTCTTTAGTTTTATAAATATCAGCATGTTCTAAAGTTTTGTGAAATAGACTGAGAGGTTGATCGTTTGAAATTCGAAACCCTAGGAATCGTTGAGTTTGGAACTATTGTGAGAGATTAGGTAGTTTTTCGAATTCTGATATTTAGTGATTTTATTGCCATGTTGAGTTTCTGATACTCTGGATTGAGTTATTGTGTTAGACTTGATTTGATCTTGCACGAGAGTGAGGATCGAGTCGTCGGAAAACCATAAGTAAAACCTGTGTTGAGTTTCAGGATGCACGAGAGTGATCCTTGAGATTCCACTTGAGATGATTGACTTAGAATTTGGATGCACGAGAGTGATCCTTGAGTTCTTTGTTCAATGATTCACTTATCTTTAGCATTGAGAATAGATCTTGCACGAGAGTGAGGATCGGTTATCTGCATGATTGTCTGCACGAGAGTGAGACAATACCTTGATGAAGTGAATTGGGTCTTTATCATAATAGAATTAAACTGACAACCTTTATTTACTTCTAGTCATTAGAATTAAGGTGGATGAAACCCTAGTCCCAGTTTCTCTCTGATTATCTTTTTCGTGTGTTCTCCATCATTTCTTTTCATCATATTTGGTTTGCTTAGCTAGTGCGAAAACATCTATTTGGTACTTAACACGTAGGTCTGTGTCGTTCGATATTTTTATTACTTCGAAGTATCCATGCACTTGAAGACACAACAATTTATTTAGTTTTTACATCATGACCAAAGGTACTCTATGGCACCATGGTGGTCTCAGCATGCTGAGCATGGTGGCCAAGAAATGTACAGGGAAAAACAAGCATTGGACAAAGAAATTGACCTAGAACTTTATGAAGCTTGAGAACAAGGAAGTTTGCTAGTGTTGGGCCTTGTGGCAACATGCCGATGGCCACTTCACTTGCCTGGTTTGTGGCGCTTGCCACCCTAAGTCTTGACTTGCCTCATCCATGGCTTAAGATGACACAAGGGAAAGAAGGGGATATGACCATGTGTAGCTTATTGTTCATGAATGTGATGTTGCTTTTGGAGTTATGCTACACACATAGGGTATGGCATATTAGATTAAAAAGATAAAAACAACATTTAGAAATTTGATGAGACCATGAGAAATGCTCCTATAATTTAATATCAAGTTTGAATTAGTCTTATGATGTGTAGCCCTGTTGTGTCCGCAAGTGCACAAATACTTTGAAGTAATAAAAAGATATCGATCCACAGGGACCTACGTGTTAAGTACCGAATAGTTATTTTCTCATAGGCTAAGCAATCGAATACGACGTAAGCGAACGATAGGAAAGCGTACAGATAATCAGAGAGGAAAACTGGGACTAGGGTTTCATCCACCTTAATTTTAATGACTAGATTTAATTAAGTGTTCGTCAGTTTAATTTTATTATGAGAAAGATGTTATTTACTTCATAAAGAAATTATCTCGCTTTTGCGCTGATAATTTACAAAGAACAATCCTCACTTTCACGCAGGATTTATTCCATGCTAAAGATAAGTAAATCTTGATAAGGAGATTTAAGATCACTTTTATGCATCCAATCTCTATATCAATATCTGAAGTGAAAACTAAATATTTTCATACTTTAGTTTCCCAGGTTCTACTTAAGGTTTTCCAACGATTCGATACTTAATTTCTTACAATATCTTCATTTTTAACTCATTAATAACTCCTAGATCAGATTATCAACAAGTCAGTAAACTTCTAAAATCTAGAAATAAGAACAAACCTAATTTCTTACGATGAGTTCCTAAATCTCAATTTTACGGTTCCAAGTTTTGCAAATCATTTTTCAGTCCCTATAATAAAACTCCAACACATGTTTGACAATTTGAAACTAGAAAAGATTAAAGACAATTTGTCACTTAAGTAGAATTATCATAACGAAAGTATCCTCATGAAATAAAGATCATCTAGTCATTACAAAATTAAGGGGATTACACCCCCATGTTCCAAGGAAAGAATTACGCTACCAAAGCCATAGGAGCATGATAAATATTAATAAAAATATAGAAAAAGGGAGAACGAAGGATTACTGTAATCATCGGGGTGTGAAAAATTTCACAGCCCATGATTTTGGAATTTTTTGAGTTGCTGCAGTATTGCTAGAGTGCTGCTACAGTACCCGTGAACAGTGATTGCTACAGAAAAACACGATTTTCCCTTCCGCCTGAATCTTCTTTCTTTCATTTCTTCCTCGTTTGAACTCCATTTGATCTGAAATTTTCGGTGTATCCTCTCCTCCTATGGGCAAAGCTTTCCTATTAATTTTGTCACCTAAGGTAGCCACTACGCCTCTCGGCGCGAGGCCGAGCCCTAGGGATGCCCTTGTTGATTTCTCCCTCGATTCTCGATGAAATTCGATCCTTCATGTCCTCAAATCTTCTTCTCGATTTATAGAACACTCCCATTTTTACGGATTTTGAATTGGTGCCTTGCATCTCCTCAATTTGGCTTCAAAATTTCCAAAAATAGAGGCGGCTACCAAAGACTCGTTCCTTACAATTACGGCCGTAATTTGTATTACGGCACTACTGTAATTTGTTATGTGAAAATTTTCTATGAAATTACGGCCCGTAAAAAATATTACGGCAGTGCCATAATTTCTTCTGTGTATTCCTGGGCAAAAATTACGACCTATAAAAATCATTACGGTAGTGTTGTAATTTCATCTGGGTAGCATCTCTAGGAAATTATAGCCCATAAAAATTGTCACGATAGTGGTGTAATCTGGGCAGAAAATTACACCCGTAAAAATAGTTATGGTAGGGGTGTAATTTTATGACTATCTCTGATTTGCATGAAAATTGACGGGCAGCTTCGTCTCGACGTCTAGAATTCATTCATGTGCTCAGATCTTTAGAAATCCATCAAAATTAGGCCTTTTTTACTTGAAAATGATCAAAAATGAGAAAAGGTGTAGATTCCACAATATTTGACAAATAAGGCTTAAAAATAAGTAAAAGAGCATGAATATGACACAAAAGACCAATCAAATGACACAAAATATACTATGAATTTTCGTGTCATCAAATACATAAGGCTCAAACTTTGTTTGTCCTCAAGGAAATGAACAGAATAAAGAACAATGCTAAGTATAGAAAATATGCTCTTTTATGAAAAATAAATTTCTAAAATATAATCACTCATGAAATATTCCACTAACTGTTACATAAAATTTCAGATAAATACATTGTCCGCCGAATTTAATCTTTAAGATTCACAACTTTGATCAAATAAATTTTCGCAACTCGCATAATAAATGGTATCTCAGTTTCATGAATTCACCCAAGTGTCAGTTTAAATCTATCATACCTTTGTTTACAGGAATAGGATATCCCAAATCTTTTTCCACTCAAAATCTTTCTCTTTTTTTTATTTTTATTTTTATTTTTATTGATGGCATGTACCCACATAGATACATACTTTTTATTTGGACTTCAACTCTTATCTTCGGTACCACTGCCAATTTTACACAATGCCAAGTAGAGGAGTCATTCTCTTTTTCTCTCTCTCTTTTTTTTACAGACTTCAACCCATATCTTCGGTACCACTGCTAATTTTACGCAGTGCCAAGTAGAGGAGTCTCGCTCTCTTTTATGGATCTTGCATTCTTTCTTCCCAACAAATAGTAAGATAAACAAAACATCAACTAGGTTAATCAATTGACATTAATTCAAAAATTACACTCCTATGCTCATTTTATTTAAGAAAGATGTTTCACTCTTAGATTGCATTCATCAAACAACATACCTTCCCAAAACCTTATGCATCAATCAGTGAATGCTTTCAACAAGTAGATATATATTGAAGAAGTAAATTTAGCATAATAGGTATATCTCCATTCAGAGGCATTGGCATGCATAAACATTCATCATCATAGAAAAATTCACCCTTCTTTGAAAAACATATCATCAAATTAAAAGTTTTACAATCATCAATCTTATCATATCCATAAAACCAATTTGAAAAACGTGTAGACTTACATAGTCATATTAGAACAAAACAATGAATCCATATATCCATAAATAACTTTTCTAGAGAAAACGATAAAGTAATACAACCATGATAAATTCAAAGATGCAACCATATGAAATAATCATGAATACAAGAGAGTGCAAACGATACTCACAAAACTATAATGTTCAGGGAGTAGCATCGGGGCAAGTGCGGCTGGGTTCAAAGATGCAGTACCTACGCAATTTTAAATACATAAGGCTCAGCCCAAAGATAGTATCTTACATTAGCTAAAAAAAATAGAAATTAGAGATATCGTCGGTGGTCCAAGAGGGTGCCGGTGGAAAAGCTACTAGTTGCGATTGATAAGTCACCGACGGCAAAAGTGATGATGAGTAGTCTCTAGTGGCCTGCTAGAGACTACAGTCCTGGAGGCGAAGTCGTCAGCTGGTGGGTGGCGAGAGATGATGCTGCTCAAATAAAAAAAATCAGAGTCACTAATGAATATTTTGCTACAAAAAAATTAAATAAATAAAATCAATGGAAATAGAGGCAGTAAAATTAAGAGGTTGGTGGTGGTGCTCTGGCAAATTAATTTTTTGGTACTTAGTAATGAGGTATCTGTGGTTGAATATCTTAGTTATTACTTCGAGTATCCGTGTACTTGCATACACAACAAGTTTTTGGTGTTGTTGTCGAGGACCTTGCTTTTTGTTAATATCGAAGATATTGATAGTATTGCTAGACTAGACTTTGTTTTACATTCTATTTTTTATTCTTTTCTGCATATTTTGAGTTATTTGAATTATCTACTTGCGTATTTGCAGGAATCTTAGATCAGGACCTCTAGTTCCCCTAGACCCTGAGACTAACAAAACTCTTAGACTGTGCAGGAAACTCAGATTTGAAGGAAGACAGGAAGAGGAAGTAATCATGGCAGACAGAAGATCACTTAGGGACTATGCAGCCCCTAATTCATAGGAGATACACTCTAGCATTGCTAGACCAGCGATAGAGGCTAATAACTTTGAAATCAAGCCTGCTTTCCTATCCATAATCTAGCAAAATCAGTTTGGAGGAACTCCACTTGAAGATCCTAATCAACATCTTGATTTATTTCTTGAATTATGTGACACTATTAAAATTAATGGAGTTTCCAGCGATGCATTAAAGCTTAGATTGTTTCCTTTTTCTCTCAGGGACCGCGCACGCTCTTGGCTTCAATCTCAACCTACCTGTACCTTCACTACATGGGATCAATTATCTAAGGCTTTCTTGATGAATTACTTTTCACCCAACAAGATAATCCAGTTAAGGAACCAGATTACAAGCTTTGCACAGCGGGATGGCGAGTCTTTTAGCGAGGCATGGGAGCATTTCAATGAGTTGCAGCAGAAGTGACTTCACCATGGCCTTGAAAAATGGGTTTTAATTTATACATTTTATAATGGTCTACTTTATAATACCCCCCTAACTATTGATGCTGCTAAGAGGAGCACTCATGAACAAGACCATTGATGATGCTTTCACCTTGCTTGAGGAGATGGCGTTGAACCACAACTTGTGGACTATAGAGAGAGGAGTGATATATCGACCTCCTTATGGTAAGAATGAAAATGATAACTGGCGCACTTTGGCTGAAAAGGTAGATTCTTTGTGCAATAGGTTTGATTCTTTTCAAATGCAAACTACTATTGTTTCATCTTCTATTATCTATGAAATTTGAGGCAATCATGGGCACTATTCTGAGGAGTGTAAAGTTATTGCTGATTAGGGTATAGAACATGTGAATGCTATAGGGGATATAATCAAAGTAGAAATAAAGACCACTACTCTAGTACATATAACCCTGGGTAGAGGAATCACCCAAATTTATCTTGGAAAGGTAGTAATAATGTTAGGGGACAGAATGAGGAAAGAGGATACCAACAGAGAAATCAAAATCAAAGTCAGCCCCATAACTCTAGTGTAGAGTCCATGCTTGAAATATTTTTGGCCAATCAAAAGCAGCTTATGACAAATCAGAGTAAGGAAATTGAGGATCTTTAGGGAAAAGTTAATCAGCTTACTTCTTCGGTAGGATCTTTGACTGCTCATAATTAAATTATAGAGAACCAGATAGCACAACAGGTTAGCACATCCTATAGACCCCCAGGGAAATTGCTTGTTAAACCTGAACCAAACCCTAGGGAACATTGTAATGCTATCACTACCAGGAGTGAGAAGCAATTAGATGAACTAAGGGGTAGATTAGATGATAAGGAGGAAGAGCCCAACATAGAACATAGCAGTGAACCAGGCTTATAAACACAACCTGCTCATGTGCAGTCCCATGCTAGTTCGCCACCTCATAAGGGTGATGAACCTAAAAGTGATGAGACATGTTGGACAGATATTCCTAGGCCTAGTTCACATATACCTTATAGGCCACCTATACCTTTTCCCAGAGACTAGTGCAAGCAAAATTAGATAAGTAGTTTGAGAAATTTCTTGATGTTTTAAAGAAGCTTTATATTAATATTCCATTTACTGAAGCTTTATCTCAAATGCCCACATATGCTAAGTTTTTAAAAGAAATTTTGTCCAATAAAAGAAAGATAGAGGACTATGGTACTGTGGCATTAACTGAGGAGTGTAGTGCTATCATCCAAAACAAGTTGCCACCAAAGTTAAAATATCCAGGTAGTTTCTCTATTCCTTGTTTAATTGGGAGTATGGCTTTTGATCGAGCCTTATGTGATCTTAGTGCTAGTGTAAGCCTAATGTCTTTATCTATTTGTAGGAAATTGGACATGAGAGAGCCTAAACCAACTTCGATATCTTTGCAGCTCGCAGATTCATTAGTAAAGTATCCAGTAGGTATTTTAGAAAATATTCTAGTTCAAATAGGTAAATATTTCATGCCAGCAGATTTTGTACTATTAGAAATGGAGAAAAGTTCTAAAAACACAATTATCCTTGGTAGACCACTTTTAGCCACAGCAGGTGCAGTCATTGATGTTAGTAAAGGAAAGCTCACATTTGATATTTATGAAAATATAATTGAGTTTAATTTAACAGATTCATTGAAAAAAGCATCATATTCTAGATCATGCTGTAGTATTGATGTAATAGATAATGTTGTTAGTGATGTGCACAATTTATTTGATGAACCCTCTAATTTTGAAAGAAACATCTCTCTTGAGTGTGTGAATGAAGAATTGCAGGAGAAAGCTGATTTAAAAGCTGAAAAGAAAAGAAAAAGGAGACAAAAACGAAGAGAAAGATTGAAACTGCTTAATAAAGGAAAATGATTTTTGGGTAAAGTTGGACATTGTTTCTTGAATGAGCCTTATGTGTTCATAAGTGGTGAACAAAACAAAGAGAAATCTGAATGGCGACTCAAGGAACCACGATCAAATCTGAGCGCAGAACGGTCAAGCTAATGACCTTTAAATTAGCGCTTCTTGAGAGGAAACCCAAGCACTCTTACATAGCTTAGTTTCTTTTATTTTAGTTTATTTTTAGAACTAATTTATCTTCTCATTTTGCAGGTAAAATCGAGTATGGTACAAAATACAGCACCGCTGTAATGGAAATTACGGACCGTAATTTCGGTCCGTTTTCAACTAGAAAGTTTTATTGCTTTTATGGCACTACCGTAATAATTTTTACGTGCTGTAATTTCGTGTAATTTTCATACAGAAAGTTTCCAAGATTTGGCTCATATTACGGTAGTACCGTAAAAATGTTCACGTGCCGTAATTTTGTGATTTATTTTATTTTATTTTTCAAAAAAAAGAAAAATAAAAAAATCTCTTTGCTCGTTTTTTGTATTACCGTAATTGGTTTTTTTGTGCCCTAATTACGACTGATTTTCAACCCGAGAGTTTTGAGGTTTTTACGGTGGTACCGTAACCTTATGTACGATACCGTAATTCCAGTGGATTTTTGACTCGAGAGTTTTCAGAAGTTTATGGCACTGCCGTATAGTTATTACGGCCCGTGTTTTTTGAACTGAGCATATTACAGCACTGCCGTAAGAAATATTACGGCTGTAATTCTATTCGGCCCACATGATTTCTGTGCCATTTTTAGGGTTTTTCAGGCCATGTTTTGGGGTTTTTGCTCTCGAACTCGCTCGCTCTCGCGCCCACCTTCGGTTTCCGACCTTCTCTTGCCTTTAGAGCTCGCCGGCGACCCTTCCCGTTCAGCTTCGGCCGTCGATTTGGTGCTCTATACACCGATTTGCTCGATTGGGCGAGTTTCTGCCCCTTTCTCATTTTCTCCCGTTTCTTAGTCGATTTTCTGAAATTTTTGCTCACATTTTCTTCTTAGATGGCCAGCGACTTTTCCTAGTTCATTTCTAAAGATTTTTTACTGATATTGGAATGATTTTGAGCCTTGAATGAGCTTAATCGGCTATTTTCCACCTATTTTTCCACCTGCTTTGCCGTCAACACTGTCCTAGCAAAATGTATTGGGTTTTAGCTTCATTTTGGTTGATGCCTACTTCTAGAATGAGTGCTAAGTAGAGATTTTCGTTCTAAGGGAGAATTGAAGGAGTTATTTCATATAGAACTCCAATTTGTTATATTGTATGCAAATTTCAACTTGCAGTCCTATTTCAACACAAGTGACAAGTTTTATTATCTAAAACGGCACCAAGAGTCAAATCAGTGGTCTCAAAGAAGAAAGGAAAGGCACCAGCTGAATCGTCAACACCCCCAAATCCCTACGGTATCATTTTTAGGGATGAAATCGAAGAAGCTAGATACAACCAATTGGTAGCCAGGAGAGTTGTGAACACTAAGTATGCATATCGGCGTACATTGGAGGCACTAGGGCTATATGAAGATGTGTTCTAGATATTCGATCAAATAAGGGCCAAGAAATTCTTCCATATGACACCTCAAACTTATCTGCCCTTGGCACTAGAGTTTCTGAGTAGCATGGATATGGAGCTACACGAGTTCACTGATAGACATGCTGAAGGTGAGATCACCTTCCGCATGGCCAACATAGAGAGGAGTCTCACTTTGAGAGACATTAGGACCATCTTCCATCTAGCATCTGGAGGGAACACTTCTGTATCACTTGGTTTCATTGAGATCGTGTTTTGGAACCAAATCTTTTGAGAGACCCATTTTTTGGCAATAGCAGCCAGAGCCTCTAAGATCACCAACCCTTGTATCAAGTATGCACATAGAGTTCTAGCTCACATAGTGTTTGGGCGTGGTGACAATGATGGCATGGTACGGTAAACTAAGCTTTTCTTTTTATGGAGTATGTTGCATGGATATCTAGTCGATGTTGCCTTTTTCTTTGTCAAATACATGGACAAGGTGGCAAAGGCAAAGAAAGAAGCTATTGTGATTGGTGGTTTCATTAACCCTATAGCTCTATTTCTTAATGTTGAGCCTTATAGAGTTGAGGTGGCCAGAGGAAAAGCAAGATTAGACCTTGAGTCATGTATGACCATGAAAATGATTGTTAGAGAAGGTGATACCTTTTGTTTGGTTCTTGGACCAGGAGCTCAAACATTGCCCTTGCCCAACACTGAGAAAACAACTGTGAAGAATCAGACAATTTGGAAGCTGACTCCTAGTGATGCTGATTATGTTATGCCACCACCTTTGGACACTGTACCGCCACCACCCACCTGGGGTGGTAGAGATGACCCATTCGGTATGGGTATGGATCCACCATCTCATGGAGCTGCAAAGTCACTTTTAGACCGAGCTTCAAGTTCCTCACGCCATGCTACCGAGAGAGGATGGGCCAGTGCCTTTGACCCCGGTTTCTAGTCTCTTTCTGCTGAGGTGTACCGTTAGGGTCACCTCATGGAAAGAATGCTTGATTCCATGGGAAGGATGCCTGACTCCATGGAGCATATTCACCAGGATGTGGAGGAACTAAGCAACTATATGGAGGAGATGGGGAATTTCCTCTATAACCGGTTTGGTTTCGAGGATAGCAGGAGAGGTGGAGTTTATGGAGTAGACCATGGTGGAGACCAGGAGGGGCAACACGACGATCCTATGGATGCAGCCCCCGAGGATACGGAGGAGATTGGATCTGACGCGGATGAGTAGAGCTCTGTGAGTATCCTTTTTCCCTACTTATTCCTTGTTTATCTTATGCTGCTATTGATGTTGCATATCTTTATAGGGAAGGATGACTTGGATTGGTCAAACCTCTTGTGTCCGCTGCTGCTATTATATACTGCTTATCATGACTCTCTAATTTTTTAAAAATTTGATTTAGTTGTATCACTATGATTCTGAATTTGTTATCATGATTTTGAATTTAAAATGGTTGTAAGATGTATTAGATATTTTGACGATATTGAGCACTTTGTGTGCGTGCATGATGATGCATGATGGATTGTATAATTTTGTTTCTGAATGGATATATGCAAAATTTTCTCTTGTTATGGTTTTATACTGTAATGTTGTAGTGTGGTCTATTTCTGAAAATTTTGTTGACAATATGATTTTCTTGATGATAAATTTGTCAAATGCCTGTGATTAGGGATAGACCTATTGTGATGAATTTATTTCTTTAATATATATTTGCCTATTGAAATTTTTCATTGGTTGATGCATGAGATTTTGGGTGGACATATTATTTGATGAATATAATATAAAAGTGAAACTACTTCTTTAAATAAGCATATGAGTATGATTTTTGAATTGATATCGATTGATTAATCTAGTTGATGTTTAGTCTATTTTTCTATTTGTTAGGAAGAAAGATTCCATGATCCAATTTTAAGAGACGTGACTCCCTTACTTGGCACTGCGCAAAATTGGCAGTGGTACCTAAGACATGGGTTGAAGTCAAAATAAAAACAAATGATGAGAGAAAAGAAAAGATCAAGAGAATGACTCCTTGTCTTGGCATCGTGTTGCTTTGCTGTGGTACCAAAGTAAAAAGTTGAAATCCAAACAAAAAAAAGGGAAGTTTGTATCTATGAGGGTACATACTATGGAGAGAAATCGTTTCACATTAACTCCACTATCTCATGGAAAAATCTTCCTACCTTTGAGATATGAGTTCTATTACATTGGTTATGTAATTAGTGTACTCTAAATTTGTCACCAGAAAAAAGGTGGTAATCGAATTAGAGAATGTGAACGATACAAAAAAGGGGAGGAACTTAAAATTCTTGTGTGGAAAAAGATCTTGGAATCCAATTCCTATAAACAAAAGTTTGGTAGATTTGAACTAAAACTAGGTGAAATCTTGACATTGAGATTCTACTTATTATACAAGTTGCAAAATTTTATTTGATTAAGTTGTGGATCTTGAGGATTGAATTGAGAAGATGATATGTTTATTTGAATTTTATGAAGCAATTGGTGAATTTTTTTGTTGGCGATTATATTTTGCTTTGATCAATTTTTGAAGTTTATTCCTCATAAGAAAGTTTATTCCTTTGATCAATTTTTTATTTTGCTTGAGGACAAGCAAAGTTTGAGCCTTATGTATTTGATGACATGAAAATTCATAATATATTTTGTGTCATTTTATAGGTCTTTTTGTGTAATATTTATGCTCTTTTGCTTATTTTTATGCATTATTTATCAAATATTGCGGAATCTATACCTTTTTGTGTTTTTGATCATATTCAGGTAGAAAAGGCATTATTTTAAGGCGTTTTCAAGCAATCCAAATGCATAGACAAATTCCCATCATCAAAAGAAGATTACCAGTCAAATTTCACGCAAATCAGAGCTTCAGACCGAAAATATGGCAGGGCCGTAATCAATATTATGGTACCGTGGTTTTACTGAACCTACAAAATAAACTATGGCACTACCGTAATGTATATTACGGGCCATAACTTCGGTCGATTTCTGTACAGAAAGTTTTGCGGATTTTACGGCACTGCCATAAACCATATTACGGGTCATAATTTCAGGTGATTTCTTAACAGATTGTTTTGCACGATCGCGGCACTGCTGTGGTTGTTTTCACAGCACGTGTTTTTTTTCAGTTTCTTCATAGGATGAAATACGGCACTACCGTAATCAAAATCACAGCCGTAATTCTAACCCAGGCGGCCAATTTTCCTAGTCAAATTAAAGCCCGATTTTTGTGCGGATGATTGCAGACGATTTAGAGCACCAAATTGATATCCGTAAAAAGGGGAATACTTCAGAGAACAAGGAAAACATCATCAGACCGAGAGCCTCAATTTTTGATCCATCATGGAGATAGAAATCACAATCTTGACTGCCACCTTAGGTTTCGCCACCTAGACGTGAAATTTGAAAGGAACCTACGCTTGGAGGAGGAGAACTTACTCCAGAAGATTCATAGTGAAAGGAGATCGATTGGAGGAGAAATCAACGAAAGAAGAGTCGCCACTATTGTTCATCGCGAGTTCTGGAGCAAAATTACGACTATAATTTTCATTACACCCAAGTTGTTAGTAGAACTTCCTCTTTCGCTTCGATTTCTGATCCTTCAAAATTATGGCTTATTGTAATTCTTAAACCATCCTAGCTTAAACACTTTTTGGGACATGGGGGTGTAATCCCTTTAATTTCATAATGACTAGATAAACCTTATTTCGTTAGGGGACTTTTGTTATGATAATTCTACTTAAGTGATAATTGCCTTTAATTCTTTTTAGTTTCATATTATCAGCACATATGGGAGTTTTTGCGATATGGGCTGAAAAGTGACTTGTGAAAACTTGAAACCCTAAAATTGAAATTTAGGAACTCATCGTAAGAAATTAGGTTCGTTCTTATTTCTAGATTTTAGAAGCTTATTGCCTTGTTGATAATTCTGATCTATAAAGAATTATTGAAATAAACTTGAAGATATTGTAAGAAATTAAGTATCGGATCGTTGAAGAACCTTAAGTAGAACCTGTGAAACTAAAGTATGAAAGTATTTAGTTTTCACTTGAAATGATTGACATAGAGAATGGATGCATGAAAGTGATCTTTGATTTCTTTGTCAATGATTTACTTATCTTTAGCATTAAATTAATCTTGTGTGAAAGTGAGGATTGATTCTTTGTAAATTGTCTACGCGAAAGTGAGATGATTTTTTTATAAAGTAAACTATATCTTTATCATAACAAGAGTGGACTGACGATGTGCTTATTTCCTTCTAGTCATAGAAATTAAGGTGGATGAAACCCTAGCCCCAGCTTTTCTCTCTCTAATTTCGTGTTCTTTCCAAATTTTACTTACATCGCATTCGATTGCCTAGTTAATGAGAAATCAATTATTTGGTACTTAGCAAATGAGGTCTCTGTGGTTCGATATCTTAATTATTACTTCGAGTATCCGTGCACTTGCGGACACAACAGGCACTAATGAACAAAAAATATGATGATGCTATGGAGTTAATTGAGGACATGGCCATCAATCATTATCAGTGGTCAGGAGAGAGGAGTCAGCTAGTTCGAAATTTTGGGAAGTTTAACATGAACATGATTAATTCCCTAGGAGCGAAAGTAGATTCACTGTCCTCTAAGCTTGATTCTATTAATGTTTCTACTTCTAACTCCATGATTTGTGATGTCTGTGGACTGATAGGGCATTCTGCTGATGACTGCCACATCTTGAGCACACCGTCTGAACAAGTCAATGCTATTAGGAATTTTAGGAATTAGAACGACCCCTACTCGAACGCATATAATCCGGGATGGAGAAATCACCCGAATTTCTCCTACAAGCTTAATCAAGGGCAAGTCCCTCCTACATATTTTGCTAATCTAAATTCTTCTTTTGAGTTCAAGCCTCCTCCTAGAATACAACACTCATTTATTAATTAGAGAGAACCAGAACCACTTCATAGATCAAGTATAGAGTTGATGTTGGAGAAACTTCTCACTATGCAAGTTAAACAACAAGATGAGACTAGTGAGTATATGCGCCAGCTGAACCTAAAAGTAGACTCCATGTCCGCACATTCTAAGGATCTTGAAGGTCGACTTACTCGATGTTGAACTATGTGTTTGTCCCTATATAACTACCAATATGCAGGCTGTATGGTTCTCATTATGCAAGTCTTGGTAACAATACATTTTTCAATGGATGAACACAAATGGAACAATACATTTTTTAATCAAGCAGCAAACACGGATAAAGAAAATTCTGGCAATTGGCTACCAACAGCTTTAGGCTACCAATAGCTTTAGCAGAGAAAGACGAAGAGGATGCCAATTATGAATTATCGTTTGCATACAAAAATAAAATGCCCACAATGAAGAATCATCCAGCAGAAGAGATAAATAACCCAGAAAATCCAACAAAAAGTGATCAAGAAGAAGGCCACCAATCTATAAACTCAATATTCTCTAACAGAATGAATGAAGGTTTGAGAAATGATAGCAGTTCAACTGATTCCGGTAACATCCAGATGACAAAGAAACGAGTCAGCATTCAAGTGCTTTCAAGGAAGTCAACAAGTTCAAGGGAACAAGTTGCAAAGCTCATTAGTTTACTTAATTCTTTGGAGGAGCTCTAAAAATTGCTAGCTGTATGGTTCTCAGTATGCGAGTCTTGGTGAATAGCAACCATAAATGTTTTCAAAGTGACAAAAGTGATGATTGATATCCACTAACTCCAGAAGTTAAACTAGTAGTGAAACATTGGCATTGCACACTGGATTTTATGTATTCATGTAATGGAGTTTGCACACAGTATCAGCTCAAACTTTCTGAACGTCAAGCGCAAGCTCTATTAATTCTTCTTTCGCCTTAGGTGAGGAACAACAATTGATGGATTTAATCAGCTGTTTCAGGTTTAAAACACATTATAAATAGTCATACATGATCACTATCGATCATTGCATTTGAGATATCTAGATATCAACTTGGTTCTGTAGAAATCCATCAATCAGAACAGGAGCATTTAAGTCAAATATAGATACCATGGCAGGAATAAAGATCAACAAAAAAACCTCGTAATCTAGACGTCATGGAACAATTCTTTTCACAACAATAATAATCAACCAAACCATGGAAAAGAAGCCAGTGAATTACACTTACAAAGAGCTCGCCCGGAGAAAATAACAAACGTCAAAGAAAACCAAAGGAGACCTGGAAGCCCTACATAGAGGACATGGCGTAAATGCACTGTTGATCGGGTAATTTTGACTCTAAATCAAAGAGGCAGAAGATACAGCAGGAAACTTATCAAATTATTTATCAGGCATTTTGGGCTTGCGGTACATGGAGTAATCGAGTCAAAAATTGATTTCGACATAGGAAGTGCAAAACCTGGTATGCACCAGCATTACAAAGATGAGGAGGCCAAATCAGAATTGATTTAGACTCCCTATGAAAGATAGGAATACGCCAAAGATGCAGCAAAAGGAATCATCATTTGCTACCAGCCCAAAAAGATGAGGGGACAAGTGCTGGAGAAAAGAAAAAATGGCCGCCGCAGTTGGCAAAAATAAAAAAGCACGAAAGAAAAAAAGGAGGGAAGACAGTTGTGAGACCAATCAGCTAAAACCTTATAATAGAAGGGTCGCGGCCAAAAAAAAAGGAGGAGAGAGGTGGAGGAGATATACAGAAGCATCAAGAAGGAGGAAAAGGGGAGGCTGCAAGAAGAAGATAAACGAAGGGAAGCTTTCCCTTTCTCTTTCATGCGTTGCATTCGTCTTTCTTCTAAGGCCTTACGGATGCGTTAAGCATCCTGGAATTGCATCTGAGAGGTAGATTAGGCGCCGAGAGGCTGGTTCCGAGAGTTCACAAAAAAAATAGAAAGAAACAAAAGGGTTATATTTGAGAGGTAGAATAGGGATGGGGAAGCTGATTTCATAGGCTTACGCAAAAAGAGAGAGGACGTAAGAGGTTGGAAAGAAAACAGGTAGGTGTCGGTTCAAAGAAGAGAGCAAGGAAAGAGGTATGTTGAAGACGATGAAAGTAGGGTCAGGCCGGAAGGCTGGGTAAAAAAAGAGAGCCAGAGAAATGTACAAAAGATAAGAACGTAAGAAGACCGATAAAAAAAAAAGGGATAAGAGGGAAAAGAACAAAGATGTGAGGGAATACCCGTTAGTGTTCCCTGCCTTCTTCCTTAGCTTCACTCTTGAGGAAATGCCATAGCGGAAGCAACAGAATCTTTGCTGAAAAGTCCTGTTGAAGGAACCTCGTCACCACACCAGTCCTGCAAAGGGGACTCTCGCTAAGAAGAGAAAAGAAAAGGGGAACCCATGTTAAAAGCCATTAAGAGAAGAACAAAAGGAAAAGGGGAGCCAAGCAAAAATCATGCGAACCTGCTGTAATACCGTTGAGTCTCCTGAAGACTCTTTTTGCCGAACCAGAAGTAAAACCTCGCCATGCTGAGCTGTGGCGAAGAGGAAATAACGAAGGAGCGGCGTCAAAAAACAACTACAACAACAAAAAAAAAAGGACAACAAATCAAAGCAGAGAGACTAAGCGAAATCATTTGATCCAAACCTGTGCACCTTAGGGAGGATCACTGATCACTACCAGACGCCGGAAACTCTACGGGCGCTCTGGCCCTGAGTCTAAATAGCCTCACTAAAACCGGAGAGCAAAAGAGACGTTAGAAAACAAAAAAATATATGTTTTAAGCGAGTCGAAAGGGAGTACTGGCTCTGGATGAGACTCGGCCCGAACTTGCCTTGTTGGCACAATGAATCCACTCCTATTTAATGAAGTGGCTTGAAGCCCCCTTGGAGGGCCGAGCGGCCGAAGGGAACGGTCCTCTGCCACTGAAGCTTAATTAGCCCCAGGTCTTGATCGGTCATCATCTGGGTAGCCAACCGGAGTGGTACGGCGGCCAGCCTCCAACGCCATCAACGTGAGCTCCAATCCTGCCAAAGCATTGTCATAACCTTCCCCTTTCACCGGAAATCATCGACGCCACTCCCCCGTGGATGAATCATCGGCATGGTGTGATTTCCACCCTGGATTGGCGACCCCGGCTCTCGATCTCTCTCATGGGGTTCAGGTACGGCACAAATCTGCAGTTGCCGCAACAGGATCCACCGATCGCCTCCCCCTTTTGCCTGGTTGTCGATGCCACCTTCTCAGTAGTCGCCGCCCGAAACAAGATCCGCCGGCGACCTTTGCCTCTGTTGTAGGTGAAAACCTCATCAGTGGGTTCATCAACGCCATCCTGGCCGAAGCCATCAACGCAGTTCGTGGCATGCCGCTGATGGAAATAGAATGGCGCCCGAGCTTGTCCGTCGACTGGCGCTGAGTTGCACTCAGAACTAATGCAACTTTACTCTTTTGGGAGCTGAACGGAAATAATAAATAAAATAATAATGGTAATAATAAAAAAAAATAAGATGAAAATAAAGTAAAAGGGGCGAGCTCCGTTCTAGGGCGGTGGTAAAAGAATTGGCAGACGAGGAGATTAAGTGGGGGCAGGAGAAAAGGGGCCTCGCCCGGAGTTTAAAAAAAAATTAATAAAAAAAGTGGAAATGAAGGAAACAAAAAGGGAATTAACAAAAGTGAAGAGGCAGCGAAAGTTAGATAGAAATGATGAGAACTGAATGGTCGGGAAATCTCAAGAAAGATAGAAGTAAAAGAGATTAAGCGTAAAGGTAGAATCCCAATGAGAGTTCAAAAATCATGCAAGAGATTTAGCTCATCATGGGAAGAAAGCCTACTTTCACGGGCCATCTACTCGCCTTACACAATCTGGATCCTAATCCACTCCATCGCACCGAACCCAAATATGGGGATCCTATAGCTGATGGAACAAACTCGATTTGTCAAATCCTGTTTAATGTTATGGGTAAAATCTGATTGCAAACTTACGCAACACAATTTGTCGACACATGGGAAATGACCGAACACAGATAAACCAATGATTCAAAACTCACAAGACGTCGAAATGGAACGTCTGCCCATAAATGTCCAGACCAAGTATTTCTCAAAACTTCCAAACCTAATGTTCATCAACCTTATGAGTACTAAAACTTTCGCACATCACAACAAAGTATTGTTTGGGAGCTGCGTACGTCGACGTCTAACGTCGGGGCATAACTCCTTGATACGACATTGTGTTTGTTAAGGCTGAAGCAAGTTCTAAATCAAATTATCCAACACGCCGCAAGGCCGAGTAAACTTTCAAAAACTGAATTTTCCAACACGCCGCGAGGCCGGATAATTCTCCAAATTAAATTATCCAACACGCTGCAAGACTGGATAAACTTTTAAAACTGAATTTTCCAACACACCGTGAGGCCCGATAATTCTCCAAATTAAATTATCCAACACGCCGCAGGGCTGGATAAACTTCCAAACCAAAATTATCCAGTACGCCGTAAGGCCGGATAATTGCCCGAGCCGAATGTCCAACATGTCTAAGCGCAATTAATGTGAAATATTGTTTGGGAGGTGCGTACGTCGATGTTTACCATCGGGGCGTAACTCCTCAGTATAACATTGGGTTGCCTAGACCGGATATCACTTAATGAGATGTTTCAAAGTCAGACGTCCAACAGATACAAAATGCCTGAATCGATGAAAGCTCGTTTTGTTTATCGTTTAAAAATCATGTCAAATTTTGTATTCTGATCACGTTGTAAATGATATTGTTCAACTTGTTTCTCTTAGCCTGTTGCGTATTATAGATCTCTTAATCAAAGGTTCCCTAATTTTATGGGTAATTAATAATGAGCGTTTGCGCTCATTGGAAACCAGAACCCATAAAAAAAACCTTATTAATTTAAGGTGAATTTGAAAACGGTCATAATACATTCTCAATGTAACAATTTTGACCCCACAAATTCTGGCACGCCCGGTGGGACCTGGTTTCTTCTTTCATCTTTGAGATCTATATTACGTGACACGGAAATTCACTTCCCTTTTCTTACGCTTCTCTTGCTCTATGCAGCAATTTTCTGAGATGGCGAGAAAGATCAACATCTTCGTGGAGGGAGTGAAGGACACCACGTGGGATGCAAAATTTGGTTGCATCCTGGATGTAACCGAATTCATTTACGGACCGTTTGAAGACTCTGAAAATGTTAAGGGTGAGGGAAAGATCATTCCGACCGTTAAGAATAAGACCTCCCTGAAGAAGGGGACTGCCACGAAAAAGGAAGAGCTGTCACTCACTGTTGATAGGGCCATATTCAACAAAGAAGAGGGGGAACTGTCTTTCACTGTTAACGGGGGCAGGATTCACCAAGCTGTGTTCTCAAACCATGAAAAGATGAAGAAGCAGGAATGACAAGCCTTGAGGAAGAAGAAGGCTAAACTCTTCAGACAAGGTCGCCTAATCCCTGTGTGGCGTTATCACTCTATTGCTAAAGCAGAAACTACCATAACAAACAAGTTTGCACCACTCTGGTCAGTTCTGAGAAACTCTAATTTGATAGAGGGACTGCGACTGCGAACTGACATGCAGAACAAGCCACACCCAAAACCCAAGAATATCACTATTCAAAAGACAACATCTCAAAGGGTTTATGAGACTAACGAAAAGGCTCAAAAGAACATGAAAAGAAAAGAGAGGCATTTCAAGACTAACCAGAAGGAGACGAAGGGTTATACAATTCAGACGGTGCGGATGGTAGAACACGCGCGGGAGACCAGCTCAAATTATGAGGAAGAAACCCTTCGGGCTATGGCGAGGAAAACTAAGGGTAAGAAATTAGCCTCTGTCGTGATCCAGGAGCCCATCCAAATATATGAATCAGGGGCAACCTCTCTACACCCAAAGATCTTTGAAGAGGAAGAGGAAGAAGAAGGACCGGTCATGACCCCTAACCATGATCACCGAGATGAAGCTATCGCCGACCTCAAGAGGCAACTCAAGAAGAGGGACAACGACATGAGCATCCTCATGGCGAAGTTTGAGGAGGTGACTAGTGCTCTTGCAAAGACGCAAGAGATGATGTTACGTCAAGAGCAATCGTTGCGGGAACAAAATTATGCTCCAGCAACATCTTCTTTACCAGCTCAGTCAAACGATGAGGATGTCACCCTAACTAGGAGGGAAGTACAAGAACTGGTGAAAGCCAAAATTGCTCCGCGAAGGAGGTGAGGGAGGCCCTATCCAGCTGTGTACAATGATATCCCTTTTCCCAAGGGGTACATCGTACCACACTTTAAAATGTTTAGTGGAATAGGGAACCCTGATCAGCACTTATCCCATTTTATTGCAACTTGTGGGAATACTAGAAGTAACGATGCCTTATTGCTCCAACAGTTCCCACAAAGCCGTTCAGGGTGTTAGGGTATGCCCTTAAGGCTAATGTTTGAGGCCTTTGGGATTGTATCAGTATCATGTAGTAAACTCTTTTGTTTATAAAGGCATGGTTATTATTCAGGTTGTTACCTTGTCTGCTGTAATAAGTGTACTACTAAATAATGTCTCAAAGCTGTTCAGCTAGGCTGACATGCTATAAAGTCCTTAGTCGAGATATCTTGGTGAACATGAGACAGCCTTGATATGATTGAGACTAATATGTGTTCTAATCTTATAGGATGCTTTGAGCATGGAATAAGATGTAGACTCATGGGTACATTGGATGTACTGGACAGACCCTACTAGGATATTCAATTGCTTGTCACAATGTCAATAATCCTTGTATGCTACAAGTGGCACATGTCCTCTGACTTGAGATCACTTGTGTTTCTAAATGATGATTGTCATTGTTTTGAGGTAGTTCAATATCATTTGAAACATAATGATCATAGACTATCTTGGATAATGATCATGAGTCAGGTTAGGGCACTAGTGATAGATAAAGGATTGCCGTCTCCTTGTTTAAGGAGTGTGATGTTCTAAAAGGGGCCCCCCTATATGAGATGATTGAGAAAGTGTATGGCCATACCCAGATGACTATGTTCATCTGATCTAATCATGCTCATCATATTGGAGTCACAGGCTTGACACGCTTGTCCAATAAGAACATCCAGTGACAAAGGATATATGTATGCCTAGTGAAGTGCATTCACCCTTGTGCTGTGTTTTGGGAGTTGTCTTGGAAGACTCTTTCCTTTATATCGGGAGACAGTGATGTGTTGCTAGATACCCCTCACTGATCGTGATAACGCAAGTTATCGTTACCGACATTTAAAGGAAACCCTTAGGGTCGCACAATTTGATGATATGGCCTCTTTAAGTCAGATCGTGTGGACTAAATTGTTTGGATTCAGTTTGAAGGGATTTAATCTCTGATTATAAGTGAGATCTGGTCTGATCATGTTTGATTGATTAGGGCTTGAGATCGGTAAGCTTTGATCGAGAGAATGGATGCTAGATCGGTGAGATCAAGAGCATCAGGAGATGAACGGTTAGATCATGAGCCATTTGGTTCATAGAAGGTCTAGACCATGCCTTGGCTTGGCTTGGTTTGATTTTGGTCTTTGAACCAAATCGAATTGAACCAAAGAATGAACCGGTTCACTATGTGAACGCATGGTTCATGAAGGAAAGCGTTTTGGCGTTGGCGAATGGCTTCATGACTTTCCATTTTGGGAAGTCATGTAACGCCACTCTTGATATCGCCTAAATGTTTTTGCTCTCTTGTCTTTGACGTGGCTTGCGAATTTCGTGGGGTGAAGGTGTTGACGACAAGGGGAGAACTCTCGGCCAAGAATCATCTCATCGTCCCTACCATTCGAACAAGAACATCTTGGCACTTTTGCTAGCACAAGAGGTGCGCAAGAAGGAAGCCTTCATCATTTGGTGTGTGTCTTCTTTGGAGGAGATCTCTTTTGCTCTCTCTCTTCCAAGGCGCCATCCAACACATGGCTTCGGTATGAAATACTTCTCATCCATAAAAGTTGATCATATATGTATTCATGCAATCGATCTACATGAAACCCTATGAAAAATTTCATGCGCCCCCTAAGTTAGGGTTTCATCCCCTTTGCGCTCCCCCTTGAAGGGGACTTTCAAATGGTATCAGAGCTATGGTTTATGCATGAATCATATGGTTGCTTTGAGTGATCCTTGTTTGCGCTTGCAAAGTATAGATCTATGTACATGCCGAAATAAACTACATGCTAGTTTAAGCTCTTAGATGTATGTTTATCTTGATTTGCGCATGTATAATGTTTTTGGTTAGCGCTTGTTAATGTTTTCAAAAGAAAAACTTACCTTGCGCGCCCATTAGATCTAATGCGCCTACTATAATCCCTTAGATGGGTTGATGGGGTTGAAAGCATCATCTAGAATAGATCCAAGTCTGATCGGACCATCTGACAGCCTAGATGGGTTGACCAGATAGCACCTGTGCGCAAGCAAGAGGTGGCTATAGGTTGACTGCATCAAGGGCGTGTAGCGAGGTCTGGTTGAGACGACCATTGAACACACATGAGTTAGGCCCGGGGTCACACCCGCTTGCCAGAACTCATGAGGGTTGTTCAGCCCTTGGCGCATGCATGGTTGACCATTAGGTCAACTCGAGTCAGTTAGGACTTGGTGCATGCAAGGGGCAGGGGATCTGACTAGATGGATGAGTGGATCCCTATCAATGGACCATTGTAAGGTTGTAGGACTCATAAGAAAATTAAAATTGATGCCAATGGGGTTTTCAAAATTTATTTTCTTTTAATTGGATCACATGTTGTTTGATGCCTATGCTTGTTTATTTATTCTTATGTGGGCTGCCCATGTTAAATGTGTGCTGTGCTGGGGCCTGCGAGCCTGGATTTAACTTGTAAATTAATTTTATTGTGATCTGTGAATCACATTGTTCATTAATTTATTGTATATTTGACCTGCGAGTCAAGCTTGTCTAGATAGATCAAAATGTATTTTGATTAGACAAGAGCACAAAAGCACACATCGCAGAGGCGCATACAGCTGGTGGGCGCACCTGAGCTGCATTGAGCGCTGGGGCCCTGGGTTGGGCCAGATGAGCAGCTAAAAACCCATAAAGAAAAGCAAGTGAAGACTTAAGATAAATTAAGGTCTTACTTAGGCTATGGGCTTTTACCACATAAGATGCATGCTTTCTTTTATTGTTTAAATAAGTAGAACAGCATGATTTATTTATCTTCTGCTATCACCATAGGAATTGTATGATAGTGAAGAAGATAAAAGACCGTTAAAATCCAAACGCTAAAATATCAAGCACGTAATGCCTTCTGACGCGAAACCTCACTGTTCTGACTATCGTTGGAGCCGTGTTGTACCCACTCAGTGGGCACGTCCATCTATCTTCAGACGGTGCGCGATTACACCTGCGTGTTACAGAGAAGGGATTTATCGCTTCTCGTTGCTCAGCATAGCACGTGGTGGTCCAGGGAGTAGGTCGGGTCAGCTTGACCATGTAGGCTACATATGTGGCGCATATGGTAGCACATGGAGGCAGCCATCTGTGGGATCAGAGACTGTGTTGTACCAACTCAGTTGGCACAGTCTGCTGGATTGCCCAGGTGAAGGGGAATCGCACGGGTTGGCGATTGGCTGGGACAGCCTACCAGAGATTAGTGCTTGTACTCTCTGTGCATCTTATCTCGTCAGAATGGGACGCGGAGACCAAGTATGAAATCTGGATCCCATCTCACTAAAAGAGTTCTACTCTTTCGGGCTGTTTTGCTGGATTTTTCAGCCAGATAAAATAGTGAGAAAAGAATCTTTCTTAAGTCCTGGATTGATTCTGAACATTGATACTGACCTTGCTATTCTTGCATTGTTGTAGATTCCTGCAGCAACGAACACCATGAGCTTCAATGTGCGATCCCTACTGGAAAGGGAGAAGTTTGCTGGGCCGAACTTCTCAGACTGGTTCGGACACCTTAAGATCGTTCTTAAGGCAGAGAGGAAACTGTATGTCCTCAAGACGGCTGTGCCGCCTCAACCCGCTGCGAACGCCGCAAGGGCGGTTCGTGATGCCTATGAAAAGCACGTCAATGATAGCATTGATGTCGCTTGCCTGATGCTAGCGTCTATGACGCCACCGCTGCAGCGTCAGCATGAGGATATGTCGGCTATAGAGATTATAGCGAACCTCAAGATGCTATATGCTGCACAGGCGAGGACAGAACGCTATAATCTGACCAAGCTTTTCTTTCAGAGCAAACTGGCTGAAGGGAGCCCAGTGGGAGCTCACGTGCTCAAGATGATTGGGCACAAGGAGGCTCTGGAGAAACTGGGGCATACCATCAACCAAGAGCTTGCTGTAGATATTATTCTGCAGTCTCTCCCGCCCTCTTTCGATGCATTCATTATTAACTTTAATATGAACAAAATCGATTGTACTCCGGCAGAGCTGCTGAATATACTCTTGACCACTGAGGAAACTCTGAAGGGAAAGCCTTCAACCTCTGTCTTAATGGTTCCTTTTAGGAACAAGAAGAAGGGGAAGAAGGGCAAAGTCCCTGTTAAGAGTTACAGCAAGGCTCTGAAACAGAAGGTTAAGCGGTCAAAGGACAACAGGTGTTTCCACTGTGGCCAGCTGGGTCACTGGAAAAAGGACTGTAAAGCGCTCCAAGGAGACAAGAGGGGAAGCATTGCTTCTGGCTCAGGTATATTTGTGACTGAGGTCATGATATCATCTTCTTCTGTTTCATGGGTGTTGGACACTGCATGTGGAGTTCACATTTGTTCAAATGTACAGGAACTCAAGAGAAGAAGACAGGTGGGACAGCATGAGGTGGACCTACGCGTTGGAAACGGGGCACGGGTTGCTGCTGTTGCTGTAGGAGACTATTTCGTCTCATTACCATCTGGCATTGTATTAGAATTAAACAATTGTTACTTTGTTCCCAGTATCACTAAAAATATTATCTCCATTCCTGCTCTTGTCAGGAAGGGATTTTCCTTTGAATGCAATATTTCAAAGTGTGTTTTATCTTATGATAATATTGTTTATGCAACTGGTTCAATCAACAATGGGTTATTCATGTTGGACATGGAATATTCTATACAAAACATTGATAATAAGAAAGCCAAGTATGCTGATGACAGCACCTTGCTATGGCATAGTCGTTTAGGCCATATTAACAAGAAGCGCATTAAGCGGTTGCATGATCATGGACTGCTGGGATCATTCTCCTATGAGGAGATTGATACATGCAAAGCTTGTTTAATGGGTAAAATGACGAAGTCACCTTTTCCTAACAAAGGTCAAAGGGCTTCAGGTTTACTTGACCTTATACACAGTGATGTGTGTGGGCCGTTTAGTAAACATGCCAGAGGTGGCTATCAGTACTTCATTACCTTTACTGATGATTTCAGTAGGTATGGGTATGTCTATTTAATGAGACATAAAAGTGAATCTTTTGACAAGTTCAAAGAGTTCAAAAATGAAGTACAAAATCAGCTAGGCCGAAATATCAAGGCACTTCGTTCTGATCGAGGTGGAGAATACTTGAGTCATGCGTTTACTGACTATCTAAAGGAGTGTGGGATTATCTCACAGCTCACTCCACCAGGAACACCGCAATGGAATGGTGTGTCCGAGAGGAGAAATAGAACGTTACTTGATATGGTTCGTTCTATGATGAGTCAGGCTACTCTACCTTACTCCTTTTGGGGATTTGCACTGGAAACAGCTGCAAAGGTACTAAACCGAGTGCCATCCAAGGCAGTTTCTAAGACTCCATACGAGTTATGGTATGGGAAACAGCCGAGCTTGACATTTATCAGGATCTGGGGTTGCGAGGCTTATGTCAAAAAGCTCGCCTCTGGGAAACTGGAGAGCAGATCTAAGAAATGTATCTTTGTCGGTTACCCTAAGGAAACTAAGGGTTACTATTTCTACGATCCCAAAGAGAACAAAGTATTTGTTGCTCGGACGGCAATATTTCTTGAGAAGGAGTTTCTTCTGCAAGAAGCCAGTGGGAGAGAAATAAAGCTGGATGAGAATCCAGAGGATGGACAAAGTAGTCAAGCACAGTTGGATGAGCCTGAGCCGGTAGAACAGGTTATTGAACAACCTGAGGCTCGGATATCACGGGAACCGCGTAGATCGGGAAGGATCCGTCGACAGCCTGAGCGCTATGACGGAGTCTACATCATTGACAATGATGAACCCCTCACTTATGCGGATGCGGTCAGTGGACCGGAGTCAGCTAGATGGCTTGAAGCTATGCGAGCCGAGATGGACTCCATGTCAGATAACCAAGTCTGAGATTTGGTTGATCCGCCTCCGGGAGTAATCCCTATAGGCTGTAAATGGATCTTCAAGAAGAAGATTGACATGGATGGTAATGTGGTTACCTATAAAGGCAGGCTTGTTGCGAAAGGTTTCAAACAAATCTACGGGATAGATTATGATGAAACTTTCTCTCCTGTAGCCATGTTTAAGTCTATTCGGATTCTTTTCGCGATAGCAGCATATTATGATTATGAGATTTGGCAAATGGATGTGAAGACAGCTTTCCTTAATGGAAATCTGGATGAGGATGTGTATATGACACAACCTGAAGGTTTCACTAATCCATCAGATCGTCATAAAATATGCAAGTTAAAGAAGTCCATTTATGGACTGAAACAAGCATCTAGAAGCTGGAATATTCGTTTTGATGAATCAATCTCTGAGTTTGGTTTCATCAAGAACGAAGATGACCCGTGTGTATATAAGAGGTTTAGTGGGAGCGTGATTACTTTCCTAGTCCTCTACGTCGATGATATCTTAATCATTGGAAACGATATTCCTGAAATGCATGCTGTTAAAGCATGGCTAAGGAAATGTTTCCAGATGATAGATCTAAGAGGCTTCTCGGGCTGTGCCAGAGTACTTACATCGATAAAGTCCTAGAGAGATTTCATTTAGAGAATTCTAAACGAGGATATCTTCCAGTCAGACATGGTCTGAATCTTTCGAGGAGTCAGTGTCCACAAACACAGACTGAGAAAGATGAAATGGACAATACGCCTTATGCTTCGGCTATTGGGTCCATTATGTATGCGATGTTGTGTACTCGCCCAGACGTCACTTACGGGTTAAGCGTGACCAGTCGATTCCAAAGTAATCCAGGTCAGGCACACTGGATTGCGGTCAAGAACATTTTAAAATATCTGCGGAGGACCAAAGATATGTTCTTGATATATGGTGGTCAGGAAGAACTCAGTATAGAAGGATATACTGACGCTTCGTTCCAGTCGGACCAGGATGATTTCCGATCGCAATCAGGCTATGTTTTTAGCTTGAATGGTGGAGCAGTGGTGTGGAAGAGTTTCAAACAGTCAACTGTTGCTGATTCCACAATAGAAGCCGAGTATGTTGCAGCCTCGGAAGCATCCAAGGAGGCAGTGTGGATTCGTATGTTCGTGAGAGAACTTGGTGTTGTTCCTTCAAGTGTCAATCCTTTGGTTATCTTCTGTGATAACACTGGAGCAATCGCACAAGCAAAGGAACCACGGTCGCACCAGAAGTACAAGCACATACAGAGACGGTTTCACTTGATCCGGGAGATCATTGATCGAGGCGAGATCAAAATTTGCAAGGTTCATACAGATGAAAATCTGGCTGACCCGCTTACCAAGCCTCTGGCGCAGCAGAAGCATGAGAAGCACTATAATAATATGGGTTTGAGATTTCTCAACCATTAGATTAAGTGCAAGTGGGAGATTGTTAGGGTATGCCCTTAAGGCTAATGTTTGAGGCCTTTGGGATTGTATCAGTATCATGTAGTAAACTCTTTTGTTTATAAAGGCATGGTTATTATTCAGGTTGTTACCTTGTCTGCTGTAATAAGTGTACTACTGAATAATGTCTCAAAGCTGTTCAGCTAGGCTGACATGCTATAAAGTCCTTAGTCGAGATATCTTGGTGAACATGAGACAACCTTGATATGATTGAGACTAATATGTGTTCTAATCTTATAGGATGCTTCGAGCATGGAATAAGATGTATACTCATGGGTACATTGGATGTACTGGACAGACCCTACTAGGATATTCAATTGCTTGTCACAATGTGAATAATCCTTGTATGCTACAAGTGGCACATGTCCTCTGACTTGAGATCACTTGTGTTTCTAAATGATGATTGTCATTGTTTTGAGGTAGTTCAATATCATTTGAAACATAATGATCATAGACTATCTTGGATAATGATCATGAGTCAGGTTAGGGCACTAGTGATAGATAAAGGATTGCCGTCTCCTTGTTTAAGGAGTGTGATGTTCTAAAAGGGGCCCCCCCTATATGAGATGATTGAGAAAGTGTATGGCCATACCCAGATGACTATGTTCATCTGATCTAATCATGCTCATCATATTGGAGTCACAGGCTTGACACGCTTGTCCAATAAGAACATCCAGTGGCAAAGGATATATGTATGCCTAGTGAAGTGCATTCACCCTTGTGCTGTGTTTTGGGAGTAGTCTTGGAAGACTCTTTCCTTTATATCGGGAGACAGTGATGTGTTGCTAGATACCCCTCACTGATCGTGATAACGCAAGTTATCGTTACCGACATTTAAAGGAAACCCTTAGGGTCGCACAATTTGATGATATGGCCTCTTTAAGTCAGATCGTGTGGACTGAATTGTTTGGATTCAGTTTGAAGGGATTTAATCTCTGATTATAAGTGAGATCTGGTCTGATCATGTTTGATTGATTAGGGCTTGAGATCGGTAAGCTTTGATCGAGAGAATGGATGCTAGATCGGTGAGATCAAGAGCATCAGGAGATGAACGGTTAGATCATGAGCCATTTGGTTCATAGAAGGTCTAGACCATGCCTTGGCTTGGCTTGGTTTGATTTTGGTCTTTGAACCAAATCGAATTGAACCAAAGAATGAACCGGTTCACTATGTGAACGCATGGTTCATGAAGGAAAGCGTTTTGGCATTGGCGAATGGCTTCATGACTTTCCATTTTGGGAAGTCATGTAACGCCACTCTTGATATCGCCTAAATGTTTTTGCTCTCTTGTCTTTGACGTGGCTTGCGAATTTCGTGGGGTGAAGGTGTTGACGACAAGGGGAGAACTCTCGGCCAAGAATCATCTCATCGTCCCTACCATTCGAACAAGAACATCTTGGCACTTTTGCTAGCACAAGAGGTGCACAAGAAGGAAGCCTTCATCATTTGGTGTGTGTCTTCTTTGGAGGAGATCTCTTTTGCTCTCTCTCTTCCAAGGCGCCATCCAACACATGGCTTCGGTATGAAAATACTTCTCATCCATAAAAGTTGATCATATATGTATTCATGCAATCGATCTACATGAAACCCTATGAAAAATTTCATGCGCCCCCTAAGTTAGGGTTTCATCCCCTTTGCGCTCCCCCTTGAAGGGGACTTTCACAGGGGTGGCCTTCGAGTGGTACTATTCATTGGAGAATGAAATTATCAAGATCTGGGTTGACATGGAGGAAACCTTCAGGATGAAATTCACTTCAGTAAGCGATAAGATAACAATCGCATACTTGGTGAATACAAAGAGGAAAAAGGATGAAACTGCCCTTAATTATATCACCAGATGGAGAAATTTGAGTATTAAATGTTAAAAGTCAATAGAGCAATCCCAAGCCGTGGAATTGTTGGTCCGCAATATCGACAACTGGATGACCCCCTTTCTTTGTACTAATAACATCTCTACATTTCAAGAATTGATCACCCAGGTGGCAAAGCTTGAACAAACAAATCATCAAACCTAAGTGAGCGCGCAGAATTCAAAATTCAAAAAAGAGGAGCCAACGAGGAATGATCCCAAGATCGCCTATACAAACGTTGCTAACAGGGGCAAGAGGGTGGATGTCCATAATGCGAACGTTCCTCGAATTGAAAAAGTGCCAACGCTTGGTGAAAATAGCCGGGGCAAGCCTTTGACCCTTGAAGAAAGAAAAAATAAAATTTACTCTTTCAAAAGAGAAAATACAATGAAGTTTTTTAGGGATGCTTTGAAGAATGGTTTGCAGCTACCAGAGCCGAAGCACCCTGAAGAAGCCAATAAAACTAACGATCCCAACTTTTGCCCTTATTATCGCGTACTAGGGCACACAATAGAAGATTGTTACATTTTCAAAGACTAGGTGGAAAAACAATACAAGACAGGGAAGATAACCTTATCAAAGCAAGTATTGAATGAAATCCAAACCGGGGAAGTTGATGTTATTGAAACGGAAAATATAGATCCGGCGCCTGTAGAAGACGAAGAGTGGAACACCACGGTGTCGAAAAAGACATTGCGACTTCTACAAAAATTAAAGCAGATGACAGGTGTTGTGTGAAAAGACCCCTTGTCTCCGCAATACGTATCGTTGAGGCCTTGACCGCCGACGAAGGAAGATCAAAAGAAAAAGAAAAAGAATTCTCAATCGAAGAAGAAAAAGAACAAGAAAGCGGCCTTTTCAACTAAGGCGCAAGAAAGGAGTGATCTCGAAAGATATATCGACTTGCTAGAAGAATACGAGCAAGAAATACCTGGGCCTATAAAACTTCGTCACTACATCACTGAAGAGATGTGGGTGGACTCTTGGAACATGACTCAGAAGATGAAGAGTATGAGGTGGAATCTTGTAGGATGGTATTTGTGATCCCGGAACCCCCGAAGAAAAACGAAACCGAGAATGCTGAAGCCGTCACTACCGCGAAGATGGGCGTCTGCAATGTGGTTAATCTAGGGAGTGACTCTGAAGATGAAGTCTTGCCTGCCTACCTGTATGAGGAGGCACCTATCGCTGAAAACAGTAAGCAAATGAATGAGTCATGTTAAATGAACCTCAGAAGCGGCAAAGTCGTAACGGGACGAACGATAGATAAAGAGAAAGAGAGATTCAAGGGTAAGCAAATTGAAACGCAGGAAGTGGACAATGATACGGTACCTCCAGTGAAGCTATCTCCTTCCGAATACAATATACTATCGCATTTGAGAAAAGTCCCTGCTTTTCTTAGCATATATGATGCATTAATGATGTCACAAGAGTTGAGGGATGTCCTTATCTATGCCCTACAAAACCCTCAAAAATTCCAAGCATTCTTCGTAGAGGCTGATGTAAAAAAGCGCTGCATGCGTATGCAACATCCTCCATTACTTTCAACAACAATGATATGCTATTGGGGATGTCGCAACATAACTAGCCACTTTACGTAACCGGAGATGTGGAAGGAATGAAGATAATTAGGATCCGGGTTGACCCAGGATCGTCAATTAATCTTCAAACCATGCGAACCCTAAAAAGTCTTTCTTTAGATGTTCGCAATTTCACAGCCGAAAAGGTTGTTATCCAAGGATTCAACAAAAAACAATCAAAAACCTTTAGGCTCCATATGCTTGCCGTTGCGACTCAATGATTTAAAGACCAAGGTTAACTTCCATGTCATCGACACTGATACATCATACAAGGCGATGCTTGCGAGGCCCTGGTTGCATGAGAACTATGTAGTCCCTACCACTCTGCATCAATGTTTAAAATACTTGAAGGAAGGTAGAGAAGAACGCATTGATGGGGACATCCAACCCTTTTCAGTACATGAAATTAAATATGAAGATGCGCACTACTTCATAGGATCGACAGAACAGTCCTTGAAACCACCACTACGAAGCTCGATTATTTCTAAATTAAAAAGGACAACTCTATCTACATGTCCCCATTTTGGAAGTGACTCCGAGTCAGAAGCGAGCGACTATTCAACCTCCGCATGTGACGTGGTCGAGACTCATGAGAAGGAAGGTTGGCCACAAAAATTTATACCGCGTCAAAATATGATGGGACGCGAGGTAGAAGTTTTGAGGGTTCCCCGAGGCTGTTTTAAAAGTTTCACTCCTCTTAACGTGTCCCAAGTCTTTTAAATGAAAACCTTTATTGCCCCTGCGAAGAGGGAATGTGCAAAAGGAAAGCTTTTTATTCATAAGCCCATATACTTTTACCAATCAGACGAAATTCATTGCATCAAGACAAATCGAGAAAGTAATACGGAATTGACACAACGTGTTGAACTCCACCCATTTGCTCATTATCCATCAAAGTTAAAACATCTTGTGGAAAAGTATAGTTGTTTGAAGCCTCGGCTGAAGAGCGAGTTACTCCAGTTCGAAAGGCTGTGGAACCCGAGTCCACGAAATATCACGCTACCAAACGGAAAAATCTCCAATACCTGTGGTTTGGGGTATACAGAACCAGATGAAGAACCTTTTGGGTTTCATTCACATACTTGCAACATGGTGACAATATGTGATGCATACGCGGCGGAACAAGAAGAGGAAGTATTTATAAAAGCACCGAAAGAGCTAGAAGATGGGGGGAAAACTACTTGCGATGAGTTGGTCGAGATCAACCTTGGTTCGGCAGAAAATGTTAGGCCTACTTACATAAGTGCGCAACTATCCCAACAGGAGAGGGATCAACTAGAAGCACTTCTCTGTGAATTTAGCTATTGCTTTGCGTGGACATACAAAGAAATGTCTGGCCTCGACCCAGAGGTCGCTGTCCATAATTTGTCAATTAATCCTGACATCACTCCAGTGAAGCAAGCACCGAGAAGAATGAGAATAGAGCTGGAAGATCATATCACTTTTGAAATTAAGAAATTAATTGAGGCGGGCTTTATAAGGGAAGAGAAATACGCGGATTGGATAGTAAGTATCCTCCCGATGAAAAAGAAAAATGGGCAAATCTGAATCTCCGTGGATTTTAGAAACTTGAACAATGCATGTCCTAAGGATGACTTTCCACTCCCCATTACCGAACTGATGATTGACTCGGTGTCAAACCTTGAAGTATTCTCTTTCATGGATGGGTCATCCGATTACAATCAAATTAAGATGGCGCTAGAGGATGAGAAGCGCACGGCGTTTCGCACACCCATCGGCATTTTCTGCTATACTATTATGCCATTCGGATTAAAGAATGCTGGGGCAAAATACCAACGCGCACTGACTACGATTTTTTATGACTTGATTCACAAACTTGTCGAGTGTTACGTCGATGACCTAGTGGTTAAGTCGTGATATAAAATGAAACACTATCAAGACTTGAGGACCGTATTCACTTGCATTCGCAAGTACAACCTCATGATGAATCCACTCAAATGCGCATTTGGAGTATCATTTGGAAAATTCTTGGGTTTCATGGTAAAACATAGGAAAATCGAAATTGATCCTGCAAAGATAAGTTCGATCAAAGATATGCCGCCCCTGAAAAATCTCAAGGAACTCAGATCCTTTCAAGGGCGACTAGCTTATATCAGGAGGTTCATCTCTAATTTATCCGGGCGAATCCATTCCTTTTCAAGATTGACAAAGAAAAATGCTCCTTTTGTTCGGGATGACATGTATCAAAACGCTTTTGAAAATATCAAGGAATACCTTTCGTGTCCTCCGGTCCTTGGGGCACCTGTCACCGGAAAACCGCTAATCATATACACCACGGCATTGGAAACTTCCTTAGGGGCGTTGTTGGCCCAGAACAACGACGAAGGGAAGGAAACTGCTCTGTATTATCTTAGTCGGATGTTTGTGGGGGCAGAGCACTCATACTCTCCAATTGAAAAATAGTGTCTGGCTCTAATATTTGCCATTAAGAAATTAAGGCACTATCATCTTGAGCACGAAGTCCAGCTCATATCGAGAGTTGATCCTTTAAGGTATTTGATGACAAGGCCAACTTTGACAGGGCGGTTGGCTAAATGGGTAGTTCTGCTCAAGGAATTTGACATCACATACGTGTCGCAAAAGGCGATAAAGGGACAGGTTCTTGGTGATTTCTTAGCGTCCCATCCCATCCCCGATGATTCTCCCCTGAATTATGACTTTCCAGACGAGGAGATACTAAATGCCGAGGTGGACGACGAATGTTGGGAACTTTATTTCGACGGGGCATCCTCAATTCAACCGGCCATTCCCCCAAATCTCCCAAAGGTAAAATCAGGAGTCAACAGTCCCTGTACCAACAATGAAGCTGAATATGAAGCTTTAATTGCTGGGCTTGAGCTCGCGTTAGAGATGAAAATTGAAAGATTACATGTATATGGGGACTGTCAACTTGTCATCAAGCAAGTAACTGGCTAATACAAAGTCAAGAAAACGGAATTATGCAAATACCATGTGAGGGCTGCGAAGCTTATGGAATGAATACCGTTCCTCTATTTGACTTCTGTAACTCAGGTTGCTAACGGTAGAGCAGACGCACTAGCAAAGTTTGCTAAGGAGTTGGCTGGACCACCCATTGACCAAATCAACATTACGATTAAAGAGAGGAAGCTAATCGCACTTGCCGAAAGTGACGATGTTCAAAAGAAAGAAGTGTCGGATGCCATGACGACTACTCTTATGAAGGAACATGATTTGAGAGAACCATTTGTAAACTATCTCAAAAGCGGTATTCTACCCGAAGACAAGACTCAAAGAGTGCAACTAATGAAGCGAGCTCTTTGGTATACATTTGTAAGTGATACGCTATGCCGCCGATCATACGAACAACTCAGGCTCAGGTGCATTGCAATGGATGAAATTACTCATGTGTTACACAAAATCCATTCCGGCCTTTGTGGTGCTCATCAATCAGGGCCTAAGATGTATCTCAAGATCAAGAGGCTAGGGTACTATTGGCCAAGCATGGTGCGAGACTGTATCAACTATGCAAAGACTTGCCACTTATGCCAAGTACACGGAGACTTAATTTATAAACACCCTAACCCTCTTCATCCGACAGTTTCATCATGGCCATTCGAAATGTGGGGGACGGATATAGTAGGGCCGATAGAGCCTCCCTCATCTTTGGGCCACCGATTCATACTCGCAGCAACAGACTATTTCTCCAAATGGGCAGAGGCCGTCCCACTAAGAGAGGTCAAGGCCACCAATGTCGACAATTTCTTTCGCGAAAATGTACTGAGTCATTTTGGGACTCCCAGAAGGATCATATTTGACAACGGCTTGGCTTTCAAAAATGCCTCGGTCTACAAATTTGAAGAGCGTCATAAAATTGACTGGCGGTATTCTTCGATATATAATCCAAGAGCGAATGGATTAGCTGACACGTTCAACAAGACTCTATGCAAGCTGCTTAAGAAGAGCATTTCAAAAAACAAGAAGGAGTGGCATCAAAAGCTAGTGACGCATTATGGGCTTATCGAACCACGTACCATATGCCTACACAATCAACACCTTACTCCTTGGTTTTTGGTGTTGAAGCAGTGCTTCCACTTGAGGTGGAAATACCTTCACTAAGAATGGTCGTGCAATGCGACATGACGATGGACGAAAATGTTCAGTTACGTCTCGATGAATTAGACACACTTGATGAACACAGGCTGATTGCGCAACAAAACCTGGAGCTATATCAAGCGCGGATGGCGAGGGCTTATGACAAGTTGGCCAGGGAACACACTTTTAAGAAGGGAGATCTTGTCCTAGCGGTAAGGCGGCCCATCATATCCAATAAACTAGCAAAAGGGAAGTTCAATCCCAATTGGTAAGGGCCCTATGTGATAGGAAAAGTCTACGAAGGGGGAGCTTATCAATTGATAGATCAAGACGGGGCACACTCGATGCCGCCATCAATGGCCGCTTCTTAAAGAAATACCATGCTTAAGGCGCAAATCTGATCATGACCAAGCAACACTAGGATCAAAAATACCAGGGCCATTTCTGGCTGACCGTTTGTTAAAACTGTGTAAGCTCCTTATCCGGGCATTCACCCCAGTTGGGTGATGGAGGCATAAGTTTGCCCCTAGTCGTTTCAAATAAAAAAAAAAAAAATCCTTTCGTCTGCATTTTGTTGATACATCAGTTTGATTTCTCACAATGTCCAAAAAAAAAAAAAAAAACTTCAAGAGTTCAAAATCGTCCGCACCGCCACAAACGGAGATTTTATCAAAGATGAAGAACTGGAGATTTTTATGAGCATGAACGCATACCATTTGAAAACTACTTTATCTGAGTCATTTCGTATTTTGAAAGATGATGTTAAAGATAAGACCCAGAACGGACATTTCAAGCTTGATTATATGTCGTGCGCGACGATACAAAATGGTTATTATCTCGCATGGTGTTAATTTCGGGCAATGCCGGATAAATATATTGTATATTTAGAGGCGAGGCCACTTGGGCTGTGCATTGGGTTGGCACATTTTCCTGGACAAAATTCAACTCCCGTGTCTGGAGACGTTGCTTTGGTTCTCGCAAGCTCCACTGTAATCTATGAGGTTAAACTTGTAGAAGATTGAAGCTACTGCTAAAGAAAGAAGAGGGAAACACATTATTTGAAGTGGAAAATATGCAAGAGCTTCCAAGAGATATGAAGAGGTTGCAAAATTCATTGAGCATGATAGCTTGTGCAGCGTACTGGAGCCGGGGAGCATGAACCTCAAGGCCTTATTTAGGAGGGCACAGGCTTATATTTATCTTGCCAATTTGGACCTTGCGGAGTTGGACATCAAGAAAGCACCTAAGATTGATCCTAACAATAGGGATATGAAATCAGAACACAAATCTTTGAAGGAGAAGATAAGGGAATATGACAAGAAGGAAGATAAATTTTACAGCAACATGTTTACCAAAATGAGCAAGTAGTGACAAGCGGAGGCCTAGTGTGTTCAATGCCAAACAAGTTAATGGTACAGTTATGAGAGGGCGAAAGTAATTTGCAAAAAAATGGTATCATTTAACTTGGTTTCATAACGGCTATATGCGTGAATTAATGTTATTAGCAGCCTAAAAAAAAAACTGCAAGAGTTACCCCTCAATATCACATGCGCTATCCTATTAAGTAGCAGTTTAACAATATAAATGTGGTGTCATACAAAGTTATAGTAATTTGCTAAAGAGAAGTCAACCTGCTAAAGAAGAAATCATTTTCATACCAATCGCCACATGTTTACAAAAGTTGGTGGGATTATAGTCATTGAAACGGGTCATTCTCAGCCAAATGCAAGTCACAATACAAAAATCTTCAAGTAGTAAAAAAAACACATCAACACAACGACTTAGGAGTTCGAATGCAAGGTACAAGAAGGAGAATACATCAAAATTTTATGACGGTCTTTTGGAGGGCGAGCCTTCGTCCTTCAATGGAAGAAGCAAGTTTACCACGTTCAACCACCTTTATCTCACATTGTACCTTTAAGGAAGCCAGGTGGGCCTCAGACTTCTCAATTAGCTCTGAGTTTGCCCCTTGAGCGTCTTCAATGTTCCTCAAACCATCTTCATATTCTTGCATGTCCAAAATTGCCAAGCACCTCTCTGATAAAAGCCTTGTCTTCTCTTCAGCAATCCGCTCTATTTGCATATCAATCCGTTTTGCTTTGGCTCTAGCTGAATCACGGGATGCTATGGAGTTATTCCTTCTAATGACTAAGGTGTCCTGAAGGGACCACAAGTCCTCTAGCATGGCCATCTCATTATCCACCTGAGAATTGAGGTCCGAGGTATCCAGGCTACATAAAGAACTCTGTTCAGCTTCAAATTGCTCCAAGACCGCCAATATTTTCTGACTCAACTGCATCCAAACAGATTCCAAAGCTTTAAGGCTAGCCAAGGTGCATGATATACTGGCCGAAGAAACTAGGAACTCTGCCACCGTGGGGAGCGCATTCTCGGTATGGAATGTGCTAAGGTACTTCGTGATTAGGTAACGGGCCGTCCGCTCCAGGGAGCGCTGAACCACGTCTGGAACCTGAGGGGATGGCTGGGAGCTTGGTAGTTTGATGGTCTCCTTAGCTTTGCTCATGCCCCCTGAAACAACAATACACGTCAATCTATGCGAACATAGCAAAAGAGAGAAGGGGAAACTACCGCTGTCGAGTGGGCAGCCATCACCAAGAAGACGAGCGCATTGAAGACCACCATCGCCAAGTGAGCTACCGCCTTCAGCAATGACCTCCTCACCGCCTGTCATAGATCCAGAGTAAATTATTAGCGCTAAAAAAAAATAAGTTGCATTGCATACTAAGGCAAAGTGGCATTACCACCATCAGAAAGATTTCCACGTTGCAAATTGCCATTGTCAACTGAATGGCCACCTCCGGCAATTACCTCCTCAGCGCCTATTATAAATCCGAGATAAATTGTCAGTGCAATGCGGTGCATAGGACTTATTATGCGTGCAGAAATAAACTAACATTACCATCACCAGGAAGATCGACACATGGAGAGTTACCATCCTCAGTCAAGCAACCATCCCCAGTATTTGTCTTCTCAACACCTGCCACAAAGCTAGGATGGATTACCAGCATAGCAAGAGTGCATGAGGTTTCACAACATATACTAAAACGAGCTGTCCAGCATATAGTACAAATCTAATTACCACTACCAAGAGAGCCGACTCGTGATCAGGCGTATTGAATTGCATACGAGCAGAGAGAATAAGGAGGACATACCCTCATTATGCATATTCGCTACATGATGACACCAAAATATATAGTATATTTTGTATCATTTTAGATATCTTTTCATGCTAAATTGAGGATCTTGTACTTGTTTTTTTGCTGAATTCATCAAATATTGCGAAGTCTACTTCTATTTTGGTTTTTCATGATTTTCAGGTAAAAATGCACTATTTTGACTTTTCGAGCAAAATCAAAGGCATGAAAGAATTCCCATCATCAAGAGGAGATCAATGTCAAATTTTAGAAGAATCAGAGCTTCAGAAAAAATTACGGCACCCCCAACATGAACTTTACGGTACCGTAATTTGGAGTTTTTCAACATAGAGAATTTCATGAGATTACGGCACCGCAGCACCGCCGTAAACATCTTTACGGTGCCGTAATTTGGGAAGATTTCAACCAAAGTTTTCATGGTGATTATGGCACTGCCGTAACAAGCTTTACGGTGTCGTAATGACAGATGATTTTCCACCCGAGAGATTTCAGAGATTACGGTACTATCGTAATGATCTTTACGGGCAGCCGTATTTTGGTCCAGAAACTTACAGAAGCAAATATGGCACGGGCATAAACATTTTTTCGGGCCATAATGTTGACAAATAATTCACAGAGCAAAAATTACGGCAGGGCCGTAAAATCCATTACGGCCGTAATTCCAAGTCAAAAACGCGAGTTTTCCGCGGCCGAAACTTGCGCTGACCATAACTTTTGATCCAGAGCTCCAAATTGAAATATGAAAGTTGCTGTGGACTCGTCTAAAAGAGGAGAAGACACGAACAAAAATGACGAATTTTTATCCAGTATCGAGGGAGAAATCGCCAGAGAGGCGGCTAGGGTTTGGCCTCACGCCGAGAGGCATGGAGACCATATCTGGCCGTGATTTTCACGCAAAAGCTTTGCCTAGAGGAGAGTAAGACACCACAGATGTTTCAGAGCGTTTGGAGTCCGATCGGAGGAGAAATCAACAAAACAGCAGTGACAGAGCTGTTCATCGAAGCAAATTACGATAGTAAACTCTTTTACAGTCGTGGTGTAAAGTTGTTCCTCCTTTCTTTTCATTTTCTGATCACTCTGAGACTATGATTCATCGTATTTCTTCCTCCATGCAAGCTTAATACTATTTTTGGGACATGGGGTGTAATCCCCTTGATTTTTAATGATTAGATAATCTTTTCTTTTGTCATGATAATTCTACTTTGATAATTTTACCTATGCGATTATTTTTCTAAGTTTCTCCCTAGTTTACTTTTTGTCATCATGTTTAGAGTTCTCGCAATAAGGACCGAAAGGTGACTTGTTCGATAATTGGAACCCTAAAATTCATAAATAGAAACTCACCATAAGAAATTAGGTTAAAGTTCTTGTTTCTTTATTTTAGATGACTAATTGCCTTGATGATGATTATGAACCTAGGATTAAGTTAGTGTGTCAAACGTGGAGATCTTGCACGAAAGTGAGGATCGGAACGTTGGAGAACCATAGGTAGAACTTGTGTTGAGTCTCGGATGCACGAAAGTGATCTTTGAGATTCCGCTTGAGACAATCAACCTGAATTCGGATGCACGAAAGTGATCTTGAGTTCGTTGATTGATGATTTACTTATCTTCAGCTTGGGATAAATCTTGCGCGAATGCGAGGATTTGTCTCTGCATGGTTGTCTGCACGAAAGTGAGATAATCCCCTTATGAAGTAAATTAAGTCTTTATCAAATTAGAATTTGATTGATGAACATCCTTATATATCTAGTCATGAAAATCAAGTTGGATGAAACCCTAGTCCCAATTTATCTCTCTGATTATCTTTCGTGTTCTCTCTATATCGTTCACTTGCATCATATTTGGTTTACTTAGCTAGCGAGAATACAACTATTCGGTACTTAACAATAAGGTCTTTGTGGTTCGATATCTTTCTTTTTTACTTCGATAATTCCGTGCATTTGTGAAAACCTATCATGTTTATGGCGCCGTTGCCGAGGACCTTAGTTTTGTTAATATCAAAATAGTTGTTAGTAATGCTGGACTAAGTTTTATTTGTTTTAGATTTAACTTTGTTTTTTCTCTTTGCAGGTTTTGGATTTTCACAGTTGTGACAGAACTAAGATTTCTAAAATTTGTGAATTTGCTTGTGTTTTAGATTTTCTATTTTTTTATATATTCTGAAAAAAAATATTTTTATTGATTGGTGTTTGGATTATCTCTTTGTTTTTGATAGATTTGATAAATATGTCTTTTCATCACAGTTCATGGGTTTCTGAAAGAGGTAAGGTATACATGCAACAAGGTGAGCATAAAGAACATTCACAAATGACTCTTGCAGAAATAGCGAAATTACACTCTTATTTTGTTACATGTAATATTTGTAAGTCTTCTGATCATTATACTTCTGATTGCAAATTTTTAATTCCTAAAAATTCTAATTCTTCATGTTACCTAGATGATCATTATGATTCTAGTTGGAAAAATCAAACTTCTTTTTATGATGATTGCTCTGATCATGTTTATGTGCCATGCTTTGAGGATACTGAAAAAAAATAGCTTAGAGACTATGTTAGAAAGATTTATAGCTGATCAAGAAAAATTCATGTCAAATCAAAACCAACTCATGACAAATAGAAGTAAAAAATTTGAAGATCTTAAGAAGATGACTAGTCAATTTGCTTCTCGGGTAGAATCTTTGAATGCTAATACTGAATTGCTAGAAACCCGGATTGCACAACAAGCATGTTTATTTGAGTTTGAAACTGAAGAACTTGATGTAGAAAATTCACCCTGTGATCATGATTGTTTTGAGATTGAGCCTTATGTGAATATTAATGAATCTCCTTTAGATGTTGATTGTTGTCATATTGATTTATCTGATAATTTATTTGAAGAAAAGGTTGAGGAAATTGAAATTAAAAAAACCTCTTTTGATGACATTGATGCTTTTGATGATATATCATTCATGGTTAATTCTAATGAGTTTGAAAATTGTGATATTCATGTACATCAATCTGATTTGGGTGAAAATTTTGAAATTGATGAACCCCACTGTGATCTTGGTGATACTGTTGAAATTTATGATAAAACTTTTGAGGCTAACTTTGATTCTATTGTAAACATTAATAAATCTTATTTTTCATATGATTCTGATTTTGACTATTCTGATGATGAATTATTTGTGGGGAAGCATGAGAAAATTGATTTTGAAGAGTCTCATCTTGATTTTGATAATGATTTTGATATTGATAAACTATTTGATTGTGAGCATGAGGAACCTGAAGATGATTTGAAAATTACAAATACTGATGAATCTCACCTTGATGTTTTGGCCATATCTATTGTTCTCTCTTCTAATCTATTTGAAAAATCATGCTTTATTGAGGAATCCAATGAAAGACATAAAAATTATTTTGATGATCCAATACTTGAATCTTTTGATCAAAGTCCTTTTCTTATTGCTATTGAAAATATTAATTTGAAGAAAGGACTCATGATTTTGCTTTTTGATAAACATAGGAAGATAATAAAGATTTCTTTAAGTGAATTTGAGAATTTTGATTTTAATTTCTACAAATTTAGGAAAGCCATAGTGATTGTGATTTATATTAAATTTTGGATATTTGGATTAGTGGCTAAAATTTTTGGACAAAGGAAATGCAGAAAATTGTTTGCTCTTTACTTTGGAACTGATTCATCTGCTTCACCAAGAAATTTGATTTTTAGTCAAACTATGGACCTAAAAAGTAGCGCTTCTTGGGAGGCAACCCAAGCACTTCTACCTTAGTTTAGTTTCTTTTATTTTAGTTTATTTTTAGAATTAATTTTTCTGTTCGTTTTGTAGGAGCAATAAAATTTTGTGCAAAATACGGCACCGCCGTAATCTGCTTTACAGTACCGTATTTTTGGTTCCATTTCCACCCGAGAGGTTTTGGTATTTTACGGCACTACCGTATGATTTTTCATGGTACCGTATTTTAAAGCTGCTTTCTGCTTATTGAGTAGGTGTTTTCTGGCTGTGATTTTAAGAAACTGGGTTGCAAAAAATTTTGATCTTTAAAATAGCATGGAAGTACTCATCGTTGTCTATCATCTGGATATTTTTTCTGAATTTTAAAGTCCATGGATCATTCTAAAACACATAGCAACTTTTCGATTCTGATTAATTTCTGCAGCAGTTTTTTCTGACTGTTCTGACTAGCACTTTTGCTGCCACTTTTTAAGATGTTTCGAAGACTTGAAACCCAGATTTTTCACATGGGATATAAAGAATATGTATCATTATATCTTGTGGATTAATTATTTTCATAAAAATATTTTCTAATCATTCTATGACACATGGTAACTTTTCGAATTTGATTAACTTTTGTGCAGTTTTTGCAGTTTTGTAATCTGAGCAGCCTTCTTTCTGTTGATACCCTAAATTTCTGACAGATTTTGATCCTTTATTTTTCATACGTTTGAAAAGAACATATCTTATTCTACAACTTGGTTCTGTCCATTTTCTATTTGGATCATTAAATTTTATTCTAGGGTATGGCTACTTTTCATAAAAAATTCAAAAACTACACAGTTTGCTTTCTACCAGTTATTGCTTATTTTGCATCCATATTCAGAAATCTTCAAGAGCAACTGTCTTCCACCTCTAGCCACCACTGCATCTTCCTCTGACATCACTGTATCCAGCCGTCGACACTGGATTATGCCATCTGCAGATTCTCACTTCTTTTGTTGCCTCTCATTCCATTTATTTTATTTATGCAGTAGAATATTCATTAGTGATAGATTTTCTATTCTTACAGAGCTATCTCTCACACCCACCGGCCGACGATCTCACCTCCAGGACTGTGATCTCTAGCAGGCCACTAGAGATTACTCACTCTACTATCGGCATCATCATCATTGACAGCAGCTTTTTAGCCAGCCTCTGTTCCACCTCTACTTCTTGCCTACATCAGCTCCTTCCACTAGGACTCCTCTAGACTATTGATGATATCTCAGATTCTCCCTTCAGGAAATTATTTTTATCATTATTATTGTTAGGGACTATTTTTAGACTGAGCCTTATGTATCTTCAATTGTGCAGGTAAAAATTTTGAGAAGACACATCTTTGGACCTAGCAGCATCTGCCCCGACACTGTTTTTGATCTGAGCCTTATGTACCTTAAATTTTGCAGAAAATTTTCAAAAGGCACATCTTTGGACCCAGCTGCATTGGCCTGACAATGATTGAGCATGATCTATATAGTTTTGTGAGTATCACTTGCACTCTCTTATTAATGACTATTTCTTATAGTGCATCTTTGACTTTATCATATTTATACTACTTAGTGGTTTTCTATTAAAAAATGATTTTATGGATATATGGAACTCATTGTTTTGATAATGATATTATTCAAATTTGTTGTTAAAATTGATGAAAGCATATGATCCACTTTCTACTATATGATGGCATGATTTATTGATAAAATTTCTATTGATAAAATGTTTTCCTTGATGATGTGAGTATTTATACTTGTGATTGGAGAAAAACCCTATCATGTTAGATTTATTTCTTCAATGCATATCTATTTTTAAAATTTGACATTGGTTGATGCATGAAATTATGGGTAGATGTGTTATTTGAAGAATAAGATCTAAAGGTTAAACTACTTCTTTAAATAAAATGAGCATATGAGTATGATTTGTGAATTGATATCAATTGAACAACCTAGTAGATGTTTATTCTATTTTGCTATTTGTTGGGAAAGAAGAATCCAAGATCCATAAAAATAGTGAGAGACTCCCCTACTTGGAACTATGTAAAATTGATAGTGGTACCTAAGACATGGGTTGAAGTCTATGCATGAAAAATAATGAGAGTGAAAAATAATAAGACTCCTCTACTTGGCACTGTGTAAAATTGACAGTGGTACCGAAGACAAGAGTTGAAGTCAAAAATAAAAAGTGTGTATCTAAGTGGGTACATGCCATCTTCACAAAAACAAACAAAATACATTAAAAAAAGGATAAAAAATCATGTGTGGAAAGAGATCTTGGAAACCTAATTCCTGTAAACAAAAGCATGGTAGATTTGAACTAAAACTAGGTGAAATCATGAGATTGAAGTTCTATTTATTGTACAAGTTGCAAAATTTTATTTGATTGAATTGTGGATCTAGAGGGTTGAGTTCTAAGGATGATATGTTTATTTGAAGTTTTGTAAATCAATTGGTGAAATCTTTCATTGATAGGTTGTATTTTAGAAATTTATTGAGCATGAAAAGGTTATTCTTTTAATCAAATTTTGATTTTTGCTTGAGGACAAGCAAAGTTTGAGCCTTATGTATTTTGATGACACCAAAATATATAGTATATTTTGTATCATTTTAGATATCTTTTCATGCTAAATTTATGATCTTTTACTTGTTTTTATGCTGAATTCATCAAATATTGCGAAGTCTACTTCTATTTTGGTTTTTCATGATTTTCAGGTAAAAAGACACTATTTTGATGACTTTTCGAGCAAAATCAAAGGTATGAAAGAATTCTCATCATCAAGAGGACATCACATGTCAAATTTCAGAAGAATCAGAGCTTCAGGGAAAATTACGGCACCCCCAACATGAACTTTACGGTACCGTAATTTGGAGTTTTTCAACACAGAGAATTTCGTGAGATTACGGCATTGCAGTAAACATCTTTACAGTGCCGTAATTTCAGAAGATTTCAACCAGAGTTTTCATGGTGATTACGGCACTGCCATAACAAGCTTTACGGTGCCGTAATGACAGATAATTTTCCACCCGAGAGATTTCAGAGATTACGACACTGCCGTAATGATCTTTACGGGCCGTATTTTGGTCCAGAAACTTACAGAAGCAAATATGGCACGGGCGTAAACATTTTTTTGGGCCATAATGTCGACAAATAATTCACAGAGCAAAAATTACGGCAGGGCCGTAAAATCCATTACGGCCGTAATTCCAAGTCAAAAACGTGAGTTTTCCGCGGCCGAAACTTGCGCGGACCATAACTTTTGATCCAGAGCTTCAAATTAAAATCTGAAAGTTGCTATAGACCCGTCTAAAAGAGTAAAAGACACACGAACAAAAATGATGAATGTTTATCCTATATCAAGTGAGAAATTGCCAGAGAGGCGGCTAGGGTTTGGCCTCACACTGAGAGGCATGGAGACCATCTCCGGCCATGATTTTCATGCAAACGCTTTGACTAGAGGAGAGGAAGACACCACAAAAGTTTCAGAGCATTTGGAGTCCGATCAGAGGAGAAATCAACAAAACAGCGGTGACAGCGCTGTTCATCGAAGCAAATTACGACTGTAAACTCTTTTACAGCCGTGGTGTAAAGTTGTTCCTCCTTTCATTTTGTTTTTGGATCACTCTAAGACTATGATTCATTGTATTTCTTCCTCCATGCAAGCTTAATACTATTTTTGGGACATGGGGTGTAATCCCCTTGATTTTTAATGACTAGATAATCTTTTCTTTCGTCATGATAATTCTACTTTGATAATTTTACCTATGCGATTATTTTTCTAAGTTTCTCCTTAGTTTACTTTTTGTCATCATGTTTAGAGTTCTCGCAATAAAGACCGAAAGGTGACTTGCTCGAGAATTGGAACCCTAAAATTGATAAATAGGAACTCACAGTAAGAAATTAGGTTAATATACTTATTTCTGTATTTTAGATGACTAATTGCCTTGTTGATGATTATGAACCTAGGATTAAGTTAGTGTATCAAACATGAAGATCTTGCACGAAAGTGAGGATCGGAACATTGGAGAACCATTGGTGAACTTGTGTTGAGTCTTGGATGCACGAAAGTGATCTTTGAGATTCCGCTTGAGACAATCAACCTAGAATTCAGATGCACGAAAGTGATCTTGAGTTCTTTGATTGATGATTTACTTATCATCAGCTTGGGATAAATCTTGCGCGAAAGCGAGGATTTGTCTCTGCATGGTTGTCTGCACAAAAGTGAGATAATCCCCTTATGAAGTAAATTAAGTCTTTATCAAATTAGAATTTGATAGATGAACATCCTTATATATCTAGTCATGAAAATCAAGGTGGATGAAACCCTTGTCCCAATTTATCTCTCTGATTATCTTTCGTGTTCTCTCTATATCGTTCACTTGCATCATATTCGGTTTACTTAGCTAGCGAGAATACAACTATTCGGTACTTAATAATAAGGTCTCTGTGGTTCGATATCTTTCTTTATTACTTCAATAATTTCGTGCACTTGCGGAAACCTATCACTACTCCGATGACAGCTTGTTCAGCACATGGTACGCGGCCTGGCAAGGAGAAAATTGAAAAGTCTGTTGTTACAATAATAGGTCGTATGCAGTAAGAAATGACAGTGATAGTGGGAGCCAACTGAGAAATAAAATGACGGTGAGCAACAGTTCAATTGGAAAGGGAATCCCTTCTTCCACTACTACAAAAGACATGAGCAGCTGAGAAGTAAGAACGATGATGAAGATTACCACCTTTCGCATTACCGTCTTTCACAGCCTCTTCATCTCGTACCGTGGTGTCATGCCCTTTCAACATGGGCACTGAAAAATGCTGAAAATTGTTAAATAGCAAGATTAAAATGACTTGGGAATTTTTGAAATTTCATGTGGACTTAAATTGTTGAGTAAATTTAATTATAGTATTGATAAAATACATATGTGAATTGTTATATGTTCATATGACGCATGTATAGTATCTTTATACTTGAAGTTTAATTTATCTAGTTTTGCTTGATGAAAATTTTTATGAAGAGAAAATTGGTGATATATCTTTAATTTGAGATTTGCTCCAACTCCTCTAGTTGAGTGATCTGAAGTCATGAGTTATATTATACCATGATGTGGTATACTTTAAATCTGTTGCGATCAAGTATCAACAATGATTTAAGTACCATGCCACTGACCGGCTTTCTCCAGAAAAAGAAAAAGAAAAAAAAGGGAAAAGACTCCTCTACTTGGCACTGTTAAATTTGACAGTGGTACCTAAGACATGAGTTGAAGTCTAATAAAAAAAAGAGAGGATGAAAATGGAGAAAATGAGAAAGCTATAGGTTAAGTGGACAACTCCCCTGACTTTAAGATTGAGACTATGAGTTACATTATACTACTTTGTGGTATACTTTAAACAATGTTATGACACATAACAGTTTAAAGACCAAAATGCTTTAAAAATCTTGTATCTTTAACATCACCAAGATTCTTGAAATAAATTTTTATCTGTTAAGTGAAATGGATTTATTAAATTGAAAGTATCTGATATTTAGTGTGTTAAGAATGAATATTATGACATGAATTATGAATTTTATCTTTCTTGGATTGTAACCCCTTGGGAGTTTATTTCTACTTTTCTTGAATTACTTGAGTTAGAAAGATTGATTGCTTAAATTGTGAACTGAGGATATTATTAGCAGCAAAAACAATTGAAAAATCCTTATCTTTACATTCTTTATACATATCAAGGTATTGCTTGAGGACAAGCAAAATTCTAAGTCTAGGGTATTTTGATGCATTACATTTATATAGTATTTTTGCCTATGTTTTAGATCATATTTTGGGCTTATTTGCATGATTTTGTGCTACTTTTAGTGTTTTTATCTTACTTTGCATAGAATCTTCACTTTTCTTAGTTTTTGTCAAAATGTAGGTAAAATGGCCTAAAAATGATGGATTTTGAGGGTTTTGAAGCCAAAGCATGATTCCCGAGGAGATCACGAGCTCACACGTCCAATTTGGGGCGAAAACGGTGAAGAACGAGACATTTACGGCCTTGGCCGTAATTGTGGATTCGGCCATAAACACGACGACGAGCGGGAGATGAAAATCGGCTAAGTCTAAAAGTCCACCAAAACTTTCACGGGTGAAGCCGTAATTCCATCATGGGCGGTAAAAGTTTCTGTGACCAAAAGCATTATACACCGAAATAAATCCATGCACTTGCGGATGCTATCAAGTTTTTGGCGCCGTTGTCGCTACAGCTTCGTCCGTAATTATTTCGGTGAGGGGGAAGACAACTGTGAGACCAATCAGCTAAAACCTTATAAGAGAAGGGTCGAGGCCAAAAAAAAGGAGGAGAGAGGTGGAAGAGATATATAGAAGCGTCAAGAAGGAGGAAAAGGGGAAGCTGCAAGAAGAAGGTAAATGAAGGGAAGCTTTCCCTTTCTCTTTCATGTGTTGCATTTGTCTTTCTTCTACGGCCTTACGGATGCATTAAGCATCCTGGAGTTGCATCTGAGAGGTAGATTAGGCGCCGAGAGGCTGGTTCCAAGAGTTCACAAAAAAGAAATAAAATGAAACAAAAGGGTTATATTTGAGAGGTAGAATAGGGATGGGGAAGCTGATTTCAAAGGCTTACGCAAAAAGAGAGAGGACGTAAGAGATTGGAAAGAAAATAGGGAGGTGTCGGTTCAAGGAAGAGAGCAGGGAAAGAGGTATGTTGAAGACGATGAAAGTAGGGTCAGGTAGGAAGGCCGGGTAAAAAAAGAGAGCCGGAGAAATGTACAAAAGATATGAACATAAGAAGACGGATAAAAAAAAAGATATAAGAGGGAAAAGAACAAATACGTGAAGGAATGCCCGTAAGTGTTCCCTGCCTTCTTCCTTAGCTTCACTCTTGAGGAAACGCCACAGCAGAAGCAACATAATCTTTACTGAGAAGTCTTGTTGAAGGAAGCTCGTCACCACACCAATCCTGCGAAGGGGACTCTCGCTAAAAAGAGAAAAGAAAAGGGGAACCCATGTTAAAAGCCATTAAGAGAAGAACAAAAGGAAAAGGGGAGCTAAGCAAAAATCATGCGAACCTGCTGTAATACTGTTGAGTCCCCCGAAGACTCTGTTTGCCGAACCAGAAGTAAAACCTCGCCATGCTGAGCTGCGGCAAAGAGGAAATAACGAAGGAGCGGTGTCAAAAAACAACTACAACAACAAAAAAAAAGAAAACAAATCAAAGTAGAGAGACTAAGCGAAATCATTTGATCCAAACCTATGCACCTTAGGGAAGATCGCTGATCACTACCAGACGCCGGAAACTCTACGGGCGCTCTAGCCCTGAGTCTGAATAGCCTCACTAAAACCGGAGAGCAAAAGAGCCGTTAGAAAACAAAAAAATATATGTTTTAAGCGAGTCAAAAGGGAGTAATGGCTCTGGATGAGACTCGGCCCGAACTTGCCTTGCTGACAAAATGAATCCACTCCTATTTAATGAATCGGCTTGAAGCCCCCTTGGAGGGCTGAGCGGCTGAAGGGAACGGTCTTCTGCTGCTGAAGCTTAATTAGCCCCAAGTCTTGGTCGGTCATCATCTGGGTAGCCAACTAGAGTGGTACGGCGGCCAGCCTCCGACGCCATCAACGTGAACTCCAATCCAGCCAAAGCGTTGTCGTAACCTTCCCCTTTCACCAGAAATCGTCGACGCCACTCCCCTGTGGATGAATCATCAGCATGGCATGATTTCCACCCTGTATCAGCAACCCCGGCTCTCGATCTCTCTCGTGGGGTTCAGGTCCGGCGCAAATCTGCAGTTGCCGCAACAAGATCCATCAATCGCCTCCCCATTTTGCCTGGTTGTCGGCGCCACCTTCTCAGTAGTCGCCGCCCGAGACAAGATCCGTCGGCGACCTCTGCCTCTGTCGTAGGCGAAAACCTCATCAATGGGTTCGTCAACACCATCCTAGCCGAAGCCATTAACGTTGTTCATGGCATGCCGCTGATGGAAATAGAATGGCGCCCGAGCTTGTCCGTCGACTAGCGCTGAGTTGCACTCAGAACTAATGCGACTTTACTCTTTTGGGAGCTGAACGGAAATAATAAATAAAATAAGAATGGTAATAATAAAAAAAATGAAAGGAAAATAAAGTAAAAGGGGCGAGCTCCGTTCTGGGGCAGTGGTAAAAGAGTTGGCAGACGAGGAGATTAAGTGGGGGGCAGGAAAAAAGGGGCCTCGGCCAGAATTTAAAAAAAAATAATAATCAATTAAAAAGGGGAAATGAAGGAAACAAAAAGGGAATTAACAAAAGAGAAGAGGCAGCAAAAGTTAAATAGAAATCATGAGAAATGAATGGTCGGGAAATCTCAAGAAAGATAGAAGTAAAAGAGATTAAGCGTAAAGGTAGAATCCCAGAGAGAGTTTAAAAATCATGCAAGAGATTTAGCTCATCATGGGAAGAAAGCTTGCTTTCACGGGTCATCTACTCGCCTTACACAATCTGGATCCTAATCCACTCCATCGCACCGAACCCAAATATGGGGATCCTATAGCTGATGGAACAAACTCGATTTGTCAAATCCTATTTATTGTTATGGGTAAAATCTGATAGCAAACTTACGCAGCACAATTTGTCGATTCATGGGAAATGACCGAACACGGATAAACCAATGATTCAAAACTCACAAGATGCTGGAACATAACGTCTGCCCATAAATGTCCAGACCAAGTATTTTACAAAACTTTCAAACATAATGTTCATCAACCTTAGGAGTACTAAAACTTGGGAACATCACAACAAAGTATTGTTTGGGAGGTGCATACGCCGGCATCTAACGTTGGGACATAACTCCTCGATACGACATTGTGTTTGTTAAGGCCGAGGCAATTTCTATATCAAATTATCCAACATGCCGCAAGGCCGGGTAAACTTTCAAAAACTGAATTTTCCAACATGCCGCGAGGCCGGATAATTCTCCAAATTAAATTATCCAACACGCCGCAAGGCTGGATAAACTTTCAAAACTGAATTTTCCAACACGCCGCGAGGCTAGATAATTCTCCAAATTAAATTATCCCACACGCCGCAAGGCTGGATAAATTTTCAAAACTAAATTTCCCAATACGCCGCAAGGCTGGATAAGAATTAAATTATCCAACACGCCGTAAGGCCGGATAAACTTTCAAAACTGAATTTTGCAACACGCCGCAGGGCTGTATAAAGTTCGAAACCAAAATTATCCAATATGCCGTAAGGCCTGATAATTCCCCTAGCATAATATCCAACACGTCTAAGCGCAATTAAGGTGGAATATTATTTGGGAGGTGCATACGTCAATGTTTACCATCGGGGCGTAACTCCTCAATATAACATTAGGTTGCCTAGACCGGATATCACTTAATGAGATGTTTCAAAGTCAGACGTCCGACAGATACAAAATGCCTGAATCGATGAAAGCTCGTTTTGTTTATCGTTTAAATATCATGTCAAATTTTGTATTCTCATCACGTTGTAAATGATATTGTTCAACTTGTTTCTCTTAGCCTGTTGCGTATTATAGATATCTTAATCAAAGGTTCTCTAATTTTAGGGGTAATTAACAATGAGCGCTTGCACTCATTGGAAGCCAGAACCCATAAAAAAAAACCTTATTAATTTAAGGTGAATTTGAAAATAGTCATAATACATTCTCAATGTAACAATTTTGACCCCACACTCAACTTACTCAATGAGTCGATGCATCCTCAAGAGCTCAAGAGATGGTCAACCCCAATGAGCACTGTAATGCCATCACGATGAGGAGTGGAATCCAATTAAAAGACCCCAAAATGCCCGAACCTAAGGAAAGAATAGTGCAAGCTTCACCCAAAGAACTTCCACCTGAAAAGAACTCACTAGTCAATCCAAAGCCAGAACAGCAAAACTCCAATGCACCAAAGGAGCATGTCTATATTGGATCGGCAGTTTGGAAAATTTTTGGAGGTATTCAAAAAGCTCTATATCAATATTACTTTTACTGATGCTATTTCTCAAATGCCAGCATATGCCAAGTTCCTAAAGGATATCATATCCAACAAGCAAAAGATTGAGGAGCAAGGAACAGTTGCTCTAACTGAAGAATGCAGTGCCATCATCCAGAATAAGCTTCCTACCAAACATAAGGATCCAGTGAGTTTTTCCATTCCATGTCAAATTGGAAATATGCCTTTTGATAAAGCTCTCTGTGATTTAGGAGCTAGTGTTACCCTAATTCCATTGTCTATTTGTAGGAAGCTGGACATGGGTGAAATCAAGCCTACTTCCATGTCTCTTCAGTTGGTTGATCGATTAGTGTGCCGACCAGTTGGAATCATTGAAGATGTGCCAATAAAGGTTGGAGACTTTTTCATCCCCGCAGACTTCGTAGTGCTAGAGATGGAGGAGGATACACGACTACCCCTCATCCTTGGGCACCCCTTTCTCACAACTGCCGGCGCTGTGATTGTTGTGGAAAATGGGAAATTAGCGCTAAAAGTTGATGAAGAAAAATTAGAATTTGATTTGTCTTCTACTCTAAAAAAAACCATCTTTTGCAGGGTCTTGCTGCAGTATAGACACAATGGAATACAACATTGAACCTTCCTCACCGACAATCGAAGACACCTTGGAGGTTTGTTTGCTGAGTGATGAACACGAGAATGTTACTGATGAACCTCAAGACCAAGTAAAAATTTTGGGGATCACTCCCAATGAGAGATTCAGGAAACCACAATTCGAAAGTCTTGGAGAAGTTAAGTCTTGCCCTTCTGAAAAGAAGGAGTTGGAATTTAAACCCCTTCCTCATAATCTTAAATATGAATTTCTTGATACTAACTCTACTAGTCCTATGATAGTTAGTGCTGACTTAAACGCAGAGGAAACTAAAAAGCTACTGAAAGAACTGTGTCTCCATAAATAGGTAAATGGGCATTCATTAGAGGATATTAAAGGAATTAATCCTTCATTCTGTATGCATAGGATCTTTTTGGAGAATGATAGTAAAGCCTCTGTGGAATTCCAATGCCGTTTGAATCTGAATATGAAAGAAGTGGTCAAGAAAGAGATATTGAAACTACTTGACGCAGGGGTCATTTACCAAATATCAGACACTGAATGGGCGAGTCCGGTGCATGTTGTGCCGAAGAAGGGTGGGGTCACTATGGTCAAGAATGAAAACAACGAGCTTATTCCCACCCACACCATAACTGGATGACGCATGTGCATCAACTACAGGAAGCTGAACAAGGCCACACACAAAGATCACTACCCACTTCCATCCATCAACTAAATGCTAGAGCGGATGGCAAAGAATTCTTACTTCTGTTTCCTTGATGGTTTCTCATGATTTTTTCAGATCCCTATTCACGCAGAGGATCAGGAAAAGACTACCTTTACCTGTCCTCATGGGACATTTGCCTACTGTCGAATGCCATTTCAGCTTTGTAACGCCCCTGCTACTTTTCAATGATGCATGGTTTCAATTTTCTCTGATTTTATAGAAAACATAATGGACGTTTTCATGGATGATTTCTTGGTCTATGGCACTTCATTTGATATCCGCCTTGCTAATATCTATAAGGTGTTGCAGAAGTGCGAAGAAGTCAACCTCATGTTAAACTGGGAGAAGTGCCACTTTATGGTATGCGAAGGAATAGTTCTAGGACACCTAATCTCACAGCACGACATCGAGGTCGACCGGTCCATAGTGGATGCCATTGAAAAGAAGCCCTCGCCTTCCTCTAAAAAGGGAGTTCAAAGTTTCCTTGGGCATGCCGGCTTTTATCACCATTTTATAAAAGACTTCTCTAAAATTGCTAGACCCTTGACTAATTTGCTCGCTAAAGATATTTTTTTATCTTTTGATTAGGATTGCATGGCATCTTTCAAAAAATTGAAGAAGGCTTTGATCTCAGCCCTTGTCATGCAGCCACCAAATTAGTCTCTTCTGTTCGAGCTTATGTGCGATGCCAGTGATTTCGCAGTTGGGGCGGTTCTTGGACAACGGAAGGACAACAAATTGCATGCCATCTACTATGCTAGTCGAACTTTGAACGAAGCTCAGATCAACTACGCTACCATGGAAAAAAAGCTCCTCTCTATTATCTTTGCTTTTGATAAATTTAGATCCTATGTCATTGATTCAAAAGTAATTGTTTACACTGATCACGCTGCTATCAGGTACCTTCTCATTAAGAAAGATGCGAAGCCACGGTTAATTCGTTGGATCCTCTTACTTCAAGAATTTGATCTGGAAATCTGCGACAAGAAAGGCTCAGAGAACTTAGTGGCTGACCATTTATCACGATTACCACACGATGAAAAAGGAGAAAAAGACTACCACTTAGACATTAATGATTATTTTCTTGATGAACAGCTTTTAGCCCTGACAAGAATTGAAGCTCCCTGGTATGCCGACTTCGTCAATTATTTGGTATCTGATATCCTCCCTTTTGATCTTTCATGGCAGCAAAAGAAAAGATTTCTGCATGACATCAAACACTATTATTGGGATGACCATTTGTTATTTCGATGATTTGCTGATGGTCTTTTCCGGCGCTGCATACCTGAAGAGGAATCGAAGGTGTTTTATATCACTGCCACGCATCTCCTTATGGGGGCCACGCTAGTGCTTCAAAGACAACCTTCAACGTGCTACAATCTGGACTTTACTAGCCCACTATCATTCGGCATGTCTGGCGATTTATCACCCACTGTGATCAGTGCCAGCGGTCGGGGAACATTTCCAAACGAGATGAGTTACCGTTAAATAACATCATGGAGCTAGAGATCTTCAATGTATGTGGAGTTAACTTCATGGGACCATTCCCATCATCTTGTGGACATCGCTTTATACTAACTGCTATGGACTATGTCTCCAAGTGGGTGGAGGCCTCAGCTGAACACACATCTGACGCTAGAGCGGTAACCAAGATACTCAAGCACACCATTTTCCCTAGATTTGGCATACCGCAAGTATCGATTAGTGACGGAGGGTCCCACTTTCTGAATCATAAGTTGGCTTCCTTATTAAAGAAGTATGGGGTGAACCACAAAGTTGTGACTCCTTACCACCCACAGACTAGCGGGCAAGTAGAAACCTCCAACAAAGAAATAAAGAATATCTTACAGAAGACGGTTAACTTTTCACGGACTGATTGGTCATTGAAGCTCGATGATGCACCTTAGGCTTATAGGACAGCCTTCAAAACCCCACTAGGAATGTCTCCCTATCAACTAGTGTACGGCAAGTCATGCCATCTGCTAGTTGAAGTTAAGCACAGAGCTTATTGGGCAGTTAGAAAACTAAACTATGACCTCCAAAGTGCTGGCGATAAGAGGAAGCTTCAACTCAATGAGCTTGATGAAATCTGCCTGTTTGCCTATGAAAATGCAAGGATCTATAAAGAGCGAACAAAGAGATGGTATGATAAGCATATTGTTACTAAGAGTTTCCAAGTGGGAGACCATGTTCTTCTTTTCAATTCCCACTTGAAACTCTTTCCCGGGAAATTGAGGACACGATGGTCTGGACCATTCATTGTAAAGAAGATCTTTCCACACGGAGCTGTTGAAATCTGGAGCTAGTGAATAGGAGACTTTAAAGTGAATGGCCAAAGGCTAAAACTCTACTTTGAAAGTGATATCATTGACAAAGGCGTCTCTTTGCTAATCTCTGACCCCCCCACCACTAGACACACCATATGTACCACACTGGTCAAGCTAGTGACCTTAAAGAAGCGCTTATTGGGAGGCAACCCAATCTCTTGCTTTCTTTATAGTTTTTATTGTTTCTCATTTATTTTTGTTATTTTAACTTTGTAGTGTTTAAATTTTCTTTCATGCATTGCCGTGAATGCCTCGCAACATTTTCTGCACCTAGCACCGAAATGTTCACGGACAGGGGCGTGAACAGACGCACGCCCATCAACAGCTGTATCAATCCTCACCGAGCCATGCATGGGTGCACCCGTGCATCGATGCACGGCCGTGCAAAGTAAGTGAAGATTTGCATCGAGGCGTGCACAGGCTAGACCGTGTATCTATACATAGCCATGTATGGCAACGTTATAAATGGGTGCGACGTGCACCACCCCCTTTCACACCCATGTACGAAACCCTAGAGCGCCACCACCATTCAGATCCGCCACCTACGGCATCCGATCGAGCTCCGGTGACCTTCCACTATCTTCTCCATCTTCTAGCGAGTCTTCCCCACCGATTTCTGGCATCGATTTGAGCTTCTCGACGACGTGTGGCTGCTTCCACGATTTTTCACTACCGCTTGTAGATCTGCTGTCGCCAACCCTGTCTCTTCCCCGCTGACATTTCCGATGACCCATCATCAATCTCCAATCTTTCCTTAGCAGTTCCCCATAATAACCAGATGTCTAGACGCAAGCAAGTGACTAGCAAGTGTCGTGCATCCTCCTCCAGTGCTGCCGCTGAGCAACAACTGACTCCTGCTGTGCCACATACACCTTACGACATCATCTACCGTGATCCTGAGCAGTTGGCCAAGCTGAATGCATTGACGCACCAGCAAGTGATCACCACTATATATATTGATCATGATACGCTGAATACACTAGGCTTTCATGAAGATGTGCAGTGGCTTTTCCAATGCGTAGGGTAGGATCAGTTCTTCACTATTTCCTACCCCACGTACATCCCTATCGTGCTGGAATTTCTTTCATCCATGGTGATAGTTTATCCTTCCGCCTCAATAACAAAGAGTTTGTGCTTATTTTATCCGAAATCAGATATACAGATTTCCCACTAACGGGACGCGGCTGATCCCGAATGAGTTCAACGCCACCACCTTCTGGGGACAACTCACCAGCGTCCCACCCTTCGACATGACGACAGCCCGAGTGACATCCCTCGTTTTGAAGTATGTGAACCGAGTCATGGCACATACTATCTTTGGCCACGGGGAGTCAGATGGCTTTATACGGGCATCTGAGCTCTTATTCCTCTAGGCGATGCTACATGGGATTCGCCTCAACATCGCTTTCTATTTTGCGAGGCAACTCTAGAATGTCTCAAAGGCGCCAAAGGGTGCCATCGCTCTCGTGGGACTTCTCACCCCACTCGCTCTAGTGGTTGGGATCCAGCCCTACCAGATGGAGCAAGGCCGTCGGAACTCCCACCTTGACCTTGACTCCTGCATCTCGATACGGATGATAGTCAAAGAAGGAGGACTCTACAGTCTGCTCTCCCTAGGAACGATGTGAAGTTACCACTGCCGAATCCTACATGCACTATAGTTCGTGAGCAGTGGAACTGGCGAGTGGAAGTTGTTGAAGACCATGATGTCCCCCTTGACACTACTCCAGCACCCCCTTCGTAGCGACTTACCACCCAGCTTGACTGCATGGAAGGCGATGATCAGATTTGTCCGGGACACCCAACAAGAAACCCACCTTACCGTCGATGAAGGGCTTGATCGGCTTCGCAACCTTGAGACTGAGGTAGGACGCCAAGGACAGGTTCAATCTTCCATCATGGAGTCTATTCATGACCTTCAGTAGCGACTGTGTCAGCACTGGGGATGAGCACTTTGGTTTCAACATCACTTGGTTAGCTATTCTATTACCAGTAGCTTTAGTTGTTTGTTTTCTTTCATTAGTTTTTGTTAATATTCTTTTATCATATTGTAATTTCACTTTCTGTTTGCCTTTACCACTCTATTAGTTTCAACATCTTAGGTGTCTTGCCCACCCCTTCTCTATGCTATTTCTCATGAAATCTTAGTTATACCCACTTCTTGCTTTGTCTCTGGAATTGAGTTACTCTATGAATACTAACATGAATTGGATGGGAATCTTGAATGTTTTTACAAGTCTTTATGGGTTGTGGTTCACACATGTGATTCTTGAGTTTAATGCAGTTGAATGATGTAATTAACTCCATTCATTCTTTTTATAATCCTGATAAGTGTGTTTGTTATTTTACCTTAACCTTGACTTACATCTCACGTATACTGATTGATTGCATCTGGCTTCATAATTCCATCCTTATTTGTACATCTTGTCATAGGAATTAGAAATAACAATAGTGGTACCAAAGTGTACTTGTACATTGCACATTGTACTCCCACTTGGCGCTATTCATAGCATTACCATAACAAAAGGGATAGTGGTACCTAAGTTCATTGTCTATCATATTTGGCACTATCCCCAGAGTTCAAAATAACAGTAGTGGTACCGAATGTGATATCCATGATTTATCTTCTAACATCATTATGAAGAGTATGAAGTAATTATAGATAAATACCCATATTAGCTTAAGAGGAATAATGCATAAAAAAAGACTAAAATGTAAATTCAATCATTTAGGATGCATATTGAGCACTTACTTGGGAATTTGAATAAGTGATTTCGCATTATTTTGTAAAGTCAAAACAAATATGAGAGAAAGAATTTAAAGTGAAAGGAATAAAGTGCAAAATACCTCATGCTTTGCTTTTAAGCCACCTCAAGCTTGCATGAGGTGAAGAGGAAACATGGTGAAGACACCTCATTCTTGGGGATGACTAATGAGGTAAAAATGAGGAAAACAAAAAGGGAAAAATAGGTTTTTTTCACCTGCCATTCACGTTTAGGTTAGGAGAGCAAACTAGGGTGGTGAATTTGGGGAAGAAGAAATTGGTGAACATAAATCTTTGCAAAAGGCAAGTTTCTACCCTATGCCATACATTCATGGTGTAATAAATATGATAATTTGATATTTTGATAATAAAATGATGTTCAAATCCTAAATATCTAGTTTATTGTCTGATTTGTTGAATTCCAAATGAATTTTGAAGTTTGTGGTAAACTAATGTGGAGAATGTTAAAAGAATGGTTAAGGTGATGTGTGTATGCAAATATGACCTTGTTAGGGTTCTTCATATATATCTCTGTACACACAAGTGGTTTATCATTGAAAATTGATTTGTGTAAAAGAAGACTTGAAAAACGTTCCAACGCATCCAATATTGTATATAGTTAATCCGAGCTAGGGCATCAATTATGCAGCAACATCCAGTATATGTTGTCTGTCATACCAGACTGACCTATACGTGTTGTTTTGCTCAGAACATCCGATTTACAATTCCTTTTTGAGTACTTCTTTCTTTGTGCGAAAGTAGATTCATAGATATTTCCAACGGACTTTATATTGAATATCTTTCATATGCATTGTAGCCTTAAACCGACTGAATTTTAGAGATCAATGCCCTGGAATTTCTGGAAACAGGGCAACTTGACCCTTTGTTACCATAACCCTTATATCTTTTTGTATTCTTTACCAAATGGCCTAAAACCAATTTTATTGGCAAGGAGACTCGAAGATAGTTTCAATGACTCCTATGTTGTATGAGTCTATGTATTATTTCCTTACAAGTCATGTGCTTGATATTCATGCTGATCCAATTTGACATATTCTACTCTTTTGTCTGGAACTCTTATGGTGAAATGTGTAATTAACCTTATGCAAGATTCCATGCTCATGATTTTGGTGAATTGATTAGTTTCCTATAGTGTTTTGATTCATGGGCATTGATAAGTTGTTGGTATTGGACCAAATGTTCCTATGTACTTTCTCCATAATCATATTGTAAGGGCAAGTGTTTGAACTACTACAATATCATGATAACTTTGCTTATGCTATGCCACATTTGTCTTTGGCCCTTACAACTTTAGTGGGAAAATGATTTGGTCCCATTTATGGGAATTAAGTGATGGATGTGGAACTAAATGCTACATGGAGCAAAGTGCCACATTAGAAATAATGGGGGCCACCTCTTGAGTTCATGGGAGCCACCTCTAGAGTCCCTCCATTCACATTTGATTGGGTCATGGTGAGTCTTTGCTGGCTTTTGTTTTGTGGGCTTTCCCAGACGTGGGTTAGTCTTGCTTCCAGACATGGAGGACTTTGTTTTGCTTTGTTCCCACTACTCTGTCTATGATACTTTGATATTCATGAGTTAATAATGATATCACTAGTTCCTTTGTGACATTTTGGTACTCATGGGATGAGTACATCTTTTGTGTCCATAATGATTTTGATACTCATAAGTTAGAAATATCATGATTTACTTGGGTTCTTCATATCATCCTTAAGCTCTATGTTTACATTGTCATTATAGTATGAGTTTTAAATATTCATTTGATAAATTCCATATTGATGCTTCTCTTTTGCATATGATATGACTTGTTTAAAATGTAATAAAAAATATATTTTGTTGCATGGGCAAAGTAGATCTTGTTGAGTTTTATAGCTCACTCTTTTGGCTTTATATAATATAGGTTAGCTTTGGTTGCTTTTCCTTGGGGGCAAATGAAGGAGGAGTTGAGAGGAAATTTTGCTAATATGCTCTTGTTTAATTGATGTAGTATTGTGATGCATAGCATGATATGCTCATGTATATATATATTTTGTGTTTAGCAGATGTTTGAACAATTTGGGATATAATATCACATTGTACTAATGACCCAGTTGTATAAATGAAGTGTGATGTTGACTCTACCTTTGTGGTTGGTTGATGATTAATGATTTGATTCCATGAATTGTATTCACCTAGGACTATGTTCACAAAGTTGTTCTCAAATTTTTTTTTATGTGATTTTGGATCTTGGGAATTTCGTGTTAAACAGAAAAGATAATAAATATTATTCCGAGGGGTGTGACACCGAAGCTAGGATGTTCTCATTTCTCTAGCTTGGCACTACTCATAAAAAAAAGGCACCACATAGGTACTATGTGGTACCGATGTTATTTTCCCATGACTCGATGTACAATTATCTGCTTTGTGAATGTTTGATCAATTATATCATTTATGTGAGATGTACTGTAAAGGTTTTTGGTACTGCCAACTTTGCATACTCCAATGGATTATTTCAGTAATATTTGACTTAATTTGCTTTCGATACTGCATTATAACTTGAGGCTTGTTGTGATTAAATTATAACCTTGCTAGACTTACTTAAGTTATTTGAGATTCACCATTCCATTTCATCACTATGTTCTAGACAATTAAATTGCTTGAGGACAAGTAAAACTTTAAATCCGATGTATTTTTATGACATGCATATATTTGGTATATTGTGACTTAATTTTATTTTTATTTTGGAGCAAAATGCATGTTTTGTCTCATTTATTTACCTAAATGCTTTATATTATTCAGAATCTTTACTTTTCCTTAGTTTCATTCAAATGTAGGGATTTCGCCCATAAATTGGTCGAATTTGGGAGATCTGAAGATATGGGATAATTCTCCATGATGAGACGAAGCTACAGATCAAATTTTAGCTCAAACAGAGTTTTCTATGCTCTTCACAGGCATGGCCAAGCATCCATGCATAGCCGTGTATGAACCAGTATTTCCAGACAATCTCGAACTGTTCACAGGCATGGCTGTGCATCCTTCCACGGCCGTGAAGGGCTCGGCCGACTTTTCCAGACTCACCCGTGAACCCATACATGGTCGTGAAGAGTTATTTTTTAGAAAACAAACTTCAACGAGCATGGCCGTGCATCTATGCACAACTGTGAATGGTTCCGCCCAGTTTCGATAGGCATTCAGTTTTTCACCAATATCTTACTATTTTTGAAGCGAAATTTGCTGAAAATTGATAGAGACCTTCCTAACTTACCCATGAACGTTTTGGGACTAGAATCACGCGATTTAGGCAAGCAGTTTGAGAGAACGAAGCAAAACGGTAAGACCTAGGGTTTGGACGGCGATTTCTGGCAACGAAAGGGTATTCCGGCTAGATTTCTCCTTCGTTTCGATGGGGAACATCATCTCTTGACTTAGATCTAGTCTTCCCTCTGGATTGCATCAATTTATTTGAGATATTATGATGTATTTTGTGATGAACATTGTAGCGTAACTTTTTTTTCGGGGTTTGGGCATAGCCCACTGTAAGATGTTGAATATTAATGCTTGATCTATATATTTCTTATATTTGTCTCCGTTCTTATTCATGTCTAGGAAGTTTTAATTCATGAATATATACCGGCCATACATATTTGTGTTTTAGACGTTGTAGAAATGACTGAGAGATGAACCACAATCATCGGATCTCCTTAGACTAGACTAGTGATTTCGGCCACGAGAGTTATCAAAATCACCCGAGGAACCCTAATTCTTCACCCATTGGGTCTGCTAAGCCACGAGAGTAGGAGACTTGGGTTAAGTTAGACACCGGACCGTCTCCTGAGATGGAGCGCGTCTGTACCATAGGAAGAGTTACCTTAAGAACATTGATAAAACTTAATTAAAATATCAGTATTAACTTTCTTTCATGCTTCAGTTCAGTGAAACCTAAAGCCCCGATTTTCTCTCAAAGATCTAAAACCCTGATTGCTTTGTTTTCTGTTCTGTTTGCTCTTCACTAGCATTAGTTTACTTTCTTGCATTGGGAATTTAGTAACACTCCTACGCTTATTTGATCGCCTAGCTATTAGTTAACTAATCAGTTAATGCTTGACCCTTAGTCCTCGTGGGATTGATACTTTTTATTATGCGATAGACTGTGCACTTGCGATATGCACCTATCACCAACCTCATTGGATACAAGGTGCCTAAATAGACTTGACTAAGAGTACTTGCATTGGGTGCAATTGGCCGACATGCCTACCTAAGTGGATTTAGGACACAAAACCCAATGTTGATTCAGTATTCTATTCTCATTAGAAAATCTAAGATTTTTTGAATTAACATTTGGGGCTGTCAATTTAAATAAAAATTGTGGGAGCATAATCACTTAAGGAAATACTTTGTTAAATGATTCCTTACATGGTACATCTAATAACTTGTGGTCATCAGATAATTTACGGGGAGAAATATTAAAAGAAGACTTGTCATGGAATGAATAAGATATGTACACGAAAATTATGGATTTAAATCAATATTTGCAAGATGCTTTATTTTTTAGTTCATTTTTTCTCTATGACCGTGATGGAATGGTGTTAGTGTGCATGCCCTAAAGACCCATTATATGTATATAATCATTCATTGAATAATAAAGGTAATCATCATTATCATGTTGATCGTTATGCCTACATTGAACCCTAACGGTTGACATCATTCTATCTTATAACTTAGTCTCTAGTAAAATTACCTTGTGGATAAGGGATAGCCTTGTTGCGTGCAAGACTAGTATGTGGGCTAGTTGGATACTAGGCATCAACACAAACACATAGGTCCATCAAGCAAGATGTACTGAACCGACCCACCGTGAAACCATGACTTCAGTGTCACAAGTCAAGTTCACAAGTGACAGAAGGTGCTCTGGTCCCTTGACATGAGGTTGTTGATACTTATATAAGATAAGTGACATACTTAGATACTGCCTAACACTTCTACATAACTAGGGAGTCATAATGGTTGTCATTGGATACGTCATAAGTCATATGTGTAGTACGAGTAATAATATAGGGATCCCGTGATGGATGTTAGTCTAAGAGTGCATGACCATTCCCAAGATATTAGATTTCTTGCTCGAGTCACACTGCATTATTGAAATAGCAAGTGTGGCACACTCGTCCAGTCTAGGATTATTAGAAGCCAAAGGGATTGTACTAAATATATGAAAACTTGGTTGCTGCTAGGGCTTGTCTACTTTTTCCCACCACCGACTGACGTCCGCTGCCTTGTAGACCGGCTTCCCCAAGATCTCAAACCTTTGAGATGAAAAGAGCAGAAGTTAGAGGCAGAAACTTCAAGATCAGCATCTTCCAGCATTTCATGCCATCGGCGTTTCGATCTGGCTAAAGGAAAGCTGCAGCATCTTCTACAGCCACCTGCCGACCTTCCCTCGTCGGCAATATTGCCAATCGCAACCACCATCTCCAGCGATGTCTTCTTCTTCAACAATTTTCAACAGCCTTTTAGTCGACCCTATTTTCTCTTCCAACAACTAGCAGCAGTCGGCGACTCTTCTGATTTGCTGCCAGCTACTCTGATTTTTTTTCCAGCTTGCAAAAGTTTCATACGCTTCTTTACTAGCCACCAAATCTGTTTCTTCCATTCAGGAACACCTCCACAACAAGCAGCATCAGCTTTTCCCAGCCGGAAGCACCACCTTCAACAACCAAGGCTTTCCGCTGCCGGAATCTTCATCTTCTCACCGGCAGCAATAGCTCTGCTTTGTCTTCTATCTCAGTAGCCGCTAGCATCTCTTCCAGCTACTTTCCAGCCAGCAATTTGCTTTTGACTGTTGCCACCTATTTTTCTAGTTAGGTAGCACCACTGTGCAGCATCTTCTTCTTCACCTCAGCTCTCCAGACGGTGTTCCAACGCTACAAACACCATCTCGTCCTCCTTGCTGTCGTTGATCGACACATGCCTCACCTATTGATTCCATATTTTACTCTACTTCTTGCTTCCTGCTTATATCTTATGCTTTCTCATAGTACTAATCTGATTAAGTGTGTTTTCCAAAGTATTTTAAGAAAATAGAGCAGCAAAACTCTTGATCTCTAGCATGAATAGGAATAACTCATCTTTCACTACTATCCTAATAATTTGATTAAATTTAAAAGTCCATGGATCATCCTACGACACATAGCATTTTGTGATGATTGATTAACTCCTACAGTGGGTTCATTTACTAATCTGATTAGTGTTTTTGTTGCAGGTATTTAAGGTACGTTCAAGAGTTGTAACCCTAAGCTTTCACACGAATAGGAAGAACATGTTTTGTTCTAACTCGTGGATTAGTTGGTTTCATTAAAGGATGTTCAGTTCATCCTAGGAGGCACTTCAACTTTTGAAGTCTGATAAATTTCTGCACTATTTTAATTTAGTGATCTGATTAGCTCTCTTGTTGCAAATGCCCTGCATGCCTAACAGATAATTACCCTCTATTTTTGATACGCCTGACAGATAATTACCCTCTATTTGGTTTTGTCAATTTTATTTGTAGATCATTAGATCCTACTCTTTGGCATATCTACTTTCGCAAATGAATCAGTAGGCTGCACTGCTTGCCTTCAACCAATCGCTGCTTCTTTTTCCTTCCAGCCAAGGAATCTTCAGCTGCAACCCCCCTATTCTAGCTGACGATTTGATACACCACAAGAAACTTCATCTTATAGATCTTTGGCCAGTCACCATCACCATTGTTCCCAACTAGCTCGCACATTTATTTCATCACCTCTGCAATTGCTATTAGATGCTGCATTTTATTTTTTATTTTTTATTTTATTTTATTTTATTTAGTTTAGTTTTATTTTATTTTTCTTTCTAGCAGAAGAATCTTCATCATTAGCGACTCTGAATTTTCCAGCTATGCAACATCATCTCTCGCCGCCCACTCGCTGATGATTTCGCATCATATCTGTAGTCTCCAGCAGGCCACTGGAGACTAATCATTCTTACTCTACTGTCAGCAACTCAACCTTCATTGCAAGCAGCTCTTCAGCCAGCATCTGTTCCACCTCTGGTTCTCACCTGCATCAGCTCCTTCCACCGGAACCCTCCTTAAACCTCTAGCGATAACTTTGATTGCCCTTTAAGAAAAAGACATTTTTAGCTAAGGTAAGATAATATTTTTGGGCTGAGCCTTATGTTGGGAAACCCTAGGGACATCTTACAATTTTTCACATAGATTACATTACAAACGTAGCGGAATAATGTGCCCGAAACAAGCCAGTCCCAAAAACCCAGTAAAGATCTCTTGCATGGGGGTCAACACGAAGAGATAGAAAATACCTTAAGAGTAAGATGAGGCCGATGTTGTGATAGGTGCCCAAGCGTGCGCCCTCTGCAGTCTCACACACACGGATGCCTCAAGCTCTCTTCTTCCATGCCCGGTGCTAGCCTCGGGAAGAAGATCCAAGCCTTGTCCACCTTCTTCAAGACTTGCGCCACTCACCAATTGAGTTGCGCCAAGGCGAAAGGAGAAGGAGGAGATCACCTCTTCACTTGCGTCACCCTCTAAGAAAAGATGCACCAAGAGAAGAGAGGGAAGAGAAGAAGCCGCCTAGTCCAATTTCATCTTGCGCCAAGAAGAAAGGATGAAGATGACTCTCGGCTATGGAAGAGGTTGCGCCAATCAAGCTATGCTCCCGCCTCTATGTTGCTTGCTCACGCCTAGATAAGAGCATAATCTGCTCTCGCATATGTGAAGACATATATAGAGAGAGTGGGGCGGCAACATAAGGCTTAGAGAGGTGGGCGCAACTCATAGAGAAAGGGGCGGCCAGGGTTTAGATTTTGGTTGCAATTAGGGTTTGAGTTTAGGAAAGACTCCAAGCCTATTCCATAAACATCCCCTAATCACCTAAGACTTACCTAGTAAGTCCATTATGCCTTAGATGCCTCAAGCCTTGCCTTAGAGGCAAGCTTTCCATCTAAGCATGAAGGGGGAGGCGCCTATTCCTTCCAAAGGAAGCAAATTGTGCCTACCTCACCCCATTATACCCTTGGCGCCAATGGGGTTGGCTTTTCTCCCCATTATACCCTTTTAGCCCATTGCCTCTCCATGACAACTTGTTTATTGGGCCTCATTGGATAATGAGCTAGCCCAAACTTCATTACATGGGTTGATTAAGCAATTGGATTCAATCTAATGCAACCCTAATCCAAAGGTGACCAACCATGGTCAAATACGGGTCAACCTGCCAAAAATAAAGTTTGGCTCTAATAACTCTCTTCCATCTCATCAGGCCCATTGGCGCTGATGAAACCTCCCAAATCGATCCGAGCTATCCAATAGCTCGAGCTAAAGGCTTCCCGATCAATACGCGAGTTTGAGTATCAAGGAGTGCGACCCTATAGGTTCCTCTGATGCTGACAGGGATGACCAAAGGTCACCACAAGCAGTGAGTGGCACCTAGCAGTGCATCGTTGCTACCTAGGTCATTGGAATGGATATCGACATCGACATCCCCATCAACGCGACTAGGTACAGATGCATTACAGTCTATTTGTCGTATTGATATCCTATTGGACAAGTGTGTTACCACTTATTTTCACCCAATCACATGACTATGACTAAATCTGGTTCACACCTAGGTATGGCCATACACTTTCAGTCATAGAATCATAAAGGAGCTCCATGGATATCAAGCTTCCCACAAGAAGGGGCAAATCCTTTGTCTGTACATAGACCTTCTCATATGGGTCGTGACATGCTCAATGACAACCTTTATTACCTCCCAACTACGGTGAGCTGTTAGGTTGTATCAAAGCATGTTCCTAACCATATGGAATGACCAATGACCTCAAGTCAATAGATCAATGCATCTCCTATCACTTGTGAGGATAACTCATGACATCAAGTCATTGCCTCACAGCGGGTCTATCCAGTATATCTACCACTGATATACTCATATGTCTGAGTTAGCACCTTGTGCCTAACCAGCCCATATATCAGTCTCACAAGTATTAGAGCTGTCCCATATCCACTCATGTACATCGAATGGGGACAATCATTTGAGCACAGATCCAATCTCTCTCTAGGGACATTATCATGTATGTAAATAATCGCAGATGTAAACAAACATAGAAAATGATAATGCTAGAAAGATATATAAATATCAAAGTTAAGTAGTACAAAGATGGATCAAAACTAGGTCCTAGGGCCTATATACCAACAATCTCCCACTTGCACTAAGACCTAGAGGTTGAGCAATCTCAACCCCATATCTCCAGTATGATCATAATCCTTCGGCTGCGCCAAAGCTTTGGTCAATGGGTCTGCCATATTGTTCTTTATGTCAACTCTGCTAATCTTGACATCGCCTCAATCAATGATCTCTCTGATCAGGTAAAATCTCCTGAGTATGTGTTTGGACCTTTGATGAGACCGTGGTTCCTTCGCTTGTGCAATTGCTCCATTGTTGTCACTGTAGAGCTCAATGGGATCAATTGCACTTGGAACCACCTGAAGTTCAGAAATAAACTTCCTGATCCAAATGGCTTCTTTGGCTGCCTCAGAAGCGGCCACATACTCAGCCTTGGTTGTAGAATCAGCTATGGTGGATTACTTGAAGCTCTTCCAGCATACAGCACCTCTATTCAACTTGAACACATAGCCGGCTTGCGATCTAAAGTCGTTAGGGTCAGACTGGAACGACGCATCAGTGTAGCCTTGCATACTTAGGTCTTCCTGTCCCCCATAGACCAAGAATAGATCCTTAGTTCTTCTCAGATACTTAAGGATGTTCTTTACAGCCACCCAGTGCTGTAAACCTGGATTGGATTGGTATTGGCTGGTTATGCTCACAGCATAAGCCACGTCTGGTCTAGTACACAACATTGCATACATGATTGATCTCACCGCTGAAGCATAGGGCTCTCCACTCATGTCATCCCTCTCAACCTGTGTGGTAGGACACTGGCTCTTTGAGAGTGTAAGGCCATGTCTCACTGGAAGGTATCCCTTCTTGGATTGCTCAAAGTTGAACCTATCCAGGACCTTATCAATGTAGGTACTCTGACTAAGGGCCAGGAGCCTCTTGGATCTATCCCGGTAGATCCTCACACCTAGGATATAGGCGGCCTCCCCTAAGTCCTTCATCTCGAAACACTTCCCTAACCATGTATTCACAGCTTGAAGACTAGCGATGTCATTTCCGATGTGCAGCATGTCATTGACATACAAGACCAGAAAAATCACCAAGCTCCCACTGAATTTTCTATATACACAGGCGTCATCTTCGCTTTTGATAAAGCCATAATCTCTCATAGCTTCATCAAACCGAAGATTCCAACTTCGAGATGCTTGCTTTAATCCATAGATTGATTTCTTTATCCTGCAGTCCTTACTAGCATCTGCAGGATGGATGAAGCCATCAGGTTGTGTCATATACACATCCTCAGTCAGCTTCCCATTAAGGTATGTTGTCTTCACATCCATCTGTCATATCTCATAATCTTGATATGCAGCTATAGCAAACAGAATCCGAATGGATTTGATCATGGCAACTGGCGAGAAGGTTTCATCATAGTCCACCCCGCGGACTTATTTGAATCCTTTAGCCATTAGTCTACCTTTATAGGTAACTATGTTGCCATCCATGTCTATCTTCCTCTTGAACACCCATTTACACCCTATGGGTTTTACCCCATCAGGTAGCTCAACCAAATCCCATACTTGATTAGCTGACATGGAATCCATCTCGAATCGCATGGCCTCAAGCCATCTCTCGGAGTCCGGTCCACTGACCGCTTCATCATAAGTCCTGTGTTCATCCTCAATGATGAAGATCCCGTCGTGCTGGGTCAGCAGCAACCCATACCTCTCAAGTGCACGACGAATCCTCCCAAACCTACGTGGGGCCAATGTCTGAGCCTCAAGTTGCCTAGCAACTGGTGCAGGTGGCTTAGGTTCCATCTCTTTGTCCTATGGTTGCATTTGGACCTCGTCCACGTCAAACTTCCTCCCACTGACTTCTTTCATGAGAAATACTTTCTCTAGAAAGACAGCACCCCGAGCAACAAAAACTTTATTCTCGATGGGAACATAGAAGTAGTAACCCTTAGTTTCCTTAGGGTACCCCACAAACACACATTTATCAGATCTAGGTTCTAGCATGCTAGAATCTTGACATTTGACATAAGCCTCACATCTCCAGATCCTGATAAAAGACATATTAGGGCGTCTCCCACTCCATACCTCGTATGGAATCTTTGAGACACTCTTAGATGGAATATTATTCAGTATCAGAGAAGCTGTCTCAAGTGCATGACCCCAGAATGAGGGTGGTAGAGTTGCATGACTAATCATAGAATGAACCATGTCCAACAAGGTTCGATTTCTCCTTTCAGACACACCATTCCATTGAGGTGTTCCAGGAGGAGTGAGTTGGGATAGGATCCCACACTCTCTTAGATAGTCAAAGAACTCACCGCTCAAATGCTCTCCACCACGATCTGATCGAAGAGTCTTAATGGATCTACCAAGTTGGTTCTCTACTTCATGTCTGAATTCCTTGAATTTTCTCAAAGGATTCAAACTTATGTCTCATCAAGTAAACATAACCATATCTACTGAAGTCATCAATAAATGTGATGAAGTAGTTGTACCCTCCTCTGGCTTGTTTATTGAATGGCCCACACATATCAGTATGTATGAGATCCAATAAACCTCCTGCCCTCTTACCAGTCTTGGAGAAGGGTGCTTTTGTCATTTTCCCTAATAAACAAGGCTCACATGTTTCAAATTCCTCCAAGGAACTTGAGCCTAACAACCTATTTGCATAGAGTTGTTGGATGCGATTCTTGTTTATATGGAATGGCTAATCAACAATGCCATATGAAAGCACCAACTGAACCACTCAGTTTGGTCCTTTTATTATTTATGTTACAAATAGAGTTATCTATGTCCAACACATATAGACCATTGCACAAAGTACTCTTCCCATAGAACATATTTGCAAATGAAAAAGAACAAGAGTTCTTATTTATTTCAAACTAAAATCCCTTCTTTCCTAAGCAAGGAATGGATACAATGTTCTTAGTAAGCGAAGGTACATAATAGCAATTATCTAACTCTAATTGAAGTCCAGAAGGCAGGGAGAGAGTCAAAACTCCTACAGCAACAGCAGCAACTTGTGCCCCGTTTCCAACTCATAGGTCAATCTCTCCAGCCTACACCGATCTACTTTTCTTGAGCCCCTGCATATTTGTACAAATATGAGCTCCACATGCGGTAGCCAATACCCATGACATAGAAGTAGAAAGGTTGACTTCTGTAATATAAATACCCAAGCATGAAGACGAAGCCTTGCCTCTCTTGTTCTCATTCTGAAGTCGCACCATGTCCTTTATCATGTGAGGTGGTCCTCCACATGAGTAGCACTTGTTATTCCTGACTCTTTCTATCTTTATCTTCAATGTCTTAGTTAAGCCCTTCGGCTCAACACATCGAATGTCTACTTTAGGAGGGTTGAGCTCAACCAATTCATCAAAGAGATGCCTTAGATTAGAAATAATCTTAGAGGCACTCTTAGATTCATATTGCTCTCTTAATTCAGGCGACATGTTGGTTAGCATCAAATTGGCAATCTCCAAAGTATGAGCCCGATGCTTATCATAAGCATCTTTCTCAGCCGCTGAGGCTGAGCATGGAAGTGGCTCAGGAATTGGCTGCTCAAGGACATAGAGCTTCCTCTCGAGCTATAGCACATTTCTCAAGTTCATATACCAATCCAACAAGTTGGATCCAACCAACTTATCCCTTTCCAGGGTAGATCGCAGTGACCATCTGCCATTGTTCACAGCCATTGTTCTACAACAACCAAGAAATAGCATATTATTACTACTTTGAATCATTTAAACTGGAATTGTTTTAAATGATTATGGCTCCCACAATTTTAATCGAATTGACAACCCACATGTGATCATAGCCTATTCAAAACATTGAACCAACCCATGCCAAAAGGAGGTTCAACTCTTGACCTAGGACTCAAGCCCCCTAAAACTAGACCTAGCCTAGCCGACCTCTAGCTTGGTCTTCAAGGTTGGCTCCAAGGTCCTTTTCATCATGGTTTAGTTCTCAAACCCTAGAGGTAGTTCTAGGGAAATCCTAGTAGCACCCCCATAGGTTTGGCCAATGCCATGGGCTTCCTTCAAGAGTGAAGCGCCACCATGTATGGGCCAATACACCTAGAACACAACCCTTAAGGCTCGGCCAAGTCATCTTGCGCCACTACACAATGTGCCATCAAGGAAGAGTGCTTCTTGCGCCACCAAGCAAGGTGCGTAAGCAAGCATGCATGCGTCAAACTCCAAATACATGCGCCACCCTAATCTTCTTCTTAGTTCAAAGTAAAGAAAAGCGGCACGCAGGCCTCACAAGGATACATCACAGCATGCAAAGGGGCTTGACTCATGATCACAACATTATGCACAACCAAAATATTTACTCATGCAATTCTACATGCTCATGAAAAACATAGAATCTAAAATTTTACTTTTTCGTAAAACAAGTCTCTTTTCCTCATCTTCTTATCCCAAATCTTTTGGTTATTCGCGATCAATTTTTTATGACGATTTCATAGATCCTTTCGGTTGGCAATTTTATCAGATCAAGAGACCCGGCCAGTCCGAAGACACAATGCCCGTCCTACTTGACAAAACTAAATGCGCCTTTGATCTTTAAATCAAGCAAGAAAAATAACCCAAAAATCCAAAAGAGACTAACAAGATGAAAGGAACAAGAAACTCTAATTTTTCTACTTTAGAAAAACCATGCGCCATAAACATATGTAATTTGTGAAAGTGAAACATGGCATGTGAGCATGAAAAAGCATGAAGAACACAGTTCGAGGCTCGTAAGTCACTCTGATACCACTGTTGGGAAACCCCGGCGACATGTTATAATTTTTCACATAGATTACATTACAAACTGATGACACCAAAATATATAATATATTTTGTATCATTTTAGATATGTTTTCATGCTAAATTGAGGATCTTTTACTAGTTTTTATGTTGAATACGTCAAATATTGCAATGTCTACTTCTATTTTAGTTTTTCATGTTTTTCAGGTAAAAAGGCACTATTTTGAGGCATTTTCAAGCAAGATCAAAGACATGAAAGAGTTACTGTCATCAAGAGAAGATAACCCAAAAAATTTCACACAAAACGGAGTAACTCAGAAAAATACGGTAGTGCTATATTCTATTTTACGGTACCGTATTTTCATACGCTACCGTAAAATCAAGAACACTGCCGTAATTTGGAGAGAGCCTGAACAGTAGATTTTGCCAAAAATATGGCACTGCCGTAAACCATTTTACAGGCCGTATTTTTGAGTGTTTTCATAACAAAGACCTTTGCTGATTTTACGGCACTGCCGTAAGGAATTACACAGGCCGTATTTTCTAGATGTTTTCAACCAGAGAGTTCAGCCGATTTTACAGCAGTACCATAAACCATTTTGCAGGCCATATTTTTGAGACAACATCAGAATAGAACACGCGAGCGAAAATACGGCACTGCTATAAAATATAACACGACCGTATTTTAAAGTCAAATTCGCGAGTTTTGCGGGTCCGATTCTTGCACGGACCATAACTATTGATCTAGAGCTCCAAATTGAGATCTGAAAGTTGCTGCAGACTCATCTCTAAGAGGAGAAGACACAAGCACTGAAGGGAAGAATTTTGATCTAGAATCGAGGGAGCAATCGCTAGAGAGGCGGTTAGGGTTTGGCCTCACGCTGAGAGGCCTAGAGGGCACCTCAGGCCATCATTTTCACTTAGAAGCTTCGTCTAGAGGAGAAGACAACATCCCAGAAGTTTCAGAGGAAAAGGATTTTAATCGGAGGAGGAATCAACGAAAGATGTGGTGTAATTTGGCTGTAATTTGTATTACAGCTGTGGTGTATTTTTCTAAAACCTCTTTTCTAGTTGATTTTCGATCTTCTGGAATTATGGATTATTGTATTTTCTTCTCCATGCAAGCTTAGACATATCTTTGGTACATGGGGGAGTAATTCCCTTTGATTTTCTTAATGACTATATAATCTTTTGCTTTCATCATGATTATTCTACTTTGATAATTTTACCTATGTGATTATTGTTCTAAGTTTCTCCTTAGTTTACTTTTTGTCATCATGAATAGAGTTCTTGCATTAAGGACCGAAAGGTGACATGCTTGAGAATTGGAACCCTAAAATTGATTAATAGGAACTCACCATAAGAAATTAGGTAAAGTTCTTATTTCTTTATTTTAGATGACTAATTGCCTTGATGATGATTATGAACCTAGGATTAATTTAGTGTGTCAAACGTGGAGATCTTGCATGAAAGTGAGGATCGGAACGTTGGAGAATCATAGGTAAAACTTGTGTTGAGTCTCGGATGCACGAAAGTGATCCTCGAGATTCCGCTCGAGAGAATCAACCTAGAATTCGGATGCACGAAAGTGATCTTGAGTTCTTTGATTGATGATTTTCTTATCATCAACTTGGGATAAATCTTGCGCAAAAGCGATGATTTGTCTCTGCATAGTTGTCTGCACGAAAGTGAGATAATCCCCTTATGAAGTAAATTAAGTCTTTATCAAATTAGAATTTGATTGATGAACATCCTTATATATCTAGTCATGAAAATTAAAGTGAATAAAACCCTAGTCCCAATATTTCTCTCTGATTATCGAATTACGTGTGTTTTCCATCATTGATTTGCATCATAATCGATTGCTTAGTTAGTAAAAACACAACTATTTGGTATTTAACAATAAGGTCTCTGTGGGATCGATACTTTTCTTTATTACATCGAGTATCCGTGCACTTGCGGAGTACAACAAGTTTTTGGCGTCGTTGCTAGGGATTAGTCCTAAGTACATGCCAAACAACTTGGGATACATCAAGTTTTTGGCGCCGTTGCCGGGGATTAGTCCTAGGTACACGCCAAACAACTTGGGATACATCACAAACGCAGCGGAATAATGTCCCCGAAATGAGCTAGTCCCAAAAACCCAGCGAAGATCTCTTGCGAGGGGGTCGACACGATGAGATAGAAAATACCTTAGGAGTAAGATGAGGCCAATATCGTGATAGGCACCCAAATGTGCACCCTCTACAGTCTAACACACACGGATGCCTCGAGCTCTCTTCTTCCATGCCCGGTGCTAGCCTCGGGAAGAAGATCCAAGCCTTGTCCACCTTCTTCAAGACTTGTGCCACTCACCAATTGAGTTGCGCCATGGAGAAAGGAGAAGGAGGAGATCACCTCTTCACTTGCGCCACCCTCTAAGAAGAGATGCGCCAAGAGAAGAGAGAGAAGAGAAGAAGCCGCCTAGTCCAACTTCATCTTGTGCCAAGAAGAAAGGATGAAGATGACTCTCGACTATGGAAGAGGTTGTGCCAATCAAGCTTTGCTCTCGCCTCTATGTTGCTTGCTCAAGCCAAGATAAGAGCATAATCTACTCTCGCATATGTGAACACATATATAGAGAGAGTGGGGCAGCAACATAAGGCTTAGAGAGGTGGGCGCAACTCATAGAGAAAGGGGCGGCTAGGGTTTAGGTTTTGGTTGCAATTAGGGTTTGAGTTTAGGAAAGACTCCAAGCCTATTCCATAAACATCCCCTAATCACCTAAGACTTACCTAGTAAGTCCATTATGCCTTAGATGCCTCAAGCCTTGCCTTAGAGGCAAGCTTTCCATCTAAGCATGAAGGGGGAGGCACCTATTCCTTCCAAAGGAAGCAAATTGTGCCAAGCTCACCCCATTATACCCTTGGCGCCAATGGGGTTGTCTGTTCTCCCCATTATACCCTTTTAGCCCATTGCCTCTCCATGACAACTTGTTTATTGGGCTCATTGGATAATGAGCTAGCCCAAACTTCATTATATGGGTTGATTAAGCAATTGGATCCAATCTCATGCAACCCTAATCCAAATGTGACCAACCATGGTCAAATACGGGTCAACCTGCCAAAAATGAAGTTTGGCTCTAATAACTCTCTTCCATCTTATCAGGCCCATTGGCGCTAATGAAACCTCCCAAATCGATCCGAGCTATCCAATAACTCGATCTAAAGGCTTCCCGATCAATACGAGAACTTGTGTATCAAGGTGTGCGACCCTATAGGTTCCTCTGACCCTGGCAGGGCTAACCAAAGGTCACCACAAATAGTGAGTGGCACCTAGCAGTGCATCGCTGCTACCTAGGTCATTGGAATGGATATCGACATCGACATCCCCATCATTGCGACTAGGTACAGATGCATTACAGTCTCTTTGCCGTACTGATATCTGATTGGACAAGTGTGTTACCACTTGTTTTCACCCAATCACATGGCTATGACTAAATCTGGTTCACACCTGGGTATGGCCATACACTTTCAGTCATAGAACCATAGAGGAGTTCCATGGATATCAAGCTTCCCTCAGGAAGGGGCAAATCCTTTGTCTGTACATTGACCTTCTCATATAGGCCGTGACATGCTCAATGTCAACCGTTATTACCTCCCAACTACGGTGAGGTGTTAGGTTGTATCAAAGCATGTCCCTAACATATAGAAGGGCCAATGACCTAAAGTCAAGGGATCAATGCATCTCCTATCACTAGTGAGGATAACTCATGACACCAAGTCATTGCCTCACAGCAGGTCTATCCAGTATATCCACCAATGATATACCCATATGTCTACGTTAGCACCTTGTGCCTAACCAGTCCATATATCAGTCTCACAAGTACCAGAGCTGTCCCATATCCACTCAGGTATATCGACTGGGGAAAATCATTTGAGCACAGAACCAATTTGTCTCCAGGGACATTATCATGTACGTACATAATCGCAGATGTAAACAAACATAGATAATGACAATGCCAGAAAGATATATAAATATCAAAGTTAAGTAGTACAAAGATGGACCAAAACTAGGTCCTAGGGTATATACACCAACACCTTATGTATCTAAGAAATGCGCAAGTGAAATTTTCAGAAGATGCATCTTTGAGGAGGAGATAGCCAACATTCTTTACCACATCACACCCCAGACGACGATGATAGAAATTGAGATCACTATATTGTTAGGTGAGTATCCTTTATTCTTTTTCGATATGGTTATATCTTTGATTTTATTACATTCGATATGGTTGTGTGACGTGATGATCTTCCTTGGAGATTGATTTTTGATATGGTTGGATTATTTGTTTTATATTTGCTATGACCATGATTCAGCAAGTTTATTGCTTTATGCTTGGTTTTGATGATTTTGTGACAATGTGATGAGATGTGTGTGAATCGAATGCTTGTCACAGATGTTTATTCTCTTTGATAAAATAACTAGCAATGATGTGTTGATGATTCTATGGATTAGAGATTTTTTTTGAAATTACATGTGGAAAGAAATTTTTGGATCAAATTAGTCCTGGTATGATTAAGAGTTTCATGAGAAAAATATTTTGCATTCTTGTATATGAAAGTTACTTGATTTTGATTTTTCTAATTTACTTGATGTAAATATTTTAATAAATAGAAACTTGAGATTATCTATAGATAATGTGCTCCAACTCCTCTAGTATGATGGACTGTATTCATGAGTTATATTATGCCTTTTTGGTATACTTTAAGTTTATTTCAATAAAGTAATAAAGGAAAATTTATTAAAATGTTATTTTAACCTTGAATAGAAAAATTGATAATGATTTAAGTATCATGCCCTTGGCCAGCTCACTCCAGAATAAAAGTAATTAAAAATAAAAAAAAAAGAAGAAAGAAGAAAAAAAGAAACAAAAGAAAAAAAAACAAAAAAAGAGAGAGCTGTAGGCCAAGTGGACAACTTCGCTGACTACTTAAGATTATGCTATGAGTTCTCTTACACTGTTTCATGGTGTACTATGAATAATATTATCGTGCTAATAGAAAAAGGGCCGATAACCATTCAAAGACCAATTTGCTTTAAAGAGTTATTTACATAACTTTCTCTGGGATTGATGAGTGAAAATTTTTCTTGAAGGTAAATTTGATTTATTGAAAAAGAGTTTACGATCGTTTATATGAGTTGAACATGAATGCACATGTTGTGGATTACTTTTATGTTAAGGAGAAATAAATAGAAGTCATTTAGTTTTGCTTTACATACTCTAATTCATATTTTAAGTTGCTTGGGGACAAGTAAGGTTTCAGCCTTATATATTTTGATGACTCAAAAATTCATAATAAATTTTATATTGATCGTTTAGTCTTTTTGAGTCATATTTATTCTGTTTTAGTTGTTTTTAAACTTAATTGGTTAATTATTTCAAAATCTACACCTCTTCTCATTTTTCATCATTTTTAGGTAAAAAGGGCTTCTTTTCAATAAATTTGAAGAAATCAGAGGCTAGAAATGGAATCATGATGAAATTTTGGGCTCGGTGGTCAAATTTGGAAATTTTCTCAATATCACACCCTGATGAAAAATGAACTAAAATTTTCATGGTGGTGTGAAAAAAATTAAAAGAGGGAAATAGTCACTGCCGCCACAAAGCGGAGTCTTCCGCCGTTCTCTTTTCCCAAAATTTTCGAAGCAAAATTAGAGAGAACTAGGGCACGATTTCAAAATCTAAAAAAACAAAAATTTCCTATAAATCAACGAGAAGATTTCAAGCCCAATATTATCCACTTTCATCAAGAATCGAGGGAGAAATCGTGAGAGGCGTTGCTAGGGCTTGGCCTCTCACCGAGAGATGTCGCTAGAGCTCAGCCTCTCACCTAGAGGCATAGAGGCCGCCTCTGGAGGTGAAATTTTTAGGGAAGCTTCGCCGAAGGGAGGAGAAGACACACTAGAAATTTCAGTTTGAAAGGAGCTCAAATGAGGGAGAAATCGATGAAACAAATTTTAGCCGAAGAGGGAAAATTGTGAGTTACTGTAGCAGCACTATTCATCGGAGAAAATCACCGAGCGGTGAAAATTGAACTAAAATTTTCACACCCTGGTGAAATCAGTAAAAACTTTATTTTACCTCTTTTGAACTCTGATTTTTTTAAGATGAATTATTGTTGTGTTACCTTCTCCATGATAGCATAAAAACCTCTTTGCGACTGAGGGAGTAATCTCTCTTAAATTCTGTAATGACTAGATAATCATTATTTTGTTAGTTATTCTTTGAAATGATAATATTTCTTTTGTGATTACTGACCTTAAAATTCTTATTTTTGAAATGTTGGCATGCCCTAGAGTTTGTAATATGGACCGAGAGGTGATTTATGAACTCGGAACCCTTAAATTATGGCTTTTAGGAACTTAGGCTATGAGAATAGATTTGTTCTAAAATCCCAATTTTTTATGCTTGTCTACATGTTAATATTTTTATCTAGGCATTTTATTGTTTTTGACATGACAATATGGACTGAGAGGTGATTTTGATTGTTGGAAACCCTACAGTACAACCTGTAAAATTAATATACGAGAGTATTTAATTTTGCTTGAGATTTTGACTTTAAGATTTATGTTTATGAAAGTAGATTTAGGCCTCGTTTGGGGCTGCTGGCCGCCCGCTTTTGCGGGTGCGGCCAGCAGAAATAATTGAAAATAGGTCGTTTGGGGTTGCTTCCGCTGGCCGCACCAGCAAAATCCTGCTAGCCCGCAGAAGCAACTAATTTGATGATTCTGAGAGAAGCAGCAATGATCCTGTTCCCTCGCCTCTCCTCTTCGTCCAACTCCGCTTCTGCCATCGTCCAGCTCGCCGACCGTCGACCTGCCAGCCAGCTCTGTCAAAACTGAGCTCCCCGCCTCGCCCGCTTCCCCTGCCCCTCGCTAGCTCCATCGCGAGCTCCAGCACCCTCCTCCGCCGCCTCCAGCACCTCGCTGACCTCCGCCTTGCCCATCCAATGCTTCACCGACCAACGCCCAGCTCCCACTCCAACTTCAACCATCTGATCCCTAGCCGCCAGCGCCCAGCTCCTGCTCCCAGCTCCCCTACAGCTTCTCTGCCTCCTAGCTCCGGCAACCCACCTCAACCATCTGATCACTCGCCAACTTGAGCTTCAGGAACGATAGGAAGCTGGAGTCGGTGTGGAAGGCTCACCTCGCCGCTGAGGCTTGTACTTGGCGATTGTGATCATGGAGACTCTTGGAGTGCTCGTACCCTAGATTGGGTGTGAAGACAGCAGCTACAATTGTTGGACTGGTGGATTCTGGTTTAGCTTGCAGAATTTGGATGAATTACCTTGTTGTTCTGTTCTAATTTTGATGTTGTTTTCAAGCCGAAGTTTCTTATTTATTCTTGATTCCATGTTGTAAGAGATTGAAAGTAACTAATTCTAGAAGTAGTTTAATTGCATTGAATCTGAAATTTCAATTTGTGATTTCTGAAATTTCTTTCTTGTTCTGACATTCTGAGCATCAATTCTGAAGATGCTGGATTAAGAATTTGAGCAACCTGATTCATGAATTTTTAATAAAGCTTGAAGTTGTTCGATTTACCTATCAAATTTGGAACGGCTAAACACAGCCAAGAATGAAAGAAAGTTACTTATTGAGCTGACTTCCATATGAGAAAAAAAAATATGAACATCAAAATAAAGCTAGAATTCTCCAGCCAGCATTTATAGTTCCCAAACAACTTTCTGCTTCCCCAGCCAGCTACCTTTCAACCAGGAATTCTCCAACCAGCAAAAGCTGGAAGCAGAATCAGTCCCAAACTGGCCCTTAATCTTTTAGTTTGGTTTACTTTTATTAAACATTGAATAGTAAGTAATGAAAGTGAAAACTCATTCAGTGTAAATTGGATATTCGAACGGAGACAATTTCTTTTAAGTAAATTTTATCTTTATCATGATTCGAATAAGTAACAAAAATTTATTTATGTCTAGTCATAGGAATTAAAAAGGATGAAACCTTAGTCGCGATTTTCTCTCTCTGAATTTATATGTCAGTTTTCATTATTTCGTTCTTATTTTATACCCATATTATATCGATCACTTAGCTAGTAAGAATTCAATTATTTGGTACTTAACACGTGGGTCTCTGTGATTCAATATCTTTTTATTACTTCGACGCATTCGTGCACTTGCAGACACATCACTCGCTCCTCCTATAACACCTCAGTTTGAGGGTGTGTCTAGTTGGAGGAATTGGATCATGCTTGGCATGATTCAATAAATGATGAGTCATTTAAACTACACCCCTTCTCATGTTTTTGCAAAAGTAACAACTTTTCTATACACTGGATGATGTCCCATCTTAGGGTATTTCTAGGACTTTATGGACTAGGAGATGACCTAACCCATTATCAGGATCTAGGGATGTGAGACTTCTAGTCATACAACTGAGTTCTAATATACTTGAACAGAGATCTGATAAGTCTGAGTGGGGTATCCTAAAGAAACTTTGGGATACTATTTCCATATTCCCATAGGAGAACAAGTAATTGTTGCTCAATGTGCTATTTTTCATGGGAAAGACTTTCCCTTGAAAAAGGCTAGTGAGAGGAAATTTGACTTGGATTTAGTCTAATGTCAGCCACTTGTCACAGGATGGTCAAAGATGGAATTTGAGTCATATGCATGGGTTGTGGGCAGCCTAGGCTCATAATACAGAGGCTATACGGGTTGAATGATTCATCATGGTTTGGGTTATGGCCAACTCCTAACTAAACATCAGAGAATCTTCATCCTACGGTGCTTGAATTCATCGGGAGCTTGATGACATCTCTTGTATTGTATGTCGAGGACATACTGATCCTTAGAAACGACATTCTAACTCTTCACTAGGAGATGACTTGTGAAGTGTTTCATGAAGAATGACTTAAGGGAGACCACCTATGTATTAAGTGTGATGATTTTCATGGATAGGTCCAAGAAACTCCTAGACCCTGAGTCAAATTACATGCATGGATGCTAGAGAGATTTTTCCATGGGAATTTACCTTCCAGATAGGCGTGGCCTTATTCTCTCCAAGAGATGTGTTCTTGACACATGCTAAGAGAGAAGACATGAGTCGACTCCTTGATGTTATGGCAATAGGAACGATCATGTATTAGATGATATGTAATGGACTAGATATGGTTTATGCTATGAGCATAACCAACTAATACAATTCCAATCTCGGTCCACTACACTAGATAACTTGAAAGAACATCCTTGTCTTCTGAGGAGAACTAATGAGTGGTTCTTGGTCTATAGAGATAGGAAAAGCTTGGTGTACATGGCTACACTTGATAGCTTGTTCCAGTCTAACCAAATTCGTAGTCCAGCTGTTATGGTAGTGCTAGAAGCTAAAAGAGCTTCAAGGTAGACTACCATGTCTATGACAGAAGGCAAAGTATGTTGAGGCTTCTTGGAAGCTATTTGGATAGTGGGAGTAATTCACTAAACTTCTAGTGGTTCCTTGTGCTTGTCGGGCACTATTGTAAGTAAGTACATTGGAGTGATAACACATGATAGAGAACTAAGGTTTAACTTAAGATCCAAACATATACTCATCCACTTCCACATTGTCTTGGAGATAGAGGTGTTGTTAAGACATTGTAGATATTAATACCAAAATAATCATGGTAGGCCCACTAACCAGTGCTCTAGTGCAACAGGAGTGTGGTAGGTCATACCAAGGATAGGATGTTTAGTTTACTCAACAGCAAGGTCCAAGTACGAGATTGTTGGTGTATATGCCTTAGGACCTATGCCTGGTTTGATATGTGTCACATTTATTTTTGATATTCTGCATATCCTGGCATTATCATTGTTGTGCATTTGGTACATCTGCATCATATGTACATTTGCATAAACAATATCCCTAGAGATAGATTTTATCTAGTCTTGAAGTTTGTCCCAAATGAGTACTATAGTGGATATGGGACAACTATGGTGCATGTGAGACTGATATATGAGCTGGTAGAGTATGCATTGCTATAGCAAGCTTATGGGTATATCAAGGTAGATATACTGGACCAACCCGTCCTAAGGATTCAACTCGGTGTCACAAGTTGATCTCATAGTGACAGAGGTACATTTGTCTTTAACTTGAGGCCATTAATATCTCTATATGGTGAGTGGTGCACTTTGATACAACCTAACGCTGCGCCGTAGTTTGGGAGTCATAATAGTTGTCATTGGGTGTATCATAACTCATATAAGAGATTCAATAAGCTAAGACAGGATTTACCCCTTCCTTAATTAGAAGCTTTATTTCCTTGGGAGCCCCACATATGGATACTATTGGGAAACCCCGGGGATTTTAAAAAAATTTTGATGACACCAAAATATATAGTATATTTTATACTATTTTATATATCTTTTCATGCTAAATTGAAGATCTTCTGCTTATTTTTATGCTAAATTTATCAAATATTGCAAAATCTACTTCTATTTTGGTTTTTCATGATTTTTAGGTAAAAAGGCACTATTTTAAGGCATTTTCAAGCAAAATCAAAGACATGGAAGAGTTACCATCATCAAGAGGAGATCACCTGACAAATTTCACGTAAATCAGAGCAACACACCAAAATACGGTAGTGCCATATTCTATATTACGGTAGCGTATTTCCGTACGCTACCGTAATATCATAGCACTGTCATAAATTGGTGGATTTTCCGATCAGAGAGTTTAATGCAAAATATGGCATGGCCGTAAGAAATTACACAGGCCATATTTTGAAGTGCATTTAGAACAGAGAAAATTGCTGAAATTATGGCACAACCGTAAACTTTGACACGGGTCATATTTTCCAGACGATTTCGACTAGAGAGTTTAGCCGATTTTATGGCAGTGCCATGAACCATTATACGGTGTCGTATTTGCCAGACATTTCAAATCAGAGAACGCAAGTGATTTTATGGCACTGCCGTGAAATATTACAGTGTCGTATTTTCATTTTTGAACGCGACTCCACAGTCAATTTTGAAGCCCGAATCTTGTGCGGATCATATCTTTTGATCCAGACCTCCAAATTGAGATCCGAAAGATGCTGCAGACTCATCTTAAAAATGAGAAGACACACGAAGTAAAAGCCCTAATTTTTATCTAGGATTCGGTGAGCAATTGACAGAGAGGTGCTTAGGGTTTGGCTTCACGCCGAGAAGCATGGAGCCCGAAGCTTCGCTTAGAGGAGGAGACAACGTACCAGAAGTTTCAGAATGAAAGGAGATCAATTGCAGGATAAATCAAAGAAGAAGGAGGCGCCGCTACTGTTCATCGCTCTCCTTTGCAAATTACGGCTGTGTTTAATTTCACAGCCGTGGTGTATTTTCCTAAAACTTCTTTTCCTTTGATTTTTGATCTTCTAAAATAATGAAATATTATATTTTCTTCACCATGCTAGCTTAAACACTCTTTGGGACATGGGGGAGTAATTCCCTTTTATTTTCTTAATGACTAGATACTTTTTGCTTTCATCATGATTATTCTACTTTGATAATTTAACTTATGGGATTATTGCTCTAAGTTTCTCCTTAGTTTACTTTTTGCCATCATGATTTAGAGTTTTCGCAATAAGGACTGAAAGGTGATTTGCTTGAGAACTTGGAAGCCTAAAATTGATTAATAGGAACTCACCGTAAGAAATTAGGTTAAGTTCTTATTTCTTTATTTTAGTAGTTTAAATTGTCATGATGATAATTATGAACCTAGGATTGAGTTATTGTGTCAAACGTGGAGATCTTGCACGAAAGTGAGGATCAGAACGTTGGAGAACCATAGGTAGAACTTGTGTTGAAACTCGGATGCACGAAAGTGATCCTTGAGTTTCCACTCGAGGCAATCAACTTAGAACTCGGATGCACAAAAGTGATCCTCGAGTTCTTTGTTTGATGATTTACTTATCATTAGCTTGGGATAAATCTTGCGCAAAAGCGATGATTGGTCCCTGCATGGTTATCTGCACGAAAGTGAGATAATCCCTTTATAAAGTAAATTATGCCTTTATTATAATAGAATTTGATTGATGAATATGCTTATATATCTAGTCATGAAAATTAAAGTGAATGAAACCCTAGTCCCAGTTTCTCTCTAATAGTATTTTCCCATGTGTTTTCGATCTTTACTTTGCTTTTATTTGATTTCCTAGATAGGAAGAAATCAACTATTTGGTACTTGACAACATAGGTCTCTGTGGGTTCGATATCTTTATTTATTACTTCGAGTATCCGTGCACTTGCGGAGATAACAACAAGTGTGGTAACTCAACAAGTTTTTGGAGCCATATCAGGGGGTGACAAGTCCCTGTGTGCCATATAATAAGTTTTGGCTGCGACTTCAAAAAAAAGTTTTGTTTACCTACTTGTTGGGATACAACAATTTTACATACATCAGAGATACAAGTGGAAGCAAATTCCCAAAACAGGCCAGTCCAAAAAACTAAGAAGATCAATGCTTACGAGGGGATCGACATGGTGTGTAAGAGATAATACCTTAAAGTGATTGATGGAGATGTTGATGCAGGCGCCCAAGTGTTTGCCCTTTGTAGTCTCACACACAACCGATGCTTGAGTTTTCTTCTTCCATGCCCGGTGCTAGTCTCAAGAAGAAGATCCACGCCAAGGGAGAGTCTTCCAAGATCTCTTGCGCCACCCACAAGGAAGAGGATATGCCAAGAGGAAGAAGAAGAGAAGGGTGCCACCAAGACATGCTTCACTTGCACCAATGGAAGGTGGAGGAGAGTGCTTTCGGCCTTGATGGAAGAAGCGCTCCTATCTTGCGGCCCTCCTTATTCTCCAAGCCTCCAAGAGAATGGTGTGTATGTGGAGAGGTGGGCTAGGGTCTCTTTTATAGGAGTTATAGGCGGTTTGAGTAAAGGAGAAGGATTAGGAGATTAGAGCATGATTTTAGGAATTTAATTAATCAAGTCCTAATCCAATTAGGACTCTAATTAATTTAAATAATCAGCCCCTATTTTATCTCCCCTAAAATCTCAAATGATTAATTCAAATTCGAATTTAATTAATCACATTGAAATATATCAATTATGGCATAGGCAAAAATCTTAGTCTAACTAGGATTCAATATGCGCCTACCTCTTTGTTTCTTCCCCTTAAGCCCAGTTAACTGTTCATGACAACTTATCAGAAATCTCCATTGGGTAATGGGCCTAGCCCAAACTTCATTATGCATGTTAACCAAATCATTAGATCTAATCCAACTTAACCCAAGGTCAAATTAGGCTAACCATGATTAGTTTTGGTCAATATGCCAAAAATGAAGTTTATCTCCAATAAGTTTCTTCCATCTCATCAGGCCCATTAACGCTGATGAAATCTCCCAAATAGATCTGAGTTATGAAATAACTCGATCCTAAGGCTATCCGATCAATATAAAAACTCGAGCATCAAGGTGTGCGACCCTGTAGGTTCCTCTAACGTTGGCAGTAATGAAGTTAGGTCATCACAAGCAGTGAGTGGCACCTAGCAGTGCATCGCTGCCAACCAAGTCTTCGGAATGGATATCGACATCGACATCCCTATCAATGCAACAAGGAACTAATGCATTACAATTCTTTTACCAAACTAATATCCAATTGGACAAGTGTGTCACCACTTACTTTCACCCAATCTCATGGTCATGACTAAATCAGGTTTTCACCTGGGTATGGCTATACACTTTCAGTCATAGAACCATAGGGGGGCCTCATGGATATCAAGCTTCCCTTAGGAAGGGGCAAATCCTATAGCTATCCATTGATCTTCTCATATGGGTCATGACATACTCAATGACAACCGTTATAACCTCCCAACTATAGTGAGGTGTTAGATTGTATCAAAGTATGTCCCTAACCATATGGAAGAGTCAATTACCTCAAGTCAAAGGATCAATACATCTCTTGTCACTTGTGACGTTAACTCATGACACCAAGTTAGAGCCTCACAGCGGGTCGATCCAGTATATCTTCCACTGATATACTCATGACACCTTGTGTCTAACCAACCCATATACCAGTCTCACATGTACTAGAGCTATCCCTATATCAACTCAGGTACTTGACTGGGGATAGAGTTCGTGCATAGATATAATATGTCTCCAGGGATATTATTATGTAAATACACAATCGCAGATGTAAACAAAACATAATAATGACAATGCCAGAATGATATATATAAAATATCAATGTCAAATAGTATATAGAATAGACCAACATCTGGTCCTAATGGCATATACACTAACACATGCATGACTGAAAATGTATGGCTATACCCAGGTCAGAACCTAATATAGTCATGACCAATAGAATGGGTTAAACAAGTATGACACACTTGTCCAATCTAGATTTTAGTTTGGAAAAGGAATAAAGTATACATGTACTTTGTCGCAGTTTAGGGGCTGTCGATGATGACATCCATTCTGATGACTTGGGTAGCAATGATATACTACTAGTTGTCACTCATTGCTTGTGATGACCTAAGGTTATCACTTCCAATGTCTGAATAACCTATAAGGTCACACAATTAGGCACTCGAGATCTGGTATTGATGAGGTAGCCAATGATCGAGTCATTTGGTTGATTCGGATCTATTTGGGAGTTTGATGCATCGCGGATGTGTCTGATGAGTCAGAGATGATTGTATGGAATTAAGTTACATTTTGACATTAGTTGAACCCGGTTGACCACATTTGACCTCGGATGACTAGGTCTAGTTAACATGTCAAGTGACGTATTTTGCGCCAAATTTATTTCGAGGCTTGTCGACTTGATTTGAAGATAACTAGAGGGGTCCACAGCTTAAGCACAATAATGAATATTTATATGCATTTAATTATAATAAATCTAATAGATTTATTCACGACTAAAGTAGTGGGACTCGCTTTGAAACTCTATATATACAGGAGCTAGGGGTGCATACACTCTGTCTCTTATCTTCAAATAGTCGTAGCTTCCTAGAGCCTTATCCTCCTTACCCTAGCCGTTGCCCATAGGGGTGCCACCACCCTCCTTCTTCCTTGTGGGGGCGCCAACTTGGAGTGGCGAGAGCAAGAAGGTGATAAGGGCTTTGATCTTCTCCCTTGACACAAGTGGTAGAGCTTCCCTCTCCTTGCCACCATCACTTCCTCCTCTTTGTGATGGTGTATATGCTCTGAGACCTAGTATTGGTCCATTTATGTACTACTTGATATTGATATTTCTAATATATCATTATGGCCTTGTCGTTATCATTGTTTGTTTACATCTGCAATTGTGTACTTACATGATAATGTCCCTGGAGACAGATTGGATATGTGCTCAAATGGTTGTCCCCAATCAATGTACCTGAGTGTATATGGGACAGCTCTAGTACTTGTGAGACTAGTATATGGGCTGGTTAGGCATGTGGTGCTAACGTAGACATATGGGTATATCAGTGGTAGATATACTAGACTGACCTACTGTGAGGCTATGACTTGGTGTCATAAGTTATCTTCACAAGTGACATGAGATACATTGATCCCTTGACTTGAGGTCATTGACTATTCTATATGGTTATGGACATGCTTTGATACAAACTAATACCTCGCTGTAGTTGGGAGGTAATAACGGTTGTCATTGAGTATGTCACGACCCATATGAGAAGGTCAATGGACAGACAGAGGATTTTCCCCTTCCTGAGGGATGCTTGATATCCACAGGGCCCCCTATGGTTCTATGACTGCAAGTATATGGCCATACCCAGGTGTGAACCTGATTTAGTTATAACCATGAGATTGGGTAAAAACAGATGATGACACACTTGTCCAATTGGATATCAGTTTGGCAAAGAGATTGTAATGCATCTGTACCTAGTTGCGATGATGGGGATGCCGATGTCGATATCCATTCCGATTACTTGGGTAGTAGCGATGCACTGCTAGATGCCACTCACTGCTTGTGATGACCTTAGGCCATCACTACCAACATCAGAGGAACCTACAGGGTCACACACCTTGATACTCGAGTTCTCGTATCAGGAGGCCTTATGATCAAGTTATTGGATAGCTCAGATCTATTTGGAGATTTCATCAGCGCCAATGGGCCTGATGAGATGGAAGATAGTTATTGGTGCCAAACTTCATTTTTGGTAGGTTGGCTCGAATTTGACCATGGTTGGTCACATTTGAATTAGGGTTGCATTGGATTGGATCCAATTGCTTAATCAACCCATGTAATGAAGTTTGGGCTAGCTCATTACCCAATGAGGCCCATTAACAAGTTGTCATGAAGTGATAATAGGATAAAAGGGTATAATGGGGATAAATCTTATCCCATTGGCACCTAGGGGCTCAATGGGGATAAGTTGGCGCAATTTGCTTCATAAGTAAGCAATTGGCACCTAGCCCCTCTTCCTTGGATGGTAACCTTGCCTCTATGGCAAGGGATGGGGCGTATATGGCTTAGAGCACTTCTTTGGTAAGTCTTGAGCGCATATGGTAGAAGGAGTGAAGTTTATAGAAAAGTCTTAGAGATTTTCCTTACCTCAAACTCTAATTGCTCCCTCCTCTTAACCCTAGCCGCCCCTTCTTCATGTGTTGCGCCCACACCCCTTATGTTGCCGCCCCACTCTTGCATCTATATATAGGATGCATGCGAGAGCCCTAGATAGATAGAATTGGCATGACAAATATAGAAGGGGTGCGAGAAAAAGGCATTGGTGCAAGCTTCCACCTTCCATAACCGCAAGACTTCTTCACTTCTTCCTCTAGGCGCAAGTGAAAGAACCCTTGGCGGCTTGATCTCCTCTCCTTCTTCATTGGCGCATCTTCCTTGAAGGTGGCGCAAGCTTTGAAGAAGATGACCTAAGTCTTGGATCTTCTTCTCGAGGCTAGCACCGGGCGTGGAAGAAGAGGACTCAAAGCATCCGTGTGTGTGAGACTTCAAAGGGCGCACGCTTGGGCGCCTGCCTCGACATTGACCTTCACACTTGATCTAGGTATTTACTATCTCATCGTGTTGACCCCCTCGCAAGACGATCTTCACTGGGTTTTTGGGACTGGCCCGTTTCGGGGATATGCTTCCATTATGCAATTGTAATGTTGAATGTCAAAAAATTATAAAACATCCCCGGGGTTTCCCAACACTTGGCTCTTCTTCTTTCAAGAAGCCAAAAGCAGGAAAGATACTCTCCTCTTGGCGCAATCTATTGATGATTGGCACAAGCAAGATAACCAAAGGCATGGATCTCATCTCCTGAGGCTAGCACTAATGCTACTGGAAGTGCATGACTTTACCGAAGTAATAAAATAATATCATTCCCAACGAGAATCTGGCGGTCAAGTACCGATTACATGATTTGCTTATATCTAGACGAATCAAATTGTGGTTTTTGTTTTGAAGATTCAAGTATGAAAAGAAACAAAAGTAGCATTTTGGGCAAAAATCTATGCAGAAAAAGTCGAAACTTGGGGTTTCAGGACACTGACGTCTATGAATTTAGTAAAAATAAAATCTTTCAACTGAAAATTAAAGTGTTGAAAGGGATTTTTTTTCTATATCTACATATTACCTCCTCCCGAAGCGTAACCCAGTATCTATGTATATCAATTCCCTACTCTTGTGACAATTAACATAAATAGACCCATTAAGTTATATGAAAAATCATGAAATCCTTCAAGCGAATTCAAACTACTCTCATGATCGAATTCACAGGTTTGACAAGAATAGATCTGACGTCATGATTCACCTCCCGGTCCTTCTCACGACGTCTAAGATGTAAACATACTTGGCTAGAGTAAATTATGAAATATGCTCAATTCTGATCAAATCAACTCTATAAAAATCATGATAAAGATTTAAAACAATAAATTTAATCTATAAATCGTCAATCAGCTACATCATTAATCCTGAAAAAGAGTTTAGGCGGACATGTTCATCGTATACAACATGTTCTGTGATGAATTCAATATGTAATCTCAAATATATGTAATCTCAAATAAATTATAAAGCAACACTAGGAAAGTAATTAGAACTTTTCCCCTTCATCTGTTGATAAAGATGAAGCGTCAAATTCCCTCCTTTACGTGATCTCTCACTGGAATTCTGCCCAAAAATTGATTTTCACCCTAGCCACCGCCTGTATTCATCTTCGCCCACAAGAGTCCCCTTCATCCTCCAAAAATCCTTTCTTTCATAACTAAATCTATTTAGAACCCATCTAGGAAGGTTTCTACAAAGTTTCGTTGAGCTAGCCACCGCTTGTATTCGTCTTTGCCCATAAAATTCCCCTTCACCCTAAAAAAATCCTTCATTTTATAACTTAATCGGTTTAGAATCCATCCAGGAAGGTTTCTGCAAAGTTTGGTTGAGTTTCGACTCGATTCGAGGCCGAATCGAGTGAAAAACTGAATGGGGCGGAAGTACTTACGACCCGTGAGTCATTCACAACTGCGGCCGTGAAAGTTTCTGTGAATAAAAGCCTGTGCACACAGAAAAACTCACGGCTCATGAAGGACTCACGGCCTCACCTGTGAAAGTTTCTGTGAACATTTTAACTTAGCTGCAAAATTGTTCCCTGAAGCGCGAAACTCATGGCCCTTGAAGGACTCATGGTCGTGGCCATGAATCTATCGTCTGGCTTTCATTTCGCTCCATATTTGATGTACAGCCTCGTCTTTTCCTCGGGAATCTTGCCATGGCTTCAAAACTCATGAAATTCATCATTTTTATATGATTTTACCTACATTCTCATAAAAACCAAGAGAAGTGAAGATTCCATACCAAATGGAGTGAAAATAATAAAACTTAGTGTAAAATCATACAATTAAGACTAAAATACCATATAAGACATTGGTAAAAACATAATGTAAATGCAACTCATCAAGCACCGGTCCGCAGATCTTCGTCTGGCTCTGGCTAGGCTCCGACGGGGGGGCTTCCCTGGTTCTGAACATCTCCCCCCGGGGGGGGGGGCGCGATCCAGACGTCCGTCCGATGTACCAACCTCGTTGGCTCCACGTCGACCGGTCAAGTCAACTAGGCTAGGACCACATGGTCCAGATGGTGCGCCATGCTTGCCTACCAGACGGAGGGTCACCTCGAATGTTCCCTCTGAGACAGATTTTTTCCCCGTTACCAAAGAATACCCAGTGATCTCCAATGATGCAGACCAGTCCACATCTCACCTTGCTCACATACCTGTTCCTGTGCCTGGACAGGAGCTGTCATCTCTCGCTGGACAGCTGGCACCTCGCAGAGACTTCCATTTTGATGTTGATGTAGTCTCCCGAAGGGCTGCCCTCCTACCTAATGATCTTCCAACTGCTTCTGACCCCTCTGCTCCTTCGTCCTTGCTCTCGTCCCTAGTTCGTGTTGCTGGGCCAAAGTTGGCAGCGGCTTTCAATGGGCTCTCTTCAAACCTCGATGCAAACATCGATGATTCTGCTTCTCTGGATGCTGATTTTGAAACTGATAGTTCTCACCTCCAGTTAGCGGCTGTCTCGGCAAAGGCGTCTACCCGTCTTGCCCTTAAAGGGGTTAAATGCAAGCGAGCCCATCATGGTTCCAAAGCCAGCCTTAGCAAGAAGGCCATGCTTAGCTCACCTCCATCTATATGAATCTGTTTTCTTGGAACTGTAGGGGTGTCAATGCCTTGCTGATGGATTCTTCAATTGTCCATGCTCACATCTTGCTCCCCATAATTGCAATCAATCCCACGTTATGAAATTGGAATTTCCAATATGTAATTTTTGTTAGTCAGGAAGTTATTTTGGCTGCCGACTGGGTAGCCACTTTTGCTGTTAGATCTTCCTCTTGTAACGCCTCTGACCGAGGCTCTTATCTATAATATAATTCTACATTGTCTAAAAAAAAAAAAAAAAAACACCAGGCATGGAGGTTGAGAGGTCTCGAGGAGCCCATGTGTGCGTGACTGCAAAGGATTCTCCCTTGTGCATCTACATCATCAAAGGCTCACTCCAAAATTGCTAAGAGACATTACTCTATCACATCTAGTGGTTTCTCTCATAAGACGATCCTGTATATTTTGGGAAATCTATTTCGGACCATCGCTTCCTATTTATTTGAATTTTACAATTGGCCCAAGGTTTCCCAACACTTTTGAAGAAATGTTAAGGCAAGTAGAGGATCTTTAGTACATGTGCATCGAGCAATCACACTAATCCGATACACAAAAAGAAATTTATGATGTACAAAAGTGGCAAAGGCAATTCTTAAGCTTGATGTGGGAGATAGACAGTGCAATGGAGAAGAACCTAGCTTCTGACTTTCATGACGATGATGAAAATGACATCAGGGGAGATGGAGATGATGATGAGGAGGACCCTCAAGAAGAAGGTGCCGAGATGAGCACCAATGATGATGATGATGATAATGATGATGATGATGATGATGATGATGATAATGATGATGATAATGAAGACTTCAAGCCAAAAAAAGAAAAAGTGAGTATCACTTTCTCTTGGTCCCGCCCCCTATTATCTCTTTACTTAATGAGTTGCATAGAGGATAATGCAAATTCTTCAATGGAGAGAGGGTAACCTGATATTATTGAAGTGGCTTGGAAATTTAAACTTTTTATTTGTCATTGTAAATATTTCATATATTACTATGATTTTGTGGTGATAGTATAATTGTTTTGATGATGCTATTGTGCTACTTAGCTACTATTAATTTATATATATTATGATTATGTGATTGATCTTGATGTTGATTTTAAATGAGATCATGTGATGATCTGATGATTTGGTAATCTATAGTTGAAGTTTTGTTTATAGTGTCGATGTGACATTTTATTCTGAAGTTTTATAAGATACACTCAAATAGTTTATTCTAGACATAGATGTTTTGCAATTCTCTTATTCTATACTATTATTTTCTTACTGTTATACCGATACGCTATAACATGATGTTTGCTCTCTGATGTTGTTTTACTTGGATGTTTTGGGATAATTCAAAGATACAATGTTTTATTGATGATGTAATGAAACCTTGTGAAGATGCTTTGATGTGAATTCTTTATAATATTTCGTGATTTGGACATTGTTGACAAAGCTTTGAATAAACATTGATGATGTCACTTAATGGTTTGGATTTGTTTCTTTGCAAGCTCGAAATTATCACCATGTCATGACTCTCTCATGATACAATCCTTTGATTTTAAGTCTACGGATTCTTGTAAATGGAATATTTGAAAAAATTTGAAATGATTGGTGACATGTATCTAAACTCGACTGAGGCTTGCATGCTAGTGTTATACTTTTGATTTTCTATTGAGTAAATATCTTAATTTATTTGTTTGATTCTCCTTCGTAGTTGTTGGGTGATAATTACATACAAAAATAAAAAGTTTTCTCTCTCTTGCAAGACTAAGTTTTCTCTCTTGGAAGACTTGCAACTCCGCTGACTTACTAATACACAAAGTAGCTAAGGGAATTTGACCCATGTTTCTATTTTGCCCAAAATGTGCATTAATGATCATGAGTTAATTTTGCACACTAAGTCTATCCTAGTTGCGTAACCGGGTTAGCATTCGACCCATGTTTGTGCTTCATGTCAAAAAGCTAGAGAAAGTGTAGTTTACTCTAAATTTACTGTTGATTGAGTAACTAGGGTCATTCGACCCATGTTTGTGCTTTGCATCAAAAGATCGCCAATGATTTAGGGGGTTAGTCTTGTTGTGTAAAGAAACAAAATAATAAATATAATAAAAATGAGCAAAGGAAAGAAAAAAATATTGCTTTAAATCTTTGGCATGAAAATAATGCATTTGAATTTGACCCCAATATTTAATTATGCATGTATTGGATTGTGTTACAAAGTAGGAATCATTCGATTCTTCTAGCTCAAAGCATAATCAACAAAGGATTGTGAGGCCTTTTTGAATCAAATTTTTAACAATAAACTTGTTGATTAGATTCTGAAACTTGATCACAGATTGCTCACAATGATATTTGACTTGGTGATGTGTTATAAGCTATAAACTACCTCTTTCATACCTAGTTAGTGTTTCATCTAATTTTCAAGTATCCATGTTTGAAATTAGGGGAAAACTCCAATTTATTTGATACCTGGATGCATTACTTGAATCTCTTGTCTCTTATATCTCCAAATTATTGTCATTATTTTGACATAAGTGCAAACTACTTTTGGTAAATAGCCCCCCCCCCTAATTCAGAGTTATGTCAAACTATTTTTGGCAAATGCCCCCTAGTTACTCGACTAAGAGTGGTTTGGTGTGCAATTATTATTCATGGCTCTAGTACTCTTTTTGCATCAAGTGAAAACATTTGTGATGAATGACCCTAGCTACTTTGAGCATTATCTTTTTCATAATCAAATTGTTCTATTTTTTTTCCAAGAGATACTTAGATAATTAAACATATACATAATGTTATTCAATCCATATCAACTCAAAGGCTTCAAATTCATCCAACTACCTCATCCATCCATAGTTCACTCCATTTTTTAATTTCACTTATCAAATAATCTACCCATAAGAGAAATTAAGCAGCAGATGTATCTATTACATAATCAAATATTTACAATGTAGAAAGGTATAGGCCTATCAAATTGTATAAAATATTACAATGCCATCAACTTGTATCAAATTGTTTACTTGTATAATATATTTTAATGTGTTAAAATCAAAGTTAGAAGTTTTATAACTATATTGCATAGTGTCAAATTCAAAGCATACATTTAAAACATCATAGTAATCACGAAAATGGCATAAGAAGTTTAGCAAAAGCAAAAAAAGGTAATAAATAACATATGTAAGTAGTAGCATATGGAAATACCCTACCCAAGCTTAAATCTAGCAAAGGCTTCTTTGTAGTGCACACGTGTAAGTATATGAAAACAAAATTTAAATAAAATTAAGGAGAGATACTTAAAAATTAATTGCTACTTCTTTCTCTGCCTAAGCCTAAATCTTCATCATCGTGATGAATGTTCAAGGCCTCCATAAGGTATCTTCTTCATCGTGACGTACATTCATGGCCTCCATAATGTTTCTTGACATGTAGAACCACACATCTCAGTTAATTGTATAAAATTAATCATGCATGCATGTGGTCAAAATTGTTAAAACTTATGCACTATAACATATAGTCAACGCAATGTATTGAAATGTATAACTTTTACTTAGTGAAAATACTTATACTTAAAGGAATGATTAAGAACTATTCTTGAACTACTTCCCTGGACTTAAACTTTAACATCCACAAACAATATAGGGGTTGTCGGATCATGGGTTTGTGTATTTTTAACATATAGATAAAGGAAATTATAAATGATCATCACAAACTATAGATGACACTCATTCCATAGTTTTTTTCATGCTTAAAACTAAATTACAGATGGTTATTTCCGCCGATGAGTATACTATAGGGTCATGACTACATAGAAAGGCTACTCTATAGAAAAAGTATATTATAAAGCACAATTATAATGAAATTAACTTTACCTAAATTCAGAATACAAAAAGTATCAAAGTAATTAAGTCATAAGAAATGTCAATATACTACAACCATTGTCCTAAAAGTGACTTTACGTTATAGAACACTTCATGACCAAAGAAAACACTTAAAAGCACATTTGGAGATAGTAGAACAATGGCAACAAAAAAAAAAAAAGCAAATAAAATAACTTCCCCACTAAGGCACACCACTTGCTTTTGACCTGCTCCTCTTCTCTTGTTGTGGCATGTAGAGGATTTTGCAAGTGTTATGGCACAATTCAAAGAGGGATTTGGGTCTAAACATGTTGAAGCATGGGAGAGAAATTATGGCCTAAGAATAGGGGTGGCAATTTCACGTATCGGGTTCGACTTTCCAACCCATTTATGGCAGGTTCGGGTTTTAATCGGGTTTGGGTTTAGTTATGTGGCTACCAAATACCCGATATCCAAATCCCGATTTCAATAAAAAAAAATATATAACTAACAAATATATAAATATTTGTTACCATTAACAATATAAAATTAATAATAAATAGTTATTATATAAATATTTTTATTTTTTAAAAGATATTTTATAAAATAAAAGAATAAATAATTTATTTCTTATTTAATAGGTACCCACATGTACCTGTTTAAATGCCCAACCTATGTTCGGGTTGCATGATAGGGTACCCAACTTGGGTTCAAGTCTTATTCAGTAGAGAGTTTTGCAATCAGGTCGGGTTTGGGTTTATAGTGAAAACACGTATATCTGTTGCGACACCTACCTGAGAAAGAGAAGAGTAGCAATCGACTTGCTTTAAATTCTAAGAAGAATTCTATGTCAAATCATATAAGGGAACCTTCAATCTATCACCCATGACAGTGACCAAAATTGTAGCATTCTCAAGTAGTGATAACGATTGGACCAACAACACTGATCATAGTCACGGGCTGTGAATTTGAACAAAATAGTGGCATCACCGATAGTGATAGGAACATATGTTGTTGATTCAAAGAATTTTCATAAAATATGTTTCAAAGGGAAGTTGCCAATTTATTTTTCTTCATTAATATATTTGTTTGTTGTTACCATATGAGAAATTCTTGCACTATAATGACGAATCTTATAGTGTAAACCTATTTTCATAACATGAGTTGCAGCCCATTGTATTTTTTTTTTTTTGACATGTTCATGTGAATTGCCTTCTATGACATTATTTTAACAAAGTTAATTTAATTAATATTGAAGTTAATTACATTATTTCATTTTGACCAAATAACTTGCCTAAAAGTTAATTTAATTACTATTGAAGTTAATTACATTATTTCATTTTGACCAAATAACTTGCCTATATGTTGTGAGACACAACGACACGTGAATTATGACATTGGATCACCTATAATTAAACTTGTGTATTTAGTTTTCGAGGGCAGTTTTAAATCACTTGAGGGTTGTATAATTTGTCATAGAACTTAATGTGTTTGTTATAATGATAAGCAACATTAGTTGGGGATTAGTTTAATCAAACACTAAGTTGGGCTACTTAGAGGAGACAATATGTAAATTAGGACAAATTTCTCTTAACTTATTTGAATTAATTAGTAGAAATATTCATATTCATAAAAATATAGAAGAAAATAAAAAATTTCTTATTCTTGCAATCTTAATTTTTTATCAATATTAATAACACTAGGTTAGTAACAATGCTAAAAACTTGATTTCACCACAAGTACATGACTAATCTAGGTAATATAAAAATATCGTTCTCACGAGGACCTAGATGCTTATTACCGACGTATTGTGATCCCACGAGCTAGACAAAATAAATCAAATGATTTAATTGACTGTAAAGCAAGAATTAAAGCTAAAATGAACTAAAAAGGTTATAATTAAATGTCGAGGAGAGGGCAATATGCTAAGAATTTGGAACTAAGGTTTTACCGCATTAATTTCAATTAACAAATAATATGAATCTTTTTACCAATTAATTCAAATAAATTAAAGGGAATTTGTCTTCATTTACCTTTTGTCCCCTCTCTGTAGCGTTTACTACATATTTTATTTATCCTATTTGCTTCAATTTCCTATCAATTTTATTTATCATCATAGCTCATGATCATCTTCACAATTGCTTTGAAATCTGACTTTTGTTGTGATAATTTTGTATTTCTTAATTGTCCAATAATATAGAATTTGTAATCTCTAAAATTGAATGGTCTGGTGTGTAACTTGGTTTACGCACAAGACACTTTGATTAGAACAACTTCTAGCTAAAGACCTTGAAATTCAAGAAACCTTTCACTTGCATAAGAAACTAATGTTTGAAGGAATAAAGAAGCAACTAGAACAAACAAAGATGGACACCAATAGATCTCTTAGGGACTTTATTATGCCTGCTAGGGTTGCAATGAAGCATATTTCAACCTATGATTGACACAAATAATACAGAAATCAAACCATCTTTACTTTCTATATTTCAACAGAGCCAATTTGAAGGATCTCCACATGAAGATACAAATATTCATATCTTTATTTTTTTGAATATTGTGATATTTAATTCTATATTTCAACAGAGCCAATTTGAAGGATCTCCACATGAAGATACAAATATTCATATCTTTATTTTTTTGAATATTGTGATATTTAGAAATTAATGGTATTGCTAGTGATGCCCTAAAAATGTGTTTATTTGCTTTTTTTCATAGGGACAGAGCTTAGGCATGACTTTATTCACTTCCATCTAGATTTGTCATCACATGGGAACAATTGTCAAAAGCTTCCATTGCAAAATACTTTCCATGAAGCAAGATAGTTTAAGTTAGAAATCATTTCACAAGCTTCATCTAAAAAGATGAGGAGGCATTATATGAGGATTGGGATAGATTTATGGAGTTGTAGAGGATTTTCCCTTGTCATGGACTAGAAATTGGGTACTTGTACAAGCCTTTTAAAATGACTTCAATTATAACACCTGTCAATCTATAGATGTTACAGTAAGTGGAACTTTAATGAACAAAGGAATAGAGAATAGATGAAGTTCTTTGGATTGATTGAAGATGTGGCACTTAACCATGAGAGTGTTGTGCTCCACCGATTGCCAGGTAAGGGTGAGAATGATTAATGGGGGTACTTGCTCAGAAGGTAGACACTCTTTCTAATAAATTAGACTCATTGAATTTACACCCTATTGTATTTAATACTATATCATGTGATATTTGTTGAAATCTTGGTCCCTATACTAATGATTGCCTACTAGGAGCAAATTCATGCACAAAACAATCATCAAAACAATTAAATACTACAAGAAACTATAACCAAATACCACAAAATGATCCCTATTCCAAGGCATATAATCTTAGGGTGGAGAAATCACACCAATCTTGCATGGAAAAATAATCAAAATTCAGGACAGCATGTAGATTCTAGGCAATCTCTAGGATTTCAACAAAAACAATATAATCAACCTAAGAAAAAAAAAATCTAATTTAGAGTCTTTGTTTGAGAAATTTGTAAGTGCCCAAACCAAACAAAATGAAAAATTCAAACAATACAGAAAAATGATGAGCGAGGCCATTAGAGAACTTACCTCTATGGTAGATGCTTTAGTAGTCACAACAACTTGATAGAAAATCAAAATACATAACAAATCCTAGGGTACACTACAATGTGAATACTACATGTAATGGAAAATAATTAGAAGAACATCAAGGGAGAAATGATGAAATGGGGGGAAATGATGAACGGAATAATGAAACTAAGGAACCAACTAAAAAGATTGAACAAGACCAATTGTTAGTGTGTATTTCCTGAACACCATTGATTGCACCATGTTCATTCATTCATTATATTGAATAATAAAAGCATTGCCATTATCCTATTGTTCACTTGACCTGCATTGATATGTAGCATAACATAATAATGTCCCTAAAGATTGATCTTATTCAATCTCATAATTTAGTCCCCAATCAAACTACTGTAGTCGATAAAGAATAACTTTAGTGCATATGAGACTGATATGTGCACTGGTTGTATGTGTGGCAACAATACAAACACAAGAGTAAATTAAGTAGTAGATGTACTAGACCAACCCACTTTGAAGCTATGACTTGGGTGTCACAAGTAAAGTTTACAAGTGACAGAAGGTGTGTTCATCCTTAGAATTTAGGTCATCGGCGATTACATGTGATGAGTGATATACGTTGATATAACCTACCAGTTCTATGTTACTAGGGAGTTATAACAATTATCTTTGTGTATGTTATAAATAATTTATGAAGTATATATGATCAATAGAGGATTTACCCCTTCTTTCTAAATGAAACCTGATAATCCTAGAGCCCCAGCCATGGGAGTATCCTTGAGAGTCTATGGCCATACCCAAGAGACTATATTCTTCAGCTCGAGTTATTCCCATATAATTGGAATAGCATGTGTGACACACTTATCTGGTCTAGGGCTATTAGTAGGTAAAGAGATTATATTGTATATGGGTATACGTAGGTATATGTATATGAGTATCATTTGCACTCTTTGTGTTGCCTTTTATTCGTACATAACAATGCTTGTGTGATGTTGTCACTAGGGTTTGCATGGTAGCTACATTGTTATTGAGTTAGTGATGATTGCATTATAGAGTGGTTATGGGCTTTTGAGCCATAGATCCATATATTGCATAATTATGATATTTGGCCCAATGGGTAATTACATGGTTTTTCGAACCACATTATGATCTTTATTTTTGTTGATGCTAACCAAAGTTGAGCCTATAGGCCAGCGGACCAGGGTATATAATAGATACCAATTTATGTCTATGGGGCTAGCTATTTTGGTTACCTGATGGAAGTCCTTTAGGATTGTCCTAGTGTTATCTGGGTGTTAGACGCAACACCTTCTATATTGTTATTTGAAGGTAGTCATTTTGTTGTGTGAGAAATGATGAAAACACTCTTGATAAGAGTGTGGGGTCATAATAGAGTGGTTATATAGTCATTGCTCTTAATTTCATGACACATATGTGGTTATCATATTATTTTTTTATATTAGTTATCATCAACTTGTGTTATACTGTATGAATAGTAGATTGACTTGTCTCAATTATTTGATACATAGTCATATCGTGTGATTCCTACTTAGCTATTTGAGCTAACTCCTATTATTTATGCCTCCATGTAGCAAGATAGTTCCTAATGTTGGTGATAGCAAGATTTAGAGGCCACATGGACTCGAAGATGTTATTGATGCTTGACTAACAAATAGATAGAGATGTATTTAGATATTTTGGTTGTTATCATTATTATCTAAATTATGGCATTTGTGATTGATCGATTTGTTCCGGATCATTTGTTTTTATTTATGTTCGATTAGATTCATCTGATCTTATTTTTTATCATTTCTTTTGGTTTTTGTATAGAGAGTTATTGAGAACAGTTGTTATACTGATAGTACTTGTTTATATAGTGATGAGCTACATAGGTTTTATTATTATGAGCTAGATTTATTATTCAAATTTACAAGGGATATGTTGTCTTGTGGGTTAATTTGTTGTGCACCATTGAGTAATTAGCTAACCTTGGTTGGGTTAGTACTCATTTGGGGTACCTATGACTCGGGTAGCAATGATGTTTTGCAAGATACCTCACACTACTTGTGTTGATCTATCTGGTTCATTACTACAAACATGTGGGATCTATACGGTCATATACGAAGATACATGCAGATCACATTACTATTGGATAGTCTTAGATCAAATTATGGATTGATTTGGGGCATTGGTGATGCTAGATCAAGGCAGGATTAAATGGATGGTTCATATCAACTAATCTAAAGCCAAAATGGGGCTAGGCACTTGTTTAAAGTGATTTGGACTAGCTTATTGTGCTTTAAGCTCAATGGAATTTCTGTGCTGAACTTTTCCTACAAGAGCAACCTTAATCTAGTTCTCCAACCTAATTTTACGCAACCTCTTGAATTTCTGTTGGGGCAGTTTGTGCAACCCTAGAAGATGAATTGAGAGTTACTACATGAGACTTTTATGGCTTCTCAAACTTAGGAGAATGAGAATGTTAGCTAACACATTAGGCAACTAACATCTTGAATGTATTCTCTCAAGACCCACAATAATATGTTAGAAACCTAATTTGGTATTCAAGCTAGCACTTCCTCAAGAGCCTCAGGTAAACTTTCATCCCAACGTGAGACTAACTCGAGAGAACATTGTAGTGTGATCACTACTTGCAGTGGAAAATAACTTGAGAAGCATAGGATCCCTGACTGGGACATAGAGATGAGATCTCTAGAGAAACCTGAACAAGAAAAATCTGATGAGGAGATAGAAGCCAAGAAAGAACCTAAAGAAATCAAGCTAGCTTAAATTCCACCTTTGCCTTGCAAGCCACCTATTTCATTCCCTTAAAGATTGTCAAAGGCACAGTTGGATAAGTAGTTTGGTATATTTCTAGAAATGTTGAAAAAATTATATATTAATATACCATTTAATGATGCATTATTACAGATGCCCACTTATGCAAAGTTATTGAAGGACATCATTGTGACTAGAAGGAAGCTCGAGGAATACGGTGCAGTCGCAATCATTAAGGAGTGCAATGCTAAAACTCAAAATAAACTTCCTCAAAAATTGAAAGATCTAAGTAGCATTTCTATCACATATCAAATAAGGGACATGTCTTTTGAAAATGCCCTTTGTGATTTAGGTGCAAGCTTCAGTCTAATGTCATATTCTTTTTGTAGGAGGCTAGACATAGGAGAAATAAAACAAACAACAATCTTGTTGTAGCTTATTGTTCAATCCATATGCAAACGGATAGGAAAACTAGAAGATGTCCCAAAGTCAAAGACTTCTTCACACCAGTTGACTTTGTTGTACTTGAAATGGAAGAAGATGCAAAAAAATCTACCTATCATTCTAGGTAAACTTTTCCTAGCTACTGCCAGAGCAATGATCGATGTGAGAAATAGAAAACTATAACTAAACATTGATAAGGAAGCCATAGAATTTGATCTATCTGCTTGCCTGATGAAATTATATTTAATAAGTTCTTGCTACAGCATTGATGTTGTTGAAGAAGCTATTACCCAAGCTAATACTAGTGGATTGACTATGGACCCTCTAGAGCCCTATCATACAGTGGAAGACAACAAAGAGGTCTGAGTTTTTACAAGACTACTTTGTTCTACAGAACCCATCAACTCCAAAAAGGTAAAATCTGAGAATCTTCATGAGGAAGCCACCAAGGTGATGACACGAAAATTTATAGTATATTTTGTGATATTTGATAGGTCTTTTGTGTCAAATTCATGCTCCTTTGCTTATTTTTATGTCTTATTTATCAAATATTGCAGAATCTACACCTTTTCTAGTTTTTGATGATTTTCAGGTAGAAAGGCACCATTTTAAGGCATTTTCTAGCAAATTCAGATGCATAGATGAATCTCCATCATCAGGAAGAGATTACATATCAATTTTCATGAAGAAATGAAGCCTCAAACCAAATTACGGCAGGGCCATAATTAATATTATGGTCCCGTGGTTTCACTGAACCTACAGAACAAACCACGGCACTACCGTAATTTGGGGTGAATTTTGAACAGAAAGTTTGGCAGATATTGCGGCATTGCCGTAATCCATATTACGGGCCGTAATTTCAGTCCAAATTTGACCCCAAAGATTTTCGAGAATTACGGCACTACCGTAATAGATATCACGGGTCGTAATCCTGGTTGATTTTTGTACAGAACACTTTGCAGAAATTACGGCACTCCCATAATCAAAAACACGGCTGTAATTATAACTTAGACTTGTGATTTTCACGAATATTTTTGAAGGCCGATTCTTGCGCGGATGATTGTGGACGATCTGGACCATCAATTTGAGATCTGTAAAAAGGGAAATACAAAGGAGATAGAGAAGAGGAGACACACATGAAAAGCCCTAATTTTCATCCACATTCGAGGGAGAAATTGGAGTTTTCACCGTCGCCCTAGGTTTCACCGCCGGGAAGCATACAATGTATCTCCAGCCGTGAAATTTAAGGGGAAGCTGCGCCTAGAGGAGGAGAACATACTCCAGAAGTTTCAGAGTGAAAGAAGATCGATCGGAGGAGAAATCAACATAAGAAGCATCGCTAGCACTATTCATCACGCCTTCTAGAGTAAAATTACTACTGTAATTTTTATTACAACTGTGCTGTTATTAGATTTTTCTCTTTCCTTTTGAACTTGGAACCCTAAAATTGAATGTTTAGAACTCCTCGTAAGAAATTAGGTTTGCTCTTATTTCTTGATTTTAGAAGTATATTGCCATGTTGATAATTTGAATCTATGATTGAGTTATTGAAATAAACATGATGATACTGTAAGAAATCAAGTATTGGATCGTTGGAGAACCTTAAGTAGAACCTGTGAAAATTATAGTATGAAAGTATGTAGTTTTCACTTAAGATAATTGACTTAGGATTTGGATGCACGAAAGTGATCTTTGACTTCTTTGTCAATGATTTACTTATCTTTAGCATTGAATAGATCTTGTGCGAAAGTAAGGATTAGTTGTTTATAAATTATTTACGCGAAAGCGAGATGATTTCTTTATTAAGTAAATTATATCTTTATCATAATAAAATTAAACTGACGACCTCCTATTTAGATCTAGTCATTGAAATTAAGGTGGATGAAACTCTAGTCCCAGTTTCTCTCTCTGACTTTTTCATGTAGTTCCGATCACTTGCCTTCGTCATTTTCGATTGCCTAGCTAGTGAGAAATCGATTATTCGGTACTTGACAAACGAGGTCTCTGTGGTTCAATATCTTTTTATTACTTCAAGTATCTGTACACTTGCGGACACAACAAGTTTTTGGCGCCGTTGCCGGGGACCTTGGTTTTTGTCAATATTGAAGATATTGAAAGTATTGTTATACTAGGTTTTGTTTTATTTTCTATTTTCTATTTTTCTGCTTATATTGAGTTTATTTGATCCATCTACTTTGCATGCGCAGAAATCTTAGATCAGGACCTCTAGTTCCTTTTGATCCTGAGATTAACAAAACTCTTAGACTGCGCAGGAAACTTAGATTTGAAGAGAGACAAGAAGGAGAAGTAGTAATAGCAGAAAGAAGATCACTTAGAGACTATGCAGCCCCTAATCCACAAGAGATACATTCTAGCATTGCTAGACCAGTTATTGAGGCTAACAATTTTGAAATCAAGTCTGCTTTCTAATCTATGATCCAGCAAAATTAGTTTGGAGGATCTCCCCTTGAAGATCCTAATCAACACCTGGCTTTGTTTCTTGAATTATGTGATACAATTAAGATAAACAGTGTTTCTAATGATGCATTGAAACTGAGATTGTTTCCTTTTTCTCTTAGGGACCGAGCACGCTCTTGGCTTCAAGCTCAACCTACCGGTACCTTCACCACATGGGAACAATTATCAAATGTCTGCTTGATGAAATACTTTCCACCCAACAAGACCATCCAATTGAGAAACCAGATAACAAGCTTTATTCAAAGGGATGGCGACTCTTTTAGCGAGACATGAGAGCGTTTTAATGATTTACAACGAAAGTGTCCTCACCATGGCCTTAAAAATTGGGTTCTAATTCATACTTTTTACAATGGTTTGCGTTATAATACCCGACTAACTGTTGATGCTATCTCATGAGCAAAACCATTGAAGATGCTTTCAAGTTGCTAGAAGAAATGGCTTTGAATCACAACTAGTAGACTATTGAGAGAAGAGTGTTGTATCGACCTTCTTAGGGTAAGAATGAAAGTGATAACTGGCGCACCTTGGATGAAAAGGTAGATTCTTTGTGCAACAGATTTGATTCTTTTCAAATGCAAACTGCTGCAGTTTCATCTTCTGTTGTGTGTCATATTTGTGGTAATAATGGTCATTATTCTGAAGAGTGTAAAGTCATTGCTAATCAGGGTACTAAACAAGTTAATGCTTTGGGGGGTTATAATCAAAGTAGAAACAATGATCCTTATTCTAGTACTTACAACCCTGGATGGAGGAATCACCCCAATTTATCTTGGAAAAGTAACAACAATATAGGGGGACAAGCTGAGAATAGAGGATATCTACAAAAGCAAAATCAGAATCAAAACCAACCCCAAAATTCTAGTGTTGAGTCCATGCTTGAAACGTTTATGGCTAGTCAAAATCAATTCATGACAAATCAAAATAAGGAAATTGAAGATCTTAAGGGAATGGTTAGCCAACTTGCTACTCAAGTAGGATCATTAGTAGCACACAATAAAATATTAGAGAACCAGATAGCACAACAAGCTAGCACATCTTACAGACCCCCAGGGAAATTGCCTGCTAAACCTGAACTAAACCCTAAGGAGCACTGTAATGCTATCATTGCTAGGAGTGGGAAGAAATTGAATGAACCAAAGGGTAGATTAGATGATAATGAAAAAGAGCCTGAGATTGAACATGACAATGAATTAGACTTGGAAAAATCTCCTGTGCATGAGCAGTCCCAAACTAGTTTGTCACCTCATAAGGGTGATGAACCTAAAGGTGATGAGCCATGTCAGTCAAATGTAAATCTAGTTCACCTGCACCTTATAGGCCACCTATACCCTTTCCCCAAAGACTAGTACAAGCAAAATTAGACAAACAATTTGGAAAATTTCTTGATGTTTTGAAAAAGCTTTATATTAATATTCCATTCACTGAAGCTTTATCTCAAATGCCCTCATATGCTAAATTTTTGAAAGAAATTTTGTCTAATAAGAGAAAGATAGAGGACTATGGTACTGTGTCCTTAACTGAAGAATGTAGTGCTATTATCCAGAATAAGTTGCTACCGAAATTAAAAGATCCAGGTAGTTTCTCTATACCTTGTTCAATTGGGAGTGTGGCTTTTGACCGAGCCTTGTGTGATTTGGGTGCTAGTGTAAGCCTAATGTCATTATCTATTTGCAGGAAATTGGACATGGGAGAGCTTAAACCAACCTCAATATCTTTGCAGCTCGCTGATTCATCGGTAAAGTATCCAGTTGGTATTTTAGAAAATGTTCCAGTTCAAATAGATAAGTATTCTATTCCAACAGATTTTGTGGTTCTTGAAATGGAAGAAAGTTCCAAAAATCCAATCATCCTTGGTAGACCCTTTTTAGCCATGGTAGGAGTAGTCATAGATGTTAGGAAAGGAAAACTCATATTTGATATTTGTGAAAATATAATTGAGTTTGATTTAACTGATTCATTGAAAAAAACATCATATTCAGGATCATGTTGTAGTATTGATGTAATAGATGATGTTGTTAGTGATATGCATAACTTATTTGATGAGTCCTCTAATGTTGAGACTGACACTTTTTCTGAGTGTGTGAATAAATGATTTCAGGAGAAAGCTGATTCAAAAACTGAAAAGAGAAAGAAGAAGAGACAGAGAAGAAGAGAAAGATTGAAACTGCTTAAAAAAGGAAAAAGGTTCTTGGGTAAAGTTGGACACTGTTTCTTGAATGAGCCTTATGTACTTAGAAGTGGAGAACAAAATAAAGAGAAGTCAGAATGGCAACCGAAGGCACCACCACGATCAAATCCGAGTGCAAAACGGTCAAGCAAATGACCTTTAAATTAGCACTTCTTGGGAGGCAACCCAAGCACTCTTTCTTTAGATTATTCTCTTTTATTTTACTATATTTTTATTATTGCTTTTAGAACTAATTTTTCTTCTCTTTTTGTAGGTAAAGTTTAGTTTTGGTGTAAATTACAGCACTACCGTAATATAAATTAAGAGCCATATTTTCGGTCCGTTTTTTAACACTGGGTTTTGACGCCATTACGGCACTACTGTAAGCATTTTTACATCCCATATTTTTGGTATGAAATTAACCCGAGAGTTTATTTACTTTTACGGTACTACCGTAAGCTTTTTCACGGGTCATATTTTCGTGAAATTCTTGACCCAAGAGTTTTCATGATTTGTCTTGTATTACGGTACTACCGTAAATACTTTTACGAGCCGTATTTTTACTTTTTTGTAATTGATTTTTGTTACTTAAAAAAACATCATTTTTACGGCACAGCCGTAACCATTTTCACAGTACCGTATTTTCAGTCCATTTTCAACCCGATAGTTCGAAGCATTTTACGGTACTGCCATATAGACATTACGGCCCGTGTTTTTCAAATCTACAACATTACGGCACCGCCGTAATGGAAATTACGGCCGTAATTCTGTCGGCCCACATGATTTACTCTACCGTTTTTAGGGTTTCTGAACCGTGTTTTAGGGTTTTTCTCCACTCTCTCATGCCGAGCTTGAACACCCGACCTTCTTTGACCTTCATAGCTCGCCAGCGACCCTTCCCGTCCAGCGATGGCCACCGATTTGGTACTATCTTGCCCGATTTGTCCATTTTGGCAAATTTTGTGAGATTTCCGCTCCTTTCCTTGTTTATTTCCATTTCTTGGTCGATTTCCAAAATTTTTGTTCTCATTTGCTCCTTAGATGATAGTTGCCTCTTCATAGTTCATTTCCAGAAAATTTTGACTGGCTTTAGAGTGATTTTGACGCTTGAATGAGCTCAATCAATGGTGTTCTTCAGTGTACTGTTCTCCCGAATGTTTTTTCTAGTCAAATTTTGGGTATAAGCTTGGATATTAACTGAATCTTGTTTTTATGATACTTGTTGAGTAAGAATGTTCATTCCTAAAGAGATTGAAAGTGTGGTTTCTATTAGAACTGGATTCTTGCTATATTGTGTTCAAATTTCAGTTTTGTAGCTTATTTCAGCAAGTGATAACTGGAATTCATCAGATGGCACCTAAGACAAAGACGTAGTTTTGCAGCTGAGTCTTCAACCCCACTGAATCGTTATGGCATCATTTTTAGGGATGAAATCCAAGAGGCTAGATACAACCAATTAGTGGCTAGGAGAGTCATGAATACCAAGTATGCGGATCGACATGAGTTGGAGGCACTAGGCCTTTATGAGGATGTGTTCTGGATGTTCAACCAAATAAGGCCAAAGCAATTTTTCCAAATGACACCACCCACGTACCTTCCCTTAGTTTTGGAGTTTTTGAGTAGTTTGGATATAGAGCTTGATGAGTTCACTAACCGACATGCTGATGGAGAAAACACTTTCAGATTAGCCAACATTGAATGAAAACTTACTTTGAGAGACATCCGGACCATCTTTCACTTATCATCAGGAGGATACACCCAAGTACCACTTGGTTTCATAGAGAATATTTTCTGGAACCAAATCACTTGTGAAAATCACTTTTCTGTAGTCTCAGCTCGTGCTTTGAAGATTTCGAATTCTTGTATCAAATATGTACATAGAGTTTTAGCCCACACAATTTTTGGGAAAGGAGATAGTAATGGCATGGTCTGTCAATCTGAGTTATATTTCTTATGGGGGATGTTACATGGATATCCAGTTGATGTAGCTTTCTTTCTCATCAAGCAATGGATAAGGTTGCCCGGGCTAAGAAAGGGGCAATTGTGATAGGGGGGTTGATCACTCCTATAGCCCTTCATTTGAATATAGAGCCCTATGGAGTTGAAGTGGCTAAAGGGAATCCAAGATTAGATATTGAGTCTTGCATAGCTATGTGGATGATTGTTAGAGAGGGGGATACATTTTGTTTGGTTCTAGGACCTGGAGCACCTACTCTACCACTACCACACGGTGAGAAGACTACAGTTAAGAAGCAAGAAAATTGGAAGCTTTCATCGAGCGATGCAGAGGCCGCCTTCGCACCACCTCTGGACTCTATGCCACCACCACCACCTAGGGTGGAAGAGATGACCCATTTGAGATGGGTACAAATTCACCTTCCCACCATGCTGCAGATTCTTCTTATCATGCTGGAGGTTTGATGACACCAAAATATATAGTATATTTTGTTTCATTTTAGATATCTTTTCATGCTAAATTGAGGATCTTTTACTAGTTTTTATGTTGAATATGTCAAATATTGCAAAGTCTACTTCTATTTTGGTTTTTCAAGTTTTTCAGGTAAAAAGGCACTATTTTGAGGCATTTTCAAGCAAAATCAAAGACATGAAAGAGTTACCATTGTCAAGAGAAGATCACCCAAAAAATTCCACACAAAACGGACCAACTCAGAAAAATATGGTACTGCCGTATTCTATTTTACGGTATCGTATTTTCATACGCTACCGTAAAATCAAGAACACTGCCGTAATTTGGAGAGAGCCCGAACAGTAGATTTTGCCAAAAATACGGCACGGCTATAAACCATTTTACGGGCCGTATTTTTTGAGCGTTTTCAGAACAGAGACCTTTGCTGATTTTGCGGCATTGCCGTTAGGAATTACACGAGCCGTATTTTCCAGACGTTTTCGACCAGAGAGTTCAGCCGATTTTATGGCAGTGCCATAAACCATTTTTCAGGCCGTATTTTTGAGACAACATCAGAACAGAACATGCGAGTGAAAATATGGCACTGCCATAAAATATAACACTGCCGTATTTTCAAGTTAAATTCACGAGTTTTGCGGGTCCGATTCTTGCGCGGACTATAACTTTTGATCCAGAGCTCCAAATTGAGATCCGAAAGTTGCTACGGACTCAAATTTAAGAGGATAAGACACACGCACTGAAAGGGAGAATTTTTATCCAGTATCGAGAGCGAAATCGCCAGAGAGGCGGTTAGGGTTTGGCCTCGCGTTGAGAGGCGTAGAGGGCACCTCAGGCTGTGATTTTCATGCAGAAGCTTTGCCTGGAGGAGAAGACAACATCCCAGAAGTTTTATAGGAAAAGGAGTTCAATCGGAGGAGGAATCAACGAAAGAAGCTCTCGGGCACTATTCACAGCGAGTTTCCTTGCAAAATACGGCTGTAATTTGTCTTACAGCCGTGGTGTATTTTTCTAAAACCTCTTTTCTAGTTGATTTTCGATCTCCTAAAATTATGGATTATTGTATTTTTTTTCTCCATGCAAGCTTAGACATATCTTTGGGACATGGGGGAGTAATTCCCTTTGATTTTCTTAATGACTAGATAATCTTTTGCTTTCATCATGATTATTCTACTTTGATAATTTTACCTATGTGATTATTGTTCTAAGTTTCTCCTTAGTTTACTTTTTGTCATCATGAATAGAGTTCTTGCATTAAGGACCGAAAGGTGACATGCTTGAGAACTGGAACCCTAAAATTGATTAATAGGAACTCACCGTAAGAAATTATGTTAAGTTCTTATTTTTTTATTTTAGATGACTAATTACCTTGATGATGATTATGAACCTAGGATTAAGTTAGTGTGTCAAACGTGGAGATCTTGCACGAAAGTGAGGATCGGAATGTTGGAGAACCATAGGTAGAACTTGTGTTGAGGCTCGGATGCACGAAAGTGATCCTTGAGATTCCACTTGAGACAATCAACTTAGAATTCGAATGCACGAAAGTGATCTTTGAATTCTTTTATTGATGATTTACTTATCATTAGCCTGGGATAGATCTTGCGCGAAAGCGAGGATTGGTCCCTGCATGATTCTCTGCACGAAAGTGAGATGATCCCTTTATGAAGTAAATTAAGTCTTTATCATGATAAGATTAGTCTGGCGACCTTTTATTTATGTCTAGTCATTTGAATCAAGGAGGATGAAACCCTAGTCCCAGTTATTTCTCTCTGATTATCTCTTTAGCATACTTTTCTACATAGTTTACTTCCATCATATTCGGCTTGCTTAGCTAGTGAGAAAACATCTATTTGGTACTTAACACATAGGGTCTCTGTGGGATCGATACTTTTCTTTATTACTTCAAGTATCCGTGCACTTGCGGAGCACAACAAGGTTCTTCTCACAGACCTAGTGGAGGATGGCCCAGTGCCCATGACCGAGGTTTTCAGGCTCTCTTTGCCAAGATGTACCGTCAGGAGCAGCGCATGGAGAAGATGCTTGACTTCATGGGGAGGATGACTGACTCTATGCATCATCTACACCACGATGTTGAAGAGCTGGGAAACTACATGGAGGAGATGGAAAATTTCTTATATGATCGATTTGGCTTCGAGGACACTAGGAGAGGTGGAGTCTACGGTGGAGATCGGGGAGCGCAGTAGGATGATCCTATGGATGCAACTGCTGAGGACACCGAGGAGATTAGATCAGATGATGATGAGTAGAGTTTTGTGAGTATTCCTTTTTCCTACTGATTTACATTTCATCTTCCATATCTTATTGATGTTTCATTTGCTTATAGGGAAGGATGACTCTTCCAAACTCATTATGTCCGCCCACGCTATTTTGCCTTGTTTTTACTTGACTGCATCATCATTCGATTGGGTTGTATGATGTTCAGATATTGATATTGATGCAATTGAGTTGTATTATATTTGATGATATGATTGAGAATGAGCACCTTGGAGGTGCATTCTGATGCATGATGACACGTGTAATTTTTGTTCTGAATGAGTATATGCAGTTCCTATTGTTGTGATTATATTGTGATGTGTTCTGATTTTTGTGAAGCTTCTATTGATAAAATGATTCTCTTGATGATGAATGAGTTTATGCCTGTGATTAGGACTAAGCCTATTGTGTTGAATTTATTTCTCTTTCTTATATATATATATATATCTGCCTATTGGAATTTTTCATTGATTGATAAATAAAATTTTGGGTGAACATGTTATTTGATGAATTTGGTTAAGAAATTGAAACTACTTCTTTAAATAAAATTAGCATATGAGTATGATTTTTGAATTGATATTGATTGATTAATTTAGTTGATGTTCATCCTATTTACTATTTGTTGGGAAGAAAGATTCCATGATCCATATAAAAGTGACTGATGACTCCCTTACTTGGCATTGCGCAAAATTGGCAGTGGTACCAAAGACATGGGTTGAATTCAAAATGAGAGAAAAAGAAAAATCAAGAGAATGACTCCTCATCTTGGCACCGTGTTGATTTGCGGTGGTACCTAAGTTAAGAGTTGAAGTCCAAAGAAAAAAAGCATGTATCTATGTGGGTACATATCATGAGAGAAATCATTTCACATTAACTCCGCTATCTTTGGATATGAGTTCTATTACATTGATTATGTGATCAATGTACTCTAACTTCGTCACTAGAAAAAAGGAGGTAATCGAATTAGAATATGTGAACGATGCATAAAAGGGAGGAACTAAAAAATTCTGAGTGGAAAAAGATTTTGGGAATCCTATTCCTGTAAACAAAAGTATAATAGGTTTGAACTGAAACTAGGTGAAATTTTGAGATTGAAATTCTACTTATTGTAGAAGTTGCAAAATTTCATTTGATTAAGTTGTAGATCTTGAGAAATGAATTCAAAGAATGATATGTTTATTTAGAATTTTATGAAACAATTGGTGAGAATATTTCATTGGAGATTGTATTTTAGAAATTTATTCTTCATGAGAGAGTCTATTCCTTTGATCAAATTTTGATTTTTGTTTGAGGATAAGCAAAGTTTGAACCTTATGTGTTTGATGACACAAAAATATATAGTATATTTTGTGTCATTTGTTAGGTCTTTTTGTGTCAAATTCATGCTCCTTTGCTTAATTTTATGTCTTATTTATCAAATATTACAGAATTTGCACCTTTTCTCGTTTTTGATGATTTTCAGGTAGAAAGGCACCATTTTAAGGCATTTTCGAGCAAATTCAGATGCATAGATGAATCCCCATCATCAGGAAGAGATTACATATCAATTTTCATGCAGAAATGAAGCCTCAAACCAATTATGGTAGGGCCGTAATTAATATTACGGTATCGTGGTTTCACTGAACCTATAGAACAAACCACAGCACTACCATAATTTCAGAGCATTGCCATAATTTGGGATGAATTTTGAACAGAAAGTTTTGCAGATATTACAGCACTGTCGTAATCCATATTACGGGCCATAATTTCAGTCCAAATCTGACCCCAAAGATTTTCAAGAATTACGGCACTGCCGTAATGGATATCATGGGCTGTAATCCTGGTCGATTTTTATACAAAACACTTTGCAGAAATTACGCCACTGCCGTAATAAAAAACACGGCCGTAATTATGACCTGGATTTGTAATTTTTACGGATATTTTTGAAGCCCGATTCTTGCGTGGATAATTGCGGACAATCTGGACCATCAATATGAGATCCATAAAAAGGGAAATACAGAGGAGATAGAGAAGAGGAGACACACACGAAAAGCCCTAATTTTCATCCACGTTTGTGGGAGGAATCAGAGTTTTCATCGTCACCCTAGGTTTCACTGCCGAGAAGCGTATAGTGCATCTTCGGCCATGAAATTTAAGGGGATGCTGCGCCTAGAGGAGGAGAACATACTCCAGAAGTTTCAGAGCGAAAGGAGATCGTTCGGAGGAGAAATCAACAAAAAAAAGCGTCGCCAGCACTGTTCATCGTGCCTTCTAGAGTAAAATTACGGCTGTAATTTTCATTACAGCCGTGTTGTTATTAGATATTCTCTTTCCTTTTGATTTTTAATCCTTTGAAACAATGGTTTATTATAATTCTTCAACTATGCTAGCTTAAACACTTCATGGGACATGGGGTGTAATCCCCTTAATTTCTTATGACTATATGACTTTTATTTCATCAAGATAATTTTAATATGATAATTCTACTTATGTGACGATTCCCTTTAATTCTCCATAGATTTATTTTATCAGCATGATTTACAGTTTTTGTGATATAGACTGAAAAGTTATTTGCGAAAACTTGGAACCCTAAAATTGAATGGTAAGAACTCACCGTAAGAAATTAGGTTTGTTCTTATTTTTTGATTTTAGAAGTATATTGCCATGTTGATAATCTGAATCTAGGATTGAGTTATTGAAATAAACATGATGATATTGTGAGAAATCAAGTATCGGATCGTTAGAGAACCTTAAGTAGAACCTGTGAAAATTATACTATGAAAGTATATAGTTTTCACTTGAGATAATTGACTTAGGATTTGGATGCACGAAAGTGATCTTTGAGTTCTTTGTCAATGATTTACTTATCTTTAGCATTGAATAGATCCTGTGCGAAAGTAAGGATTGGTTCTTTGTAAATTACCTGCCTGAAAGCAAGATGATTTCTTTTTTAAGTAAATTATATCTTTATCATAATAAAATTAGACTGACGACCTCCTATTTAGATCTAGTCATTGAAATTAAGGTGGATGAAACCCTAGTCCCAGTTTCTCTCTCTGACTTTTTCGTGTAGTTCTGATCACTTGCCTTCGTCATTTTCGATTACCTAGCTAGTGATAAATCGATTATTCGGTACTTGATAAACGAGGTCTCTGTGATTCGATATCTTTTTATTACTTCGAGTATCCGTACACTTGCGGACACAACACAAGGTGATAGAAGAAAGAAAAGTTGACCAACAATAATTGTCCAATTATTTGAGGTATGAATTCCTTGCAACTAATTCTACTTTGCTTATGATTTTTAATGCCAATTTGACCACAAAGCAAATTGAACTTTTACTTGTTGAGTTGACACTTCATAGAAAGGTAATTGGATATTCTTTGGATGACATAAAAAGGATTGACCCTTCTTTTTGTATACTTATGATTTTTTTGAAAACTAGAAGCAAGCCATTTTTAGAGTTTCAACACTAACTAAATTCGAGCATGAAGGAGGTAGTGAAGAAGAAAATTCTGAAACTTTTGGATGCATGAGTTATATACCTTATTTATGATAGTTAGTGGGTGAGCCAGACTGATGTCATGCATTCATATAGTATTTTTAGTATGCTTTTACTATAAAATATCTCTCTTTTCTATCATGTTTCTACTCATTTTGACCTAAATTCTTTTTATTATTTGGAATCTTCACCCCTCTTCTCTTTTGTTATATTTTAGGGGAAAACAAATAATTTTTGTTGGATTTTGAAATATTCGAGCACACTAATAGATTCCAGATGTCGAGACGAAGTCACCCATCAAATTTCAAACAAATCAAAGTTATTTTAAAAAATTACGACCTAACTGTGATCATAATTACGACTGTAATTCTCAAGATGACCTTAGAAGAAATTACGGTCGGGCTGTGAGAAATATTATGGCCGTAATTCTCTTCGCACAAATTAATGAAGTCGCTGACAACATCACAGCTTCCCCGTGATTTTCATCACGACTATAATTCACTTCGGCACTACTTGACGATCCTCACAGACAAGATTATGGCCTACCTATGATAATTATCATGGCTGTAATTCTTACGGATGCTCTGCACTAGAATTCGACCACAATATTGCGGCCAGCTTGTGATTTTAATTACGGTCGTAATTACATCCGCCAGGCACAATTACTTCCACCAGGTGCAATTTCTTCTCCGTTTCTTGCCCGATTTGGCTCATTTTTTAGCCAAATTTTGCGGCAAACATAATTGGGAAGAGTAGATGGTTATCAAAGATATTGGGAAAGGATCCTAGAGACTTTTGGCAAGTTTTCAAGCAAAATTCAGTGAAAGGGCGAAAACTAGGGCGACACAGGCAACGAGCAGGATTTCTTACTTGTGAAAGCTTCGTTCTTCAACCGGCTAGCTTCGATCTTCATGAGGGGGCTTTAGTTTCCATCTTCCTTATAAATTTCATCATTTATTTGCCATTCGTAATCAAGAATTGTGCTGAAATGAATAACATGTTAGCATAAACTTTATTTTGGGACTACTGCATAGCCCTCTATGTTATTTATGATATGATTAGTGATTTTTATCTTTTGAAGTAATTTGCTCATGCTTGATTCGATTATTGTCATGCTTATTACATGTTAATTCCTGCCCATAATTCGCATGTTTTTAGACATTGCAACAAGTACTGAAAGGTGAATTGCTACGTCAGATCTATAATTTTTGAACAGATTAATTCGATCATGAAAGTAGTTCGAATTTATCTAACAATTTATATGATTTGTCAAGAACTCATTGGGTTTATTTCAAGTTAATAACCATGAAAGTAGGGAATTAACTCAGGTAGACACCATGTTGTGCTGCTGAAAGGGGGTAATTTGTACTTTCGGATAGATCCCCTTCAGCACGGTAAACCCCTTCTTTGATGCATTTTGTTAGTGAACATGTATGACACTGAGTGGTGAACCCAAAGTTCTGATATTTTATAACTTAATTACAACACCATTGCATTACTTTAGTCTTATCAGTAACTTAGTTCAAGTAGATTTAAAATCAATAGTAACTTAGTTCAAGTGGATTTAAAATCAACTCTTTTCTTAATCATCTAGCTAATAATCCTGACATAAGTCAGTACTTGGTCATTGGTCTCTATGGGTTAATATTATTATATTACTTTTATAGGCCATATACTTGCAGCGAGCCCATCACAGACCCACGTTGTCCAAAAGAAAAGAGTCATTAGAATCAATCGAAATGAGGACAATAAGCTTATTCTGATGCTAACAACAGGCGGGTGGAGAATTTGTATCCATTATAGGAAACTAAACAAAGCTATTCTGAATGACCATTTTTCCTCGCCTTTCATAGAACATATGCTTGAACACCATGCTCATAACTATTATTTCTACTTTCTTGATGGATTTTCTGGATTTTTGCATATCCCTATTCATGGAGAAGACCAAGAAAATACTAATTTCACATGTCTATATGGTACAGTTGCTTATAAGAGATTGCCATTTGGACTATGCAACGCCCTAGCAACATTTCAATGATTATGTTGGAGATATTCACTAATTTCAAAAAAGATTTTATGAATATCTTTATGAATGATTTTTCTATTTATGGCTGATGACACGAAAATTTATAGTAAATTTCGTGCCATTTCATAGATCTTTTTGTGTCATAATTATATTACTTTGCTTATTTTCATGCCTTTTTTTATCAAATATTGCGGAATCTACTTCTTTTTTGGTTTTTCATGATTTTCAAGCAAAAAGGCATTATTTTTAGGAGTTTTCATGCAAATTAAGATGAAAAGATGAGTTCCCACCATCAAGAAGAGATTATATGTCAAATTTCATAAAGATTGGAGCTTCAGATGAAATTACGGCACTACCGTAATGAATATTATGGTACCGTGGTTTCACTGCACCTACAGAACAAACCATGGTACTGCCGTAATTTTTGAGTGCTGTCGTATTTTGGGACGTTTTCATCCAGAAAGTTTTTCAGAAATTACGGCACTACCGTAAGGCGTTTCACGGGCCATAACTTGGAGTGATTTTCGACTAGAGATTTTAGCTGAAATTACGGCACTGTCGTAACCTATTTTACGGTGCCATAATTGCCAGACAGTTTCAATCAGAGAATTTGACTAAAATTATGACAGTGTCGTAACCAGAAACACAGCCGTAATTCTATCATTAACGCCCGACTTCCACGGTCAACTTTGAAGCCCGATTCTTGCAAAGACGATTTCTTGAGCTATAGACCACCAAATTGAGATGCGAAAGAAGATATGAACTCGTCTCAACGAGGAGAAGATAAATGGAATGAAAGCCCTAATTTTTATCGACTGTCCAGAGAGAAATCAAGGAAAGCGTTCTTAGGGTTCGCCCTCACGCCGAGAGGCGTAGATGCCACCTCAGGTCATGATTTTCACATGGAAGCTTCCCTTGGAGGAGGAGAGGATACCCCAGAAGTTTCAAAGCGAAAGGAGATCAATCGGAGAAGAAATCAACGAAAGAAGGAGCGCTCGCACTGCTCACACACGAAATTACGGCTGTAATTTTCATTACAGCCGTGCTGTAAAATTTATTTCTCCTTTCTTTTGATTTCTGATCAATCTGATACTATGGATTATTGTAATTCTCCATCTATGCTAGCTTAGATATCTTTTGGGACATGGGGTGTAATCCCCTTGATTTTTTTATGACTAGATAACTTTTATTTTGTTAGTATAATTTTGTTATGATGATTCTACTTATGTGATGATTGCCTATAACTCTCCATAGTTTTCTTATTATCATGCATGTTTTTAGAGTTTTCGCAATATGGACTGAAAGGTGATTTGCTTGAGAACTTGAAACCCTAAAATTTAATATTAGGAACTCACCGTAAGAAATTAGGTTAGTTCTTATTTCTTGATTTTAGAAGAATAATTGCCATGTTTGATTATTTGAATCTGGGATCAAGTTATTTTGTTAAACGTGAAGATCTTGTCCGAAAGTGAGGATCAAAATGTTGGAGAACCTTAAGTAGAACCTGTGTTGTGATTCGGATGCACGAAAGTGATCCTTGAGTTTCCACTTGAGATGATCAACTTATAATTCGGATGCACGAAAGTGATTCTTGAGTTCTTTGATTGATGATTTACTTATTTTTTGCATGGGATAGATCTTACGCGAAAGCGAGGATCGGTCCCTTGTATGATTGTCCGCACAAAAGTGAGATAATCCCTTTATGAAGTAAATTATATCTTTATCATGATAAAATTAGACTGACGACCTTTTATTCACATCTAGTCATTGAAATTAAGGTAGATGAAACCCTAGTCCCAGTTTTTCTTTCTGATATTTCACACAATTTCCTATCGTTTACTTGCATCATAATCGATTATTTAGCTAGTGAGAAAATAACTATTTGGTACTTAACAATAAGGTCTCTGTGGTTCGATATCTTTTTATTACTTCGAAGTATCCGTGCACTTGCGGACTACAACAAGTTTTTGGCGTCATTGCCGGGGACCTTAGTTTCGTTAATATCAAAATCGTTGTTAGTATTGCTAGACTAAGTTTTATTTGTTTTTAGTTTTAACTTTGTTTTCTACTTTTGCAGGTTTTGGAATTTCACAAGTTGTGACAGAACTGTGATTTCTGAAATTTTTTTTTATTTGCTTGTGTTTTATATTTTCTATTTTTTTTATATTCAGGAAAAAAAATTTTTGATTGATTGGTGTTGGATAATATTTCTGTTCTTGATAGATTTGAAGATATGTCTTTTAATCACTACTCGTGGACAACTGAAAGAGGTGAGGTATACATGCCACAAGGTAAGTATGAAAATGATTCATTGTGCACTCTTGTGGAAAAGTTAGATTCTTATATGCACCCTATTAGGACAACTTATTCTTCTATTAGATATAGTATTTGTGGATGTCTTGATCATTTTATTTCTGATTGCCAAATTTTAACTCCTTCAAATCATGTTTCTGAACCATACTCTGAGGATATTGAGAAATCTAGGTTAAAACCCATGCTTGAAAAATTCATGACAAATCAAATTCACATAATGACAAATCGAAGTAAGGAAATTGAAGATCTTGAAGGGATAATTAGTCAGCTTGCTTCTCAAGTAGGATCTTTAATAGCTCATAAAAAAATTTTTGAAACCCAGATAGCACAATAAGCTTGTTTGTTTGATTTTGATTTGTAAACTGAGAAAATTGATTTAAAAAAGTCCCCCTCTGATTTTGATTGTTTTAAAATTGAGCCTTATGTGAACTTTAATGAATCTCACTCTGATTTTGATGATTGTAAAATTGATTCATTTGATAATTTATTTATGAAAAAGTTTGAGGAAATTGATTTTGAAAAATCCCCTCTTGATTCTAGTGATAGTAATTGATTCTTTTGATGATATATTATTTATGGTTAAATCTGATTCTTGTAATTCTGAGATTGATTCTTTTGATTCTTCTGATGATGAATTATTTGTGGAAAAGCATGAGGAAATTGATTTAGAAAAGTCTCACTCTGAATTTGATTGTAATTTTGAAATTGATAAATTATTTGATTGTGAGCATGAGGAACTTGAAAAGGATTTGAATATTTTGAACATTGATGAATCTCACTCTGATGTTTTGCCCATATCTTCTATTCACTCTTTTGATTTATTTGAAAAATTATGCTTTGTTGAAGAATCTAATGTGAGACAGAAAAATTATTTTGATGATCCAATACTTGAATCTTTTGATGGAAGTCCTATTGCAATTGAAGATATAATTTTGAAGAAAGGACTAATGATTTTTCTTACTGATAAATACAGGAAGATCATTGAATATCCTTTGAGTGGAATTGAAAATTTTGATTTTGATTTCTGCATATTTGAGAAAGCCACATTGATTGTATCTTACATGAAATTTTGGATGTTTCGATTAGTGGCTGAACTTTTAGGACAACAAAAATGCAGAAAGTTGTATGCCATTTACTATGGTACTAATCCACCTGCTTCACCATGATATTTAATTTTTGGTCAAGCTATGGAACTAAAAACTAGCGCTTCTTGGGAGGCAACCCAAGCACTCTTACCTTAGTTTAGTTTCTTTTATTTTAGTTCATTTTTAGAATTAATTTTTCTTCTCTTTTTCCAGGGAAAATCAAAATTTTGCGAAAAATACAGCACTGCCATAATCATTTCCACGGTACTGTAATTCTGGTCCGCTTTTGACCAAAAACTTTTGAGCGTTTTACGGCACTACCGTAAGATATTTTACGTGCTGTAATTTTGGGTAATTTTTGAACAAAAAGTTTTATGGTTTTTACGGCAGTACTGTAATCCTTTTCACGGTGCCGTAATTTAGGCTGAATTCTTACCCGAGCGTTTTTCGAAGTTTTGTGAAAAATATGGCACTACCGTAATCATTTTCACGGTACCGTATTTTTGGTTCATTTTTTACTAGAAGGTTTTGTGACTTTTATGGCAGAGCCATAATCATTTTTACGTGCCGTGTTGTTGAGTGATTTCTGATCTGAGAGATATTGTGTATATTACGGCACTGCCGTAAGGAATATTACGCCCGTAATTTGAAACCTGCATTCTGCTTATCTGATTAGGTGTTTTCCCACAATGATTTTAAGAAACTGGAGCGCCAAAATTTTTTATCTTTGGCATGAACATGAAGTACTCATCTTTGTCTATTATTTGAATATTTTTGTCGAATTTTAAAATCCATGAATCATCATAAACACATAGCATCTTTTGGTAACTAATTAATTTCTGGCAATAGGTTTTTTTAACTGGATCTGATTAGCTCTCTTGCTGCAAATTTTTAAGGTGCTTCAATGAGTTTGTAACCCCTGATCATTCACTTGAAATTGGAAGAACATGTTTCATTCTATCTCTTAGATTTGTTGTTTTCATGAAAATATTTTCTGACAATTTGAGGAAGCATGGCAACTTTTGGGTAACTGATTAATTTCTGTTCTGTTTTTCATTTAGAAATCTAATTAGCTTTCTTTCTGTTAATACCCTAAATTCCTGAAAGATACTGATCCTTTAATTTTCATACGCCAGAAAGAACAAGTTTTATTCTACTACATGGTTCTGTCTATTTCTTTATAGATAATTAAATCTTATTCGTGGGCATAGCTACTTTTTCTAACTGAAATCAGTAGGCTGCTCTACTATCCTTGGACACCTGCAGCTTCTTCTCTAGATTTGTAGCACCCTCTAGCCAACCCAACCACCACCACCACTCCAGCTGCACCACTTTTCTCCAGCCGTCAACACTCGGGTTCTACCACCAGCAGCTCTTACTTCTTCTCTTCCTCTATTTCCATTGATTTTATTTATTTTTTGCAGCAGAATATTCATTATTGAAACTGATTTTTTTTATGCAGCATCATCTCTCACTACCCACCGGCCGACGACTTTGCCTCTACGATTGTAATCTCCAACTGGCCACTAGAGACTTGATGACACTGAAATTTATAGTAAATTTCATGGCATTTCATAGATATTTTTGTGTCATATTGTACACTCTTTGCTTATTTTTTATGCCTTTTGTATCAAATACTACGGAATCTATACTCTTTTTAGTTTTTGGTGATTTTCAGGTAAAAAAGGCACAATTTTCATGCGTTTTCAAGCAATTCCAGATGCATTGAATGAATTCCCACCATCAAGAGGAGATTACATGTCAATTTTCATGAAGATTAGAGCTTTAGACCAAATTACGGCAGGGCCATAATCTATATTACGTATCGTATTTTCACCGGCTACCGTAATATCAGAGCACTACCGTAATTTGGGAATTTTTCATCCAGAAAGATTTTTGGAAATTATGGCACTACGCTAAAGATTTTCACGGGCCGTAATTTGGAGTGCTTTCCGACCAAAAAATTTTGGCTAAAATTACGGCACTGCTGTAACCTATTTTACGGTGCCGTAATTGCTAGATAGTTTCGATCAGAGAACTCGACTGAAATTATGGCAATGCCATAACCGAAAAACGCGGCTGTAATTCTATCCCTAAATGCCGATTTTCTCCGGTCAAACCTTGAAGTCTGATTTTGCGCAATCGATTGCGGACGATCCAAGCCATAAAAATTCAAAGCTGTAAGAAGCAAAAATAGAGCTTTTCGCGAGGAGAATACACAGAACAAAAAAACCCCTAATTTTCATCCACTATCGGGAGAGAAATTGAGTTTCTTGCTGCCACCTTAGGTTTCACCACGGGAAGCATACAGCGCATCTCCAGCCGTGAAATTTGAGGGGAAGCTTGGCTTGGAAGAGGAGACAATACCCTAGAAGTTTCAGACATAAAGGATCTCGATCGGAGAGAGAAATCAACAACAGCACGCCGCCGGCACTATTCACACGCAGAAATTACGACTAATCATGGAGGGAACCAATCTCTATTTCTTGAAGTGTTGAGGAATTATGACTATCATGATAAAGAGAGTTTAGGGATAGATCTTGCGCAAAAGCGAAGATTGGTTGGTCCCTCCATGATTGTCTGCACGAAAGTGAGACAATTCCTTTATGAAGTAAATTATATCTTTGTCATGATAAAATTAGACTGACGAACATCTTTTCATATCAAGTCATGGGAAATTAGTCGTAATTTCCATGATAGTCGAAATTTTCAACACTTCAAGAAATAGAGATTGGTCCCATCCATGATAGTCGTAATTCCGCGTGTGAACAGTGCGGCGGCGTGCTTTTGTTGATTTCTCCTCTGATCGAGATCCTTTTCTGTCTGAACTTCTGGGGTATCGTCTCCTCTTCCAAGCGAAGCTTTCCCCTCAAATTTCACAGCCAGAGATGCGCTGTATGCTTCCCGGTGGCGAAACCTAAGGTGGCGGCAAGAAACTCGATTTCTCTCCGCATAGTGGATGAAAAATTAGGGCTTTTTCGTTCTATGAATTCAACTCATGAAAAAGCTCTATTTTTGCTTCTTACGGCTTTGAATTTTGTGGCTTGGATCGTCCATAATCGATCGCGCAAAAATCGGACTTCAAGGGTTGGACCGGGAAAATCACATTCTAACGAAAGAATTACGCCGCGTTTCAATTACGGCACTGCCATAATTTCAGTCGAGTTCTCTGATCGAAACTATCTGGCAATTATAGCACCATAAAATAGGTTTACGGCAGTGCCATAATTTCATCCAAAATTTTTGGTCGGAAAGCACTCCAAATTACGGCCCGTGAAAATCTTTATGGTAGTGCCATAATTTCCAAAAATCTTTCTGGATGAAAAATTCTCAAATTACAGTAGTGCTCTGATATTACGGAAGCCGGTGAAAATAAGGGTACCGTAATATAGATTACGGCCCTGTCGTAATTTGGTCTGAAGCTCCAATCTTCATGAAAATTGACATGTAATCTCCTCTTGATGGTGGGAATTCATTTATGCATCTGGAATTGCTTGAAAACGCCTGAAAATCGTGCCTTTTTTACCTGAAAATCACCAAGAACCAAAAAGAGTGTAGATTCCGTAGTATTTGATAAAAAAAGGCATAAAAATAAGCAAAGAGTGGAAACATGACACAAAAATATCTATGAAATGGCATGAAATTTACTATAAATTTTAGTGTCATCAAACACATAAGGCTCAAACTCTGCTTGTCCTCAAGCAAAATATCAAAAATTGATCATAGGAAAAGATTTTCTCATGAGTAATAAATTTCTAGAATACAATCACCAATGAAAAATTTGACTAGTTGCTTCATAAAATTTTAAATAGGCCTATCATCTTTTGAATTCAATCCTCAAGATCCACAACTTTATCAAATAAAACTTTGCAACTTGTATAAAAATTAGAATCTCAATCTCATGAATTCACCTAAGTTTCAGTTCAAATCTATCATACCTTTGTTTATAGGAATAAGATATCCAAAGTCTTTTTCAACTCAAAATTTTCCTTTTCTTCATTTTTCTTTTTATTCTTTTTGTGTTTTTTATAGTATGTACCCACATAGATATACACTTTTTATTTGGGACTTCAACTCTTGTCTTAGGTACCACTGTCAATTTTACACAGTACCAAGTAAAGGTGTCATTTTCTTTTCCTTTCTCTCTAATTTTTTCTTTTCAGACTTCAACCCATATCTTCGGTACCACTGTCAATTTTACACAGTGCCAAGTAGGGGAGTCTCTCACTCTTTTTGGATTTCTAGATTCTCTCTTCCCAACAAAGAGCAAGATAGATTAAACATAAACTAGATTAATCAATTGATATCAATTCAAAATTACACTCATATGCTAATTTTATTTAACAAGTAGTTTCACTTTTAAATCAAATTCTTCAAACAATATATCCACCTAAAATCTCATTCATCAATCAATGAAAAATTTCAAAAGTAGATATATATTAAAGAAATAAATTCGACATGATAGATCTAGTCCTAATCACAAGCATGAGTTCATTCACCATCAATAGAATCATACAATCAACAATAATATCTTCAAAAATATAGAGTAGGCCACAAAGTCAACACATCAACAAAAATAGTATATACTAATCAATTATGAAAGTAACACAATGTTGGTGCTCAAAATATCAAAATATCATCATACAACCGTATCGAAATAACCATCAATATCAAAATGTGATAATACAACCCCATCGAACGAATAGAAATCAATATCGTCATCATACAACCACATCGAAATAGTCATCAAAACATATAGCCGTAGTAGACACAAAAGTTTGTAGAGTTATCCCTCCTATAAACAAATGAAACATCAGTTAGATAAAGAAAATAGAATGCAAAGAAATAAGGAAAAAGAATACTCACAAAACTCTACTCATCATCTGATCTAATCTCCTCGGTGTCCTCGTCTGCTGCATCCATAGGATCAAAGGGCTGCTCTCTCTGGTGCCCACTATGGTCTCAACCTCTCCTCGAGTCCTGGAATCCAAAATGATCATATAAGAAATTCCTCATCTCTTCTATATAGTTGCTGTGATGTTCCACATCGTAGTGAAGGTGATGCATCGAGTCCTTCATCTGCCCTACGGTGTCCATCATCCTCTCCATATGATGTCCCTGATGATATATCTCAGCGGAGAGTGCCTGGAATCCTGGGTCGAAGGCACTAGACCATCCTCCAGTAGGTCTGTGGGAAGAATCAGTAGCTGGGTGTGTAGGATCAGCAGGCCGGTGAGATGGCAACTTCATACCATAAGGATCATCTCTTCCACCCCAAGTGGGTGGTGGTGGAACTGCACTCAACGGTGGCGTAAAGGCGGCCTCGGCTGTGCTCTGTGAAAGCTTCCAATTCGCTCTTTCTTTCACAGTGGTCTTCTCTACATGGGGTAATGGTAGAATAGGGGCATTTGGTCCAAGAACCAAACAAAAGACATCCCCCTCTCTAACTATCATTTTCATTGCCATGCAAGACTCAAGATCAAGCCTTGCATTCCCCCTTGCCACTTCTATCCCATAGGGTTCAACATTCAGATGTAGGGCTATAGGTGTAATCAGCCCACCTATTACAATGGCACCCTTCTTTGCCCTAGCCACTTTAAGGCAACATCCACCACTACTCCATTAAGCATCCCCCAAAGAAAGTAACGCTCAGACTATCGTACCATGCCATCACTGTCTCCTCTGCCAAAGACAGTGTGGGCAAGAACTCTATGAACATACTTTATACAAGGATTCATGATCTTCGAAGCTCTAGCAGAAATAGTAGAAAAATGAGTCTCATGGGTAACCTGGTTCCAAAACACATTCTCTATAAACCCAATTGGTATTTGGGTATACCCTCCTGAACCCAAGTGAAAGATAGACCTGACTTCTCTCAAGGTTAACTTTCTCTCAACATTAGCCAATCTGAATGTGATATCTCCTTCAGCAGGTCCATTGGAAAACTCTCTTAAATCCACATTCAAGTTACTCAAAAATTCCAAAGCAAGTGGCAAATAGGTATATGGCGTCATCTCAAAAAATCTTCTAGCTCTGATTTCCTCAAACATCCAAGATACATCCTCGTAGAGCCCAAGTGCCTCAAAGCAAGTACGTTAACTCTTGAATTTCATCTCTAAAAACAATGCCATAGGGATTTGGTGGTGTGGAAGATGTAGCTGGTCCTTTTCCTCTTTTCTTTGAAACTACTTGCTTAGTCTTGGGTGCCATGAGTGAACTTATAACTGCAACTTGAGATTGACAATGCAATATAGCAAAGTATAGCAAGTTTGAACTCGAATAATACTTCCAATCATGAACAACAATACTCATCAAGCATTATAGAAGCAAAGATCAACTAATATGCATGCTTGAACTCAAAGATTCAGCGGGAGAAAGAGGGGGCGAAATGTGAACAATGAAAACTCAGCACATCTAGCTTGTTTGAACTCAAATCGCTCACAAAAATTGATCTAAAACACTAGAATCGAACAAGAACTGGTTGCCTATCGTCTAAGAAGTAAATGCAAACAAAAATCTCTGAAAACGACTAAGTATCAAAGATAAACGAACAAAGGGGCGAAACTCGCGTGCAGACTCGCTAAAATGGAGAAATCGGTGAAGAGAGTACCAGATCGGCGGTGAGAACTGGAAAGGAAGAGTCACCGGCAAGCTCTGACGGTCGGAGAAGGTCTGGAGATGAAGGTCGGCACGAGAACGAGTTAGAACGAGTGAGAAAACCCCAAAACACGGTCCAGAAAACCCTAAAAAAAGGGCACAGGAATCGCGTCTAAAAACAGACTTACGGCCATAAAAAACCATTACGGCGGTGCCGTAATCTGGCAAAATTGAAAAACATGGGCCGTAATTACAAAACGGCAGTAACGTAATATGGCTCAAACTCTCGGGTCAAAAAATGCCCCTAATTACGGTATCGTGGAAAAGCTTACAATAGTACCGTAAAAACGTGAAAGCTTTCGGGTTGAAAATAGATGAAAATTACGGTACCACAAAAATGGTTACGGTTTTGCTGTAATATGCTCGATACTCTCAGGTGAGAAAATGACCAAAATTACGGTGCCGTGAAATGGAAAACGGTAGTGCCGTAAAATGTAATAATTTTTTTTTAAAGGTAAACAAAAAATCATCTCAAAAAAATGGCCCCATAAAATTCTTTACGGCAGTGCCGTAAAAGCAAAAATACACTCTGGTTTGAAGAAGACTGGAATTACGGTACCATAATTTTCATTACGGTAGTGCCGTAATTTGCGCCAAAACTTGTTTTACCTACAAAAATAAAAGAAAAATTAGTTCTAAGAACAAAGTAAAACTAAAAAGAATAAACTAAAGTTAGAAAGCTTGGGTTACCTCCCAAGAAGTGCTAATTTAAAGGTCTTTAGCTTGACCCTTCTGTACTCAGATTTGATCTTGAATTCTTCAATTTTCACTCTGATTTTTCTTTGATTTGAGCATCTCTTTGAATCACATAAGGCTCAGTCCTGAGACAGTGTCCAAATTTACTCAATATCTTCTTTCCTTTATCAATCAACTTAGAGCCTCTTCTTCTTCTTCTCTTTTTCTTCTTCTTCTTAGAACTTTGATGTCCTTTCTCCTGTAATCCTCTATCAATATCCTTAGAAAAATTGTCAGTTTCACTATTAGAGGATTCATCAAATAAATAACAAACATCTATGACAACATCATCAACTATGTCAATACTACAACACGATCCCGAATATGAAAGTTTATTCAAAGAATCAGCAAGATCAAACTCAATTATTTTTTCACAAATATCAAAAGTGATTTTTCCTTTCCTAACATGTATATGTGCTCCTGCTGTAGCCAAAAAGGGTCTACCAAGGATGATAGGATTTTTATGATTTTCTTCTATGTCAACGACTACAAAATCAGCAGGTATGAAAAATTCACCTACCTTGATTGGAACATTCTCTAGAATACCAATAGGATACTTTACCAAGCTATCAGCGAGCTGTAAAGATATGGATGTTGGTTTAAGCTCTCCAATGTCCAACTTCCTGCAAATAGATAAAGGCATTAGGCTTACACTGGCTCCTAAATCACATAAGGCTCAGTCAAAAGTCATGCTTCCAATAGAACAAGGCATAGAGAAACTACCTGGATCTTTCAGTTTTGGTGGCAATTTATTCTGGATAATAGCACTACAATCCTCAGTTAAAGCCATAGTACCATAGTCCTATATTTTTCTTTTGTTAGACAAGATTTCTTTCAAGAATTTTGCATATGATGGCATTTGAGATAAAGCTTCAGTAAAAGGAATATTAATGTAAAGCTTTTTCAACACTTCAAGAAATTTGTCAAATTGTTTGTCTAGTTTTGCTTGCACTAACCTTTGTGGAAAGGGTATAGGTGGCCTATAAGGTGGAGGTAAATTAGGTTTAGAAGCATCATTCTGACATGGCTCATCACCTTTTGGTTCATCACCCTTTTGAGGTGGCAAACTAGCTGGGATTGCTCATGTACAGAAGATTTTTCTAACTCTAATTCATCATCATGATCATCATTATGCTCTTTTTCATTGTTCACAACTTTCCCTTTGAGTTCCTCTAATTGTCTCCCACTTCTAGTGATGATAGCATTACAGTGCTCCCTAGGGTTCAACTTAGGTTTATTAGGTAATTTTCCAGGGGGTCTGTAAGAACTACTAGCTTGTTGTGCAATTTGATTTTCTAAGATTTTGTTGTGGGCTACTAATGATCCTACTTGAGATGCAAGTTGACTAATCATTCCCTTAAGATCTTCAATTTCTTTGTTTTGATTTTGCATGAACTGATTTTGATTAGTCGTAATCTTTTCTAGCATGGACTCAATGTTTGAATTCTGATTTGTTTGATTTTGATTTGGTTTTTGTTGGTATCCTCTACTTTCAGTTTGTCCCCCTACAGTGTTGTTGTTTTTCGAAGATAAGCTGGGGTGATTCCTCCATCCAGGGTTGTAGGTACTAGAATAGGGATCATTGTTTCTACTTTGATTAAAATTCCCTAATGCATTAATATGTTCACTATCTTGACTAGCAATGACTTTACAATCTTCAGAGATATGACCATTGTTACCACATATATCACAAACAAGAGATGAAGAAACAACAACAGTTTGCATCTTAAAGGAATCAAATCTGTTGCACAAAGAGTCTACCTTCTCTGCCAAGTTGCGCCAAACATCACTTTTATTCTTACCTTCGGAAGGTTTATGAAGCACTCCTCTCTCTGAATTCCACTGGTTATGATTTAAAGCCATTTCTCCCAGCAACTTGAAAGCATCATCAATGGTTTTGCTCATGAGAGCTCCTCCTGCAGTAGCATCAACAGTTAGTCTGGGATTATAAAGCAAACCATTGTAAAAAGTATGAATTAAAACCCAATTTTCAATGCCATGGTGAGGACACTTCCATTGTAAATCATTGAATCACTCCCATGCCTCACTAAAAGATTCACTATCCCTCTGTGCAAAGCTTGAGATCTGGTTTCTCATTTGAATGGTCTTGCTTGGTAGGAAATATTTCATCAAGAAGGCATTGGACAATTGCTCCCATGTGGTGAAGGTACTGGTAGGTTGTGCTTGAAGCCAAGATCGCGCTCGGTCCCTAAGAGAAAAAGGAAACAATCTCAGTTTTAATGCATCGTTAGAAACTCCATTAAAATTAATTGTATCACAAAGTTCAAGAAACAAAGAAAGGTGTTGGTTAGGATCTTCAAAAGGAGATCCTCCAAACTGGTTCTGTTGAATCATAGATAAGAAAGCAGGCTTGATTTCAAAGTTGTTAGCCTCTATCACTGGTCTAGCAATACTAGAGTGAATCTCTCATGGATTAGGGGCTGCATAGTCCTTAAGTGATCTTTGTTCTGCCATGGTCACTTCTTCTACTTCTTGTTGACTTTCTTCAAATCTCATCTTTCTGCACAGTCTATGAGTTTTATTTATCTCAGGATCAAAAGGTACAAGAGGTCCTGATCTAAGAATCCTGCGCATGCAAAGTAGATAGATCAAATGATTTCAAGAGAAAAGAAAATAGACAAATAACAGAAAAAATAAAAATAAACAGAAAACAAGACCTAGTCTAGCAATACTTTCAATATCTTCAATATTGACAAAAACCAAGGTCCATGGCAACGGGGCCAAAAACTTGTTGTGTCCGCAAGTGCACGGATACTCGAAGTAATAAAGAAAGATATCGAACCACAGAGACCTCGTTTGTCAAATACCGAATAATCGATTTCTTACTATCTAGGCAATCGAAACTATGCAAGTGAACTAATGAAGGCTAACGAAAATATCAGAGAGAGAATCTGGGACTAAGGTTTTCACTTTAATTTCCATGACTTGATATGAAAAGATGTCCGTCAGTCTAATTTTATCATGATAAAGATATAATTTACTTAATAATGGGATTGTCTCACTTTCGTGCAGACAATCATGGAGGGACCAATCTTCGCTTTCGCGCAAGATCTATCCCAAACTGAAAATAAGTAAATCATCAATCAAAGAACTCAAGGATCACTTTCATGCATCCGAATTCTAAGTTGATTATCTCAAGGATCACTTTCATGCATCCGAGTCTCAACACAAGTTCTACTTATGGTTCTCCAACGTTCCGATCCTCACTTTCGCACAAGATCTTCACGTTTGATAAATTAACGCAATCTTAGATTCATATTATTATCATAGCAATTATTCTTCTAAAATCAAGAAATAAGAACTAACCTAATTTCCTACAGTAAGTTCCTAACATTCAATTCTAAGGTTCCAAATTCTCAAGCAAGTCACCTTTTGGTCCATTGCGAAAACTCTAAAACGTGATGCATATCATGAATCTATGGAGAATTAAAGAGCAATTTTCACATAAGTAGAATTATCATGCTAAAATTATATGTGACGAAGTAATGAGAAATTTATTTAGTCATTAAGAAATCAAAGGGAATTACTCCCTAATGTCCCATAAAAGGTTTAAGCTAGCATGGATGAAAGATTACAATATTCCATAGTATCAAAGTGTAAGAAATCAAAGAAAGAGGGGAAAAACAAATAACCACATGGCTGTAATGGAAATTACAGCCATAATTTCCGCGTGTGAACAGTGCCGGCGGCGTGCTTTTGTTGATTTCTCCTCCGATCGAGATCCTTTCTCTCTGAAACTTCTGGGGTATCGTCTCATCTTCCAAGCGAAGCTTTCCCACAAATTTCACGGCCGGAGATGCGCTGTACGCTTCCCAGTGGCGAAACCTACGGTGGCAGCATGAAACTCGATTTCTCTCCCGACAGTCGATGAAAATTAGGGCTTTTTCATTCTATGTATTCTCCTCGCGAAAAGATCTATTTTTGCTTCTTACAGCTTTGAATTTTATGGCCTGGATCGTCCGCAATCGATCGCGCAAAAATCGGACTTCAAAGTTGACTGGGAAAATCGCATCTAGGGTTAGAATTACGGTCGTGTTTTCGGTTACGGCACTACCAGAATTTCAATCAAGTTCTCTGATCGAAACTATCTGGCAATTACGGCACTGTAAAATAGGTTACGGCAGTGCCGTAATTTCAACCAAAATTTCTAGTCGGAAAGCGCTCCAAATTACGGCCGGTGAAAATCTTTCTAGATGAAAAATTCCCAAATTATGGCAGTGCTCTGATATTACAGTAGCCGGTGAAAATACGGTACCGTAATATAGATTATGGCCCTGCCGTAATTTGGTCTGAAGCTCCAATCTTCATGAAAATTGACATGTAATCTCCTCTTGATAGTGGGAATTCATTCATGCATCTGGAATTGCTTGAAAATGCATAAAAATCGTGCCTTTTTACCTGAAAATCACCAAAAATCAAAAAGATTGTAGATTCCGCAGTATTTGATAAAAAAGGCATAAAAATAAGCAAAGAGTATAAATATGACACAAAAATATCTATGAAATGGCATGAAATTTACTATAAATTTAAGTATCATCAAGACTACTCATCATCACTCTATTGTTGGCATCATCATCCTCATTGCTAGCAGCTCTCCAGCTAGCATCTGTTCCACCTCTACTTCTCACCTGCATGAGCTCCTTCCACCGGCACCCTCTTCGGACCACCAACGATATCTCTGATTACTCTTTTTTTAATTAAAGTTAGAAATTATTTCTGGTCTGAACCTTATGTATTTGAAAATTGTGTAGGAAAATTTTCAGAAGGCGCATCTTTGGACCCCAGCTGCATCTGGCCAGATGACGATTGAGCTTGCTATATAGTTTTGTGAGTATTGTTTGCACTTTCTAGTGATTTTATTCAGTATGATTGTATGGTGTTGCTATTTGATTTGTTTTGCTATCACTTACTGAGATTTCCATTCGATGTGGTTACTTGAATCTTGAAAGTTCCCTAAAGGGGCGAAACCCTAATCATGCAGATATAAAAAAACTTGCATGGGCGGAATCTAGGGCTTCCTAGGATCGCATGTATGTTCATAGATCAACTTAATAAGTTTGTATAGATCAAGAAGGGGATCATACCAATGCCATTTCTTGGATGGCGTCTTGGAAGAAGAGGGCGATGTGGCTCTCCTCCAAAGGTAGCGCACACAAGGTGAAGATGACTACTCCCTTGGCGTTCCTTGTGCTAGCAAAGCTCCAAGGTCTCCTGATCGCGTGAAGGAGGTTGAGATGATCTCTTGGCTTTCTTCTCTTCTCCTTTGCGTGAAGAACTTCCCACACGAGAGAGAGAGGCGTCGAGAGGAAGAGGCGAGAGGCGAAAAGAGATGCACCCACGAATGTAGAGGCGTGCTCTCTATTTTGGAAACATGACTTCCAAAAATAGCAAGCCACTAACATCATGCGTTCATGCGTTCACTCCAAGTGAACCATCGCATTTTTCTCTCCCCTTTTAAACCATGCGCTCACTTGATGAGCCGGTTCAATTACATTTGGTTCAAGGACCAAATCAAACCAAGCCTTGGTCTAGATCAAATTAAACCATAAGGCTCAAGATCTAACCATTCATCTCTTGATGCTCTTGATCTCACCGATCTAGCATCAATTCTCTCGATCGAAGCTTACCGATCTCAAGCCCTAATCAATCAAACATGATCAGACCAGATCTCACTTACAATCAGAGTTTAAATCCCATTAAACTGAACCAAAACAATTCAGTCCACACGATCTGACATAAGTAAGCCATATCATCAAATTGTGCGACCCTAAGGGTTTCCTTTAAATGTCGGTAACGATAACTTACGTTATCACGATCAGTGAGGGGTATCTAGCAACACATCACTGTCTCCCAATATAAAGGAAAGAGTCTTCCAAGACTACACCCAAACCACAGCACAAGTGTGAACCCAAGTCACTTGACATATGTGTTTCCTTTGCCACTGGATGTTCTTATTGGACAAGCGTGTCAAGCCTGTAATTCCAATATGATGAGAATGATTAGATCAGATGAACATAGTCATCTGGGTATGGCCATACACTTTCTCAATCATCTCATACAGGGGGCCCCTATAGAACATCACACTCCAATCAAGGAGACGGCAATCCTATATCTATCACTAGTGCCCTAACATGACTCATGCTCATTATCCAAGATAGTCTATAACCATTATGTTTCAAATGATATTGAACTACCTCAAAACAATGCCAATCATCATTTAGAAACACAAGTGATCTCAAGTCAGAGGAAATATGTCACTTGTTTGCATATAAGGATTATTCACATTGTGACAAGCAATTGAATATCCTAAGTAGGGTCTGTCCAGTACATCCAATGTACCCATGAGCCTACATCTTATTCCATGCTCGAAGCATCCTATAAGATTAGAACACATATTAGTCTCAATCATATCAAGGCTGTCTCATGTTCACCAAGATATCTCGACTAAGGACAAAACTGCATGTCAGCCAAGCTGAACAGCATTGAGACATTATTCAGAAGTATACATATTGTAGCAGATGATGTAACAACCTGAATAACAACCATTGCCTTTATAAACATAGAGTTTATACATGATACTGATATAATCCCAAGGCCTCAAACATTAGCCTTAAGGACATACCCCAACAAATCTATCATTTTACACTTTTGACTATGATTGTATGAGTTTGATGCTTCACACCTTTTTCATTGATTTTAACATTTTTGATGCTTAAAGATTTTTTTTACTTGAATCTATGTGATGAGAGGTGTGTAGATTTTTCTATGATTATGCATGTCACTGTCTATGAATGGAGATATACCTATTATGTTGAAATTATTTCTTCAATATATATTTACTTGTTGAAATCTTTCATTGATTGATGCATAAGGTTTTGGGTAGGTATGTTGTTTGATGAATGCAATCTAAGAGTGAAACATCTTTCTTGAATAAAATGAGCATATGAGTGTAATTTTTGAATTGATTTCAATCGATTAACCTAGTTGATGTTTAGTCTATTTTACTATTTGTTGGGAAGAAAGAATCCAAGATCCAAAAAGAGAGAGAGACTCCCCTACTTGGCACTATGTAAAATTGGCAGTGGTACGGAAGATATAGGTTGAAGTATGTAATAAAAAAGGAGAGAGAAAAAGAAAATGACTCCTCTACTTAGCACTGTGTAAAATTGATAGTGGTACTGAAGATAAGGGTTGAAGTCTAAATAAAAAGTGTGTATCTATGTGGGTACATACCATCAAAAATACAATAAAAGAAAATTTAGAAAAGAAAGATTTTGATGTGGAAAAAGATTTGGGATATCCTATTCCTGTAAACAAAAGTATGATAGATTTAAACTGAAACAAAGGTGAAATCTTGAGATTGAGATTCTGTTCATTATGCAAGTTGCGAAATTTTATTTGATCAAAGTTGTGGATCTTAAAGATTTGTTTCAGAGGACGATGTATTTATCTAAAATTTTGTGCAAAAAGTTGGTGGAATATTTCATGAGTGATTATATTTTAGAAATTTATTTTTCATAAAAGAGCATATTTTCCATACGTATCATTATTCTTTATTTATTTGCTTGAGGACAAGCAAAGTTTGAGTCTTATGTGTTTGATGACACGAAAATTTATAGTAAATTTCGTGCCATTTCATAGATCTTTTTGTGTCATAATTATATTACTTTGCTTATTTTCATGCCTTTTTATCAAATATTGTGGAATCTACTTCTTTTTTTAGTTTTTCATGATTTTCAGGCAAAAAGACATTATTTTTAGGAGTTTTCAAGCAAATTAAGAATCATGGATGAGTTCCCACCATCAAGAAGACATTACATGTCAAATTTCATAAAGATTGGAGCTTCAGACGAAATTACGGCACTACCATAATGAATATTACGGTACCGTGGATTCACTGCACCTACAGAACAAACCACGGTATTGCCGTAATTTTCAAGTGTGCCGTATTTTGGGACGTTTTCATCTAGAAAGTTTTTCAGAAATTATGACACTACCCTAAGGCATTTCACGGGCCGTAATTTGGAGTGATTTCCGACCAGAGATTTTAGCTGAAATTACGGCACTGTCATAACCTATTTTATGGTGCCATAATTGCCAGATAGTTTCGATCAGAGAATTCAACTGAAATTATGGCAGTGCCGTAACCAGAAACACGGCCGTAATTCTATCATTAACGCTCGACTTCTACGGTCAACTTTGAAGCCCAATACTTGCGAAGATGATTTCTCAAGTTATAGACCACCAAATTGAGATCCGAAAGAAGCTATGAACTCGTCTCAATGAGGAGAAGATAAAGGGAGCAAAAGCCCTAATGTTTATCGACTGTCCAGAGAGAAATCAAGGAAGGCGTCCTTAGGGTTCAGCCTCACGCCGAGAAGCATAGAGGCCACCTCAGGACGTGATTTTCACAAGGAAGCTTCGCCTAGAGGAGGAGAGGATACCTCAGAAGTTTCAAAGCAAAAGGAGATCAATCAGAGGAGAAATCAATGAAAGAAGGAGCGCCCGCACTGCTCACACGCGAAATTACGGCTATAATTTTCATTACAGCCGTGCTATAAAGTTTATTTCTCCTTTTTTTTTATTTCTGATCAATCTGATACTATGGATTATTGTAATTCTTCATCTATGCTAGTTTAGACATCTTTTGGGACATGGGGTGTAATCCCCTTGATTTTTTTATGACTAACTTTTATTTCGTCAGTATAATTTTGTTATGATGATTCTACTTATGTGATGATTGCCTATAACTCTCCATAGTTTTCTTATTATCATACATGTTTTTAGAGTTTTCGTAATATGGACTGAAAGGTGATTTGCTTGAGAATTGGAACCCTAAAATTTAATATTAGGAACTACCGTAAGAAATTAGGTTAGTTCTTATTTCTTGATTTTAGAAGAATAATTGCCATGTTTGATTATTTGAATCTAGGATCGAGTTATTTTGTTAAACGTGAAGATCTTGTGCGAAAGTGAGGATCGGAATGTTGGAAAACCTTAAGTAGAACCTGTGTTGAGATTCGGATGCACGAAAGTGATCCTTGAGTTTCCACTTGAGATGATCAACTTATAATTTGGATGCACGAAAGTGATCCTTGAGTTCTTTGATTGATGATTTACTTATTTTCAGCATGGGATAAATCTTGCGTGAAAGCGAGGATCGGTCCCTTGTATGATTGTCTGCACAAAAGTGCGATAATCCCTTTATGAAGTAAATTATATTTTTATCATGATAAAATTTGACTGAGAACCTTTTATTCACATCTAGTCTTTGAAATTAAGGCGGATGAAACCCAAGTCCCAGTTTTTCTTTGTGATATTTCACACAATTTCCTATCGTTTACTTGCATCATAATCGATTGCTTAGCTTGTGAAAAAATAACTATTTAGTACTTAACAATAAGGTCTCTGTGGTTCGATATCTTTTTATTACTTCAAAGTTTCCGTGCACTTGCGGACTACAACAATGGCTATTTTTTGAATCATATTTATGTAACTTATCTAATGTTTTATAGCATTGTGAGGAGGTCAACCTTGTATTGAACTGGGAGAAATGCCATTTTATGGTGCGAAAAGGTTTAATTATTAGACATCTAATTTCTGAGCACATAATTAAGGAAGTTAGAGCAAAATTCCAAGTAATCAAAATAATGAATCCACCCACCTCAGTGAAATGAATATGTAGTTTCTTACGACACACAAGATTCTACAAACACTTCATAAAGGACTTTTCAAAGATAGCTCAATCCCTCACAAATTTACTTTCTAAAGATGCTAAGTTTTGTTTTGATTAGAATCGTATGATTGCTTTTGAGAAACTGAAAGAAGCACTAGTTTTGGCTCTAACCATGCAACCTCTTGATTGGACCTTACCCTTCGAGCTGATGTGCGACACTAGTGGCTTCATTATAGGTGCAGTTTTGGGGCAGTGAAAAGACAACAAGATCCATGTGATTTACTATATCAGCCGAACATCAGACGATGCTCAAATAAATTATGCCACCACTGAAAAAGAGCTGCTAGCTATTGACTTTGCATTTGATAAATATTTTTTTTATATTTGATTGACTCTAATGTTATTGTCTTATATGATCATGCAACCATCAAGTACTTGATGGAAAAGAAAGATGCAAAGCCCTGACTAATCAACTATATTCATCTTTTACAAGAATTTGACATAGAAAGTTGTGATAAAAGGAGGGATCTGAATATGGTAGTTGATCATCTCTCTCGTTTGTCTTATGAGAAAGAAAGTGGAGCTGAGGAAAACTTGGAGATTAATTCTGCATTTCTGGAGGAGCGATTATGAAATATTCCAGCACAAGAGGCACCTTAGCATGTTGACTTTGTGAAATTTCTTATTACTGATATTTTTCCTCCTGATCTGTCTTTTTAGTGGAAAAAAAATTTATTTGATGTTAGGAACAACTTTTGGGATGATCCTTTTCTCTTTAGACATTGTACTGATTGACGCTTTAGACAATGCATGCTCAAGGAGGAAATATATGATGTGTTCACACAATGTCATTCTTCTCCTTATGGTGGTCATGCTAGTGTAGCAAAGACAACATTCAAAGTTCTATAGCCCGGTTTATATTGGCCCAACATTTTTCACGACACAAGGAGTTTCATTCTAACTTGTGATCATTGCCAACAGAGTGCTAATATCTCAAGAAGAGATTAACTTCCCCGCAACAATAGTGTGGAAGTTGAAATATTTAATGTTTGGGGGGTATTGACATCTTGGACCCCCTTTCCTTTATCTTGTGGAAATAGAGACATTTTGGTTGCAATGGATTATGTCTCAAAATGGGTAGAAGCTACCAATGACACTAGAGTTGTGATAAAGATGCTTCGTAAAATATTTTTTCTTATATTTGGAGTACCAAGCGTTCTTATAAGCAATGGCGGTTCACATTTTGTTGAGAAGAGATTTTCTTCTCTTCTGAAAATATATGGAGTGGTAGACAAATTTGCGATTGCCTATCATCCACAAAGTAGCGGTCAAGTTAAAATTTCCAACATAGAGATTAAAAGAATTATAGAGATGATCATGTCAAACTTAAGGAAGGATTGGGCACTCAAACTTCATGATGCTCTATGGGCCTATAGGTCAGCATTTAAAACCCCGCTAGGTATGTCTCCATTCTAATTGATCTATGGTAAGTCTTGTCACTTACCAAAGGAACTTGAGCATATGGCATACTGAGCAATCAAGATGCTGAATTATGACTTGAAAAGTGCTAAAGAGAAGAGAAAGTTCTAGCTAAATGAAATAGATGAGATATGCAACTTTGCTTAATAAAATGCTAGGATCAACATGGTACAAACCAATAGATGGCATGATCAACATATCTCAAAAAGGGAATTTCGAGAGGGAGACCAAGTATTCCTATTCAACTCAAGATTAAAGCATTTTCTAGAAAAGCTTAGAATAAGATGGTCTGGCCCTTTCCTAGTTCAAAAAGTTTAACCTTTTGGAGCAATTTAGATTTGTAGTGAAAACATTGGCATCTTCAAAGTTAATGGCCAAACACTAAAACAGTACCACTAGAATGACACAATAGAGAGAGGAGTCATTTAAGCCCTCTTTGACCCACACTCTGCACTCTAATCAAATGAAGTGGTTGAGCTAATGACCCTAAACAAGTGCTTTTTGGGTATCAATGTAAGTGTTTTCCATCATTTTCTTATGTAGAACATTATGGTTGATTTAGTGTTACTTGTATTGTGTGAATGTTTTTGCTGATTTTGTTTTGTTTCTTTATCGTAGGACACATCAGAAGAAGTCGAGAGAGGATAGTTGAAGTTTGGAAGCTTTGCAGACCATTACAGGCAAACCGTGACAAGTGTCACAACCGTAATGGAGATTATTGCAACTTCTGAAATTTTGTACATAGAGGTTCATGGCTGAATGTTGACTTAAAAAGTTATAGTAATTTTATATACTTAATTTGTCTTTTTGGGTCATTTTTACCATGCTTTTGCTTGTTTTTTTAATTAAATTTAGTCAATTGGTTCGGAATCTATACTATTGTCTTGTTTTTCAAGTGAAATATGCCTATTTTTAAAGAATTTTGAGGATAAATAGACAAAAGACAGAATCATGAAAAAATTTAGAGCCCAATGAGCAATTTTAGAAAAACGTTGCGATCACACCCCTGTGATGAAATGAACTGCAGGCGTCACTCCCTTGTGACTCTAATTTTTTGGGAAAATTCATGCAAATAGCCAAGTCTTCCACTACCCGCATAAACCGAATTTTTTCAGTTCAAATCAGGCAATCAAGGGACTAATCACTATATATGGAAGCAGGGAACTAATTAAAATGAGAAGGACAAGATCGATTCACGGTATCGCACGCTCACTAGCAAAGATGAAGGAGAATCGCAGGCTGCGGCCTAGGGTTCCATCTATCACCGAGATGCGTACAAGGCATCTACGGTAGTGAAATTTGTAGACAAGCTACACATCATGGAGGAGAACACATGCGCAATGTTTCAAAAGGAAAGAAGATCTATATCCAAAGAAATCAGTGAAAGACGGTAGCGGGTATAGTGCATGCACGAACAGCCCAAATCTGGAAGTTCATCTTTGTAATGATAGGGATGTGACGAATTGCACTATGATTGTCACACCCTTGTGATGGCAGTAACATGAAATTTTTTTATTTTTCCTTTTTCAATTTTAAATTGTTTTCTTCTTATATATTTATTGTGTAATCATGACTACGATAGTGTAAAACTTCTTTTTGGGACAATGGGAGTAATCCCTTTGATTTTTACAATGACATGATAACATCTTTACTTGTTAGTTATTTAAAGTGTGTTGATTTTACCTTTGTGATTTATTAGATTTGTGGTCGTTAAATTTTGAATAATTGCAAGATTTAGGGTTCATAACATGAACCGAGAGGTGACTTATAAACCTAGACCCTTTTAATTAGAACTAGTAAGCAAGACTACGAAAGTAGTTATGTTCTATAAATCTAATTATCGATGCCTATTTTATATGTAATTGTATTAGTTTAACAATTACATTGTGTTAGTTGAGATAGTTACATTGATAAGTGAGTTAACTTCATAGAACCCCATAGGTAAAACCAGTACAATTAAGCTATGAGAGTATTTAATTTTACTTGAGAATTTGACTTAGGAATTAAGCCATGAAAGTAACCCCTAATTTTTAAGATCTAGAATTACCCTTGGTCAAATCACTAAAGTAGCGAGTCACAAGAGTGAAGGTTGAATTATTGTAAGTTGGGCATTCAAGAGAAGACAACTTTTTATTCAGGCAATTTTTTGTTAACATGATTTGAGTAACTGGCATAAAAATTTATTCTATTTAGTCACAAAAATCAAAGTGGTGAAACCTTGTCCCAAGTTTTCTCTTTTAGAATTTCATTAGATTATTTGTGTTCGTTTATTTGATTATCATTTTTAATGAATCATTTGCTTTGAAAGTGAGAATATGATTATTTGGTACTTAGCACATAGGTCTTTTTGGGTTTGATATCTATTTTATTACTTTGACATATCCATGCACTTCCGGACACAAGAAGTTTTTTGCGCCATTGCCGAGGACATGAGTTTTGTTAATATCAAAATAATTGTTAGAATTACTAGTCCAAGCACCTTTTTGATTTTTGTTGACTTTATTTTCTTTTTTGTAGGGTTTGTAGATTTTCGTCATGCGGCTATGATCACACAATTTCTTGAATTCTGCTTTATCTTAGCTCTCTTTTTGTTTTTGTTTTGTTTGAAGATCCTAAAAATTTTGAAAAATTTACTTATTTTAGGAGTTACAAAAATTTGATAAATAATTTTATCTTCTGTCGTCACACCCTTATGACGATTCATCATAGGTCTGTGATCGTATAGGGTGAATTTATTTTTAGGTTTTTTTGATCTTTCTAATGCTCCAAAAAAATATGAAAATTCATATAAATTCGTCTACAATTATTTTTGACTACTGGGAATTGAAAAAATTGAATTCTAAGTTTTTTTTTTTTTAATTTGCCATCACACCCCTATGACGATTTGTCATAGACCCATGATCACATGGGCTCAAAATTTTTTTCTATTTCTTTTGAAAATTCTTAGTTCACCCAAGTCTTTTCTCTTTATTTATGCATAGGACTCTTAGGTCTAGACAACTATTTCCTCTAGACCCAAAATCGAAAAAACCTTTAGATTGCATAGGAAATAGTTTGAATAAAGTAAAGAAGAAGAACTAGCCATGGAGAGAAGGAGATCACTTAGAGATTATGCAGAACTCAACCCACATGGAGTTCACTCTAGCACAGCGAAGCCAACAATCGAGACCAATAATTTTGAAATTAACCCGCCTTTGCTATCTATGATACAGCAAAATTAGTTTGCAGGGTCACCACTTGAGGATCATAACCAACATATTTCTCTTTCTCTTGAGTATCGTGACACCATTAAGATAAATGACATATCTAGAGATGCACCAAGACTAAGATTATTTCCTTTTTCTCTTAGAGATAGGGCACATGCTTGGCTACAATCCCAGCCATTAGGAATGTTCACCACATGAGATCAACTCTTGCATGCCTTCCTATCTGAATATTTTCCACCAAGTAAAATAATCCAGCTGAGAAACCAGATCACCAGTTTTGCATAAAGAGATGGTGAGTCATTGAGCGATGCATAGGAGATTTGAATGAATTACTATGTAAGTGTCCTCACCATGGCCTAGAAAAATGCATTTTAATTCATACATTTTATAATTGACTTCTTTATAGGTGTTAGAATATGGTTTATTGACAGGATTAAAATTTCCAACAGAATTCATGTGTAATACCCCGAGTATAGTCCCACATTGCAAGTGGGAGAAACTATTATGTGGTTTATAAGGCTTAGTGGGCTTGCTATTGTTAACTTGGGCTTAAGCATTTTAATAGATTGAGCCACGTTGCAAATCGGCTCACCAAGTTAATAAATAGTTTGCTTACTAAGCGGGTCGTAATAAATGATATCAGAGCAAAACTTAGTCCAAAGCATGGTGAGAGGCCAATAGGAAAGGGCTACCGAGGATGGTGGAGCCACCTTTGGGCTGACCTCACATGCTGCCGACTAAGGGATGATTCTTGGGCATGTGTTAAGGTTTAGGCTTGATGAGGACGTCAAGTCTTAAGTGGGGGAGATTGTAATACCCCGAGTATAGTCCCACATTGCAAGTGGGAGAAACTATTATGTGGTTTATAAGGCTTAGTGGGCTTGCTATTGTTAACTTGGGCTTAAGCATTTTAATAGATTGAGCCACGTTGCAAATCGGCTCACCAAGTTAATAAATAGTTTGCTTACTAAGCGGGTCGTAACATCATGTGTTCTGGATGAGTAGGAATTAACTGTCCATCTCCCATCTGGCATTCAGTACTGATATGACCTGCAACTCCACACACCTCACAAAATATAGGATCAGCATCTAAAGAGTTTACAGACCAAAAATCGATTTTCTTTGTCAGACTATCCACCTTTGCAATAAAAGCAGTCAGAGAGTCAAGTTTGAATTTACCTGTCTTCTTGGAAGATGTACCTCGTTCTGAAGACCATTGATGGTGATTCATTGTCATGTCTTCCAGGAGGTTCATAGCATCCTCGACTCCTCTACCCATTAAGGTTTCTCCAGCTGCGGCATCGATTGTTAGCCCTGTGTTGTAGTCTAGCCCATTGTAAAATGTGTGGACCAAAACCCAGGTCTCTATCCCATGGTGTGGGCACATCCTTTGCAGCTCTTTGAATCTTTCCCAAGCCTCATATAAAGACTCTCCATCCTTTTACATGAAGCTAGTTATTTGATTCCTCAATTGAATGGTCTTGGATGGAGGGAAGTATTTGGAAAGGAAAGCTTGTGAGAGTTCAGCCCATGTCTTTATTGAAGCTGGGGGTATCGTGTGAAGCCATGCTCTCTCTCTGTCCCTTAAAGAGAAGGGCAACAGTCTCAACCTAATTGCATCAGTAGAAACACCGTTAATTTTTAGTGTATCACAGTATTCCAAAAATATAGCAAGGTGCATGTTAGGGTCCTCCAGAGGAGAACCACCGAATTGATGTTGTTGAACAATAGATAAAAGAACAGGTTTAATCTCAAAATTATTGGCCTCTACAGTAGGCCTGGCAATTCCTGATTGCAATTCATGAACGTATGGAGCAGCATAATCGCGCAGTGTTCTGTTGTTGTTGTTGTTCCTCGCAGGTTGAGGAGCTTTATCATTGTTCATATCTAATGGTATTTGCTCCATCTGGCTTTTGTCTTTCTTTTGCTGAATTTGTTTAAGTTTTCTTCTGTTTCTGAATGTTCTCTCTATCTCTGGGTCGATTTCAAAGAGTTTTCCTGCCTTGGAACTTCTTTGCATAAAAGATATCAGACACAATTAAAAAGATGCGAGGCAGGAAACAAATTAAACATGATGTAAAGTAGCTATAAGTAAGAAGAACTAACTAAGGCTTAGTCTACCAATCCTCAGAAATATACTAATATTAACTGTTGTTCCCCGGTAACGGCGCCAAAAACATGACACGATCTGCAAGCGCACGGTTATGTCGTAGTAATATAAAAGATTATCATACCCACAGGGAACAAGGTTAAGTACTAGAAAGTCCAAGTCTCAATAGCTAAGCAATTCTTAAAGGGTGTTTTTAATATTAACTAAGTAAAAGAAGAAATCAAAGCTGTCACGGATGAGTGTACATATAATGAAAGAGCAGGACTTTGGTATCGACCACACTAACGATCTTAATTGCATTTAAAGAGATATGTTATATGGATTCAAAGTGTTCGCATAAGGAACCTATCCCTAAAGTGCGAGATGCCCCCCCCCCCCCACTCGGCGGTACACCTCTGTGTTTCCCTAGAACGACCTCCTACTCTCACGATGGATCGTTCTAAACAAATCCAATGAGTTCTATGGATAGTTATGACATCTTCAAGTGAAGACCAAGCACTCTTGTGTCAAGGGTTCACAAGTTTTACAAATGAGTTCTACAGATATGATTCTCCTCTTGGTATGAATCGCATTGGCTAAGACATGATCATACGTGGCTAAAGTAAAATCATGATGTATGCACGGCAATGCAAAATATGCTCCAAAGAGAATCCAATCAATAACGTGAAAATAGGGTTTGCAACTAAGAATAGTTAGTGGGCTTCAACTAGGCCCTAGAGGGAGTTTACGCAACAAGCATCGTAAATCCAATCAAAAAGTTGTTTATAAAACTAGAAAAATTACAAGGAAAAGTTTCTAAGAATGAAGAGTCGATGAACCAAAGCTAGTCTCAAGAAATCACCACTCTTCCTCAATCAAATCTCCCCAAAATCGCCATGAATTCAAGTTGTTGTCGTGAACTTCCTACCCTTATCCGCTAAAGCACCAATTTCTCTCTGATTAGGAAATTTCAGAGAGGGCTTTTATATTCTCTGGATTCCCCTTTTAACTAGCTTTCTAAAATGTGCTCGCTTTCCAAATTTAGACATCTCTAGGGTTCACCTATCAGTGGAGTGCTCTGGGAGTTTCGGCTGTTGTCAAAACACCGGTGAACCCTGTCAGGTTCACCTAGCCGTATTTTTCCAACTGAGCTCCGTTTGACTCCAAATTTGATGAGCAGTTTTGTCTTCACATGAGGAATCCCCCCCCCCCCCCCATGGTCTTAAAATCTTCAAAAGCACTTCGAAGTTGGGTGATTTTACCTAAAGTTTCACAGGAATAGAAAATAGTGAAGATTCCAAAGCTTTTAAATAAATGAGCTTAAATGGAGCATGAAAACATTAAAATTATCCTGGATTCATCATAGAATAATGTTGAAAATCACTATTAAAATAGAGGCATCATGTAGCAGAGGCAAAGTAAGTGGCATGGAGCCTCTACTTTCGTCGTCCCCCAAAAATTGCACCTATTAAAATAAGCACAAGATATAAAAGTTTCTTTACAAATATTTTAGCAGAACATGGGACAGTAGATTGGTAAAACTCAGGAGCTTTCTCAGTATTGATGACACCAAAATATATAGTATATTTTGTATCATTTTATATATCATTTCATGTCAAATTGAGGATCTTTTACTTATTTTTTTGCTAAATTTATCAAATATTGCAAAATCTACTTCTGTTTTGGTTTTTCATGATTTTCAGGTAAAAAGACACTATTTTAAGACATTTTCAAGCAAAATCAAAGAGATGGAAGAGTTACCATCATCAAGAGGAGATTACCTGACAAATTTCACACAAATAGGAGCAACCAACCAAAATACGGTAGTGCCGTATTCTATATTATGGTACCGTATTTTCGTACACTACCGTAATATCAAAGCACTGTCGTAATTTGGTGGATTTTTCGAACAGAAGATTTTGTGTAAAATACGGCACTACTGTAAAACTTAACACTGCCGTATTTTGGAGTGCATTCAGAACAGAGTTAATTGCTGAAATTACGGCACTGCCGTAAACCATTTTACAGGCGGTATTTGCCAGAGATTTTGGACCAGAGAACTCGACTGAAATTACGGCACAGCCGTAATATGTTTCACGGGCTGTAATTTTGACTCAGGGTTCACAAAACTAAAATACGGCACTGCCGTAAAATAAAACACGGCCGTATTTTCTACCTGGACGCGCGACATTTTCGGGCCCGATTTTTGCGCGGACCATATCTTTTGATCTCGAAGTCCAAATTGAGATCTGAAAGATGATGCAGACTCGTCTCGACGAGGAGAAGATAAAGGCACCAAAATCCCTAATTTTTATAAAGAATATGGGGGAGCAATAGAGAGAGAGATGCTTAGGGTTTGGCTTCATGCCGAGAGGCGTGGAGGCCACCTCCGGCCGTGAAATTCACACTGAAGCTTCGTCTAGATGAGGAGACAACACCCCAGATGTTTTGGACCGAAAGGAGATCAATTGGAGGAGAAATAGAGAAAAAAAGGAGGCGCCGACACTGTTCATAGCGCCCCCTCTGCAAAATACGGCTGTAATTTATATTACAGCCGTGGTGTATTTTCTTAAACCCTCTTTTCCTTTTGATTTTTGATCTTTTGAAGCCATGGATTATTGTAACTCTTTCACGATGCTAGCTTAACCACTCTTTGGGACATAGGGGAGTAATTCCCTTTGATTTTCTTAATGACTAGATACTTTTTGCTTTCATCATGATTATTCTACTTTGATAATTTTACCTATGTGATTATTGCTCTAAGATTCTCCTTAGTTTACTTTTTGTCATCATGATTTAGAGTTTTCGCAATAAGGACCAAAAGGTGATTTGCTTGAGAACTTGGAACCCTAAAATTGATTAATAGGAACTCACCGTAAGAAATTAGGTTAAGTTCTTATTTATTTATTTTAGTAGTTTAAATTACCATGATGATAATTATGAACCTAGGATTGAGTTATTGTGTCAAACGTGGAGATCTTGCACGAAAGTGAGGATCGGAACGTTGGAGAACCATAAGTAGAACTTGTGTTGAGACTCGGATGCACGAAAGTGATCCTTGGGTTTCCACTCGAGGCGATCAACTTAGAACTCGGATGAACGAAAGTGATCCTCGAATTCTTTGTATGATGATTTACTTATCATTAGCTTGGGATAAATCTTGCGTGAAAACGAGGATTGGTCCCTGCATGGTTATCTGCACGAAAGTGAGATAAACCCTTTAAAAAGTAAATTATGTCTTTATCATGATAGAATTTGATTGATGAACATCTACACATATCTAGTCAAGAAAATTAAAGTGAATGAAACCCTAGTCCCAGTTTCTCTCTGATAGTATTTTCCCGTGTGTTTTCGATCTTTACTTTGCTTTTATTCGATTGCCTAGATAGGAAAAGTTCAATTATTTGGTACTTGACAACATAGGTCTTTGTGGGTTCGATATCTTTCTTTATTACTTCGAGTATCCGTGCACTTGCGGAGATAACAACAAGTGTGGTAACTCAACAAATTTTTGGAGCCGTATCAGGGGGTGACAAGTCCCTGTACGCCATAAAATAAGTTTTGGCTGCGACTTTAGAAATAAGTTTTGTTTACCTATTTGTTGGGATATAACAAGTTTTTAGCGCCGTTGCCGGGGACCTTAGTTTTGTTAATATCAAAATAGTTGTTAGTATTACTAGACTAAGTTTTATTTGTTTTAGGTCTAACTTTGTTTCTTGTTTTTTGCAGGTTTTGGATTTTCACAGTTGTGACGGAACTGTGATATTTGAAAATTTTGAATTTGCTTGGGTTTTATATTTTCTATTTTTTTATATATTCTGAAAAAAAAAATCTAATTGATTGGTGTTGGATAATCTTTCTGTTCTTGATAGATTTGAAAATATGTCTTTTAATTACAACTCATGGGCAACTGAAAGGGGTAAGGTATACATGCCACAAGGTAAGCATAAAGATAATTCATTGTGCACTCTTGCAGATAAATTGAAATTACACTCTATTTCTTCTATTAGATGTAATATTTGTAAATGTAATGATCATTATGCTTCTGAATGTCAATTTGGAAATCATGCAAATCCCAATGCACCATGGTACCAAGATGATCAATATTCTTTTTATGATAATTGCTCAAATCATGTTTCTGAACCATACTTTGAGAACACTGAAGAATCTAGGTTAGAATCCATGCTTGAAAAATTCATGGCAAATCAAAACCAAATCATGATAAATCAAAGTGAGAAAATTGAGGATCTTAAGGGAATAATTAGCCAGCTTGCTTCTCAACTAATCTTTAACTGCTAATTCTAAAATTTTAGAAACCCAGTTAGGACAAAAAGCTTGTTTACTTGAGTTTGATTTGGAAACTGAGGAAATTGATGTAGAAAATTCCCCCTCTGATTATGATTATTTTGAGATTGAGCCTTATGTGGATATTAATGCATCTCACTATGATTGTGAAATTGATTCCTTTGATAATTTATTTGTGGAAAAAATTGAGGAAATTAAAATTGAAAAACTCTCTTTTGATGAAAATGATTCTTTTGATGATATGTTATTTGTGGTTAATTCTGATGAAGGATATGAGGGGACTAATTTAGAAAAAGCTTATTCTAATTTTATTGATAATTTTGAAATTGATAAATTATTTGATTGTGAGCAAGAGGAATTTGAAAAAGATTTGAAAAATACAAATATTGATGAATCTCACTATGATGTTTTGCCCATGTCTACTGATTTATTTGAAAAATTATGTTTCATTGAGGAATCTTGAGGAATCTTATGTGAGACGTAAAAATTATTTTGATGATCCAATGCTTATGGATGTGTTTGGCATAGCTTTTGGGCTACTTTTGCTAGCTGCAAAAGCTATTTTTGAGAAGGTGGCCTGTTTGGCTATCAACTTCTGCACTAATTTAACACACCACTCAGCTTTTCCAACCAGCTATTTTTCAATTGGCACTTTCTCAACCAGTAAAAGCTAAAAGCTCCAGCTATACCAAACACACCCTATATCTTTTGATTAAAGTCCTATTGCAAAATTATGCAAAATATGAATCTATTACATAGTTGACTCCATTTTTGAATTTCATCTATCTAATATTCTACCCACAAGAGAAATTAAGCAAAAGATGTATTTATTACATAATCAAATATTTACAATGAAGAAAGGTATATGCCTATCAAATTGTACAAAATATTATAATACCATCAACTTGTATCAAATTGTTTACTTGTACAATATACTTAATGTGTTAAAACCAAATTTAAAAGTTATATAACTGTAATGCATACTATAGTGTCAAATTCAAAGCATACATTTAAAGCATCATAGTCATCACGAAAATAGGACAACAAGTTTAGGAAAAGCTAATCAATCACAAAAGTAGGTAGTAGACTATGGAATTACCCTACCCAAGCTTAAATCTCGCAATGTCTTCTTTGGAGTGCACACATGTAAGTATATGAAAGCAAAATTTAAATAAAATTAAGGAGAGATACTTACAAAATAAGTTGCTGCTTCTTTCTCTGCCTAAGCCCCAATCTTCATCATCGTGATGAATGTTCATGGCCTCCTTAATGTTTGTTGAGGTGCACACCCACACATCTTAGAGGCACAAATGGGATCAAAGGCCATCCTAATTTCACGAATATCCTTCATAAGCATTTTAATTCGCATTACATGCATCATCATACATCAGTTAATTATATAAAATTAGTCATGCACACATGTAGTCAAAATTTATAGAACTTACATAATATAGTCGGTAAAGTGTATTCATCTTAGGGTAATTAACCACTTTTAAAAAAAATTCCTCTACAATAAAAACTCAAAATCTATGATTATGAATGTAAATATAGAATATTAACTCTATCATATAAAATTTAATACATTATAGTATTTTATAATTTTTTATTTTTTAAAGTAATTCTCAGCTAATCATTCAACTTATTATTACTACATTGAATCTCATTCAAGGGATCTCTTATTGTAGAGATTGAGTTCCCACCATAGGTAGACCTATTTTCATACTAATCTTATTCCTCTTCATATTTCAAGGATAATTGTCTTAGGTAAGACTTTGGTCAAGTCATAGGTTTTATTGTGCTCAATATTTATATAAAAAATAGCTACTACTTTTTATGAATCAAGTCATTTTATAGACTTGCATATAATTTTAATATGACTAATTTTTCTAGCGTAAAATTATCTTCCAAAGCAATTTTCAAAGGGAATAAGATTTTTTTATTATCTACATAGATATTTTTCCTTCTTGAGAATTGTTATAAATATTGTTAATTCATAACTTATGCCCATCATGTTTATTATTATCCATACATTCATTTTATAAATTGCGTACATTACATTATTTTCTTGATGTCCACTATAACAATAATGTGCATTATGATCCTTATTCACATTATTTTAATTATGTGCATCAAGTGCATAATATTTATATTTTACACAATGTGCACAAAGATTATTTAAATATTATTAAAATAACTAATTATATATTATGAACAAATTATCCATTACGTACATTATGAAAAGTATGCAAATAAAAAAAAATACATGTGCAAGGATTTTCATCTAATATTGTTATTCTAAAATTTCATTTAAAATTTAATTTAAATGGGAAATAAATGTTTCACATAAATTTGTCGTTGCGGAATTTATTCAATTTCTAATCTCAAAAGTTTTTAGGAATAAAATGTAATAAATAAATACATAAATAGTTCAAAAATCAAGAACCTAGAGGAGTTTTGAAGTCTACCCTAGGTGAAAATCCAACCTCCCATGTAAGTATAATTTGAATCAAATACCCATGATATAATGAGGATTCTTCTTATGTGGGACACAAAAATTGAAGAAGTTGACTAGGCACCCTTTGAGCAGCATTGAGCAACAAAAATAGGGGAAGCCAAAATAATTATTAGAATACGAAGAAAATGACAAATAAGAATTCTTTTAATTTAAAAAAAAAATAGCTTAAAAAATAATTATGAAAAATTAAAAAAAGAAAAATAAATAAAGAATCTTATAAAATAATTAATTAAAAATAAAGAAGATATAAAAAAAATTAAAAAGAAGAATCTTAAATCAATTATTGCTTTAGATTATCTTTTGTCATCAATTTTGCTAGTGACAAAGTAATCGATATGAGCCTTACCTAATTTGGCATGTATCATATCATTAAGTACTAATATGGGCAATTCTATATAGATTTAGAAGGTTGTGTCACATATTTACTCGGTAGGTAAAACCCATCCAAATAATTACACACACTCGCTTTGGATTACTCAATAAACCTTGCCCGAGTTACTAAAGTTAGGCCACTGAATATTTACATAAGAAGATCTTTAAGAGTAAAACCCTCAGCTAACAAAACCTCGTGGCTTATTTAATTTGGTCATTCATGCATTTTCTAAGTGACTAATCTATGTAGCTTATTCACTAGTATCACTTAGATGTGATATGAATGATGAAATATTAGTAAGTACAAATATAAGTATAAACTTGTCTAGCTCAGTTGGTAGAGCGTAAGGCTCTTAACCTTGTGGTTGTGGGTTCTCAAGCCCTATGGTGGGCATTTGATAATCTCTAATAAAGAAGATCCCACTTTGATTATGAAATTGTACAAATTAATAGCTTCTTATTACCAAGATGTAGAAAAGAAAAAGGAATATACAAATCTAGGTAGCATTAAAATTGCTATACACATATGTTACAATCTATAAACTATGCATATGTACATATATATTTTTATCTCTAATTTATTTATAGGCATTAGTATTATAAATAATTGTATATGCAAGATATTCAGTAAACTCTACCAGCATAAGCATAAAAGAAATGAAGGAAAACTACACTTTCAAAATTCTTACATAAAGTCCATACCTATTGGAAAATTCTTAACTTAAAGAAATATCGAATGCCTCTAGTGAATGAAGGTCCACTCTCTCTTTTGAAAGTTTGACATGCTCCATGTTATGATAGATAACTAATATAGTAGAAAAAAAGGAATATACAAACTCTAGGTAGCATTAAAATTGCTATACATATATGTTACAATCTATAGACTATGCACATGTACACATATATTTTTATCTTTAATTTATTTATAGGTGTTAGCATTCTTAAACAATTTTATAGGCAAGATATTCAGTAAGAACTAACATAATAAGCATACAAGAAATGAAGGAAAACTATACCTTCAAAATTCTTACAAAAAGTCCATAACTATTGGAGAATTCTTAACTTAAAGAAATATCAAATGCTTCTAGTGAATGAAGGTCTTTCTCTCTTTTGAAAGTTTGACATGCCACATGTTATGAAAGATAACTAATCTAATAGCAAAATTTGGAACTTCTAGTGCGATTATACATTAAGCTATTTCGATCAAACTATTAGGAAGTGTGATAAAATAATTTCTGAGGACAAAAACTTAGGAACTATCAAATCTTTCTTTTTAATTGAAACACTCTTTGAGTAAATATCATAAAAAGTAAAAAAGGGAAAGTGAAAAAAATCAATGTTCCATTCCAAGATGAGAAAGAGAAGGAAGAATAGAGACTTGTCCATGATACAAGCTTCAAACAAAAAAATTATATTTCATTCTATGATACATGTATGTGGTTACATGTATATACTGGATCTTCTTGGTCGGCAAATTCCTTCCTAGTTTGAAGAGCTTTTGCTGCAATTTGGTTCCTATTTTGAGTGGTACACGTTCCATTGAATGATGGAGTCAATTCCTGGCCAAACTCTTTACATAGGTGAATTTTCTATCTATGGATGAAGCTTCATTTGGCAGCTTGAGTTGAAGTGGGTTAAGCCCTAAAATCTTGTTTTTTTTCCCTTTTGAGGAGCTAGCTTAAGTGAGAGTGAGCTAGCAAGGTGATGTGGGGTGGAGACACGAAATATGATACTAACTAAAAGTCCGATTATTATTATTTTTTTTATTTTCAAAATAAAAGTCAAAATTCAGAAAACAGCTAGAAACATAGTGTTGCAGAAATATATCATTTAAGAAAAGTTACTATGCCTTGCAGGAAAATTTATAGATCCAAAATTTGATCCAATTAAACCAAGAGCTAGTACTAAACTAGTTCTTTTGAATCCAATAAAAATCAGATGGTGAGGGGCTATCATGCATGTATAATAAATGCAACAATATAGCTAGTCAGATTGGTAAGTTAAGACTGCAAAGAAGTGTTTCAGATTGCAGATTTAGCAAAGCCTTTTAGGTTGAACTGTCGGGATCTGGGTATGCATCAACTAGTCCTCATGAAAGAGCAAGATGCGTGCGTCATTATCTGACCAAAGTTGAAGACCTTGGTTACACCGATTGCTTAAAGCACCTGCAAGAAGAGAGCTAATCAGATTAGTTTTGAAACAAGTGCAGGAATTTAATCAATTAGCAAAAGTTGGTGTCTCTTGTAGGTTGATCTGTTCAATCTTAATTCGTGCCAACTAATCCGAATGATAGAAGAGGATCAAGTCTTCCTATTGGATCCAAGGATCAAAGCTGGAGGTTTGTCCGAGCATGTTAAAATCCTGCAGAAATAAGCATAATCAAGTTAGTATTAAGAACAACAGGAAGCTTGAAGCAACAAGTCTGAGAAACAGAGGGAGGGAATCCGATGCTGATCAACGGCGTTGGGGCATGGATCGTTCGTCGGCGGTGTTGGAGTCAAGATGAATGGTTTCTGAAGATGTAGGAGCACCGATGGGAGGCGGCGGAGGAGGCGAGGATGTCGTCGGAACATGGACGGAGGCGAGAAAGCAAATGTTGGCCGGAACAGGGGAAGTTCCACGAGTGAAGCAGGGTGCTTCGCCATTCGTCCGGTGATGCACCGAATCCGAACCTATTATAGTTGGGAGTTGCTGTGGTGATGGCGAAGAGGTGGCCAGAGTTTGGAGACGGGCGGTGGCTGGTCGGAGGAGAACGGTGCTGAATGGCGGATCTAGGGCGGAAAGAGGGCGCGAACAGGGGATGATGGAAGCTGTTTCGATTCTGACGATTGGGGAGGCAGATGGACGGATGCTGATGGCTGTTGCTTCGTCTTGGGAGGGATGAGTGATGGCCAAAGTTTCATGGAGATCCGGCCAGTGGATCGTCGGAGGCGAGGTTGCGAAGTTTAGAAAATCTAGAAGATGGCTGAAACGTGCGGATGATTGCAGCGGAGCAGGAGAGTTAGGGGAAGAAGGAGAAGAGGGGAAAACTAGGTGACACAAGCACCTCAAAGGGGAAGAGGATGGGAAACATCCGATTCCATTGGAAGAAAACTATTTCTTTCATTCAACAAAACTTGTCGATTACAAGGATCAGCGTGATACATATAGGGAGAAACTGGAGGAACGTTGGAGCCAAACGTTGTTCTTTCCTTCTTCGGCAGCACAAAGACGTTGCAGCTTTCCTTATGTTGAGCTATTATTGAGCAAGGGTGAGTACAAGAGACATTGGTGATTCCTTTCTTGGCTGCAAGTTAGCGTTGCAAGGTTTCGAGACATTGCAAGGCTTCCATCGTGAGCTTGTTTCCATTGCTGAACATCGTTGGAGATTTGCTGCTCGGCTGGAGAAGATTTCATCCCTGTTGGCATGAGGATGGACGTTGGATGAGGTCCATGATTCGCTGATTTGAAGCACGTAGGAATATAGCTGGATTGGCTTGATTTCTGAAATTTATTGAGTAGTTGAAATAGAGCTTTCCCTATTATTGAGCTAGCTTTATTGATTGGGCTTGCTAGCTTATTCGTGAAACTCTGAGCCTTCGCCTACGGTAACCTTAGGCTCCACTTGTATCTTCGTGGCCTGTGGTCTCTACCCCCATCACAAGGTCTAGACATGAGAAACTTTTTTGTACAATATAAAATGCAAGAGATGTGTGTCATGCACTAGTTCTACCATGATGTATATTTTATAAGCTTGAAGTATTATGAGTTTGCATATGCATGTTACAATGCACAACCTATCATTTTTATCAACATAGATGGATGATATATTTTATGCATAACTCTCCCCTATTATGTTGCATGAATATGAAATGGAATCTATGAGGAGAGGGTTACACCTAACATGGTGCCAACTTTAAGTTTTAAAGAGTGTCTTGGGTTTCCATCATTGATGCCATCAAAGTGACTTGACTTGGAGTCAAGTTTTAGTTCTGACTGTGATAGATTTGAATGCTTTGTTATATTTCCTACATCTTTCACTAGATGGAAATATTTTCAATTGACTTATCCAAATCAGCTTGCTCAATAAAAAGGGGCCTAGTGTTCAATTCAAGCATTCTATTAATGCTTAAGTTAGCATAGAGATTGTTGGACAACATAGCTGATGATCTAATTCAATGTAGTGAGTTATGCCTAAAAGCTCTGCATTTAGATAACATACTAATATGGATCATATTTCATGGTTTCATAAATCTTGATTTGAAATTTACTTACTTTAGCTTGCCCTTGTTAAATTTTGTATGTGAATGTAGTTTGAAGGTCAAGATGAACTGAGTCAAACTTAATAACTAATATTAAGTTATCATGTTTTCTACTTTGGACTATCACACTAGCATTGATGAGTGATGATACATAACCATCTATGTGACTTCGGTGAGCAATGTAGTTGCAAATCATCTTCATCTTGAATACTACCTCCAATAATGAAATCTAACATATTCTTTAAACAAACTTGTTTGGTTCATATCACAAACTTGAGTGTGTTAAGGGAGGTCACCAAACTACAATGGGCCAGTTTGGGGCTGATTCTGCTTCTGCTGGCTGCTGGCTGGAGAATTGCTGGTTGAAAAGTAGCTGGCTAAGAGAAGCAGAAGCTGTTTGGGAAACTACAATTGCTGGTCAGCAGAATAAAAATGATGTGCTTATTAAATTAAGCAGAAATTTTTAACATAATTAAAAATTTAAACAACAATTGTCTCATACAACACAAATAGTATTTTTCACATACAAAATAATGTTTAAGTCTAATATCATATTAAATACAACATTTAAACAACCAAATCACATACTACACTACACATTTGATGCCATGATACTCAAAGCGATTTGAGTACGGAGCATATCTATATCCATAGAATCTACTTCAGATGTATTAGTCTCATTTTTCTTCAAAATTATCCTCCACAACCAAATCAGGACTAGCATCAACTTCTTGAAAGAACTCATCTGAGTTTGTTGATTGCCTAATATAATTATGTAGTGCCATTGTTGCAACTATAATTTTTACCTGTGTTCGATATGGAAAGGATGACATATCACGTAATACATCCCACCTCTTCTTCCACACTCCAAAACATCTTTCAATGCAACTTCTAAGAGATGAGTGTGTTTTATTAAATACTTCTTTCAGCCCTTGTGGTGGGCACCCTTGTTGATATTCCTGAAGATGATATCTTACTCCTCTATAAAGGCCAAGATACCCACGCATCTGTGTATAACCAACATCAACAAAGTAATATTTTTCTATAAATTTCATATAGTATGTCAATTAACATGATATTTAATTTAATAAAAATGATATTCATAACAAATAGCATCATACCTGGAGGAGGGTGTGAAAACCTTAAATTTGGTGTATTTATTGCTTTTGAAAGAACACGAGCATCATGAACTGAACCTTCAAATCCAGCTAATACATATATAAATCTCATATCAAAAGAATAGACAGCTAGGATATTTTGGGTTGGTAAGCCTTTTCTTCCTATAAATGGCAACTGATCTCTAATCGATATAACTGCATCTATATGTGTGCCATCGATAGGTCCAATGCAATCCTATAAAATTAGATTGAAAATATTAGAAAGAGAAGTCATAATTTTGTATTATAATAAACAACAATTCTTACCTTAAAATGAGGTATGTAACGGTTGACATATAATATTTGTTTTGGAATGTCTGCAAAATCTTTATCATTTGGCTCTATCAGCACCTTAGCAAACTTACAAAGTGACTTCAATACTTTATCAAAGATCCTACTTACGGTTTCACTAGAATGTTGAAATCTTTCTTGGACTGCTCTATTCGATGCATCTTGGGCTAAGGTGAAGATGAAAATACCAACCTTTTCAATAACTGAAGTATTTCTTGAAGCCTTTAACTCATAAGAGTTCTCTAAGGTGCTACATAGTTGTAAGAAATCATTTCGCTCCATTCTCATCATTCTCCTACACCATTCAGGATGTCCTTCTAATATTTCCCTCATCCAACTCATTCCTGTGTACTCAGAAGTACTACAAGGTGTATTGTTCAAATATTTCTCTTGGTATAACTGTGTAGCAACCTGTGCACACTGAATTATACCCCAAAATTCATCAGATGATTCACTAGAGGAGTGTGTATCATTACTGTTAACAAAATCCATATCTGATAAAAAAGACAACATTAATATGTTCACACATTAAAACTGGCAAACATAACATATATTACCATGTCAAACATAACATTAGAACTAACAAATAACACACATATCAAACATAACATCTAACATAACATTATCAATATGTCTAACCATAATAATACAACTACTCAACAAGTCCAAACATACTAATACAACTACTCAACATGTCCAAACATAATAATACAACTACTTAACATGTCCAAACACAATAATACAACTGATCAATAGTGACATAACAATGTTCATCCTAGCCAAACATTCTATCTTCTAAAGTTCTTATAATGAAACTGCAACAAACCCATTTTATCTTCTGCAGTTCTCATCTCCTTCCACGCGGCTCTTTTTGACTGTTTCTCAAGTAGAGAAGAAGCAAAGTAATATAATGGTGAACTCTGATGGATCTGGAGGAGAGATCTGACTTCTTCCATACATTCATGAAAAGTATATCCTTCAGGGTCTTCTTTCTGTAGCAAGGAGCAGGAGCAAGCGGGTCGGAGTCCGCAGGGAGCTGGAGCAGGTGTATAGCAACTGGAGGAGGCACTGGAGCAGGCGGGGATTTGGAGGCGGCCGGAGCTAGAGGGAGGTGGAGCAGGCGGGGATTTGGAAGTGACTGGAGCTGGAGAAAGGTGCTGGAGCAAGTGGCCCGAGCTGGAGGGAGGTGGAGCAGGCAAGGAGTTGGAAGCGACTGGAGCTGGAGCAGGCGGCCGGAGCTAGAGGGAGGTGGAGCAGGCAGGGAGTTGGAAGCGATTGGAGCTGGAGTAGGGAGCTGGAGCAGGCGGGTCGGAGCCGGAGCAGACGAGGAGTGAGGAGATCGGCGCTGGAGTAGGCGGGAAGTTGGAGGCAACCAGAGCTAGAGGGAGGTGGAGCAGGTGGGGAGTTGGAAGCAGCCGGTGTTAGAAAATTTCCGTAATATGGATGCGCCGAAATTTTCTCCGTAATGTGGCTCATATGTGTACACGGTTTAGTATGGACAACTTGATCCAATCATGTTCGATTCGCTGATCGGACGGACCAGCTCGTGATGATGGAGTGGGTATGATAGTGGGTCAGTGAATGGGTTAGTCAACCCTCACCCCTTCCTATAATTGATTTAAAAGGAAACCGGAATAAATAATAATTTGGAATTGATTAGTTGTGGATGAGGATTAAAAGGAGTTAATTAATTATATTTTATAATTAATTAAACAAGAACGTGAGTAAGAAATGGAAAGTTTAGAATAAAATAATAATTATTTTATTCTATTTATGGAATTTCTCTCATGTTTTTTTTTCTCTCTTAACCCTAACACATCTTTTCCTCTCTCTCACGCACGTAATTGTGGTGGTTACTGTGCATTCAATTTTGGCTTTTGCAATTCCAAATTGAAGCGACGAGAGGAGGCGATTTTCTCTCCTCTCTCATCTCTCTCGTGCACGTTTTACGAAAGAGAGACCAAAAGGGAGAGATCAAGTTCTTCCATTGAAAGGCTTCCGGATTTCCTACTCCTGATCATCGAGGAGGAATTGAAAGGCAAAGGAAAGGGGTGAAAAGATATTCCTTACTATTTCCGTGAAGAAACTGTTTGTGATGGAGAAAGGTACACAAAGTTATTTGTGTTTTAATCCAGTGTATAGTATAGGTTGATTAATTTGGTGTTACAAGATCCTTACATGCATTTATTATTTTTTTCCCGCTGCGCATGCTCTGTACTCTGATGCCGCATGTGTAAAGTTCCAACAAGTGGTATCAGAGCGAGGTTTTAACATCTATTAATCACCTTGAAAGAAGTTGGATTTCCATATGCATGAGTTATCAAATTAGGATTGCATGCTAGACTTATTTAATTACATGCAACGATAGGGGTACTGGTGGGTTTGATACTCATTGATGGCATGTTAGAATTGTTTAATTACATGCTGTATTGGTTAAATAAGTTTGCCTATTCTAAATTGATAGTTGTTAATTGGAGTGCATGTATTGTTTAATTGTTGAAATTAGGAGTGCATGCCTTCCGCCGCTTTAGGATAAAGTACCATTCTATCATGAAGGCAAATCCTTTAAGTTTTGTTTGTTGGGCAGAGGTCATAGTCAAAATAAATTGTTAAGTGTTTTCTTTATTGAAACATGTCTTCGCCGCTTTTGGATAACATCAAAGTTTAAGTGTTTATTCTAATGAAAGCATGTAAGTCTCCAAAGAGACCTTGCTTTAATTAATAAACATTAATTTTAAACATAGAAATGAAAGAGTAATTTAGATTAAATGTTTATTGAAAAGAGCATGTTAGTCTCCAAAGAGGCCTTGCTCGAAAGTTTATAAACATTAAATCTACATAATTTAATTGTTCAAGATTAATGTAATGACTGTAAGGGACTTGAACAATTAGTTTGTAATTATAAACTAGGAGGTTGCCCAAAGGTGAACCATTGTTTCTAATTATAAACATGTAAGGGGATTTGTCTTTTATGTCCACTTATGTGATGGATACCCAAAGGTAACATTCACATTAAGTGTGATGTAATTGAAAATCTGTTAAGGTAAAATTTCTGCTAGTTACAGTTATGTATTAAAGTGTTGCCCAAAGGTCATTTTTAATACATGTTTAAAGTTATCTGAATCTGACTTAAGTAACTCAAAGCATTACTGATGAGCATGTTTTATTGATTGCAGCTTCAAACTTGTTTGCATTAGGGTCTGCATCAGTCAAGTTTAATGGTTTAAATTATGCTGAGTGGTCCGAACAGATCCAATTTCACCTTGGTGTCATGGATATAGACCAAGCATTAACTGAACCTAGGCCTCCTGCATTAACTGATTTGAGTTCAGAGGCAGAGAAACTATGTTTCAAAGCCTGGGAAAGTTCAAATCGGTTATGCCTTAATCTGATGAGGTTGACCATGGCTGACAATGTGAAATCCTCAATGCCCAAGACTGATAGTGCACAGGAATTTATGGCATTCATTAAAGAGCATTCACAATCGAACTTGGCTGATAAGTCCATTGTGGGTTCACTCATGAATGAGCTGACCTCTAAGAGGTTTGATTGGTCTAGGCCCATTCATGAGCATGTAACAGAGATGTCAAACATAGCTGCAAAGCTTAAAGCATTGGGTATGGAGGTGACAAAGAGTTTTCTAGTACAGTTCATAATGATATCTCTTCCTTCTGAGTTTGGCCAGTTCCAGGTAAATTATAATACCATTAAAGATAAATGGAACTTGAAAGAATTAAAGGCCATGCTAGTACAAGAAGAAGGAAGACTGAGGAAAACTAAAAGTCACTCCATACACTATGCTCAGTTTGACAGTGGCAGTAGCAGTAAGAACAGAACAACCAAGAAATTCAAGGGCAAGAAGAAGGGAAAGGGCATCAGTATAGTTTCAGATGCTCCTACCTTCAAAGGACAGAAGTGTCATTTCTGTAGGAAGGAAGGACACTTTAAGGTGGACTGTCCGAAAAGAAAGGCTTGGTTCGAAAAGAAAGGTAATTATTACATTTCTGTATGTTTCGAAACCAACATTGTAGAAGTCCCTAAGAATACTTGGTGGTTAGATTCTGGTGCATCTACTCATGTGTCTCATATTTCTCAGGGATTCCTTTCAATCCAGCCCCTACCAGGAGCTGAACGGTATTTGCTCATGGGGAACAGGATGAAGGCACTGATTGAAGGAGTTGGGACTTACAGGATGATCTTGGACACTGGTTGTCAAATAGATCTAGAAAAGTGTCTCTATGTACCTTCATGTGCTAGAAATCTTGTATCTTTAGGGAAACTGGATGTAATGGGTTTTAATATTGAGATTGGACATGGTGTATTTTCATTATTTAAAAACAAGTACTTTTATGGATCTGGTACTTTGGTTGATGATTTATACCGGTTTAATCTTGATGTTACTTATGCTGAATCCTTATTTAATGCTGAACATATTTATGGTATAAAACGTAGTGCAACAGATGAACGGTCTGCTTATTTGTGGCATAGGAGACTAGGTCACATATCCAAGGAAAGGTTAATGAGGTTGATGAAATGTAATATCATACCTCAATTGGATTTAAGTGACTTAGGAGTGTGTATTGATTGTATTAAGGGTAAACAATCAAAACACATAGCAAAAGGTCCTGCCACAAGGAGCAGTCAACTCCTAGAGTTGATACACACTGACATATGTGGTCCTTTCCATATCCCGTCATGGGGTGGAGAAAGATATTTCATCACCTTTATAGATGATTTCTCACGGTATGGATACATCTATCTACTCCATGAAAAGTCTCAGTCTGTGGATGTTGTAAAGACATTCATAGATGAAGTGGAGAGACAGATAGCTAGAAAAGTTAAAGTGATGAGATCTGATAGGGGTGGTGAATTCTATGGTAAGGTTGGTTCAGATGGACAAATCCCTGGTCCATTTGCAAAGTTCCTCGAAAGTAGAGGCATTTGTGCTCAATACACAATGCCTTATACACCACAGCAAAATGGTGTAGCTGAAAGGCGGAACCGTACTCTGATGGATATGGTTAGGAGTATGTTCATCAATAGTTCTTTACCCCAGTCTTTGTGGATGTATGCATTAAGGACTACTGTATATCTCTTAAACAGGGTTCCTAGTAAGACAGTTCCTAAGACTCCTTATGAACTGTGGACAGGAAGGAAACCCAGTTTAAGACATCTCCATGTTTGGGGGTGCCCAGCAGAAGTAAGGGTATACAACCCACAAGAAAAGAAATTAGATTCTAGGACAGTCAGTGGGTTTTTCATTGGCTATCCAGAAAAATCTAAGGGGTATAGGTTCTATTGTCCTAACCATAGTACGAGGATAGTTGAATCTGGTAATGCTAGGTTCATTGAGATTGGAGAGGTCAGTGGGAGTGGGAAACCACAAATGTTGGATATTCAGGAAATTCAGATAGATTCTGTTCCATCTGAAATTCCGAATGTTCCGAATGAAAGTGATGTTCCAAGTGTTGTATTACAGTCAAACAACACACAGGAACAACACATTACTGATCCAACATCACTGAATGAAAGTGAATCCAATGAACCGGTCACAAGTAATGACAATTTGAATGAACCACAGGAAATAGCATTGAGGAGGTCTGTAAGGCAAAGACGCTCCGCTATTTCAGATGACTATGTGGTTTATTCAGTTGAGAATGAATGTGACATAAGCATTGATAAAGATCCAATTTCAGTCCATGAAGCCATGAATAGTGACAATTCAGAGAATTGGATTAATGCTATGAAAGATGAGCTTAAATCTATGGCTGATAATCAAGTCTGGGACCTTGTAGATTTACCTGATGCTTGCAAATGTGTCGGCTGTAAGTGGGTCTTTAAGACCAAGCGCGACTCTAAGGGCAACATCGAAAGGTACAAGGCTAGACTTGTTGCCAAAGGTTTTACTCAGAGAGATGGCATTGATTACAAAGAGACTTTCTCTCCAGTATCTAGAAAGGACTCTTTGAGAATTGTTATGGCTTTGGTGGCTCATTATGATCTTGAGCTTCACCAAATGGATGTAAAGACCGCCTTCTTGAATGGTGACTTAGAGGAGGAAGTGTATATGAACCAGCCTGAAGGATTTGAGACCACAGGTAAAGAGGGATTAGTGTGTAAATTAAAGAAGTCAATATATGGACTAAAACAAGCTTCCAGACAATGGTATTTAAAGTTTAATGATATCATTACTGCCTATGGTTTTGTAGAGAATCCTGTTGATAGGTGTATCTACATGAAAGTGCAGGGAAGTAAGTTTATGATAGTAGTCCTTTATGTTGATGATATACTGCTAGCCACTAACAATAAAGGTATGTTACATGATGTAAAGGATTTTCTCTCTAACAGCTTTGAAATGAAAGATATGGGTGAGGCATCCTTTGTGATTGGAATAGAAATATTCCGTGATAGATCACAAGGACTGTTAGGATTGTCTCAGAAAAGTTACATATCTAAGGTGTTAGAGAGATATCGTATGGATAAATGCTCTGCAGGGATTGTTCCAATTCAGAAGGGTGACAAATTCAGTGAAAAGCAATGTCCCCAAGCTGAATTAGAACGGAAAGGTATGGATGTCATTCCTTATGCTTCAGTGGTAGGGAGTCTGATGTATGCTCAGACATGTACTCGGCCAGATATCAGTTTTGCTGTTGGTATGCTCGGCCGGTATCAAAGTAATCCAGGAATGTGCCACTGGCAAGCTGCAAAGAAAGTCCTTCGGTATTTACAAGGCACCAAAGACCACATGCTCGTGTATAGGAGATCTCAGGAGGATCTTGAAGTGATCGGCTATTCAGATTCAGATTATGCCGGATGTGTGGATACCAAAAAATCCACATTTGGATATGTTTTCCTTCTTGCAGGAGGAGCTATATCCTGGAAAAGCGGCAAACAGTCAGTCATTGCTGCTTCAACTATGGAAGCCGAATTTGTGGCATGCTTTGAGGCCACAGTTCAAGAAAAGTGGCTGCGGAACTTTATCTCAGGACTTGGACTAGTCGACAGCATAGCCAAGCCGCTGAGATTGTATTGTGACAACACCGCAGCAGTCTTCTTCGCAAAGAATGACAGATACTCCAAGGGTGCCAAGCATATGGACTTGAAGTATCTGGCTGTAAAGGAAGAAGTGCAAAAGCATACTGTGTCAATTGAGCATATAAGCACTGAGCTTATGATAGCGGATCCGTTAACTAAAGGATTATCGCCCAAGACATTTTCTAGACATGTTGTAGAGATGGGCATAATAGAAAAGCCTTGTTAACATTATTGTTGATCTTATATGCATATGTAAGGAATGCTCATGTAAAGTTTTTGATACATTTATTGTGGAATTCCAATAAAAATTGTTGCTTTTGTTAATTACTTGTTTCACATGTAAAGTTATGCATATTAAAGTGATGTGAATACAAGTGTTTTGAGGAATGAAGTGTTTCCTCATAGAAAAGTTTATTGAGAAATTACTGTTTATTCTCAATATCTAAAAGTTTAATTGGGTTGATTCTATTGTGGTACATGGAAGGAATCACATCAATAATGAGTGATGTGTGCCCGTCATGATTCGATAAAGTTAATTCAATGAAAGGACTTATAGATGATTGGATGTATGGTATTGATCAATTAAAGTTAAGTTGTGTTTAAACCTGTTTAGGACATATGAGCCAAGTGGGAGAATGTTAGAAAATTTCCGTAATATAGATGCGCCGAAATTTTCTCCGTAATGTGGCTCACATGTGTACACGGTTTAGTATGGACAACTTGATCCAATCATGTTCGATTCGCTGATCGGACGGACCAGCTCGTGATGATGGAGTGGGTATGATAGTGGGTCAGCGAATGGGTTAGTCAACCCTCACCCCTTCCTATAATTGATTTAAAAGGAAACCAGAATAAATAATAATTTGGAATTGATTAGTTGTGGATAAGGATTAAAAGGAGTTAATTAATTATATTTTATAATTAATTAAACAAGAACGTGAGTAAGAAATGGAAAGTTTAGAATAAAATAATAATTATTTTATTCTATTTATGGAATTTCTCTCATGTTTTTTTTTTCTCTCTTAACCCTAACACATCTTTTCCTCTCTCTCACGCACGTAATTGTGGTGGTTACTGTGCATTCAATTTTGGCTTTTGCAATTCCAAATTGAAGCAACGAGAGGAGGCGATTTTCTCTCCTCTCTCATCTCTCTCGTGCACGTTTTACGAAAGAGAGACCAAAAGGGAGAGATCAAGTTCTTCCATTGAAAGGCTTCCGGATTTCCTACTCCTGATCATCGAGGAGGAATTGAAAGGCAAAGGAAAGGGGTGAAAAGATATTCCCTATTATTTCCGTGAAGAAACTGTTTGCGATGGAGAAAGGTACACAAAGTTATTCGTGTTTCAATCCAGTGTATAGTATAGGTTGATTAATTTGGTGTTACAAGATCCTTACATGCATTTATTATTTTTTTCCGCTGCGCATGTTCTGTACTCTGATGCCGCATGTGTAAAGTTCCAACAGCCGGGCTGGAGGGTGTAGCTGGAGCAGGGAACTGGAGCAGGCGGGGAGCAAAGGAACGCGAAGCTGAAGAAGTAGGCAGGGAGTTGTAGGAGGCCGGAGCTTACCTGGATCTGCAAGACGTCTGGAGGGGAGCTAGATGTGGACACTGGGGCGGAGGAGAAGGGTCTCGAGGCTGGATCTAGCTTCTGCCGAGCTAGATCTAGAGAAGGGTCTCTCTCCCTGCTGGATCTAGCACTGCAGGTCGGTGGAGCTAGCTGATCAAGGTCGACGAGCCGGCGGAGGTCAGTAGGTGCAGTTCTTAGGCGAGGCGTGGAAGCAGGCGAGGATCGGGAGAGAACCCTTCGCGTGGATGCTGAACAGGAACGCGAACTGATTCTGGACAGAAGCAGCAAATCGGCAGCTTCTCTCGCGCAGCTCGCGTAGCTGAGAAACGTTGGTGCGCCCAGCAATAGCTGCTCCAAACACTGGTATTCTCCTAGAATTAGCTGGCTTCACCCGCAACAGCAATCCCAAACCAAGCCAATATAGGGCTCCTTCTTTTAAGTTCCACATAGACAATAGGGAAGCCACCTTAATTTAATCCACTAGAGGAAGCTGAATAGGTTACTTTTGAATCTAATTAACATCACTTACCAATTATCTTATGATCAGCCGTGCTTGCAAAACGTAGAAGAGCTTATATATATGTTTTATATCTGATGGTATTCAATACTTAATTTATCAAATACTCAATTATTAGTTCAATTTGATTTAGCGTGAACTGTAATTTGATCTTTTTAAATTTAAATGATTCATTTTTAACTTGTAATGGACTCATGTTATTGCATTAGATGACTAGATGCATATGGAGTCTAGTATGTGTGGTTGACCGAATTGAAAATAAAACCAATTAGTTACCAACTTCCTCCTTATTGTGATACCAAACATTGGTGATAAGTTGGCCAATTGATGGAGAAATCTTCTTTTGGTGAGGTACATAAGTGCAAACAAAGAGTTGTGAGAGAGAGTGGTCGACAACCATCAAATCCGTTGCTAATTTAATAGTTAGGTTGTCTCACTAAGGACATGAGAGTGGTAGACAAAAAGGGGTTTGACAATAGTTTTGAATCGAGTCTTATCAACCTAAAGTCTAATTCACCTCATTCAATCTCTATTATAGAATAGACTATTGTCTTTTGTTTGAACTCTTGTTGCTTATAGCACCACCACCATTTACACAAAATACATAGTCTACTTTCTCATCCTTGTCTGCATGAATAAGCTTCTCCTTACACCATATGTCAAGAACAAAAAATCTTTATCATGATTGGAATAGTTTGATATATGCTTGCATTAAAAACTGTGAAGAATGCCATCACAAGCTAATGTCCCTTCAAGATCTCCAATGATTCGAGCAATCCTCACCTCAAGACCTCTCTGTATCTCCCTCAGAAGACTCCTTGCAATATCTGCAAACTGCCCCGTGTTGAAGCCAACACACTCGTCAACCCTAATGCCACCATGAAAGGATGATCCAATTCTCGTCTGCATCTCCATCAGCTTCTGTCCAGTTGCCACCATAAACCTCTGCAGCTGAAACGTTTCTTCCAGGAACCGTTGCAACATGTCTGTTTCATCCTTTGTTCTGCCATTTTGCAAATCTCTTCTGCTCCCTGACCTATAATTCTCATGCTGCAATAATGTTTACAAGAAGAAGAAGCAAGGGGGAATGAGTCTTGCATCAAATAGTTTGAAAGAATGTCATAAGATGCATGTTTACCATTCTCCTGCAGAGGTCATCAGTCTTCTCCTCAAGGGACTGGTATCTCTTTAGCTGCTTACCGAGCAAAGATTTCAATACAAGGAGGTCCTTGATCTGTTGCTGTCTGCTCTCATCAATAGATTTCTCGACTGCAGGAGGTGAATCATCCCTACTTTTTGCTCTCTGTTTCATCGCAGGTGAAGCAGCCATCTTCTCAAGGACAACAAGCTGCTGTTTAAGCCTTTTGATCTTGTAGGATACCCCAAGAGCTTGGATGTCCATCTTCCAAGAAGTATCCTTCGTCACAGGACTGATACAATTTGGTTCCTGAGAATTAACCACGTTTGAGCTCACCTCTTTCTCTATAATCTCCTCTTCTACAGAATTAGAGATCAATGCTATGTTCAGTTGATCCTCACATGGCTCCTGAGAGCATTTGATCGGTGATGGTGGTTTAGCTGGATCAGATATGTCAGTGTTGAGGCAACTAAGCTGCTCCTTCAATGACTTGATCTCCTGCTCCTTGTCCAACAACATGACTTCCAATTTGATGTTGTCCTCCCTCAGCTGAGACAAGTTACCATCGAGGCCTTCAATGTGGGATTTGAGCCTCTTTGCTTCGAGCTCCATGCTGAAGAGTCGCCATCGAAAAGCTTCAACCTTCTCGTCCTTGAGCCTCATCTGCTCTGTGAATGCTTCCATCTCCGCGTAGTGCTTTTGCTCGAGGATGGTGGTGAGCTTCTCTGCTTCCTTGCGCACCCAATCTTGTAATTGTTGGATGTTATCCATGGCTTGTCCTACGGACACAAATCAGCAGTGAGACAACTTGGAAGATGAATTTTATGAGAATCAATTACAGACACTTAGTAAATCATACCAGCTTTGTCATGATCTTCATCCATGGAGTAGCGATCACAACACTGAATAGCCGTCGTGGAAGCCTCTTCTTCGCTCCTGCTTTCACCTAATTGGAAGCATTCAAGTGAAGAATCCAAAGATTTGTTCTGAGATGATATCACCTCCGCTCTGCGGAGCTCCCTCGCGCCCTTCTTCGTGCTCCTCGACGACGACGACGACGACTCCCACAGGCTCCGCCACCGCTCCGACTCCAGCTCAACCTGCTTCTTCCTAGCCTTCGCCATCTTCACCTCCCTCAGCAGCACCTGCCTCTCCGCCGCGTCAAGCTTCGATTTCCTCAGCATCGCCGACAAAATCCTATCTTTTTGCTCCGAATCCTTGTGCATCTTGTCAACCATGGCCAAGGCCTCCTCCCTGCTCTCCGCCGCCTCCTCCGCCTCCCAGCTCGCTGCCTCCGCCTGCCGGAGCGCGCGGCCAATCTCCGCCTCCATCTGCCGCTGGCTGGAGACCAGCTCCACGAACGCGGTCTTGTGCTTCCACAGCTCGGCGGCGTGGTCTTGCGCTGCCTTCTTCACCCTCTCCGCTGCCTCCTCCGCCACCTGCTCGGCCAAGTGCCGCTGCTGCTCAAGCTCCTTGTCCCTCTTTGCCTCCTCCGCCTTCAATCTCTTCTCCATAGCTGAAATGTCTTCCTCGTGCGTTGACTTGGCGGACTGCAGCTCGTGAACCAGGACCTGAATCTGGAGCCGGAGGGTCTTGCGCTCGGTGATCCAGCGTTGCTCGTGAGCGGCAAAGATGGCGACAACCTTCTCGTTGGCCTTGGCGTCTTCGGTTCGCCGCTGCTTCAGCTCTTCCAGCTCCAATTCGGCCTTCTTTAGCTTCTTCTCCAGTACTATCTTCTCCTCGACATCCATTGTTGGAAGCTAGCTATGCACGTACTCCTCCTACTTCGTAGTACAGCCGCGGCTAATATCCACCTGCTACTGCACTGCAGATGACAAGAACACTTGCAAAATCTAACACTAGATTCGCGTGATTGAAAGAGAAGAGAGCGACTGCCAGACTCGTTCAGTCACAGAGCTGACGTATAATTTGTCCGACATTAATTTGGCCCTGAAATTACACAAAATTTTGAATGCAATCCTTTAACTTAATACTATCCAATAATCAGGCACTGAATAGGGAAAGTGCGAAAAGGGCTTGCACGTGGGAGGAGGGGAGGCTGCAACTGTAAGCGCAGCCTGAAATGGAGATTCCATGTGTCAGAGGAAAGGAAAAGAAAAAGACGGTGGAAAGGATGATGATTCCATATGGGTTTCAGTGAAAAAGACCGACCCCCTCGACACTCAATTCCCTCCCGCATCCTGTCCTTGTTTCCACTGGCAGTGAATGAACTGAATTGGACTGTGTGCTTGCCTTGTCTTCCCGGTCGAAGAAGAAAAGGGGAGGATGGTGGGACTTTTTACATGAATTAAGGACGAAGACAAAGTTTTGGAGTTTGTGGTGTCAAGAAGTCAAATTTGACCCAGAAAAAAATATTCATCCATTTTTCAGACAAAGTTCCCGGTCGATCAATCAAGGTGATGTTGTTGTATGGTTTGGATTCTTAGAATGAAGATGAATGACAGAAAGTCAGAGGAAAACAAATTAACAAACAATAGAATATTTCTTCTTGTTAGTTAATTTAATTAGGGCTCATCATGCAATGAGCAATCCCAGAAAAGAAGGCCTTTATTGCTGCATCTTGTCTGTCTATATGCACTGCCTTTCATAACAATCAAGGCCTGTAAAGGGGGGAGCTGTCCAAGAAAAGTGGTATCGGACAGATGCCAATGCACTTTCCAGAGTCTACAAAGAATACAATTATATCAATATAAGAGAAAGTTTCAGTTTAGCCCCTGCTATTTACCACTTATCTTCAGTCATTCTTTTGGTATTAAATTGTCAGTCATTATAATTAAGTGTGCTGTTGCTTAACTTTAAGGAGACTAGTGCAACTAGGCAGGGAAAGTGTAGCTCTCTCGCCAAGAAGTAAGCTGATCTATGGATGATTTGACCGAATCATGTCACATAATGTGATTCATTAACAATTGAAAGGGAGCAATCAATGATAATTATTACCATTAGACTTAAAAGACCAACTCTATGCAAGTACCGAGGCATAAGTGAATTCAGGAGACATAAATGAAGTACCTGATGCAACAACGAATGGAGTGGAGAAGATAGGAAACAATGTGAATCATGCTAATGTCTTTATACGAGTGATGAGCAGCTGCAGTGCAAATCTAAATCTAAATCATAATCTTAATCTGCTGGATGTTGGTGAAGTTGAGCTGTAGCGAGTCTTGACAATTAGTAATTGCTGACAGCGTATCTAATTCTGCATGCGGAAGAGGCAAATGGCAGTCAAACGTCCACTGGCTTCAACCGCAAGCAAAGACAATTTGGTCAGAGCATTCATGCCGACCAAAACCTATGAATACGATTAAGCAATCAACTCACATTCAATAAACCAACCATGATTGTGTGACCTGTGCTCCATAAATCCCTCCACCACCAAAAGGAATGACAGTGAGTCCGAAGAAAAATATATTTAGACACTTCAAAATTTCTTTTACTTACAAAAAGACATAGAAAGAGAGAAAATATTATGAAATATTTGATTAAGAAATTTATATATATATATATATATATATATATATAACAAAATAAAGATAAATGGCTAAAAATAATATGATTCATAATATTATGCCATGACATGGTTTACAACTTGATTAAAGAGTACTCCCTCTAAAAGTGGTTTAATGGATTGATTTGTGAATGTTTGGAATGATGTTCTGCTTTTTTATGGCTTATGAATATTAGGACTTGATGATTATACTACTTCAGATCTAATGGGATAAATATTCGGCCTATAAAGTGCATGTGAATATTCATTCATTTTAATTTTTTTTTTTTTTTTTGCTTTGAGTTGATGATCATTTAATATAGACCATGGAGAGAAATCTGAGTTGTCTTCCAACAATATTGAAGAACTACGCCTCGATATTTAGTATTAACATACACACCTCCCAAACAATGTTATTAATAGCACACTCTAGATATTTAATGTTCATGACTATGTTCGAAATGGGTGAATGGAGCCTTTGGGCCAAATATTTAAAATAGGAGAATGAGTCATTAGACCAGACATTCAAATTGAGTGAATAGGCCATAGAGGGCTAAATATTCAAAATTTGGTGAACAGACCATTGGGCCAAACGTTCAAAGTTGATAAACAAGCTTTTAGAGGGCTTAACATTTGAAATTGGTGAATAGGCCATTAGGCCAAACGTTCAAAGGTGGGGTATATGGGCTTTTAAGCCAAACGTTCCAATTGAGTGAAGACGGCCATTGGGCCAAACATTCAGGTTAGGTGAATGGGTTATTGGGCCAAATGTTTAAACTTTTATATACAGGTCTATAGAGGGCCAAATATTCAAAATTTGATGAATAGACCATTGGGCCAAATATTCGAGGTTAGTGAACAAGCTTTTAGAGGGCTAAATGTTCGAAGTTGGTAAACAGGCTATTGGACCAAATGTTCAAAATTTAGGTGAATAGGCTTTTGGGCAAAATGTTCAAATTGAGTGAACGTTTCATTGGGCCAAATATTCGAATTGAGTAAACAAACTTATAAAAAGCAAAACATTCGAATCAACTCTAATATTGTGGCCAGAGCCGCATCATAACTAATGTTCGTTTATAATGAAATTTGGCTTTAATTAATGTTGAGCTGAATCAGGTTGCGTTAGAGGTCGAGCCTAGCTACACTTATATGCATGTGTTTCTTTTGATGTTGGTAAAAAGTTAAATTTGGATTTTTGTCTAGATATTAGATCAACACTAGTGGTATGGTAATGATTTACTTACACTTATTGTATCGAATCAAATTAAATTCGAAACGTCGACTTGAGTATATACTAAGTTAAACCTGGGTTGACTAGGAGATATCAAATTTAACCAAATTTGCTTCTACTGAAAAATAATTGATTATTACCACAGTGATTTGTTGCTTTAGAAGAGGGCAATGAAATTAATTTGAATGCGGGCAAATCAGGCTGAATGAAGGCTGACTTGGGTTGCTTACTGTCACGCCCCTTTTATTCTGGCTGTCCACGTCAGCACCTTGCATTGGACTGAGTGCCAAATTTCGACACGAAATCAAAATCCATGAATTCGGCTGCGCGCTTGAAATTTGCATTGACTCGGTCAATGCCTCATTTTGAACACCGAACGAACTCGTCACGCGCCTTCAACCAAGTGCAGCGAACGCCACCTGCGTTCGTCGGCATCTGCGACCGCTGCCGGAGGGGAAGGTGGACGGGGTTCAGGACGAGCGGCAGGACCGAGCAGCGCCTGCTCAGCCCTCAACCTTCATCATCATCGTCTGAATGTGCGCCGGAAGCTTCTACTGTGCGAGGTGAAGGAGGGGACCATCGCCGGTAAAGAAGGGGGACTCATCGGAAAGTCACGGGAAGAAGCAGGAGGAGGGAGCTAAGGAAAATTTCCATTGATTTAATAAATCAACTTACCTAAAACCCTTTTACATACCTCACACAAATCTGCTCGTCGGATCTTTCCTCACTCCAACACTTGCCGTCAACTTACAATCACACCTTGGTCTCACATACCTCACGTCGGCATCTCACAGTCCTCGTCGCCCATTGGCGCCGGCATCAAAGCTCGCAGCTCTGGGAAGGGGGGGTGCTCTTGCCATCCTAGAGGGGCGCCTCGCCACTCTGCTGGTGTGCTTGTCGCCAAAGGAAGCTTCGTTCTCTCTGTTTTCGATCAAGTTCTCTCCCCGTCCCTTCGACGTCGGCTTGGTGCTTTACATACTATTTCCATGGAATGTTGGATAGAGTGATGGATAGAATTAGTATTTTATCTTTTGTTGCCATCAAAGAATAAGTAGAGGTGGGGATAATTGGAGGTGCTAAAAAGTAATTTCATCCCTCATTTGGTTGTCTCCCAAAATTGAGAGGAAAAGAGAACGGACGCTTCAGGCGCTCTCCTCCTCGCGTCCGCTCAAAGCAAGCTGCTCGCCCTCCTCGTAGTTGCCGGCCGCTCGCTCGCCCTCCAGCCGAGCTCTGCCCACTCCCTCCCGTCCATAGCCGTCTACCCCCCCCCCCCACCTCTGGAGCCCCCTATCCTCGTTGTCGTCGCCCTCAGCCACTCGCCCGTCGCCCTCAGTCGTCCGTCGCCATAGCCCTCTAATGCAAATAAAGATACAACCGAAACCCAGCCGAGCGCTCCTGCTGATCTCGTCGCCATTGTCCTCAGTCCTGCTCGCCCTCGTTCAGCAGTAGAGGTGAAAGTGGGTGGTCGCATCACCTTCCCCCCGTCCTGCTCGCTCCTGCTGATCTCATTGCCTTCGTTTCCAGGTAAGCTGCTTGGCTTTTATCTCGCCTCCAACTCGCCTCCCTCTTCCAGCCTCTAGCCCACCTCTAGCCTCCACCTCGCCTCCCGCCTCTAGCCCACCTCTAGCCTCCACCTCGCCCCCTGCCTCTAGCCTCCAGCTCGCCTCCCGCATCCAACCCACCTCTTGCCTCCGGCGACAAGGTCCAGGTGAGGGCGTCAAGGTCCTCGCCTGAAAGCTGCAGAGAAGCTCGACCTTCCGGGGACCGAGATGAGGGCGTAAGGTCCTCGCTTGAAAGGTGGTCGTCGCCTTGCTCTGCCTCCCTTTCGGAGCTGTCCACGCCCCCCTCTGGAGCTGTCCCTCCCCCCACCTGGGCACATCCCCCGTGCGTCCCCTGTCACCGTTCTACTCGCCGGGACCCCTCTGGAGCTGAAAGTCCGGGTGCGTGTGATACAGGTAACTATGAGCTAGGCACGTGACTCTCTTGTGATCCCTTTTTCTCTTCCCCACTGATTGGATATCCCTCCCCTCTCTTTTTACATTCTTACAAGGAAACAGACGCTTAGGACGGATACGAAGCCGGATTTGGGAAGATTTCGTCCACCAGGCATCTTCCCAACTTTCACTGTCCGCGAATCACGCCTCTGCGCGTGATTCGCATTCCTGTTTTGTCCACGAGCTGCCGAGGAAGAAGCCGCAGATCACGCCACCGTCTATGAGCTACGGTCGCCGTTGCTCTCGCCGGAGCAACCGCCGCTGGCAGCACCGAAGTTGATGCAGAAACCACCCAGGTCATCTGCACCTATGTTGAAGATGACGCTGAATCGCGTTGTCCATGCGAGTGGGCTTTTGCCCGGGCCGAGAAGGAAACTTGGGCCACTGCCTAAAGCCCCGTTTGGTTCGCCCAGCTTTTGGCTTTTGCTGGGGCGGCAAGCGGCTTATGGTCAGACCTGTCGTTTGGGAACGCAGATTCTCTGGTTGGAACAGAGAAGCTGCACTGTACATGAGAAGCTGTTAAATCCAACTTCTAGCAGCTTTTCCGATTCCTCTCTCTTTGAAGGGAGGCGAGTGGGATGGCTGCAACATGTCACGCTCGGCGAAGAGCGTGGAAGGAGGGCTCCGCTCGCTGCATGGTCAGCCTCGAGCGGTGGAGGGAGGCTGCGGTGGTGGCGCTTCGGCGGGCCGCAGCAGAGGGCTCCTCCCGTTGTTGCGTCGTCTTCCTCCTAGATTGTAAGCGGATGCGGGTGCTGAGGCCGGCGGACACGATCGAAGAGACGGCGAAGAGTCTGCCCTAAGACTCGCCGCCTGTCCCCCATCGCCGTCCCCCTTTGACGCCAGCCCTAGCTCCGCTTCCTCCCCCTCGTTGCAGATCATCCGAGCGACACCAGACTTCCAAGCCGAGCTGCTTCCTCCTTCTCCTCCCTCCTACGCCGGCCGAGCTCCCTTTCTCCTCCCTCCTACGCCGGCGTGACTCTCCTCCCTCCTACAACAAATTTCCTCAGTGCCGACGCTAGCCCGACTCTCCCCTTCTGTTCCATTCCTCTTAATCTAACTGTAATCTAGCTCTAATCTAACTCTAATCTGAGTTAAAAATTATTTTGACTAGATTTGACTATTTTGACTAGTTTTGACCAGCTAAAGTTTGATTTATCCAAACAGCATGAAACTTATCCAACCAGCTCTATTCAAACCAGCTCCAGCTATAAGCTCCAGTTGAAACAAACTGGCCCTAAGTCACTTGTTCTTGGCCAGGTCCAAGGAAAATTGGATATCACACTTTCTCATTGGGAAGAATTTAATACAAATTTGATCCAAAATTTATCGGGTTTAACAAATATGGTTGAATGCCATGGGAATTGAATTTTGAATTTAATAGGATTTTGACGCTTTGAATTGCTGGAATTGCAAGTCAACTAAATTTTGACTATAAAATCTTCCAACCCCTCTTTTATTCATTCTTTCCCTTTTTTTAGGATTTACTCTTCTTGTCATTGTCTCCTACAGCAGGCGCGATTGGACTTGGGTACATCATAAGTTGGGCCTATGTTTTTTAGACAACGCTGGGCTACGTCGATTGATTAGATTATTCGGTCGGATTTAGACCACCTAAATTAGTCAATTAGATATCACCTTAGAGAATAATATAGACCTAGAAACTCAAGAAATGCTAGTTTGACAAGGTAACCTCAAACTTTATTCCCTTGTCAACAAAGCCAAAGCCAGCCCTAAATCATCAAGTCTTTATAAAATAGTGGACTCTAGCTAAGCATAAATGTTGAAAGCTAATGATGCCAATATTGACTATTTTCATAAGATCGTGTCCACTTGAAAGATGCATAAATTGATTCCCAACGTTCATGATTCCAATTAGCGCTTCCTCTCTCTTGTGATCAAGATATTGTTGCTTGTTTTGATTGACATTAATTTTGATATTTGGAACACTAGCACTTGCTTCCTTCCCAAGACTTTGCTTCCTTCCCAAGACTTCTAAAGCAATCTTTTATACCCCTTTGCGAGCTTCCCTCTACCTAGACTCTACTTGGGATGCCCCACATTGAACCCTTTTTCTCATAGGAGCTCTCAACTATTGTCAAAGAATTTTAGCTTAGGAAAAAAACTATTGGATGGTTTTACTCCTAAATTCTGTAAGCACTACTAAAACATCATTTAACCTAACTTCCTAAGAGTTATAGACTTCTTATATAGTCATGTTACTATCTTGGCCTCTTGGTCCAAAATTCATCTTTTTTTCAATCCTCCCCAATCCAAAGTCATTACTTTTCTACTAATCTTCCTTTGTAACATCTTTTATGGTACATCAAGCAAAGTGCTTGCTGATTGCATCAAGGCAAACTTTTTTTCTATTTATTAATCTTCAATAGTTTAGCCCACATCATGTTCCCTCTAAAAGTACATAGCCTTTGATCCTCTTTAAGATTGACCTAGCTAAAGCATTCAACTCCATCCTTTGGGATGTTATTGTTGTTTCCTTGAGCTAATTGAACTTCCCTCCTACTGCTAGTGTCTAGATTAAGGCCTATAATGAGTCTTCCTCTTCTTATTTTCTTGAAAGGCCATTCCTCTTCCTTCTTCGATATTTGTAATAATGATCCACTTTCACTTTACTTATTCATCATTGTGGCTAACCATCATTAATTAACAAGAATATCTCCATTGAGAAAATAGCTCCCTTCTCTTTCAAGGTTAAGTGAAAATTTTGCTATCTTAAAAATGTTGATGATTTTATCATTTGTGTTTGTAACAATCCTTGATCTTGTTGTAGCCATTAGAAAATGTTGAAAAAAAAAATTATAGATAGCTATCGATCTTAATATAAATTTATCAAAATTAAAAGTTTTCTTCCCTATGCATTGGAAAATTTTCCTCTTTAAGTTAATTCTATTGTTAATAGTTTTGTTTGGTCTCACTCAGTAGGAGTCATGGCATCCATCTCATATGTTGGACTATTGTTACCTTAGCCAACTCCCTTAGTTGTCTAAATGTTAAACATTTCTCCCATTTAAAATCAATCCAACATTACGTTGGTTATGGAAAAAGCATTATGCCAAAACTATCTAAACTTTGCAATGGGTTCACTATATCTTCAATAATTGGTTTCACTACTAATGTTATCAGCTACTCAATTTCATTGACATCTTAATCAAGCACAAATACATTCTTTTATCCTCATTTTCTTAGAATGCCTCTTTCACTATTTCACATCTAATGCAAGGATAAGCAGCTAGGACTTTGGGTGCCTCTCATTTCAAACATACTTATAGTTTTTTATACTTTACTATGCTTACTCAAGGTAAGTTCAGAACATGTTGAAAACACCTTTGGATTCTACATGTTGCTTATTAAAATATTTAGTTAAAAGTTATTACATCAGCACATTTTATTTAATCAATTGATTCTTAAATATATGAACTTTATGTTATGGTAAGACTATGATTTTATATAACTAATAGAAGCCTATGTACTGGAACAACTCTTTAAACTAAACTAAGAGAACAATACTTTATATAGCACCACCTTAAATGGAACGTCATTATCATATGGTAAGTTTATAATGTAAATCTATTATTATGACTACATTTTATAAGTTTGATTAATTTGTTTAATCCTAAAAGTGCTAAAGATATCTATAATCTCCATAGGCATTATAATATGTTGGACTGATTATTTAAAAAAAAATAAAATTAATAAACTCAAAATTAATAAAATCAAAATTAATTTTGATAGAATTAGTTTTTTATTACAAAAATGGTATCCGCTTTACAAATTTGAAAGTGTTATTTAAGGAAAATGCTGGATTGATGTGCCCTACATAAAAATAATAAAAAAGTCATCAAATGTGTTTAGCAAATCAAAAAACAAATCAGCTAAAAAAGATAAAAAAAAAAAAATCAATTTTGGCTAGATTAACTACAGCTAAAAAAAAGGAAAGCAAAAATAATAAAAAAAAGGAGGAATTCGACCATGTGTGAAAAAAAAAAGCAAAAGCAAAATAGTAAAAAATAAATAATGATAATAAAATAAAAAAAATCAAGTCTACGGCTAAAAAAAAGAAAGCAAAATAATAGGAATGAGCAAATTCAGCAAGGCGTGCGCAAATAAAAAAAGGACAAAATTAAATAAAAAATAATAATAAAAATTTTCAGCCAAGAGGGGCTAGGCATACATAAGAAGAAAAAGAGAAGAGACATGCTCATAAGAAATTGCTACCGCTATAAAAAAAGAGTAAGAATTGCTTGGGCTAGACCTGGTGACGCTACAATTTGCTAGAGCGAGAGAGATTGCGGATATTGCTTAGGCTAGACCCAGTGACGCTATAGCTTACTGTAGCTAGGGAGATCATGGAAAGAGATATTGCTTAGGCTAAACCTGGTGACACTACAGTTTGTTGTAGCTAGGGAGATTGTGGAAAGAGATATTGCTTAGGCTAGACCCGGTGACGCTATAGTTTGCGATAGCTAGGGATTGATTTGTGAAGAAACTTTACTCGGCGCTCTATGCCATTGTTCTGATGCTCTTTACCTTGTTTTAGAAAATATGTTAGTTTTCTCTCTGGCCATAGTGTCGTTGCTGATTTTGTTCATTACCACCGTGATCTAGTGACTGCTAGTTTTCTATAGGTGAAGCGCCCGTGCCAGAAATCTCTCCCTCTTGCGACAAGCACAAAATTTTGTTCTAAGGTGGCTGTTTCACCAAACATCGTTTGACGTTCTCTGTTTCACTGGCCGTTCGCTTTTCATCAAAGCTCGTCATTCGCCAACGTTGTGCGTGAATGTAGTGCCACAGCCTGCCTACTGATTAATCGGTGATTAACCACCACAACGTCGAACAAAGCCTCAACCCAAAATCGACATCCAGCCATCGGATTTCGCCTAAACTGTGCTCATGCACTCTCCTCATGCCCTTGAACCTATAAGCTAGAGGATCTGTCCATCAAACATTCGGATCGCCGGAATCAAATGATTCATCTCTAGCGGCCCCTATTTCAACTGAACCATTCTCTTTGCCTTCGATCGCCGTTGATTCACCATCGGCCACCAAACTCCAACCATGAGCCCTCCACGACATGGAGAAGACATAACTAGAGCAGGTTGGGGGAAGGAATGACAAACGGCGGATGGCTCAAAACCGTCCACATCAAATTCGACGGTTTTCATCTGAATAAAGAATGACGATCTAGATTACTCCAAGCAACATCGGACGACAGAAATAAATCTGATTTAATAAATTAAATTCAACGGCAAAGATTCGTTAAGCTGAAATCTAATGGTCAAGTTCTGACCCAATATAAACTAATTAGATTAAATCAAGCATTCATCGAATGGTCTAGATCTTTTACTTTGATCGAATGGTTCAAATCTAGATCTCAAATTAAATCAATGGCTATGAAATGATTTATTATATCTAGATCAATTAGATGACTTTTGATAAGATTCAGGTGTCGATGCCTATTAAATCGTGTCTGATCTTTTCAAATATAATATTAGATTTTCTATCTGAGATCTGGACTGAAGCAGATATGTGAATTTAAATGAAAATTATGATGTGTTTGATCTAAATCTAAAATGAACAACTGAGAATGATCTACACATGTCAAGATCAATCGGATAACTTTTGATATGATCCAGGTGTCGATCCCTACCAAATCAAGCCTGATCTTTCTAAGTATGATATTAGATTTTTTTTTATCAAAGATTCAAATTAAAGCCGATCTATGAAATGATCAAGAGAAAAATCAGAAATTTGATGGCTAAAGATAATTTTCATCAATCTGAGTCAATTAGATAGATATCTACAATCGGGGTATCTACCTCTATCAAATCAAGCCCAATCTTCCCAAATATGGCCTTGGATTTTAGATAGGAGATTTAAATTGAAATATATCTCTAAATAAGTGATCTTAGTAATACGATACAGTTTATCTAGTTAAACATGAGCCAACTCATTGACTCAACCCATTTGATCGAAAGCAATGTATCACAATATAATATTGTTTCGGATTTGCATATATCGACGTTTACCATTGGGGCGTAACTGCTCAATATGATATTGTGTTTATTAAAATTGAAATATCCAATAAGTCGCTGAGGCCGAATATTTCGTAAATTGAAATATCCAACAAGTAGTCAAGGCTGGATATTTCGCGAATTAAAATATCTAAAAGCCATTCAGGCCAGATATTTTTTAAAATATCCAATAAGCTATTGAGGGTGGATATTTGCTGAATTAAAATATCTAAGAAGCTGTCGAGGCCAGATATTTTCCCAATTGAATATCCAATAAGCCGCTGAGGCCTCAATATCCAATAAGCCGTTTAGGCTGGATATTTGCAAATTAATATATCTATTAAGTGGTTGATGTCAGATATTTTTTGAATTAAAATATCCAATAAACAGTTGAGGACGGATATTAAGTATCCAATAAGCCGCTAAGGCCAGATATTTTCTAAACTAAAATATCCAATAACCTATTGAGGCAGGATAGCTTCTAAATCAAATATCTAATAAGCTATTGAAGCCGGATATTTTTCAAATTGAATGTCCAACAAGTCATTGAGGCTGGATATCATCCAAACCAAATATCCAATAAGCCATTGAGGCAGAATATTTTTTAAATTGAATATCCAATAAGCCGTCGAGGTCAGATATCTCCTAAATCCAAAATATCCAATAAGTCATTGCAAAGCCAAGTATTTGACAGATACAATTCATCCAAGTTGACAAGGACTTTCCTCTTCTTGTCATTTTCTTATTAAACTCCATCATATATTTTTGTTATAAAGTTTAATGAATTATTTTGTTTAGCCATTTTTATTATCTCATAACATAAATCTCTCAATCAAATGTGTCCTGATTTTTAGGAGTAATTAACAATGAATGCTTGCGCTCATTGGAAGTTAGAACCCATTAAACAAAAAATATTATTATTATAAGATGAATTTAAAAGGGCATATCACATTAAATCATAACAAAAAATAACCCCACACAATATTAAGGCTCAAAAGGGTTAGCCAACTCTATAGGCCAATTTTTAGTCAAAACATACATAGATTTTTAAAGTTTATTTTAATTTAGATGTGAAACATATTTCCCCGTGTGGTTTAATGTATGAATACCAACATAATATAGAGTATACATAAATGAAATTGAAATTTATATACCAACCTATTATAAATTGGAATTTAATTACTTTCCTAAAGTAAATACAGTTAATACTTAGTTATCACTAACATTTGCAAGTTATTAGAAATAATTAAAGTTACACATTGATCTAGTAATAAATTTAGTCCCACGTTCATAAATCGAGAAGGAAAGGGAGTGGATAAGTGATTAAGAGGACTTTAGTCAACCTTTGATCCCTACGTAACTGGATGGGGTTAATGGGAGATCATGAAGCCCTATAGCCTAAGTTAATGACCTCTATTCCACTTGGGAGGTGCACTTACCTATCATCTCCCAAGTAGGAGAATCAACATCAATATTGGGCTGAAGCTACAGAGAGAAGTTGGTCTCTTTCCAAGTAAGGATGAAGCTGCGTTGCTGGTGCGTTGGTCTCTTTCCACATGAACGTTGGCTTGATGAGATATTTTATTTGTTTTATGCCATGAGATTCATTAGATTGGTTGATTTGAAGTTAGCGCATATGGATATCGCTGCATCTTAATTGATTACTTTACTTAGTAAGTGATTTGAAGCTTCTTTGATCTGAACTGTAACTTGAAGTTGAGGTGGAGTTGTCTTTGGAACTCAAGTTGAGTGAGCTAGCTTGGGCCTCTTTGGAGCTTGCATTGTGCGGCCTTTGACTATGTTAGCCTTAGGCTCTATTTGTACCGCTCTACTTGCACCTTTGTGGCTTATGGCCTGTGTCTCCATCAATTTATTGGATTTCTATAACCTTAATCTAAGTGTCACGCCCACGTTTACGGTAATATTTTTTTAGGATTTCCACCCGTGAGTCAACGCTTGACTCGAGTCCAACTGCGTCAACGCAGGTATCCTAATGGTCAAAATCGTCGGATTGGGCGCGACTGGCGACTCCCAGCCCGATTATGGACTCAACACGGATCGCTGCCGTTCCAACATTACTCGATCAACACTAATGAATCACCGGGGACCGGCGTCGTCAAGTCAAACCGAGTCCACCCGAACCCAAATAGGACTCACTCCCGCGTACGTCGGGTCAAGATGGTGCCCGGCGATCACAAACAGATGTCTACACAACGTCGCACGCCGGTGACAGAATTGACCGAACCGGCTCCTCACTCGCACACCGGCGAAGAGGCCGGACGACACTCTGTGGGCAACGTCCCAGTAGGGGACGAAGACCGATGGACTCGTCCTTCTCACTCGTAGGCGAGAACGGCCAGAGAAGAAGTTCGCCCGAAGGCAACCAACCAAGCCGGCGATAGCCGGCTCCATGAATGCATACTCGCGCGGAGGCGAGGACGAAGGAACATACAGGAGATGCCGACGAAGATAATGTCCACACACCGGTCTTCCACGCGGACGAGAGCTACGCCACCTACTTGGATTCTCGTTGGACGAGGAAGATCAGCCAACCACCCCACTGTCTCGCCGGAGGAGAAGCGACCTCGGCCGAAGGGAGAACGCCACTACAAGCTGCTCGCGGAAGGAGGGAGGAGCGCAGCCTCAGTCGCACGCAGGCGACAAGCGGTGCCGGAAGAACAAGCTTGTTCGCAGATGAGTAGAGGGAAGGGAGGAGACTCGCACGCAGGCGAGCTGCTCCGATATTTCCCGCGCGCAGGCCGGCCGGCAGCCAGAGGAGAAGAGGCGGGGGCTCGCGAGCGGAGCAAGGAGAAAAAGGGGAGGAGACCGCCAGAAGCCAAAAGCTCACCGGGGAAGACGGCCACCACGCAGTTCGTTAAGGCGGCCAGAAATGAAGGGGAAGGAGGAGAGAGTACCTCGGTGGACACCCGGCCGTCGGCTCCTTCCCGTCTATGAAGTGGTAGCGCCTTCGCCTTCCGAGGCGGTCTGAGCAACGCTGCCGGTGACGGAGACGAAGAACGTGAGGACGACGGCGAAGAGGGTCGAGGGAGAGGGCGGAGTTTGCCGTGGTGTTCCACCTCCGACCCACACCACCGGAACACCAGGGAAGTACCGCCGACAGCGTCCGACGAGGAAATGACGAACCAAGGGGAGAGAGAGAGAGACGCCGGTGAGCTTTCGATCCCAAGAGCTCGTATCCCCTACCTGAACGAGGACGAAAAGTCTTGTTTTTCTTTCGTCCCGCCCGAGACCACGTCCACATAGCATCAACCCACTCGCCTTCCCAGCGACACGTCATGTCGCATCCACTTCACGCCATCTGAACGAACAAATTTGACGCTCGATTCGTCCGTTGGGCGGAATGAAATCAGGTCCGGATTCGGGGGCCGCCGATCCGATCCGTCAAAAGGGATAAAAGCAAGATTGGGCTGGGCTATTATTTGGGCCGCGCCCAAATTCGGCCCGCAGGCCTAACATTCTCCCCCTCCGAAGCGAGTCGTCGCCCTTGATAACTCCGAAAAACGTCATAACTCATCCACGAACTACCACAGTTCGGACGCCTTATACCATGTAGCTTCTTCCATCGGAGAACCTTCCCATCGAACAAGGAATTTTTGTTCGTCGGTTCATCCCACTATTTCCCAAAACTTGATGATCCAAGATCCTTTCGATCCTTTGGTCGAACTCCGTTCGAACCATCGGAGGCGCACGAAGCGACTATAACCGAGTTGGATTCCACCGGATCCTTATAAAACCCCTTTTTGGAAGCTCACCTAGCAAGTCGGATGCAGCTTCACCCTATCGGAGAGCTTCAGACGATACACCACTGAGTGAACCCGACTCGACACCTCGAAAGGTCTACCGTATCTCCGTATCAGTCCCCGATATGCTGCCTTCGCAGATATCTTCCCCCATATCTGCGGAGTAAGTCGGAGAAGCATTAAGTCACCCACGGTGAACTCTTCGTCTCGACATCGACGAATCGCATAACGTTGCATTCGTCTAACCACAAACTCGAGGCTGTCCCTAGCCTCCTAGAGCGACTCCACTCGCTCACTAGCTACTTGTAGGATAGCAGGACATCTCCCTTCGGAGGTCCTTATCGCAATACCAACCAAAGTTAGGGATTGTGCTCAAAGGGCCGTACACAATAGACGATGACCTATGGAGATTATAGGCAATTCGTGCCAAATCGATCCACTTTACACAATCTTTTGACTCGCAGTCACCACTTAACGGAGGAAGTCCTTCACAAGGGTATTCACCCACTCCAATCGTCCACCTACTATCTGTGGGTCGTACCCGACTTGGTTTGCTCAACAGACTTTCGATACTCCTTATCGATCACAATTGCTGCTTTTATCCTTGTAAGGAGATCTCCTTCCACTCTGGAGATTGCAAAGCAGACTAAGGCATTAAGCCTTCTCAGTGCATCCGGCACTTCATTAGCCTTTTCAGGCTTGTGTTCCCATCGGAACTGGAATTCTGCTAGGAATTCCTACCATCTGATCAGTTTGGTGGACAATCTCTTCCTAGTAGTGAGAATATGCATTCACCACCTTATCAATTTTCGCCCCGAAGGCGATACCCAGGAGAAGGACTCTCCATACGCAGAGTATCTCTGCTCTACCCATCCTGTACCAACACATCGTCTATCGTTTGATCCGAGGTGTCGGATCTCCTTGGCACAACCCTACAGCTAAGGCGCTCGCCAACAAAGGGCACTCCCTTGGAGTCCCTCCTCACTCCCTTCCTTGACTCCGTGCTTCCGAATGCACGGCACGAGGCAAGGGACATCCTCATCGTAGATCTGTATCTCATACAGATAAGGCAACACAACTATCTCTGCCTCGACCGAAAGTTCGAGGTCAAAGATTGCTTCGTAGACTAGAAGATTCAGAATCTTCACATGGCAGCGGCCCTGCCAACTGCCGATTACGATATCCCTATCGTACGATACCCCGAAGGTCTTGATGTCTACGGTGCCGACCGACCCCACTCAGTCCTGTGATGAGAATGTTTTAAGTCCAACACTCTTAGCCGTTCTCGACGAACCACTTTGCGTGACTTAACTCACACACGAAATTTTCACGGAATTATAGGAAGGGTTCTACAATACCTGCGATCAAACTGGATCGCATAATTCTCAGAGAGATTCGTCCAACTTAGTAGCGCCTAAGTCTCCTCTTTTTCGAAGGCGTCTCATACCACCTCCATCGAAGAGTAACTTAGCTCGCCCCAATTACTATTTTGTCCCTGAGTCTTCCCCCTCATAAAGGCGTCCCCTTATGACGAGAAACCCAGCTCGGACTGATTTCAAGGATTTTTCCTTGCTATCCTCCCAAGCTTCCCCCACGTAGAGGCGTCCCCCTATGCGAAGTTGGCTCAGTTGGACCAAGAAGAGGGATCTCTTTTGTTTTAGTTGGACACCATCCACTCTCCTTGTCCTCAAATAGCAGTTTTAGAGTCTACTAACTCTTCCTCATTTTATCTCCCTGAGTAGCAGTTTTAAAGTCTGCCAACTTTTCCTCAAATAGCAGTTTTAAAGTCTGCTAACTTTCCTCAAATACCGTGGAGCAACGCACCCCTCCAAAATGGGAAGCTCCAGGACATGTCGTCGCACGACTGTCTCTTAGCCAGAATCGGCCGTGGTCAATGCTATCGAAGCCGCCGTAGCGCGCTTCAGCATCGCAACCTCTGCCTGAGATGTCTCTAGCTCCCCGATGTGTCGAGTCACCCGAGCTACGAGACGCTCACCCGAGACGAGCCGCGTGGAGATGATCTCCACTGAAATGTAAGAATCCAGAACTCCATCTCTAACCATGTCCTCGAGGGACGATAGTCTGGGGTTCGTCGCAGATCCCATCTGCGCACGCACAATTAAGTGAGACGAAACTCAAGTACGATGCTCGTACGAGTTGGAACATGCAGAACTCCGCTCTGATACCAAGCTGTCACACCCACGTTTACGGTAATATTTTTCTAGGGTTTCCACCCGTGAGTCAACGCTTGACTCGAGTCCAACTACGTCAACGCAAGTATCCTAACGGTCAAAATCGCCGGATTGGGCGCGACTAGCGGAGCTCGAATCCACTCCCAGCCCGATTATGGACTCAACACGGATCGCTGTCATTCCAACATTACTCAATCAACACTGACGAATCACTGGGGACCTGTGTCGTCAAGTCAAACTAGGTCCACCCGAACCCAAACGGGACTCACTCCCGCATACGTCGGGTCAAGCCGGCGCCCGGCGATCACAAATAGATGTCTACACAGCATCGCACGCCAGTGACAGAATTGACCCAGCCGGCTCCTCACTCACACACCGGCGAAGAGGCCGGACGACACTCTGTGGGCAATGTCCCCGTAGGGGACGAAGACCGACGGACTTGTCCTTCTCAGTCGTAGGCGAGAACGGCCGGAGAAGAAGTTCGCCCGAACGCAACCAACCAAGCTGCCGATAGCCGGCTCCGTGAATGCATACTCGTGCGGAGGCGAGGACGAAGGAACGTATAGGAGATGCCGACAAAGATAATGTCCACACGCCGGTCTTCCACGCGGACGAGAGCTACGCCACCTACTTGGATTCTCGCTGGACAAGGAAGATCAGCCAACCACCCCACTGTCTCGCCAGAGGAGAAGCGACCTCGGCCGGAGGGAGAATGCCACTCCAAGCTGCTCGCGGAAGGAGGGAGGAGCGCAGCCTCAGTCGCACGTAGGCGACAAGCGGTGCCAAAAGAACAAGCTTGTTCGTAGATGAGCAGAGGGAAGGGAGGAAACTCGCACGCAGGCGAGCTGCTCCGGTATTTCCCGCGCGCAGGCGGGCCGGCAGCCAGAGGAGAAGAGGCGGGGGCTCGTGAGCGGAGCAAGGAGAAAAAGGGGAGGAGACTGCCGGCAGTCAATAGCTCGCCGAGGAAGACGGCCACCACGCAGTTCGTTAAGGCAGCCGGAAATGAAGGGGAAGGAGGAGAGAGTACCTCGGCGGACACCCGGCCGCCGGCTCCTTCCCGTCGATGAAGTGGTAGCGGTAGCGCCTTCCGAGGCGGTCGGAGCAACGCCGTCGGCGACGGAGACGAAGAACGCGAGGACAATAGTGAAGAGGGCTGAGGGAGAGGGCGGAATTTGCCGTGGTGTTCCACCTCCCACCCACACCACCGGAACACTAGGGAAGCACCGCCGACAGCGTCCGACGAGGAAATGACGAGCCGAGGGGAGAGAGAGAGACGCCGGTGTGCTTTCGATCCCAAGAGCTCGTATCCCCTACCTGAACGAGGACGAAAAGTCTCATTTTTCTTTCGTCCCGCCCGAGACCACGTCCATGTCGCATCAACCCACTCGCCTTCCCAGCGACACGTCATGTCGCGTCCACTTCACGCCATCTGAACGAACAAATTTGATGCTCGATTCGTCCGTTGGGCGGAATGAAATCGGGTCCGGATTCGGGGGCTGCCGATCCGATCCGATCCGTCAAAAGGGATAAAAGCAAGATTGGGCCGGGCTATTATTTGGGCCGCGCCCAAATTCGGCCCGCAGGCCAAACACTAAGCCCCTATGTTGCTTAAACATTAAATGGCTTTATTTTCTACAAAGGAGAGAAAATTTATAGGTAAAAAAAAGTTGGATAAAAAAAAATTATTTTTTTTCTATTTCTTTAGCGGAAAAAGCGCTTCAAGGATGTATTTTAATTTATACCTTATCCCCAACTCTCAAATATTATATCCATAAAATAAAAATACTATTGAATATTATAAAATTACTAAGTACCATTAAATACTATAATGTTCTCTTATATGACAGTCAACCCCATTATGCAAACCCATGTAGTGAAAACCCAATATGATATGGTTCGAGATTCGGGATACGGATATTATTCATCCTGGATCAATTATATTTGTTCAATATATTATTGTCAATATGAATGCAATGTTGAGAAAAGAAATAAAAAATAAAATAAATCAAATAAGGATTTGTGTTGAATTAGCACACAACAAAGATAAGAAATTTGATTGAATCTCAGGCAAAACGTAGCAAGCGAAAAACAAGGAGAAAAATAATAGTGGAGAAGGGTGCCGAGGGAAGGCAAGATGAACTTGGAGAAGGTGGCAATAGCGACAGTGATGGTGGTAGCGAGGAATAGAAGAACGAGGGTGTCGATCATGTGGTAGAAAATAAAACGGTGACTTTCAGCTTATTAGCAGTATAATACCCTTAAAATGAAATTTTTATTTCAATTTGAGAAATAATCATGTATCATAATAAAATTCATACTAGTATATCAAATCTTTATAAAATCTGATATTTTTATTATACTATTTTAAATATTTTAGGAACTTTAATAATATACAAAGAAAAATAACAGGGGTGTTGTATAAATGTGTTTGCAAAATTAGTTGAAAATGGCAAAAAAAAAATTGTAAGAGATATGAAAATGAGGGATAAAAACTCAAGTCTATTGTTGACCATACCATCTCATGCTATTTATTTTCACCACATGCTTACACCTAATTCTACTTGATTTATTTGAGATAAATATGAAAAAAATTAAATTTTGACATGCTTGATCAGGCATGACCTGAAGGACAGAAAACCCAAGGGAGAGGAAGAGAAAAAAAAAAAAAACTCAAGTTGAGAGTAATTTTAGGTTCTTAGGCAAGTAATTCTACTTTTCTTTATGATATGTTGCCTATTGCTCATAATTCATAAGAAATTCTACTCTATGACACTGTAATACCAATTTTCTTTTGATTGCCTTAATTTTAATGGATTTGGTCCTTGGAAGAATGGTTTATGCTATGTTAAGTCTACTTTTAATCCATACTTACTGGTGGGGATAATGGGAGCCCATAGCCGAAGTTAGTAGCCTCTATTGTACTTAGTGTCACGCCCAGAATTAGGGTAATAAATTTTTAAACAAATTTCACCCGAGTCAACACATTGACTCACACCCAAGCACGCCCACGTAGGGGCCAAGCGGCTGACCCGCTGATCCAGACGCGACCGGCAAGAGCACATCCTCAACGTGTTCCTTAGCCTAGCCCAGGCGGCCACCTCAACTCTTGTCTCAACGAGTAATCGACCGCCACATCAGCCACGGACCACTACATGAACTAGCTCCAACGTCCACCAAAGTACAACACCCGAGACTCGACGCCGGCACAGCGCGTGTACGAGTCCGGTACACCGGAAAAGGAACAAACCGCACGCAGGCGGTGGCGCACACTCGCGCAAAGGACGACGTCACGCAGGACGTCGGGCACACGCCCAAATCTCCGACTAGACCGCACGCAAGCGACCAAATACAATACTCGCCCAAAACAGGACGTCTCGCAAACGTCCGGCACAATGAATCGGCAAATGCCGGGCAACAATGCACAAGGCCAGCGCACTTGACCGAAGCGGGGAGAGGGGCGAGGAATCGCCGACCGAGTAGGACAACTCGGCCGGGAGCACGAGGCTCGGGTAGCCGGATAGAGGAAGACGCCGACCGAGGGAAGCTGATCGGCCAGGAACGGGAACCGCGTCCGGAACCCGCTAGAGGCACACGCACAGAAAACGAGGCACATGCACGCCAACCAACGCATGTGCACGCAAACCAAGGCAGTGGACCAACAACCGGAAGATCGTCGGAAACCACCCGAGGCTCGCCGGAGCCCAGTCCGGCCGAGCCCGACCTCGTCGGAGGCAAGGGAGGCGCCAGCGAACCCACACAGCCGCCGGACGCCACCAAAGAAGGGAGCGGTGCCCCTTCTTCACTAGACACCGCCGGAACCACCGGAACAGCCAGAGACGCCGGTGAACTAATCGCCGGACGTCACCAGAGGAAGGAGCCGAAGCTCCCAGCCCCACCGTCCATCCCCGTCCTCAGCGAAAACAGGAGAAGAAGGAGGAGAAACGGCAGAAACAGCAGAAGTAGGGTCGGCGACCTCGCCGACCAGAAACCTGCCCACCGGACGAAGCCGCGACGGGAGGAGGAAGGAGCGTACCTTCGGCGGGCGACTGCCGCCAGATCCACCACCGGCGACGCCAAAGATAGAGGAGGAGGAAGGATTCGGGGACGCCGCCCCGATGGTACGCCACTTCCCATACCGCCACACCCACACCACCGGGAAGCCGTCGCCGTCCGCCGCCGCTGCCAGAACCCTCGCCGGAAGCCTCGCTCGACGGAGAGGAGCGAGATCGGGGGAGAGGGAAGAGAGCAGCCACCGCTCTCTTGTCCCGATCGCGCATGCGGCTAGGGCTACTGTAGCCCTAGCTTTCCTCTTTTGCTCAAACGGATCGCCCGACCTGGTAAAGCCACCCGATCCGCGCCCGCAAGCCCGTTAACCCGTTTCACAAAACCGAGTGGGCTTGGGCCCAGCGCTTGGGCCTAACACTTAGGAGGAGCACTAACTTACTTCCACTAGCATTTTTTAATTAGAAAACATGAATCGAGATTTGTATGACTTCTTTCAAAGCTCCCAAGCCCTAATCTAGAGTGAAGCATCCGGTTATGGACACTTAAGCGGAAGCATCAGGACTCTCAATTTCCTGTGCCCAAGAGGGGTTCAGTGACTCACTGCCCCTACGAGTACGCTCATAGAAATCACACTACTAATAACTCTCAGCCCGCACTCCTCACTCATTGTAATACCCAATGGGCTGACAGAACAATAGCAGTGCCTGTGCGCACAAAGAGCAAGCAAGGCCGACCCTTTAAGGGGTCGGACCAAATAATAGCAAAAATAATCAATTAGCACTAAGCAGGCTCACACACTAAGCAAAAGAGGCTGGTCGAGCAAAAAGCCCAGAAATAGCTCGACCGACAATGTTGGTATGGCGGTTAAGTTTTTAGTCCAAGGAGGTTAGATGTTACCCTTGTAGCATGTTTTGCTTCTCATCCCTCGGACTGTCGAAGAATACCTCATGTAAAGCCTCGAGTCAAACGCTATGTCTGATCCCAAATTAGGACACATGTGTGAGGCAAAGAGCACTAACTCACGTACACACACGTGAGACCCACATGCTGCTTGCCTTCCCCTTCACGCGGTCTTTTCGCTCGCGAGAGGCTGCTCACGTGCGCAAGTCACACCAACCTCGATTGCCTGTGTCATCGCCGGATTTGGGTACATCGACTACCAACGAGATCACCAGAACCGTAGCCACTGCTGCCTCACGCTAGAGCCACTACAGGGTCAAAACCCTAGCCACCACTGGGTTGGACACAGCTGCAGATGTCGAGATCCACCTCGCGTTGTGAAGCACGCAACACAAGGCACTCAAGTTGCTACTTGGAGACAATAGTGGGATCCCTTACTAAGTCCACCTGTGTGGGTGAGGTCGACGGCGTGGCTGATGAGCTACCTGCTCATTTGATGCTGCTACCCCCCCCCCCCCGGTGCTCTTCTCTAGTTGTAGCTATGAGCTATTTGCACGTAGCATGAACACCACACTCTAAACGCGTCCAACACTGTCTGGCCCCCCCCCCCCCCTCTCTTCACTCATTGTAGTTGTGAGCTGTTTGCATGTAGCACGAACACCACAATATAAATGTGTCCAACACTATTTTCCAATGTCATACAACGCCCCAATGATGCGTACGTGTGTGTGGAACCAGAGAAGTGCACCCCGCTTCCCTCTCCCTCGCCTAGGTCTCTAGCCGCAACCTTAGAACATGGGGAAAACCTAGACTCGTCAACGTATTGATACCACCCTACAACCCTTGAGGTCTATTTAAAATCTAGGGCACCACCCATACACACGCCACATGTCACCACATATGTGCCACTAGGGCCCGCTCATAAGTCGGACCATGAGCTCGCCAATGGTTCAATATGAACATTCGGTCCAGACCCGTAATTACGTGCACACCCTATGCACATATTAGGGTGAACATCCGCACCTCCCTTGCGTGTCCTTTGCTCAAGGCCCAAATTAGGGTGACCAGTTGGGTCAACCCATTGGTGGATTTAACTCAATCAACAAACCCGAGCTCAATCGATCTTTGTGCTTGTCCATGATGCCTTGCATTTTAGTAGTAATATTCATAGCTATTTCATATTAATTTCAGGCTTATTTTGACACTTTTATACTCTTTATAGGCTTATTTTCTTCATATTTTCAGAATCTTCACTTTTTGGTGCTTTTGTGAAATTTCAGGTAAAATCACCCTTTTTCGACATATTTTGGAGATTCTAAGACCATAGGACAATTTCTTATACAAAGACGAAGCTACATGCCAAATTTAGGCCAAAACGGAGTTAGCCTAAAAAATACGGCTAGGTGAACCCCACCATGGGGTTCACTAGTTTCTTCGCCAGACCAGCAGAACCTCACATAGATCTTCACGGCCGGGTGAACCCCAGCAGATTTCCTTTAGGCCAAAGTTTGCATAGAACAAAGCACAGCCGGCGGGGTTCACTGCGCTTCTTTCAGCCAGGTTTCACAGAACGAATCACGGCCAGGTGAACCCGGTAGGGTTCACCCGTGATTCCAACCCAGGCTCGCGCGGACTGAGTTCCACTCGGATTTTAGATGATTTCTCACTCGTTTGGCATCCAAATTTGGCAAGTGAGGACTCTATGGAAAGCTCTTTCGAAGGAGAACGCAGGGGATATAAAAGCCCTAATTTTCATGCCCTAATTATTGAGGAATCACACAACGAAGCAGCAGGAGTGGAAGAACACGGCGAAAACACGATTCCGGGGTGACTTTCGAAGATTTGATTATCGGAGGACCTCGATTCTTCAGGATTTGTTTCGGTTTATCTTCTCCTATCCTTTAGAAACTCTTCCTCGTGATCTTCCTATGTTAAAAAAGACATTTTTGAGCGTTTCAATGATGATTGTAGCGTAAACCCTATTTCGGGGCTTGGTTGAAGCCCGTTGATAATTTTGGTCGCAAACTTTGTTTCAGTTTTCGTTATTTGGAATGTATTGTGAGCATATTTTACTTTGATGTGCTTATATCGTGATTTTACCTTGGCAGAGTATTTTCATGTATTAGTCGTTACGATGTTGGGAATCCCCGGGCTATAAGAAAACGAAAACAGCGGAAGCGAGCCCGAAACGAGATTCCTAATTCAACAAGGACCGACTTACGAAGAATACAAGGGATGTGATAGGGGCAGTACCTTATCAAGCAACTTTTAGAAGCGGCGGATGATGAAGACGTGCAAGGGCCCGTCCTCTGCAATCGCGCACACACAGACTCCTCGAATCCTCTTCAATCTCTGCGCTGGGTGCTAGCCCCGGAAGATGAGATCCACGCCTCTAGCCTTCTCAACTTGCACCACTCCCAAGGAGAAGAAGGGATGTTGGCGACAAGGAGTGGATAGCACTGCCACTTGTCCTAATCTTTGATGCCGAAAAACTTTTATTGTCGTCACCTCCTAGACCCTCACGCCAAGGAGCACAGGGGAGGCGACAACTAGAGACAAGAGAAGAGTCTGGTACAAAAAAATCTCCCAGGTGGGCCTCTCTATTTATAATAGCAGAGCCAGATGCACACTGGAGATAGTTCCCATGTGGGATAATAAGCATAGGCGCCTACCCACAATTACGCGTCATGGGTTCGAATCCCCGCATACGCAATTAATTGTAAATGCACCCAAGCATAGGCGCCTACTCACAATTAAGCATCATGGGATCGAATCCTCGTAGACGCAATTAATTATAAATTGCGCCCAGGCTTATTAATTAGCCAAGAGAAAAATTCTCTTGTCAATTTTATTTTATTCATGTGACTAAAGTGTCAAGCCCAAACTTGCACCCAGACCCTTGTTTGACTCATTTTGACAACATAGGTCAACAGAGGTCAAACGTGGTCCACTAGAGTCAACTAGTGCTCAAACATGAAAAAAATAAAATATCATCCTCTCTATAAAAGTCTCAATGCATCAATTCCCCAAAAGATCTGAATCACACAATGATTCGATTAGAGGCTAAACGATCAGTATGAGAACTCGAGTGTCAAGGTGTACGACCCTGTAGGTTCTTCAGACATTGCAGTGATGACTAAATCATCACAAGCAATGAGTGGCACCTAACAGTACATCATTGCTACCCAAGTCATCAGAATGGTGTCATCATCGACATCCCCTAAAACTGCGACAAAGTACAAGTGCAGCCTTGTCCTTTTGCCAACTGATGTCCAGATTGGGCAAGTGTGTCACACTTGTTAATCCCAATAATATGGCATGACTAAATCAGGTTCTCACATAGGTATGGCCATACACTTTCAGTCATCCATATAGGGCGCCATGGACAATCAAGCTTCCCCGTAACGAATGGGCAAATCCTCTATTGGCACATTGAATCCCTCATATAGGTTATGACATACCCAATGACAACTGTTATGACTTCCCTTTTACGGCGAAGCGTTAGGTTGCATCAAAGTACATCAATCACTATATAGAGATACCAATGCCCTCAAGTCTAGGACAAGCGCAACTCTGTCACTGTGATATTCATCTCGTGACACTGAGATGAATCCTCACGGCGGGTTGATCCAGTATATCTCCCTTGATATACCCATATGCCTGCGTTAGCAACCCGTGCTCAACCAGCGCATATACTAGTCTCAAGCGAATAATAGCTGTCCCATATCCACCATGATTCTCGACCAGGGATAAACACAGAGACTAGATAAAATCTATCTCTTAGGGATATTGTATATGCAAATGTACATATACGCAGATGTACAAACTTGCATGACAACGACAATGCCAGGATAACTCATCTATCAACTAGATGTGATGCACATATCTCATGGACCATCCTGAGGTCCTAGGGCATAACACTAACATACGATTCATACCGAGAGGAGGATCATAAGGGTGGAATCTCTTAGTAAAACTTGTGAGACCCCGGGGCGACTTTCGAAGATCTGATTATCGGAGCACCTCGATTCTTCAGGTTTTGTTTCGGTTTATCTTCTCATATCCTTTAGAAACTCTTCCTTGTGATCTTCCTATGTTAAAAGAGATATTTTTGAGCGTTTTAATGACGATTGTAGCGTAAACCCTATTTCGGGGCTTGGTTGAAGCCCGTTGATGATTTTGGTCGCAAACTTTATTTCAATTTTCGTTATTTGGAATGAATTGTGAGCATATTTTACTTTGACGTGCTTATATCGTGATTTTACCTTGGCCGAGTATTTTCGCGTAATGGCCGTTATGATTCATACCGAGAGGAGGATCGTAAGGGTGGAATCTCTTAGTAAAACTTGTGAGACCTCGACACGAGAGTACTTGGTCTTTACTCGAGGGTTTCATACTCTGCCATAGAACTCATTGGGTTCACTTAGAACGATCCACCGCGAGAGTAGGAGGTCGTTCTAAGTCAAACACCGAGGTGTATACTCGAGAGAGGGCACCTTGTACCCTAGGATTAGATTCCTTATGCAAAACCAATAATCCAAATAATTAATATCTTTCTTGTGCGATTAAGATCATCATCGAGGTGGAAACCAAAGCCCTAATATCTCTCCCATATTTACTCTCAACCGTCGTCGTCATGATTGCTTGTTTTTTTTTCGATTATTTTAGTTTTCAAAACCACATTTCGATTCGCCTAACTATTAAAACTTAGATTTTCTAATACTCAACCTTGTTCCCTGTGGGATTCGACATCTTTTATATTACTTCGACATAACTGTGCACTTGCGGGATGTGTAAGTCCACCACGCCAGATGATTAGGGATCAACATCATCCGTCATGCTCGGTGTGCCCTCGAAGTTTGTGTTAAATTTGGAGGGCATCACACTTACCATCTTCTTAAGTAGGAGAATGGACATCATAATTTCTTAAATATTTTAACTTTTTTTTATAAAATTAGAAAGGTTAAATGCTATGCATATATAACCATAAATCATTTGAATTATATGAAACATAAAATTTGTATCGACAATTTATGAAAATGAGTTGAAAGTATAGTGTAATATAACTTTGACGAATCTTAATAATTTTATCCCGTGAGGGTGAACTATGGAAATATAACTCTATGCAATTGCACATGTCACTCAAAGTTGCATTACTCTTGATTAATTAGATGTTCACAATATTTGGCTTATTTATTTAGTTTGTGAGAAATTTTATGGTCGGCTCAAGTCTAAGTAAATAAATAAATGATAGTGATTCATGTGTATTTTTCCTCATTTTTCTTCTCTGTTTCGATCAAAAATGGACTGATTAAATGACAAGTCAAAAGAAATTGATATGAATTATGAAAACAACAATAGGTTTGACAAGTAATGAAGTATCCAACAATACACACTGATATTAAATTAATTAGTAAGGAGTGATATTGACTACTTGTGCAAGTTTCCGATCACTTGTTATTTGTTTGCAAGACTTGTTTGGAGTTGACCCAATCTAACTAAAAGTCCAATTGCGTACTGATGCAAAGCATTTTTAGGACTTAATTATGTGTTTATTTTTTCTTTGTTTTGTAGCAATTAGAATTAGTTTAGGTTTTATTTCTTTTTAAGCACTTTAAATTCTTAGTTAATGTATTAGGCTACAATTAGTTTAGATTTGCATTCTCTTATTTTAGTAGGATTAGCCAAGTCAAAGTCAAAATCAGCAAGGCTCATCAATTCAGTCAACATTCAGCCTCAACTTTTAACAAAGTGCAACAAGTCTTCATCAAGTCCTCAATCTTCAATCAAGCTCATCAAGACAAAGTCAACTTCAGTCAACTTGCAACATTACCATGCAACATGCGCAAGTCACCATCTCATTATAGCCAACCAAAGGAAATAAAGGCAACATGCAAACATCACATGTGACATCAAGCTTTAGTCAACATCTAATCTTCAACTAAATCCAGCAAGTCTCGGCATTGGAATCTTCAGATGATCAACTTCACTCATGCAGCTAAGTCAATTCAATCTTCTCCATACATCCAATCCGATCTTGAGTAATCTTCACTACAGCCAATCAATTTGAAGCAAGTAATCTAAGTCACATGCGCCAGCCAAACTCCAGCATGCGCTAGAGAAATCTGCAGCAAAGCTCAGCCGTATCTTGCATAGGCCTGCACCTTCAGCAAAGCTCTACACGCAAAGAAGGGACTAAGTCATCTCCACCACCCATTTTGAAACGAGGAATTCACAGCCATTCGATGTACTTGATAGAATATTTCTATTGAGGTGAAAGGGCTTTAAAAGCTAATGTAATTCTCATGTTTGGATTAAGTTAGAAAGTTATTTTGGAAACCTTTGGGTTGGTGTCTTCCTCCTTGTGAGGTTAGGGTGAGCCGATGGTCCCTAGTGTGTTCTTGAGGGTGAGCCGCTGGCCCCTCTTTCTTTTCTCTTCTTCTCTGAACTTCCATAGATTTGGAAGCTTCTCTTCTCTTCTTCCTCATCTCTTCTCTCCTCTAGCAACTGTGAACCTCCGCCCTGTGTCAGTGGTATCAGAGCAATCTGGGCAACTCTTGTCTGCCCATGGTGATCCATTTGCACCTCCATGACCTCCATGTTCGTCGATGGAGTTGGCTGCCTGGTTCTTTTCAGAACCCATGGCCAACGATGATGGAAGCTAGAACCGTACACTTCGTCGTCCACCTGCATCAACGTCCAGCTTCTAGCCCTCTTGCGCCATCCACCTCGCCAGCAGCACTCAACCCACCGCTGCCCTGACTACACCTCCCATCGTCGCCGGAGTTGGCCGCCTGGTTCTTTTCAGAACCCACGGCTAGCGATGATGGAAGCTAGAGCCTTACGCATCATCTTCCACCTCCTAGCAGCGACGTCATGCGACCAAGCCACCACACGCTGCAACAAAACAATTTCCCTAGTGACACTCTCCAATCCACCTCCTCCATCCATCAAGCTCGCCGACGTTCCTCTTCCGCTGGCCTTCAGCCGTCCCTCTTATGCGACGATCATCGGAGTTGGTCATCTGGTTCTTTTCATAACCCACAGCCAGCGATGAAGGATGGGTTCTTCTCGTCGCTGTTCGACTGGCCCTCCATGATGCATTTCCGCCTCCACTCGCACCAATGGAACAGCCACGCAAGATCGTCCCCATCGATGCCCAGCCACCTCACCAGCAACCCCCTCCTTTCCGGCATTGAGACTGTCTTCCCAAGCCACGTCGTTTGCTTGGTTCTTTTCAGAACCCGCGAACGACACAGGTTGAGGGTGTTCCTCGTCCGCCTCAAAGAAATCCCCATCCTGATGTCTGATCGAGCTCCAACTTTGTCCACGCCGTCTCCTCCAGCAGTCAATCCCATGGGTAGAAGAATCCGTTCATCGGACCATTAGATCGCCAGAATCGGCAAATTTTGACGGCGCCCCTGTTCCACCTCAACGTGCTCTGTTTTGCTGGTTTAATCACCTTCGACTCCTTGAGCTGCCTCGCACACCACCCCTCACCGAGTCCATCCTCTGCCTGCATAGAAGGAGAGTCCACCCTCTCCACCGACGTCGGCCGCCGCCGACTACCGTTGTTCAGCCGCCGCCTACGCCTCTGACAATCTCCAGCGCTGGACGCACGCGTGACGCGCTGGACGCACGTGAGACGAAGCGTTGTGCGTGGACGCATCCGATTGTTTTTCCTTTTCCAAAAAAAAGAGTAGTTGTTAAAAAAAATCTGAAAAAAAAACTGAGCAAATCAAAAATTTTTTTTTTGACTATTTTGACTATTTTGACATGCAGGTTCAAATTATTTCACCAGATGAAATTTTTATAGAGGAGAAATCTGATGCAGGAGCATTTTTAGGACTTAATTATGTGTTTATTTTTTTTTTATTTTGTTGCAATTTGAATTAGTTTAGGTTTTATTTCCTTTTAAGCACTTTAAATTCTTAGTTAATGTATTAGGCTGCAATTAGTTTAGGTTTGCATTCCCTTATTTTAGTAGGATTAGCTAAGTCAAAGTCAAAATTAGCAAGGCTCATCAATTCAGTCAACATTCAACCTCAACTTTTAACAAAGTGCAGCAAGTCTTCATCAAGTCCTCAATCTTTAACCAAGCTCATCAAGACAAAGTCAACTTTAGTCAATTTGCAACATTACCATGCGACATGCGCAGGTCACCATCTCATTACAGCCAACCAAAGGAAATAAAGGCAACATGCAAACATCACATGCGACATCAAGTGTTAGTCAACATCTATCTTCAACCGAATCCAGCAAGTCTCGGCATTGGAATCTTCAGATGATCAATTTCACTCATGCAGCTAAGCCAATTCAATCTTCTCCATACATCCAATCCGATCTTGAGTAATCTTCACTACAGCCAATCAATTTGAAGCAAGTAATCTAAGTCACATACGCCAGCCAAACTCTAGCACGCGCTAGAGAAATTTGCAGCAAGGCTCAGCTGTATCTTGCATACGCCTGCACCTTCAGAAAGCTCTACACGCAAAGAAGGGACTAAGTCATCTCCACCACCCATTTTGAAAAGAGGAATTCACAGCGATTCGATGTACTTGAGAGAATATTTTTATTGAGGTGAAATGGCTTTAAAAGTTAATGTAATTCTCATATTTGGATTAAGTTAGAAAGTTATTTTTGGAAATCTTTGGATTGGTATCTTCCTCCTTGTGAGGTTAGGGTGAGCCGATGGCCTCTAATGTGTTCTTGAGGGTGAGTCGCTAACTCCTCTTTCTCTTCTCTTTTTCTCTAAACTTCCATAAATTTAGAAGCTTTTTTTTTTCTTCTTTCTCATCTCTTTTCTCCTCTAGCAACTGTGAACTCTCGCCCTGTGTCACATACGATTAGGAAATAAACGATGGATGAGGACTATTTTTTTTTTTTTGCATTTGTGATTCATGCTCTAGCGTTGACCGACACTCCTCTAAAGTCAAGTCACATGCAGTAATAATTTTAAATCTATCCTATATAATTTGTGGAGTTTGTCCTTATCCACTTGGCTTAATAAATAATTGTATCGATTTCCTAAAACATTAATTTTTCTGAAATAAAGGAATAATTCCCAAGTGGTATATAAAACAATAATATTTGCATTACTAAGCTGCTAACGATAGAATAGAAAATATGGATGTTGACTAATCGGAAGCTGCGGCGGAAATCGAATTCTCGATTTCGATTTCAGGTGTGACGTCGGCGTGACGTCATCAGCGGAAGGTTTATACGCGGGGAGTGATTTCGCAGCTGACGCAGGCTGACATCAGCAGAGATTAAAATCGGCGGTGAATTCCGATTTGACACAGTAATAGGTTGATCGGTCAAAATTAGGGTTTGACCGAGAAGGTAATTGATTTAGGGTTTCAATTCAGATTTCTCTAATTAGGGTTAGGGATTGTCTGAGTGACCTTGTAATTTGGTGATAAATATTAATCGGGGTAGTTAGGGTTTAGAATTTTGGGTCGGAAACCCTGGAGAGAGTTGCGTTCCGGTGTTCCGCCGGATAGTCCTGAGACAGCGTTTAAATGTTGTTTTTAAGCAAATTCGACCGTAAATTTAGTATCTAACTCTTAATAATTTTTAATATTTTTACCTCTTTCAATTATTGAGGTCAACTATTGAAAGATTACAAATGATTTTTTTTAAAGAATGTTAACTCTATATTGAGGATATAAAGAATGTTAAATAGTGGCATGTTAGTGCAAAATGAGGAAAATAAGTTACATTTTATGTCATAAAGTGATTTATGGTCCTATCATAACTTTTTATTAGTTAGGATAATATGAGTTTATAAGGTAAAAAATAATTTTACATAAGAAATTAGAAACTTGAATAAGTAAATGTTCACCCACAATAGACGGCTATTTGTAGCCAATTTTAATTCAAACTAAAAAATAATTAATAAATTTATCTTTTGAGCAATGGGTCAAAATTTATTTCTTCATATTATTTAAGTTGTTTGGATATCTTTTAATTGGACTAAAGTAGTAAAATACTGTCCTTAAGTCCAATTTGGTTCCCAGTCCAAAATGGCGCGGATTCAAATTTCACTAAAGACATATTTGTATCCCTATAATAATATTAATGTTTTGCGATTTCATTATAATTTTCAGGTATTTCATTTTTTTTTTTGTAATGCTTTGTTTTGAAATGATAAGAGGATTACTTTTATGGTTATTGATAACATCTTCAACAAGTTTTCCATGGGGATACTATCAAAGATTAGAAGAGTTTTTTTGTAAAAATAAGTAGTATGTATACGTGCAATTATGTATCTAATGTTTGTTAGGAAGGATGATAAATAATTGTATTTACATTTACGCTTTTTAATATTAGAAATTCTGAAAATGAGTCAAAATTTAATGAGATGTTCACATTATTTGACTAAGTTGGTTGAATATCTTTTAATTGGACTAAAGTAGTATAACATTATCTCAAATCCCACTTTATAAGTTAAAGTAAATGAATAAATGAGAAAATTTGTTGTTGACTCCGTTGACTGTCATCCCTAGAGTCAAGCAAATGAATAAATGCTAGTGAGTTAAGTGTCTTTCCCCCTTCGGATAAAGAAAAAGACTGATTAAATGATAGAGCCAAGTAACAACTAGAAATTATGAAGATCAATTGCAACACTTAATTTAGTTGACCCACTTTGGCCAAAAGTCAAGTCGCGTGCAGTTGGACCAATTAGAAAGCGCATATTTTCTAATTGATCAGTGTCATTTAACTAATACATGTTTATTATCATCGATTAATTAAATTTAGGGCATATTCCAATAATATTACTTTTCAGAGGAGTCTCCTTTGATTAATCTAATTTTTAGACAAAATCTTGAGGATTAGTTCGACTTCACGCTAAACTTTTGGACACAGGTTGGAGAGTTCATTGTCAAGTAAATAAATAGATGATTAAATACCCTCCAAACAAATGAATTTTGAATAGCAATTAAGATTGTGAGAAAATTTTGTGGATTAGGACTCTATTGTCAAGTAAATAAATAGATGATTAAGACTGGTGAGGTGCCACAAAACTTCTCAAAGTTAAAGGTTTTATATCTCTCAAATAATTTATTTTCATAACATCTTAGCCTAACAATTGGCAACATACTCTCAAGATTATATATTTTTGATTTATCCATGAATAATTTGAGTGGTGGTATTCCTCATTCTCTTTGTCAAATGAATTTTATAGAGATACTCCACCTTTCTATGAATAATTTCTCAGGAGAGCTTCTTAATTTTTGGAATAGTTCCTCAAGGGCAATGATATTTGATTTTTCAAATAATCAATTACAAGGAGAAATTCCAAACACTCTTTGTAACATACAGGGGATGGACTCTCTACATTTAAACTTCAATCGTTTATCAGGAAGAATCCCTCTTTGTCTACAAGATTGTGGATATTTGGTTATTATTGATATTGGATATAATATTGGATCTCTCTAACAATAACCTCTCAGGATCTATTCCAACAAGCTTTGGCAACTTCAATGCACTAAAAAGTTCATCTACGTGCGGTGATGTCTTAAATCCTAACGATTATATTGATAGGTTATGACTTCAAATAAAAGGAATTGAGTATGAGTATGGGTGGTTAATTAGCCTTATCACAGCTATAGATCTCTCCAACAATGGCTTGTCTGGTTATATCCCTAAGGAATTAGGGGACTTACATGGACTACAAAACTTGAATATATCTAGAAACAACTTAAAAGGTGAGATACCAAGGAGCATCAATGGAATGCAAAATCTAGAAGTTTTAGATCTATCAAGAAATTGTTTGTCAGGTCCAATTCCTTCGACTTTGGCATATTTGTATTTTTTAGACAATTTGAACTTGTCATATAACAATCTCTCAGGTAGGATTCGCACTGGTAGGCAATTGCAAATATTTGATACATCTACATACATTGGGAACCCATACCTTTGTGGTCCTCCTCTTATAAAAGAATGCACAAATGACACTGTAAAAGGTAGTTTAAAAGAAGAAAATAAAGATGGCGATGACAAAAAAGAAACTATATGACTATTCACTATCATCACATTGGGATTCATTATAGGATTTTGGGGAATATTTGGTACTCTTGTATTGCATAAAAGGTGGAGGATCCAGTATTTCTCTGCTATTGATAATACCTTTGGCAAGCTCTACATGGAGATACTAGTGAAGATGAGAAGGAAACTTTTGTAGAAAGTGTATGTACTTGTATTGGTTGTAAGCATTATTCGTATGTGGAAGCAGTCTATGCATTTATATTGGTTGTAAGCATTATGCACGTGGAAACATTTGTATCAGCTTTGCTAAAAAGAAAAAAAAAGAAGACTCCATCCTATCAGCTTTGCCGACACTCCAAATTCCAGCAAGAGAGCTATGGCTTCTTACATTACGCTGAGTGCTTGTTGTTCCTTTTGCTACAGATGAAAATAGTCCCACCTTTGAATTTAAATATAATATATAACAATAGATGTTTATGAGAATTATTTTAAATATTTTTGAAATAATTAGTTTATGCATTGTGCTCATTTTGTCCATGATTATAGTATATCACAATAAATAGCAAATTATTTTAGAAATAGGACAAGAGTAAGCATGCAATTTTACAAAGTAAAGCAAGAAATAGTTAATTAAATATATTAAAATAATTATCTTAATATACAGTTTTGATTCCAATTTATTAATAATTTATATTGGTCTAATTAAAATCCAATTTATTAATAATTTATATTAGTTTTGAACGAGTTCGGAATGTGTGAATCATATTTTAATTAATTTTAGTTCTGGATTAGTAGATAATTCACAAAGACACAAGAGTTGGTTAAGATATGATAATAGAATGTAAAGCCGCATAGAATAATTTGATGCCCATATGCTCGCCTCAGTGTCAGAAACGGTAAAGTTAAATAACATTTAATTTTCATCTGTGTGGGAGATTTTATGCAATTTTTAATTATCAAGATTAAATCAAGAGCAAGTAAACATGTGAATAATAAAGTAAAAAAAAGAGAAGATGGGCTTTCAAGATGGAACTATCCCAATCATAAGATCACCTTAGAGAATAATATAGACTTAGAAACACAAGAAATGCTAGTTGCACAAGGTAACCTCAAATTATTTATGCCCTTGTCAACAAAGCCAAAGCCCTAAATCATCAAGTCTATTTGAAATAGTAGACTCTATAGTTTCTATAGGCATTATCTATATATATTTATAAAAAAAACAGGCTTTATTGAAACTATATTAAGTTACAACATTAAGGCTCAAAAGGTTAGCCAACTCTATAGGCCAATTTTAGTCAAAATATACATAGATTTTTAAAGTTTATTTTAATTTAGATGTGAGACATATTTCCCCATGTCGTTTAATACCAACATAATTTAAAGTAAACATAAACGAAATTGAAATTTATATACCAACATATTATAAATTAGAATTTAATTACTTTCCTAAAAGAAATACAGTTAATAATTTGTAATCACTAACATTTGCAAATTATTAAAAATAATTAAAGTTACACATTGATCAAGTAATAAATTTAGTCTCACATTCATAAATAGAGAAGGAAAGGGAGGGGATAAGTGATTAAGAGAACTTTAGTTATTACCAATGAAACCAATCGGCCAAATATTCATAAACGTGATGCAAGTGTTGGAAATTAGATTCATTCACGCCATGCTTAAGCAGACCTAAGAAGTCAACATCAACCTAACTGCAAATAAAATCTTAATTATTTATTTATGGGGGTAGCATGAAAACATGAATAAATTTATTTTAATTTAGAGGTCAAACATATATTCCTCATGTGATTAAATGTAGTGGTATAAATATAATATAAACTATACATGAATAGAATTGAAATTTACATGCCACATGGATCACATGAGGAATAATATGAAACTAGTCCTACATGGAGAAGTGGAGGGAGAGGAAATGCCTTTAAAGGGACTTTTAAATCCTATACATGGATGTGGTTATGGGTACTAAAAACTCATAGTCTAAGCTAGTGGTCTCCATTGCTCCATAGTCATGTGTAAAAGGATCTTGGAATATTTTCATCTTAAGGAGAAAATTTTCCCTTGTAAGTATCTAGGGACCTTCACTTTCCTAGCATCAAAGCTGAAGCTAATTTGGATAATTGCATTCCCCTTGCAAAGTATAATTGTAGGATGGAAAAATCAACTTCTATTTTAAATGGTAAAAATCACTTTTGCCAACATGGCCTTAGTTTCTATTCATCTTGAAAACTATCTTGGCATTTAACTTAATCCTATTCTCAATAGTTTTGTTCGTCTTACCCGGTAAGGCAGATAGCATCCTTCTAGTATATTGGATTACTATTACCGTAACCTAAGTCCCTTTATGGTCTAAACACAAAGATTTCTCCCATTTAAAAAACCAACTTAGCATTGCACTAGGTTCCTTTACCACTTTAGTAGTAAAGGAACTCTTTGTGCCAATATTACCATGACTAAGTATGTCTAAGCTATGCTAACATCGCAATAAGTTTGCTATATCTATAGGATATGGTTCTAATACTAGTGGCATCAACTATCCCTGCTACTTGGAAAAAAAATGATTAAGATAACATCACTAGCAAAAGCCACAGAGCAAAGGTCAAGTTCACTACTAAACTATGCGTAAGAACAACTTTTTAAACCAAGAGGACAATACTTCATTTGACATCTTAAATGGCTTGGAACCTAATTACCGTATGGTAAGTTGATCATGTAGATAGGAACTGCCAACATTAGTCTTTTAAGTATTGTATTAAATTTTATTTGAAGATCTTTTATTAAGACTACATTTTCTAAGTTTGAAAAACTTATTTAGTCCTAAGAGTGGTAGATATATCAATAGTCTGAATAGGCATTTTGTTCTTCTAACGAAACCAATCAACATAACATTTACAAAAGTGATGTACATTATATGGATTCTATTCACCTGAACCATGCTTAAGCAGAGCTAACAAGTCTTTTAAGTCTACTTTTAATCCATACTTACATGGATGGGCTTAATGGGAGATCATGGAGGCCCATAGGCAAAGTTAGTGGCCTCTATTAAACTTGGAAGGAGCACTAACTTACTGTCACGCCTAGCCTTTTTAGCCCAGCCACGTCATCCACATCACGTGGAACTATGCACCGAATTCCGAATTCGAATTCGGCGTTCACAAATTCCAGCCGCGCTCCGATTTTGACCCCACTGCGTTGACCATCTCGAAACGAACGCCGAACGCGTTCGATCGTCTCGCTGCCTTCGCTCGAACGAACGCCGCCTGTGGCGTTCGTCGGCCGTCGGTCGTCGACGCCGAAGGGGGGTGGATGGGAACAGGCGTGCAGCAGGCCGGAACCTACGTCCGGCCTCAGCCCTTTCTCGCGGAAGCTGCCGTGACCGGAGATGGTGAAGAACACTGCTGGAGACCGAAACAGGGAGAAGTTCGAAGTTCGCCGGGAACACCTAAGAAGACGCCGGAGCGGGAGACGATGACAGGAGAGATAGGGAAATTTTTGTTGATTGGCCAAATCAACCTACCTAAACCCTATTACAAGCTTCGCTCGAGCTAGCTCAGATCCGCTCGCCGGATCTCTCTCACTCCCGTCGGCGGTGACCCTCGCCGCCGATTACATCCAAGGTCAACTGCCCACGGATGGGGGAGGCGGAGGAGCACACCACCGGCTCCAATCCCACCTCCTTGCCCTCTGCCGATGGACCGCCTGAAGCTTTAAGGACGAGCGACGACACTGGAGATAGAAAGGAGGGAAGGCGCCAGCCGGCCTTCCATCAGAGCTTCCGAAGATCACATCCGCGGAGCACGCCTCCTGCTGCCGATCACGTCCACATTCAACACCGTCCGTCTCGCTGATTCTGCTCGTCTCGTTCGCCGATCCAGCCGCAGTTAGTGCCATCCCACCGGAGACATCGCCGGAGTCCTCGCCGCTGACCTCGCCGTGCTTGTGACACAGCAGATGTTATAGGTGAGTTGGTCTTTAAGTTCAATACTTTACGGTGGAGAGAACCATGATGCTGAATACGCTAGAGGGGCTGGAGGCGAGGGAAGATAAAACGTGCGAGGCGATAAAAGCTCGAGAAAACCGATGAAATCCTATGCTGCGAAAATGCGACTTGAGCAATATCAGCGAGCCGAGAAAACAAGGAGCACGATTCTACAAATGAAACTACTCACCTGACTCGTAGAGCCAATTTCTTGAAGCAAGCACGTGCTGCGAAAATGCGACTTGAGCAATATCAGCGAGCCGAGAAAACAAGGAGCATGATTCTACAAATGAAACTACTCACCTGACTCGTAGAGCTAATTTCTTGAAGCAAGCACGTGCGCGTAGGACCTAGACGGGGCTGCGGAGGCGGAACACTGCGAGTCCAAGACACAAGCCGAAGACGATTTGCAAAGGTTGTTAAAAAAAAAGGCCCGGAGCCCGAAGAGGATTCTCTGGCCACTTTGATTGAAAACCGAAAATGTAGAATACAAGGCGAGAGAACTCTAGGCGAGATTCTCGGAGTTTGGAGGACCTAGGCCTTCGCATCGGGGAAGGGCTTCTACTACAACCAAAGCTGAGAACCACTAGTAACCCTCAACCCTCTTTTATAGAACAAGAGGGAGGGGGAGGCACAAGCTACACACATGAGGTTTGTTGGAGAAGCCAACAGCCCCTAACAACTAAAGGAGGGTCCAAGATGCCCTCTAACAACCTGAAAAGCAATAACTAACTATGGAATAAAAAGACAACACATGGATGTGGTTGGCGCATCGGCCTTCTTGCTGGGCCGTTGTCGACGGCTAGACCATCTCGGAACAGGCTACCATGAAACAGCAGAACTTGCTGATCGTGGGCTGGTTATGGATGTTGGTGGCGGTCCCGCGGGTTGAGTTGAGGACCCGGTTGTTGTAGCGGTCTGTGGTGGTGGGGGTCCTCGCGGAAGAGTAGCCATGGGGATGGGTTGGAGTGACTCCGAGGAGGCGGGTGAGGCCTCGTTGATGGAACAGACATGGCATGTTGTAGCTGAGACAGGGCTCACCATACCCACAAAACGGTCCGGGGGATGCGAGACCCATTGCGAGCGTCGAACGGGATGGAAAATGGTGTCCTGGGGCTTTCTGGGGCTGAACACGGCCTGGCTGTGCTTGCCGTCACGGCCGTGAACAGCGCCTGGAGTTCCCGTCGGGGCGATCACGACTGGCAACACGGCCTGGCTGTGTGTTGGTGAGCTGCGAACTCGTCACGGCCGTGTCCGTCATCACGGCCGTGTCCATTGTCACAGCCGTGTCCGTCGTCACAGCCTGGCCGTGTTGGGGTCGAGTCAATTTTACGGCAGTGCCATGATGAACATCACAGTCCCGTAATTTGGTGCCAAAATCCACAGAATGTTTGGACACGGCCGTGCTCCTGGTCACGGCCTAGCCGTGCTGAAGTGCGCTGGCGACGGCGGATGGTGGGCTGTTCACGGCCTGGCCGTGCTCCTCGTCACGGCCGTGATCGCTGAGGCTGAAATCTGCCAAACTCGTCACGGCGGATGTCATGGCCGTGTCGCGGGCCGTGCTGGCGTTCGTGTTCTTCCTCGACCGTGTCACGGCCGTGTCCTCCATTACGGCCTGGCCGTGTCGGAGGGGGCGCCGGTGGGTAGGGGCGCGTGGTAGGGCATCCTCCTCAGGTCCTGGGGAGTCTCCCCAAGTGTCTCTCAGAGGTGTTGAGCCGCCCTCGTGTGTGTCTATGACTCCGTCACGTATCCCGGGGTGGGAAGAATTCTCCTCCAGAGAATAAGATGGGCTGATGTCATCGGAGGGGGCGCCGGTGGGTAGGGGCGCGTGGTAGGGCAGGAGGTCGGCGACGTTGAAGACGGGGTTGATGAGAGAGTCCTCCGACAGATCGAGGATGTACGCATTGTTGCGCATTGTTGCCAACCCGCCGCAAAACCATATAGGGGCCGTCGCACCGTGCTTGCAACTTCCAATTGGCTCGAGATCTCAACCGCTGAGGGTGGATACGCACAAGAACTCGCTCACTGATAGGGCCTAAATGGCTGCTACCGCAAGTGCACGGTCTATCGCGTAATAATTAAGATCGAACCCACAGGGACTAGGGTCAAGTACTAACTAATCAAACAACTAATAGCTAGGTTAATGATTAATGGAGAAATGTCTAAAATCCTAGAGCAAGCAATTAAACTAAAACAGACTTAAATCAAGCAAAGCAGAGAGCAAACGATCGAGGTTTGAAATATATGAGAGAGATCCGGGGCTTTAGGTTTCACCACACTGAAGCATGCATAAATATTAGGGTTTGATGTTTTAAATTAAGTTTTATCTAAGTTCTCAAGGTAATCCTTCATAGGGTACAGACGCGCTCCCTCTCAGGACACGGTCCGGTATCCGACTTAACCCAAGTCTCCTACTCTCATGGCTTACCGGGTTAATGCGGATCCAATGGGTTCTGTGAAAGATTAGGGTTCCTCGGATGATTTCGAGTGCTCTCGCAACACGAAATCACCAGTCCAGTCTAAGGGATTCCGATGACTGTGGTTCACCTCTCGGTCCTTCCCACAGCATCTAGGGCATGCATACATATGGCCAGTACATACACATGAATGAAAACTACCTAGACATAAATAAGAATCAAAGATAAATAAGAGAAACAAGTATATCAAACATTAATATCAAGCATTCCAAACCCCGAAAATAGAGTTAAGCTACAAGATTCATCGTGAAGTACATAAAATCTCTCATAATAATTAAATCAAACCAAGGGGAAGGGTAGATCCTTGATGGAAGAAGGCCCAACACCAAGATCCACAACGGAACGACGAAGAAAACGAGCCGAAACAGAGTTGTCGCCTAGAAAATCACCCCAAACCCTAGGTTGTCGCCTCTTGCCTTCGTTCTCCGCAACTGCTTCACCAAATCCGATGATTTTGATCCCTAAACGTGCGTATCCCAATTGGAAAGGTATCCCTAAAATTTTGTTCAAATCTGAGCCAGGAATAGAAAGTTCTCACCGAAATACCGAACGCTTGTCGAATTGGGCAGGACAATGCACGGCCGTGTATCGGTGCACGGGTATGCCCGTGCACGGCCCTGTCGCAGGAAAACTTACTCTTCACGGCCGTGCATGGATGCACACCCATGGTCGTGTACGGTTCAGTGAAGATCTGGAACATTGGCTCATGCACGGCCATGCATGGGTACACACCCATGACCGTGCATCCTGTAGAAGACTCCAATTGGACTGAAATTTCTCGTGTAGCTTCGTCTCATCATGGAAAATCGTCACATACCTTCAGATTCTCTAAATTCCATCAAGTTTGAAGCCAAAAACCTACATTTCATTAAGATAGGGGAAAAGTGAAGACTCTGAAAAATATGAAGCATTTAAGCAATTAAATGAGACAAAGCATGCATTTTACTCCAAAATATTAATAGAATTAAGCCACGATATATCATATATTTGCATGTCATCAAAATACATCGGACTTAAAGTTTTGCTTGTCCTCAAGCAATTGAATTGTCTAAAATACAATGATGACATGGAATAGGGAATCTCAAATAGCTTAAGTAGGTCTAATGATGTTATAGGTTAATCACAACAAGTCTTTAGGTTAATGCAGTATGGAAAACAAATTAAACCAGTTATCATGAATATAATCTATTAGAGCATGCCAAGTTACATTACCAAAAACCTCTACACTACATCTCACACACATGATATAATTGATCAAGCATCCAAAAAGGCATATAATTGTGCAATAAGTCATGGAAAAATAGCATCAATACCACATAGTCCCTATGTGGTGCCTTTTTTTTAATACAAGTAGGAACAATGCTAAGTGCCAAGCTTTGCTTCGGTACCACTTATGTTCCATTGTTATTATTTAGAACTGTGGGGTTAGTGCCAAGTATGATGGGCAGTGAACTTAGGTACCACCAACCTTTTTTTTTCATTGAGATGCTATGAATAGTGCCAAGTGGAAGTACAATGTGCAATGTATAAGAACACTTCGGTACCACTATTATTATTTCTGATTCCCATGACAAAGTGCACAAGTAAAGTAGGGTTATGAAGCAAGAGTCAATCAATCATTACACATGAGATGAAAATCAAGGGTAAGGTAAAATAATAAGCACACTCTTCAAGATCATACGGATAATGAATTGGGTTAATTACATCATTCAACTACATTAAACCAAAGAATCATATATGTAGACCATAACCAGAACAGACCATGGGTAAATAAAGTCAAGATTCCCATCCCAAGTAACCAAGTATTCATAGAACAATGCAATACTAGAAGACAAAGCAAATAGCATACAGAGAGGGGTTGGGCAAGACACAAAAGATGTTGATATAGCTAAAGCAAATAAAGCATGCAAACTAACATAAGCTGACCAAAGAAAACTAATAATCAACAACTAAAGAAAACTATTGGAAAAATAGAAAGCTGACCAAGTGACGGGTGAAACCAAAGATCCTCATCCCCAGCGCCGACGTAGTCTCGCCTGAAGCTCGTGAACGGACTCCAAGATAGATGTTGGTGTATATGCCCTGAAGACCAATGTATGGACATGGTTAGGGATTGTTTGAATGTACTTTGATAGAACTATTACTCTTTATATAGGCATGGTCATTATTGTGCAGACTTCTCTACCTGCGTTGATGTATTGAGTTGTATAAATAATATCCCAGGAGTTTGGATTGGATCCATTCTCATAAGCTATCCCCAGACAAGGTACCTTAGCAGATATGGGACAGCTTTGGTACATGTGAGACTGGTGTATAGGCTGGTTAGGTGCGGGGCACAGTAACGCAGATATACAGGTGCATTGGATGCACTGGAGTGATCCACCGTGAGGATTGACTTGTCTAATCCACAAGTCAATCTCACATGCAAGAGGTTTGCATTGATCCTTAGACTTGAGGTATTCATGTCTAGATTTGATGATGGATATGTTTTGATGCAGTCTTACGTCTCTCCGTAATTGGAAAACCAAAATGACTATCATTGGGCATGTCATAAGTCACGTAGAGACATGGATGACCAATAGTAGGATTTGCCCCTTCCTTATTGGAAGCATGATATCCACTCGGGGCACCCCACCTTATTGGTGCATGACAGGAATGTGTGGCCACACTAGTTGAGTCATGACCAATGCATTGGATTGATAAACTTGAGACTAATCCAATAGCAGGATATTAGTTTAGGCAAAGGGATCTATAATGCAATGGGAATCCTCGTTGCTTGTTAGGAGTTGTTGCCATAATGACTTAAGTCCTATGACATGGGTAGTAGTGATGTGTTGCTAGATACCCCTCACTACTTATGATGTTTACATCATTGCCATCGTCATATGGATCCTACGGGGTCACACGCAATAGACTCTTGACGTTGCTTTAATCAGAAGCCTTATGATCAAGTTATTGGATAACTTGGATCAATTTGGAAGATTTCATCAGCGCCAATGGACCTGATGAGTTGGAAGAAAGTTATTGGAGCCAAACTTCATTTTTGGCAAGTTGACCCGAAATTGACCTAGATTGGTCACATTTGGATTAGGGTTGCATTGGGTTGGATCCAATGGCTTAATCAATCCATGCCATGAAGTTTGGGCTAGCTCATTATCCAATGAGGCCCAATAACTAGTTGTCAAGAAGAGGTATAAGCAAATAAGGGTATAATGGGGAAGAGTTTCACCCCATTGGCGCCAAGGGCATAATGGGGTGAAGTGGGCGCATGTTGCTTCATAAGGAAGCATTAGGCGCCTCCCCCTTTGTTCCTTGGATGGAAACCTTGCCTCTATGGCAAGGGTTGGGGCTGATATGGCTTGAAAACTCTTTTGGAAAGAGCTTGGGTGCATATGACAAGTAGGGTGAGATTTATGGTAAAGTCTTGGAGACTTTCCTTACCTCATAAACCCTACATGCACCCAAACCCTTACCCTAGCCGAATACCTCTTGCTTGTTGCGCCTAGCCCTTCTTCCTTGGATGAAATGCATGCCTCTAAGGCATATCATGGGCTGATATATTGCTTGGGGCGCAAGACAAGGTCTTGGCGCATAAGGAAGGGTTGAATGGGTTTAAGGAAATGTCTTGGAGACTTTCCTTGTCGTAAACTTTTTCATCCTAGCCATACACTTGGCATGATCCTAGCCCTTGCCCTAGCCGCCTCTTGTCCTATTTATAGGACCCCTTACCGCCCCTTCTGAAGTTCGACTCCTTGGAGGTGTGAGGACACATAGAGAGGCGTGAGCAAGGGCAAAAGGTGACAACAAAGGCTTGGCGCAACCTTCTTCCAAGTGGCCGAAAGACCTCCTCTTCTTCTTCTCCTCTTTTTGGCGCAAAGAGAAATTGGGCTTGGTGGCTTCTCCTTCTATTGCCGCAAGCTCTCTCCCTCTCATTGCCATTGGCGCATCTTGCTTGAAGGTGGCGCTAGCAAAGAAGAAGAGGGAAGTTCTTGGTGGCATCTTCCCTATCCCCTCCTTGGCGCAAGTTCTCTTGAAGGTGGCGCAAGTGAGGTGAAGGCTTGATTCTCTTCCCGAGGCTAGCACCAATCGTGGAAGGGAGCAACGATCAAGGAGTCGACGCGTGGATACTTGTAGAGGGCGAGCACTTGATCGTCTTCAACATGGCTTCGGCAACTAGACAAGCAAAAGAGGTACATCTCTAACACATCCTTGTGTCTTCTCTCTCGCATGGATCCTTGGGACCGGAATATGTTTCGGGTGTAATGATCCTTCCGCTACGTCCTGGGACTGCAAAATTTTAAATTACACCCGGTATTACCAAACAATAGAAGACTGTACGCGTTCCTGGTGCTCTACCTCTGTCTCAAGCTCGCCAATTCGATCATTTCCTTCTACGATGGACAGGTGAGTTTCGTGCTGGGCATCTCGGACAGAGCGTATAATAGTCTCGATACGGTCGAGTTGGGTAGAAGGGCGCTGCTGAGAAGGTTGTGGTGGTTCAGTTGCAAGAGGCACATCCTCATCCTCAATTGCTTCTACTCTCTAGTTTCGCTGCTCTCGAACAGTAGTACGTGCAGGATTTGGCAGTGGTAATTTCACATCGCTCCCGGGGAAGATCAAGCTATAGATTTCACCTTCCTTCACTATCATCCGCATCGAGATGCAAGAATCAAGGTCAAGTCGTCAGTTGCCCCGGGCTTGCTCCATCTGGTAGGGACGTATCCCTACTGCATAAGCAAGTGGGGTAAGAAGTCCCCCGAGAGCAATGGCACCTTTCGGTGCTCTTGATACTTTCTGGAGTTGTCGGGCGAAGTGGAAGGCAGTGTTGAGGCGGACCCCATGCAGCATCGCCCAAAGGAACTGGAGCTCAGATGCTAGGATAAGACCGTCAGACTCCCCCTGACCGAAAATAGTATGTGCTAGGACACGGTGCACATATTTCACCACAGGGTTCCTTAGGCAGGTGGCTCTAGCTGTCCTGGTGTCAAAGGGTCGAAAGCTAGTGAGGTCGGCCCAGAAGTTGCTTGCCTTGAATTCAGTTGGCGTGAGTCGCGTCCCATTAGTAGGAAAGCCATAGATAGTATTCAGCTCAGTCAATGTAAGCACATATTCGGTGTTGTTGAGCCGGAAGGATAGGCTCCCGTCATCATCGTCAGTGTGGATGCTGGCGTGAAATTCCATGGAGGAAAGGAACTCTAGAACAATGGGGATGTAGGTGGGGTAGCAGATGGTGAAGAACTGCTCCCAGCCCATACATTGGAATAGCCATTGCACATCTTCGTAAAAGCCTAAGGTGTTGAGCGTCGCATGATCAAGGAATCTCGTGGTTACCACCGGCCGGCGTGAGAGGGCTGTGAGCCTGGCTAATTGCTTAGGATCCCTGCAAAGGATCCCATAGGGTGTCGGTGGCAAGGCTGGTGGCGGATGAGGCTCGGCGGCGGCCTGGGAAGAGGAGGATGCACGATGCTTGGAGGCAGGTTGCTTGCGCCAAGACATCTTGACGGTGTAGGAGAAGGATAGGAAGTTAGTTGATGCTGTGGAAGGAGTTTTGGAGGTATCGGCGATGAAGAAAGACGGTCGGTGGCGGCGGAAACGCTGGTGACGATTGAAGCTAGGGTAGCGGCGAACGACGACGGGAGGCACGGATCGGTGCTGGAAAGTTGGGGGAAATGGTCACTGGAGGATGGGGAAGACGATGGAGGGTTGCCCGTAGTCAATCGGGCATTGGAGGTGGTGGATCTGGACGGCAGCGGCAGCGGCGGCGGCTAGGGTTTCGTGCATGGGTGTGCATGAGGCTGTTAGGGAATGCCGGGTGTAATTTAAAATTTTGCAGTCCCAGGACGCAGCGGAAGAAGCATTACACTCGAAACACATTCCTTTCCCAAGGATCCATGCGAGAGAGAGAACACAAGGATGTGTTAGGGTTAGTACCTCTATTGCTTGTTAGGATGAAGGTGCCAAGTTGAAGACGCTCACGTGCTCGTCCTCTACAAGTATCCACGCGTCGACCTTCTCAACGTTGCTCCCTTCCACGCTCGGTGCTAGCCTCGGGAAGAGAAGATCACCTCTCGGAATCTCCTTCTCCTTCCTCCTTGCTCTTCACGCCAACTTGTCTCCTTGCTTGGAGACTCTCGGCCAAAGACAAGAGGAAGAGAAGAGAGGGTGGCGCTCCACAAGAAGAAGAGGGCGGCTTGAATTCTAGGGCTTGCGCAACTCCAAATTGCCTTTTCCTCAAGAAGAATTCTGCACTTGATGTTCATCCAATGATCATTACAAGAGGGGCGCATACCCCTTCTTTTATAACCAACCAAGCCAAACCGCCACCTCTCTTTCCTTCTATGCTCTTGGCGCAATTCCTCCAAGGAATTGCCATACGAGTTCAGCCACATCCTCTCTTGAATTGGCGCAACATGAAGCATGGAAAGAATCTAGCTTCTTGCCTTATCAAGAGAGGTAATTTGAGTTCCAATTCAATTAGGACTTTCCATATATGATTGGCCAAATCATTGCTTGAATAAATCAAGCCATACTTGCCAACATATTAGCCCCACACGTCCAAGATAGTTTCCAATTGAGGAAACAACTTTCCAAAAGGATTCATACACCCCAATTGGCGCAAATTCCATATATGGAATTATCCCATGCGCCAAGTGTATTTCCAACTCCTATTAGGATTCAAAATTGCCTCAATTAGAATTAATCCACAATCCCTAATTGGATTTGGATCTCAACACTAATTAGGCCCAAGGAAATAAATCCTTATTGGATTAGGATTTGCGCCCAACACAATTAGCCTTATCCAAATCCAATTCTCTTTAGGATTTGAATCCTAGTTGGATTAGGATTTGCGCCCAACCACTATGGGCCTTATCCAAATCTAATTCTCATTAGGATTTGAATCCTAATTAGATTAGGATTCTCATTTCTAGTAGAATTAGAATTCCAACTCCTAGTTGGAATAGGACTCTATTTTCCAATAGGGTTAGGATTCTAACTCCTAATTAAATTAGGATTCCAACTCCTAGTTGGATTAGGATTCCAATTCCTAATAGGGTTAGGATTCCAACTCCTAATTAGATTAGGATTCCAACTCCTAGTTGGATTAGGATTCCAATTCCTAATAGGATTAGGATTCCAACTCCTAATTAGATTAGGATTCGAATCCAACATGGTATATAATCCCTTGTTCAAGTCCAACTTGACTAGGATACATATACAAACTCATGAATCCCAATTGGACTCAGATTCAACCATGAATCTGTCTTGGACTCAGAATAATGAACTTAAATATATTCCAAGATTTCCAGATCATAAAACAACGTCAAGAGTCTATTGCATGTGACCCGGTAGGATCCTAATGACGATAGCAATGATGATTGAATATCATCATAAGTAGTGAGAGGTATCTAGCAACACATCACTACTACCCATGTCATAGGACTTAAGTCATCTGGCAACAACTCCCTAACAAGCAACGAGGATTCCATGCATTCTAGATCCCTTTGCCTAAACTGATATCCCGCCATTGGATTAGTCCATATTTATTAATCCAATCTATTGGTCATGACTCAATCAGTGTGGCCACATATTCCTGTCATGCACCAATGAGGTGGGGCGCCCCAAAGTGGATATCATACTTCCAGTTAAGGAAGGGGAAAATCCTACTATTGGTCATCCATATCTCTACATGACTTATGATATGTCCAATGACAGTCGTTTTGATCACCTATTTACGGAGAGACGTAAGACTGTATCAAAACATACCCATCATCATATCTAGACATGAATACCTCAAGTCTAAGGATCAATGCAAACCTCTTGCATGTGAGATTGACTTGTTTGACTAGACAAGTCAATCCTCACGGTGGATCACTCCAGTGCATCCAATGCACCTGTATGTCTGCGTTACTGTGCCCTGCACCTAACCAGCCCATACACCAGTCTCACATGCACCAAAGCTGTCCCATATCGGCTAAGGCACCTTGACCGGGGATTACTTATGAGAATGGATCCAATCCAAACTCCTGGGACATTATCTATGCAATTCAATACATCAACGCAGGTAAATCAATCTGCATAGTAACGACCATGCCTTTATTGATTATATCAATTTCATTAATTCTATCGAAGTACATTCAAACAATGCCTGACCATGTCCATACATTGGTCTGCAGGGCATATACACCAACAGAGGCTGTGTATGCTGCTCCTTTTATAAAATGTCGTGCACGACCATGTATGGATACATGCCCCAGCCTGTGCAGCGCTCGGTCTCCTGAAGCATCTGAGTTCACTTATGATGCACGGCCGTGCAAGGGTGCACGGGTGTGCCTGTGCACGTCTCGGCCAGAAGTCTCCTTAGTTGTTCACGGCCATGTGCTCCTTCACACCCCTGCCTGTGCCGTGCTCGGTCACACATTGGGAAGAGTTAACCGAGCCGTGCACGGCTATGCATGGATGCACGGGTATGCCCGTGCATGGCTCGGTGATGCCTGAAAAATCCAAAAAAATTCCCATCAGTGTGGTACAGCTTAGAGAGCATGATTATGAAATAAAAACTGAAAAATAGCAAAGTCTAAATGATGAAAATAAATGAGAAAGTAAAATTAGCAAACAAGAGGTTGGGTTGCCTCCCAACAAGCACTTCTTTAGGGTCACTAACTTGACCATCATGATTCTCATGGTGGATCTGGAGGTGGAGAGGCTAAGTAGGTGGCATGAAGCCTCTGCTTTCGTTGTTGCTCACGAAGTACACCTATTAAAGTGAGCATAAGATATAATAGTTTCTCTCCAACTGTCTTAACAAACATGAAACAATAGAGCAAAATACATAGGCTGTTCCTAAGTCAACTAGAATTTCATCCTTAAACAATCCCAATTTCTTCTTCAAATGGGCTCCCGTGGCATCTCTAGTATGTATTATATTTGCCACCATCTTGTCTCTTTCTAGACTAGTCGGTTCGTCGGGCTTGTCTCCAAAATGTTCAGGAAAGGTCTCTGGGAAGAGCTCCATCTTGCTTCTTGATTGTGCAGTACTTTCCTTCAACACCTTTCCATTCTCCTTAGAACCTGAAAAACAAAATTGATCATGAGTAGCAGGAAAATCAAATGACATATTGTTTCCATCAATGCGAAAAGTCATCATTCTGTGTGGGACAATGATTGTAGCTCTGATCGCGGTAAGGAAAGGTCTGCCTAATATAAGAGGGAAAAGTGGGTTCTCGACTATGTCTAGAATTACAAAGTCTACTGGGATAAATATTCCTTTAAATTGCAGTGGTATATTCTTGGCGATCCCGAGTGGGTGAAGTCTGGAGTCGTTTCCAAACTACAGTACTTGAGATGTTGATGTGAGAGTTCCCAAGTTTAGCTTCTCATAGGTTATGACAGACATTATGCTGACTCCAGAGCCTAAATCCAAAAGTGCTATATTGAATGCAGTGTTCCCAATCTTGCATGGTATATCAAAACTACCAAGGTCTTCAACTTTGAGAGGTAGTTGCTTGTGTATGGAATCTTTAGAATTCTCAGCAGCCACTATTACCTTTTCAGCGTGGGGTGTATTGAGAGTTTCATGACGAGATCCCTCTTCTTGGCTTGCAGATTCTTCCTCTTTATCCCCCACATATTCAACTTCAGATTCCTCTAATTTCTTAATGCCACTTATCATGACGGCATTGCACTGATCTCTGGGATTTGCTTCAGGTTGAGCTGGAAGCATTCCTGGGGCTCTCAGTAATGAACTGGTTTGTTGGTCCAGTTCTATGATCCGACCTTCCATCATTTTCTGGTGGGTTGATACAGAGTCCACTTTCATGTTCAACTGGCGAATCTGCTCACTCACAGAGTCATTGTGCTTCATCTGACTCGCCATGAAATTTTCCAACATAGATTCTAGTCTGGACTTCTATGGAGGATCTTATTGTCTTTGGTTGGCAGATGGATGTTGTATCCCAGGAGGAGGTTTGAAATTAGGAGAGAAGTTCTGATTAGAAAAATTAGCAGGAGGAACTTGCCCTTGATTTAACCTGTAGGAGAAATTCGGGTGATTTCTCCATCCCGGATTGTATGTGTTCGAGTAAGGGTCGTTCTGATTCCTGAAATTCCCAATGGCATTGACTTGTTCAGAGGGAGCGCTCAGGATATGGTAGTTATTAGCAGAATATCCTGTCACTCCACAAACATCACAAGTTAAAGAATTAGAAGCAGAGACATTAATAGAATCTATCTTTGATAAAAGAGAGTCTACTTTTGTCATTAAAGAATCAATTGAGTTAGCATCAAACTTCCCTGAATTTCGAGTGTGATGGCTCCTCTCTCCTGACCACTGATAATGGTTGAGAGTCATGTCTTCTATCAGTTGCATCGCATCATCATAATTCTTGTTCATTAGTGCACCACCAGCAGCGGCATCTATAGAAAGTCTGGTCTGGTATAGCAATCCACTGTAGAAGGTGTGAATAATCACCCATTTCTGTAGACCATGGTGCGAGCACATCCTCAACAATTCTTTGAAACGGTCTCATGCTTCATACAGGGACTCCCCTTCTCGATGAGCAAAGTTGGTTATCTGATTCCTGAGCTGGGCGGTTTTGCTTGGTGGGAAGTACTTTGATAGAAAAGCTTGTGATAGTTATTCCCACGTTGTAATTGATGCCTGCGGTAAAGACTGCAACCATGCCCTAGCTCGATCCCTGAGAGAAAAAGGGAAGAGTCTCAGTTTAATAGCATCAGGATGAGCCCCGTTAATCTTAATAGTATCGCAGCATTCCAAAAAGATAGATAAATGGAGGTTAGGATCTTAAGTGGCTGCTCCACTGAATTGGTTCTGTTGCACCATTTTTACAAGTGATGGCTTGATCTCGAAGTTGTTAGCTTCGATAGCAGGTCGCGATATGCTCGAGTGCACACCAGAGATGGTGGGTGCTGCATAATCCTTCAAGGAGCGAGTGGCTTCCATCGTCTGATGATAGGGCCTAAACGGCTGCTACCGCAAGTGCACGGTCTATCACGTAATAATTAAGATCGAACCGACAAGGACTAGGGTCAAGTACTAACTAATCAATAAATCAATAGCTAGGTTAATGATTAATGGAGAAGTGTCTAAAATCCTAGAGCAAGCAATTAAACTAAAGCAGACTTAAATCAAGCGAAGCAGAAAGCAAAACAAAAGGAGTTTTGAGATTATGAGAGAGATTCGGGGTTTTAGGTTTCACCACACTGAAGCATGCATAAATATTCGGGCTTGACAATTTAAATAAAGTTTTATCTAAGTTCTCAAGGTAACCTTTCCTAGGGTACAGACGCGCTCCCTCTTAGGACCCGGTCCGGTATCCGTCTTAACCCAAGTCTCCTACTCTCGTGGCTTACTAGGGTTAAGGCAGATCCAATGAGATCTGTGAAAGATTAGGGTTCCTTGAGTGATTTCGAGTGCTCTCGCAACACGAAATCACCAGTCTAGTCTAAGGGTTCCGATGGTCAAGGTTCACCTCTCAGTCCTTCCCTCGACATCTAAAGCATGCATACATATGGCTAGTATGTAAATAAGAATTAAAACATCCTAAACATGAATAAGAATAAAGATAAATAGAGGAATATATAGATCAAGTCATATTATCAAACATTCTTACAGTGGGTTACGCCCAAACCCCGAAAAGAAGAGTTTACTCTAGTGTATACATCGTTAAACACATAGAATCTCTCATAATAATTAAATCAAACCAAAGGGAGGGTAGATTGTCGATGGAAGAAGGTCCAGCACGAAGATCCATGACGGAACGACGAAGAAATCAAGCCGGAACAGTGTTTTCGCCTCCGAAATCACGCCAAAACCCTAAGGTCTTGCCTTTTTCGCTCGTTCTCCTCGGTTGCTTCTCCAAATCTGATGATTTTGGTCCCAAAACGTTCGTGGCTAAGTTGGGAAGCTACTCTCCAAATTTCGTCCAATTCCGAGCCCAGAATAGAAAGTTATGGGTGAAATACCGGACGCCTGTCGAGCAGTTCCCGACGATACACGGGGCTCGGGAAATCTAATTCTGCGCACAACTTACTCTTCACGGCCATGTATGGATGCACGGTCACGCCCGTGCACGGCTCGGGAAGGTTTGGGTTGTCTGGGTGATGCACGGCCGTGTATGGGTGCACACCCACGACCGTGTACTCTGTAGAAAGCTCCGTTTGGGCTGAAATTTGGCGTGTAGCTCCGTCTCATCATGAGGAATCGTTCCATACCTTCAGATTCTCCAAATTCCATCGATTTTGAGGTCAAATACCTGTATTTAATTAAAATAGAAGAAAAGTGAAGGTTCTGAAGAATATGAAGTATTTGAGTAAATATATGAGACGAAACATTCATTATGCTTTAAAATAAGAATGAAATTGGGTCACGAAATATCATATTTTTACATGTCATCAAAATACATCGGACTTAAAGTTTTGCTTGTCCTCAAGCAATTGAATTGTCTAGAACACAGTGATGACATGGAATAAGAAATCTCAAAGTAGCTCAACTAGGTCAAATAAGGTTAATGGTTAAACACAACAATTCTTCAGGTTATAATGCAGTATGGAAAGCAAATTAAACCAATTATCATGAATACAATCTATAGAACATGCAAAATTACATAACCAAAAACCCCTACAATGCATCTCACGCATATGATATGATTGATCAAGCTTTCAGAAGGCATAACATTGTATACTAAGTCATGGGAGAATAGCATCAGTACCACATAGTCCCTATGTAGTGCCTTATATATATATATATATATATATATATATATATATATATATATATATATATATATATATATATATATATATATATATATATATATATATATATATATATATATATATATAAGAACAAACAGTGCTAAGTGCCAAGCTTTGCTTCGGTACCACTATTATTATTGAAAACCATGGGGTTAGTGCCAAATATGATGAACAAGGGACTTAGGTACCACTAACCCTTTTTTTAGTGAGATGCTATAAATAGTGCCAAGTGGAAGTACAAAGTGCAATGTACAAGAACACTTCGGTACCACCATTTTTATTTCTAACCCCCATGACAAAGTGCACAAATAAAGTAGAGACAGAAACTAGATACAATCACTTTCTACCCATGAGATGCATATCAAGGCTAAGGTGAAATAACAAGCATACTCTTCAAGATTCTACCAATAATGAATCGGGTTAATTACATCAATCAACTACAATAAACCAAAGAATCATATGTGCTAACCATAACCATTATAGACCATTGGCAGATAAAAGTCAAGATTCCAATCCCAAGCAATCAAGTAGGCATAGATCAATGCAATACTAAAAGACAAAGCAAATATCATAAATGAATAGAGTGGGGTTGGGTAAGACACTATAGATGTTGATACAACTACGAAAACTAAAATATGCAACTAAGAATGTAATAAACTAAAAGCAGACAGATGAAAACTAATAACTAAAATAAACTACTGGAAAAACAGAAAGCTGACCAAGTGACGGGTGAAACCAAAGAAACTCATCCCCAACGCCGACACAGTCTCGCCTAAAACTCATGCACAGACTCTAAAATAGAGGACTGTGTTCGTCCTTGGCGCTCCACTTCTGCCTCAAGTTGTTGGATCCGGTAATTGCCGTCAGAGACAGACAGGTGAGTCTCTTCCTGTGCGTCCCAGATAAAGCGGACATAGACCTCAATGCGGTCGAGCTGGGTAGAAGGGCGTTGCTGAGCAGGTTGTGGTGGTTCAGTGGCAAGAGGTACATCCACATCTTCAACTGCTTCTACTCTCCAGTTCCGCCGCTCACGAATTGTGGTGCGTGCAGGGTTTGGCAGCGGCAACTTCACATCGCTCCCGGGGAAGATCAAGCTCTAAAGTTCACCTTCCTTCACTATCATCCGCATCGAAATGCAGGAATCAAGATAAAGTCGGTAGTTGCCCCGGGCTTGCTCCATTTGGTAGGGATGAATCCCTACTGCGCGAGCGATAGGGATGAGAAGTCCCCCAAGAGCTATTGCACCTTTCAGTGCCCTTGATACCTTCTGGAGTTGTCGGGCAAAGTGAAAAGTAGTGTTGAGGCGGACCCCATGCAGCATAGCCCAAAGAAACTGAAGCTCAGATGCTCTGACTAAGCCATCAGACTCTCCTCGTCCAAAGATGGTATGTGCCATGACACGATGCACATACTTCAAAACAGGGTTCCTGAGACAGGTGGCTCTAGCTGTCCTGGTGTCAAAGGGTCTCAGGTCGGTCAGTTCAGCCCAGAAATTGCTATCATTGAATGCGGTAGGTGTGAGCCTTGTCCCGTCTGTAGAAAAACCATATATAGAGTTCAGCTCTGTCAGTATAAACATATATTCGGTGTTGTTCAGCCGGAAGGATAGACTGCCGTCATCTTCATCAGTGTGAATGCTAGCATGGAACTCCATGGATGATAAGAACTCTAGTACAATTGGGATGTAGGTGGGGTAGCATATGGTGAAGAAGGTCCAGCACGAAGATCCACGCCGGAACGACAAAGAAATCAAGCCGGAACAGTGTTGTCGCCTGGAATACTGATCCAGAAAAAGCACAGCTTTCTTTTGCTGTAAATAATATTACCACAAGAATACAATTTATCATCGATAAATTGGTAGAAAGATGTACTCGATTAAGAGGAGATCATCATTTAAAAGGTGAATTTAGTTTCTGTTATGAACTTTACACACCTCAAACATATGTTAAGGAACAACCTAAGCAGAAACGAAAACCTAAGAAAAACAAACCTTCTAAGAGATATTTTCTTAGGAAATCCTCTGCAAAGAAACCCTATCTTGCTAAAGAAAAGCATGTTAGAAAATATAATCCTAAGAGGGATTATAAAAATAAGCTTTCATGCTTTACATGTGGAAGTCAAAACCACTTAGCACGAGATTGTACTAAGAGGCAGAATCTCTATAGTAAACAATCAATTCTTGTTGATTGTGTTCAAGAAGATCTACTCCATGTAGACGAATATATTTCTGATACAGAGTCAATCTATAGTATTGTCTCTATACCAGATATTACTTATAAATCAGACTCAGACAGTGAATTAGAAGAATTTACTGCTGATTTATTATCTAAATCAGATCAGCTCCAATCCCCTTTTGGAACTGAACATTTATCAGGACCTTCTCTAGACAAACTAGATATGTTAAAACCTTATCTAGAACAGTTATAATGACTATAGACAAACCTCCATATCACATCATGACTCCTCTAGTTATACCAACACATGAACATAAATGGAGTCCAAGACGAGGTAGTCAAGATCATGCTTGTGCATATTGCTCAAAATATCCAAGTTTGAATCTTCGCTATCAATGTATAATTTGTTCTTTAGAGGCTTGCAAATATTGCCTTGAAAAACAACAAGTATCTTTACCAAGTTCTTCACAGCCTGTTTCTCAAAAATCAGGACCAACAAGAACAGAAATTGTAGAACTTCGTATTCTTCAATTAGAAAATGAAGTGTATAAACTCTCTCAAAGACTTGAAGAGTTAGAACAAAAACAAAGAAGTTGTTGTCAACTTCCTGAAAATATTCTTTTCTATGAAAATACAAATTATAATGAAAATACGGAAAACGGTCCGACTTCTCACCAAATTGACTTTATCCATAAACTAGTACAACCTCCATGGTTATACTCGATTAAAATCAATATCATTATCCAAATTGCAGATTGGAAATTAGCATTACCTGCTTTGATTGACACGGGTTGTAGTAATACAATCTTGGACATGGATCTAGTTCCACAAAAATACCATGTAAAACTTGATCCACAAGACAAGTTTTATGCAGAACAAATGGATGGCAAATTATTCTTGTATGAATATATCCTGGCCAAACATAAGCTTTCCTTCTCTTTAGGAAATGCTCATCATACCCAACCAACTTATGTTGGTAGGATTTGTTTAAGACCTTTAAGTCTTGTTAAAACAAAATTTATCATCGGACTTAATATGCTTATTAATTCCTATAAAGGAGTTACTCTTACTACCGAGGGGCTTTTCTTTCTGCCCCCATACACTTATTCCCTACACCGCTACAGTGTCTGCGAAGCGTGGTGGGTGTCCTTGTTCTATACCTGGTTCATGCAAAATGCCCCAGGTAGTACAATCAGAAAATGAAAATGATGGAAATGATGATGGTTCAACACCACCAAATGATGAAGAAGAAATCCTATGGATCATAAGAAACCCTCTTAATAAGTTCCATAGAGAATATGAAAAAGAAGATGTTTGCGAACATCCTATAGAGAAAATTGAATCAGGAAATCCCGATGTAGATAATCTGATTCGCGTTCTTGAAAAGGATCAAATATTTGGTCCAAACCCCCAAGCTCATTGGGATAAAAACAAACTTTTTTGTACACTGAAAATCAAAGACCCTGGTTTTCGGATTACAAACAAGAAAATCACAGCAACAAATGAAAACATTGCTGAGTTTAAAATGCACATTGATGACTTATTAAAATTCAATGTGATAAGAAGGAGTACGTCTCCTCATAGATCTCCTGCTTTCATTGTCAATAAACACAGAGAATAGGTTTGGGGAAAGACGAGAATGGTAATTGACTATCGACATCTAAATGATAATATAGAAGACGATAGTTATGATATTCCAGATAAAACAGAGTTAATAAACTCTATACAGGGAAGCATAGTCTTCTCCAAATTTGACTGCAAATCTGGTTTTTGGCAAATCAGGATGGCAGAAGAATCCATACCATGGACAGCTTTTACATGTCCATTAGGAAGCTTTGAGTGGCTTGTTATGCCATTTGGACTTAAAACTGCACCTGCAGTATTCCAAAGAAAAATGGATGAGGTGTTTAAACCTTATCAAGACTTTGTTTGTGTGTATATAGATGATATTCTAGTGCATAGCAAATCAGAAAAAGAACATACAAGTCATCTCAAACTTGTATTACAAAAATTTTATACAAATGGGATTATTGTTTCAGGACAAAAATCTCAATTCTATAGAAAAAATATTGACTATTTAGGAGTGGAAATTGGGTACGGAGCTATAACACTCCAACCTCATATTGCTTCTAAAATAAAAACCTTTGAGGTTACAGATACCAAGAGTCTTCAACAATTCTTGGGACTAATAAATTATGCTAGACCTTTCTTAAAAGATGTATATAAACTAAGTGGACCCCTCTACTCAAAATTAAGTCTGACTGGTGTAAAGAAATTTAACACCGAAGACTATAAACAAATTGATAAAATCAGGCAATTAGTAGACACACTACCTTTGCTTAAATTACCATTAAACAATGATTACCTTATTGTCCAGACAGATGGTTGTGAACACGGATGGGGAGCAATCCTTCTTCGTAAACCTCACAAATATGCTACAGAACCTGAAAGTATCTGTAGATATGCTTCTGGCAAATTTTGAGAGAAAAATGTCACAAGTAGCATTGATCAAGAGCTTCTAGCCGTGTGTTATGGCTTAGATGCTTTTAGACTATTTCTTTTAAACAAAAAAGAAATATTAATACGAACTGATTGCGAAGCAATCATAAAATTCTTTAATATTAAAAATGAGAAACGTATCTCTCAAAAGAGATGGTTATCATTTATGGATCATTACATTAATAATGCATACAGAATTATCTTTGAACACATCAAAGGTAAAAATAATGTCATTTCAGACATTTTATCACGTCTTTTATCAAGACCAGAATGATAACCTACAAGGTTATGCAAAATAATGTCAATTTTGACATTCAAAAATGATAACCTACAAGGTTATGATTATGATTATCTTTTCTAAAAGATCAGAATGACAACTAACAAAGTTGTGCAGGAAATGAATACATCCTCTTCTAGCAGAAAGGGAAAACAAAAGGCGACACAAGTACAGTCAGTGACTATGGATGAAAAAATGGATGAAAGATCTTCTTATGCCCAGATCTGTAAAGAAGAAGCTCCTAAAGAAATGATCTATCTCTTTAGGACACCAAAGCATTACAATTCTCTGGCACCACAAGACCATATGGTTTTAGATTTGTTATGGAAAGATCATCATAGTGTAGGGTTTATTAGTGCTATGAATTCTCTAGCAGGGCATCTCCAAGTTATAAGATATACTCATAAAACTCTGCCTTTTCAACAACCAGCAGAGAAACTTGAGCCACAAATGCTACAAGCTTATGTGGCTAAAGAATATAAGATTATATCTTTAGAAAAAGAAGTCAAGCTCCTTCTAGACCAAGTTAACAAACTAAAAGCTCAGAAGGATTGTCTTGAAGAACAAGTAACTCTGGCCCATAAGACATGGGAACAAGAATTGGAGAATCAATGGAACCTATCTAGGTCAAAGATCCCTCCACAGATTACTTCTGCGCAACAACACATTTATGAGTGTCTTACGCAGACAAGACACAAGCATTTTCTTAAAACTGCTAGTTACTTGAGACAAATGGCTCTTCATGAGATTACAATACCCAGAGGCCTTCATCTCACAATGATTTCCCTCTATATAGAGGAAACACACACTGCAGAACCCAATTGCTATTGTAAGACGGGGTTTGCTATCATCAAAGCCTCCATAGATCTAGCTGAATGGAAAGACTGCTATGTCAAGGAAACTTCTTTTTCTCTCCGAGAGCCTTTTCAGTTAGGCTTTTTAGATAGATTAGTTGTCCATGAAAGTTATTTGGACAAATTAAAAGGCTTTCCATGGAAACTCCTTTATTGTATTGAGAAGATTTTCAAGTCTCCTCATACTGGTGGCATCCTTGACTTAGATATTTGTTCTTCTCCTCCTTGGTTTCTTGGTTATCCAGCAGACGCCAAACACCAAATCTTGATAAAGAATCAAGAAAATTATTTACCTGATTTCTGGGATCAGGATTTTGAAGAAGAAGGAAGGCATACAGCAGCAACTCCCATAGAACTACAACTCAGTCTATGGCAGAGTTATTGCCTTATTGAAGATAAAAGGACTTTTTACTGCTCTTATTTACTAACTGAGGATAAGACTCTCAAGATATATGTAGAAGATGACAAGGACGATTTCTTTGTCCCTTTCTCAGCACATTTTTGTCATAATCCCGGATTACGAGATCATTTCAAAAATATTCATCATGAAAATTTAGCTAAAGTGATGAAAGATTATGGCCGTATGATCCTTCAGGACGGTCAAGATGATGTCTTAGAAGATATTATGGAAGCCGAATAAGACATCAACATCAGGCAAAGAATAATGGCAGGCAAAGAATAATGGCCAATTGTACAAAGGACTCTAGAGAAAAACTGCTTTTCTAAAAAGATTCACGTGTTGAAAGAGACGCGATGTTGGCTCCTTATGCAAGGCGGTCCCTACTGGAGAATCTTTCTTTGAAGGGTCAGACTCTTTCCTAAAGAGTCAAATTATTATGTTTGTTTAAATTATTGTACGAAAGATACTCTTTGTCTCTGTAGCGTTATGTGTGTTGGCATCAATTATTTGGTGCTTTACTTCATATGTAAGAAATCTCTCTATATAAAGAGAGTAGGCTTGTTGTAAGAAGGCATCCGCCTTCAGTCAGTCGAGTGTGCAAGTGTGTGAGTGTTCTTCCATTTCTTGTAAGTCCTTATGACCTTTTAATATATTCAGCATCTTTTAAGTATTTTCTTGTGTAAAATACCTCCGCTTCTCCTTTTGGTATCAGAGCCTTGTACGGTTCTTATTTGATCGAACGGGAACACACATAAGTATGCGTTAAAATGCTGTTAGTGTAAAGAAGCTTACTAAGCAGATGTATTATGGGAACTAGTTCAGATAGGATTTATAATGCTTTGTTTTTTATATAAATCTGGTTAAGTTGGGGCTGCTCAAGTCACCATGATTTTTAGCAACCAAATAAACTAGAGGGTTAATGGCTTGGCAAGTAGAGTCTTCTACAGACCAGGAGGGTCGTTCAGGAAGAAAGGCTTACTAACGTCCATACGACATGATGTTTATTTGGGTCTTAAAATCCTGGTAAAGCGACTAATATCAGAGGAAAATAAAGGCATTATAATGTCCAGGAATCTATAGCTAGTTCTTATTCTTACTCCTTAGTTATGCTTTCTTTACACACTAAATTCACCTTTTAAATGATGATCTCCTCTTAATCGAGTACATCTTTCTACCAATTTATCGATGATAAATTGTATTCTTGTGGTAATATTATTTACAGCAAAAGAAAGCTGTGCTTTTTCTGGATCAGTATTCCAGGCTTGGTGTATTTCGTGGCCAATGGGAGCAGGTAATTTTAAAAATAAACTTTCTCCGAGGGCTTGGTCATAATATCCACCAGCTTTACAAGCATATATCCTGGCCAAACATAAGCTTTCCTTCTCTTTAGGAAATGCTCATCATACCCAACCAACTTATGTTGGTAGGATTTGTTTAAGACCTTTAAGTCTTGTTAAAACAAAATTTATCATCGGACTTAATATGCTTATTAATTCCTATAAAGGAGTTACTCTTACTACCGAGGGGCTTTTCTTTCTGCCCCCATACACTTATTCCCTACACCGCTACAGTGCCTGCGAAACGTGGTGGGTGTCCTTGTTCTATACCTGGTTCATGCAAAATGCCCCAGGTAGTACAATCGGAAAATGAAAAAGTTTGTTAACTTGGTCTTGAAGGAGCTTGACTTCTTTTTCTAAAGATATAATCTTATATTCTTTAGCCACATAGGCTTGTAGCGTTTGTGGCTCAAGTTTCTCTGCTGGTTGTTGAAAAGGCAGAGTTTTATGAGTATATCTTATAGCTTGGAGATGCCCTGCTAGAGAATTCATAGCACTAATAAACCCAGCACTATGATGATCTTTCCATAACAAATCTAAGACCATATGGTCTTGTGGTGTTAGAGAATTGTAATGCTTTGGTGTCCTAAAGAGATAGATCATTTCTTTAGGAGCTTCTTCTTTACAGATCTGGGCATAAGAAGATCTTTCATCCATTTTTTCATCCATAGTCACTGACTGTACTTGTGTCGCCTTTTGTTTTCCCTTTCTGCTATAAGAAGAGCTATAACACTCCAACCTCATATTGCTTCTAAAATAAAAACCTTTGAGGTTACAGATACCAAGAGTCTTCAACAATTCTTGGGGCTAATAAATTATGCTAGACCTTTCTTAAAAGATTTACATAAACTAAGTGGACCCCTCTACTCAAAATTAAGTCTGACTGGTGTAAAGAAATTTAACACCGAAGACTATAAACAAATTGATAAAATCAGGCAATTAGTAGACACACTACCTTTGCTTAAATTACCATTAGACAATGATTACCTTATTGTCCAGACAGATGGTTGTGAACACGGATGGGGAGCAATCCTTCTTCGTAAACCTCACAAATATGCTACAGAACTTGAAAGTATCTGTAGATATGCTTCTGGCAAATTTCGAGAGAAAAATGTCACAAGTAGCATTGATCAAGAGTTTCTAGCCGTGTGTTATGGCTTAGATGCTTTTAGACTATTTCTTGAAGAATGGTAAATCCTACAAAGGAATATCCAAGAGCGATAGATCAAGACGTTGACTATCAAAAAGCACTAGTTGAATCTAGTAATTATTTGGATAATGCTTTGGGAATGATCTCAGATGATCCCCAAAGTGCTTCTGACAAAAGATTTGTCAAATAAAATAATTTTATCATTACATATCTTATGCAATTAAATCAAAAAATTGATACTATTGTTTCAAATATATTAATGTCTACTGAATCTATAGTTAGGCAGCAAGATAGTATAAAAACTTCTGCTGATACAATTCTTAGGCAACATGAAATAATCCAAAAATTAGAAAATTTGTTGGTCTTACAGACCCAACAATATCAAACCTCGGTTCAAGAATTAACCACACAGTTAAATCGAGTATTACAGATGTCTTCAGGATACACTAGGATATCTCAAACCTCTACTTCCAAAAGACAACCTAGGACTATCCAGTTTGCTTGGAAATGAGTACAAGACCATCTACAGGAACTTCTAATACTCTTACTGGAACCACAACAATACGAGAAAATAACCAGAATGAAAGGTTATCAATAAGAATCCCATCCCAAATCTCTTAAATAGGATTTTTGATGGACAAGGGATTCCAGCACAAGTTTTAGGATTTTGAAGAAGAAGTAAGGCATACAGCTTTCTTTTGCAGAAATGACCGATGAACCGGGTGTCGTGGTTGGACACGATAGTGAGAGGGAGCCCATGGAGGCAAACGATCTCCTTGACAAAGAGATGTGCGACGTGGGAAGCATCGGCTGTCCTAGAATATGGCATGAAATGTGCCATCTTTGAGAAGCAGTCCACGACAACAAAGATGGAGTCATGTCGCGAGGCCGTCTGGGGCAACCCTAGGACGAAGTCCATGCTGATATCAAGCCATGGACTCTTAGGAACGGGGAGTGGGGTGTACAAATCGGTGTTGGCAGGGCGAGGCTTGGCACGCTGACAAGTGCCACAATGGAGGATGACCCTATCAACATCCTTACGAAGAGTGGGCCAGAAGAACCGGTCTTTGGCCAAATCGAGGTTCTTGTCACGGCCATGGTGCCCTGTGGCGCCACCCGCATGGAGTTCAACCAAGAGGTGCTCGCGAAGGGATGAGCGAGGGACACAAAACCTGTTACCGTACACTAGGAAGCCATCGTGAAGACGGTAGGGCAAGTCCGGGGGGTCAGTGGCAAGGAGCCGGGTGAGGACGGGTCCAAAGTCGGGGCAGTCCGCATACTCATCGCGGATGTGCTCGAGGGTTGGGACAGAGGTGGACAAGACACATAGTAACGCGCGGACGTGACTGAGAGCATCGGCGACCACGTTTTCTTTGCCGGCCTTATGAGTGATCACAAAGGTGTATTGCTGAAGAAACTCAACCCACTTCGCATGGCATGGGACGAGCTTCTTCTGGGCACTCAGAAAGGAGAGGGCCTGGTGATCGCTAAAGAGGATGAACTCCTTGCGTAGGAGGTAATGTCGCCATTGTCGGAGGGACTGGACTATGGTGTAAAACTCCTTATCGTAGGTGGAGTACCGTTGGCGCACCTCATTCAACTTTTAGCTAAAGAAGGCGACGGGGTGGCCCTCTTGACTAAGAGTGCCGCCGATGCCCGTGCCGGAGGCATCGCAAGCGACCTCGAAGACCTTGGAGAAGTCGGGTAGGCGAAGGACAGGTGTTGAGGTCATGATGTCCTTAAGCGCAAGGAAGGCTCGGCTAGCGACGGGCATCCACGAGAAGGCCTTGTGCTTCGTGCAGGCCATCATAGGGGCCGCGATGGTGCTGAAGCCCTTAATGAAGCAGGGATAGAAGGTAGCGAGGCCGAGGAAACTACGGACCTTGGTGACGGACTCGGGCTCAGGCCATTGGCGAATGACCTCGACCTTAGCGGGGTTGACCATAAGTCCTTGGTCTGACACGATGAACCCAAGGAACTGGACCTGGTTTTCGAGAAAGGAGCATTTCTTTGCGTTAAGGAACAAGCGCTCCTTACGCAAAAGGTCAAGGGTCAAACGCAGGTGGGCTAAGTGATCGTCACAGGTCCGGCTGTAGATGAGAATGTCATCAAAGTAGACAACGAGGGACTTGCCCATGTAGGGGCAAAGTACCTGACTCATAAGACGCATAAAAGTGGAGGGCGCATTGGTAAGGCCGAAGGGCATGACCAGCCACTCGTAGAGGCCGTCCTTCGTCTTGAAGGCCGTCTTCCACTCGTCGCCTTCCCGGACGCGGACCTAGTGGTAACTGCTCCGGAGGTCAAGTTTGGTGAACCAACATGCACCGGAAATGAGGTCAAGCATGTCGTCTAAACGGGGAATGGGGAATCGGTACTTCACCGTGATGCGATTGATTGCACGACAATCAATGCACATCCGCCACGATCTGTCATTCTTTGGGGTGAGAAGGGTCGGGATGGCACAAGGGCTAAGGCTTTCACGGATGAAGCCCTTGGCCAGGAGGTCGTCGACCTGCTGCTTGAGCTCCTTGTGCTCAGTTGGGTTAAGGCGATGGTGGGGCAGATTGGGCAGAGACGCCCCGGGGACAAGATCGATGACGTGCTGGATGTCACGATCCGGAGGGAGGCCAACGGGGAGGTCTACTGGGGAGATGTCAGAAAACTCATCGAGAAGGGTGGTGACCTCGGTCGGCAAAGGAGCTAGAGGGGACGAAGGCTTGCAGGGGATCTCACGCACCATGAGCGCGTAGACGACCATGGACCATGGGCTTCCGACATGATGGTGCCAGGGCGGACAAGTGTGACCGGCTTAGGCACCGATGGCCCGGGGAGGGAAGGTGAGACTAAGCCCTTCAAGGTGGAGGCCCGCAACTCCTTGGGCAGAGCCGGGGTCAGGCAGATCTTACGCCCTCCGTGCTATAAGACGTAGGTGTTAGACCGGCCATAGTGGATGACGTCGTGGTCATAGAGCCAAAGTCGACCAAGAAGGACATAGGCGACGTCCATGGATGTAACGTCGCACCACACCTTCTCGGTGTAGTCACTGAAGTAAATGGGGACCTGGCAGTGATGGGTGATGGGCAGGCTGGACGCATCGACCCACACAATCGAGTAGGGTCGAGGGTGCGGCTCCAAAGGGAGACCTAAACAGGTGACCGCCGTCCGGGAGACGACGTTGAGGCTGCTACCCCCATCGATCACGATTTTTCACGAGTGTCCATTACATTTAATATAAGTGTAAAAGATGCTCATGCGCTTCCAATCCTCGGACGGAGGGGGAGAGTGCACAAGGGTGCAGCGGACTACGGCCAAGGTAGGACGAGGGCTCGTCTCCTCATCGGAGTAACACTAGGGTCCGACCTCTTGAGCCGAGGGTGGCTCGGGAGGGGTGACGACGTGAGGGGCGTGTGGCGCAGCTGCGATGTGCAAGGAACAACTGCGAAGTGTGGGACAGTCCCGGTTGAAGTGACCGGTTTGACTATAGTGGCGACAAGGTCCGGGGGCACCGCAGTGAGGGGCGCCTTTCCCTTTTCGTCCCAGGTGAGACGGGGACGCAGAGGAGTCTCGTGGCAGGGGGCCGGGGCATGCGCGGGGGGCGCATGAACCGGACGACGCTGGGGAACGGGTTCGCCGCGACGGGGCTGAGAACACAAATCTTGCTCGATCTCGCGAGCATGGTGTAGGACGAGGATGATCGAGTCTAACCCATAGGACGGAAAGGCGCGGCAGATATCCTCGCGGAGTCCGCGCCTAAACCTAGAGAGCGTGAACGCCGGGTCCTCCCTAAGTTTGCAACGGATACCGAGTTCGTCGAAGCGAGAGTGGTACGCATTGACGTAGTCGGACCCCTACGAGATAGCGCAATAGGAGTCAAGGAGGCGCTGACGGTAAGTGGGCGGTACGTATTTCTCCCTAAGGAGATAGCACATCTCTTCCCACCGAGTGATGGGGGGAAGACGCTGGTCAACTAGTTGGCGCTCAACGTTGGTCCAGTACAACCGGGCGTGGCCGGTGAGCAGTAGGCGAACATAACTGACCTTAAGGTGCGCGGACATGGCGCTCCACTCGAAATAGTTTTCCACGGCTGAAACCCAATTGAAGAAATCATTGGGATCTTGGCTACCCTTGAAGACAGGGGGGTCGATGTGCATGAGACGACGGACCTCATCGTCCTCACGACTTCGCTAGACCAGATGCTGCGGGGGAGGGGCCTCCTCCACCCACGCGGACTCATCACCAAAAGGGTCGTAACGCTGGGATTCGTGGGCGCGCATGTGCAGCGGGGCCAACGAAGAGGGAACGCTAAGCGGGGGCTGCCCCATAGCGGGCTTAGACTTGAGTTCCATAACTTGGTCCGTGAGATGTTGGACTGACGACATTAGGCGTTGAAACATAACCTCCATCGCTTCCAAGCGTGTGGACAGCGATTCAACCGACTCTACCCTAGGCGGAGTACTCTCTTCGGTCGCAAGGGGCACTTGGGTAGGGGGTTTTGATAGGAAGTTCCTGATCTAGTGGTCATGGTGACAGAAAATGTATGAGTATGCAATGCGGAAGAGAAAACCGAAGAAACCGAATGATATGATGCGAGAGATCGGCGGAGCTAGACAAAAGTTAGCCCCAACCTCCTTCTGATACCAAAATTGACGCAGCGGATGTTATGGGTGAGTTGGTCCTTAAGTTCAATACTCTACGGTGGGGAGAACCATGATACTGAATACGTGAGAGGGGCTAGAGGCGAGGGAAGATAAAACATGCGAGGCGATGAAAGCTCGAGAAAATCGATGAAATCCTATGCCGCAAAAATGCGACTTGAGCAATACCAGCGAGCCGAGAAGACAAGGAGCACGATTCTACAAATGAAACTACTCACCTGACTCGTAGAGCTAATTTCTTAAAGCAAGCACGTGCGCGTAGGACCTAGACGGGGTTGCGAAGGCGGAACGCTGCGAGTCCAAGACACAAGCCGAAGACGATTTGCAAAGGTTGCTAAAAAAAAGGCCCGGAGCCCGAAGAGGATTCTCCGGCCACTTTGATTGAAAACCGAAAATGCAGAATACAAGGCAAGAGAACTCTAGGCGAGCTTCTCGGAGTTTGGGGGACCTAGGCCTTCGCGTGGGGGAAGGGCTTCTACTACAACCAAAGCTGAGAACCACTAGTAACCCTCAACCCTCTTGTATAGAACAAGAGGGAGGGGGAGGCACAAGCTACAGACATGGGGTTTGTTGGAGAAGCCAACAGCCCCTAACAACTAAAGGAGGGTCCAAGATGCCCTCTAACAACCTGAAAAGCAATAACTGACTATGGAATAAAAGGACAACACATGGATGTGGCTGGCACATGGGCCTTCTTACTGGGCCTTCGGCTGAGCCGTTGTCAACGGCAAGACCATCTCGGAACAGGCTACCACGAAACAGTAGAACTTGTTGATCATGGGCTGGTTTTGGACGTTGGTGGCGGTCTCGCGGGCTGAGTTGAGGATCCGGTTGTTGTAGCGGTCTGTGGTGGCGTCCAGTGGGGGTCCTCGCGGAAGAGTAGCCATGGGGACGGGTTGGAGTGACTCCGAGGAGGCGGGTGAGGCCTCGTTGATGGAACGGACGTGGCATGTTGTGAGACGGGGCTCACCATACCCACAAAACGGTCCGGGGGATGCGAGACCCGTTGCGAGCATCGAACGGGATGGAAAATGGTGTCCTGGGGCTCTCTGGGGCTGAACGCAGCCTGGCCGTGCTTGCTGTCACGGCCGTGAACAGCGCCTGGAATTCCCGTCGGGGCGATCACGGCTGGCGACACGGGTGTGTTGGTGAGCTGCGAACTCGTCACGGCCGTGTCCGTCATCACGGCCTGGCCGTGTTGGGGTCAAGTCGATTTTTCGGCAGTGCCGTGATGAACATCACGGTCCCGTAATTTGGCGCCAAAATCCACATAATGTTTGGACACGGCCGTGCTCTTGGTCACGGCCTAGCCGTGCTGAAGTGGGCTGGCGACGGCGGATGGTGGGCTGTTCACGGCCTAGCCGTACTCCTCGTCACGGCCGTGATCGCTGAGGCTGAAATCCGCCGAACTCGTCACAGCGGATGTCACGGCCGTGTTGCGGGCCATGCTGGCGTTCGCGTTCTTCCTCGACCGTGTCATGGCCGTGTCCTCCGTTACGGCATGGCCGTGTCGGGGTCGGCTGGGTTGTGCGGAGTCGGTCACGGCTGCTGGAACGGTCTTTCTTCTCGTCACGGCCGTGTCTGCCAATACGGCATGGCCGTGTTCAGGGCGACAGAGAGCTTCTTGAGCTGAAATTTGTGGGGCATCCTCCTTAGGTCCTGGGGAGTCTCCCCAAGTGTCTCTCATAGGTGTTGAGCCGCCCTCGTGTGTGTCCATGACTCCGTCAACCTGTGCCGAAGATGGCGCTGGACTCCCTTGCCTTCGTTCGCTGAGCATGAAGCGGGCTGCGTTCGCGTTGCTCGCCTAGGTTTGGGCCTTGTCCAACCCAAAATGTCACTTGACCCGGTCCACTTAAGAACAAGCATCACACTTACCATCTTCTCAAGTAGGAGAATGAACATCAAAGTTTCTTAAATATTTTAACTTTATTTTTTTATAAAATTAGAAAGGTTAAATGTTATACAAGTATAACTTTAAATCATTTGAATTATATGAAACATAAAATTGTATCCACAATTTATGAAAATGAGTTGAAAGTATAGCGTAATATATCTTTGAAAAATCTTAATAATTTTATCTTGTGATGGTGAACTACTGAAATATAACTCTATGCAATTTGCACATGTCACTCAAAGTTACATTATTCTTGATTAATTAGATGTTCACAATATTTGGCTTATTTATTTAGTCTGTGAGAAATTTTGTGGTCCGCTCGATTCACAGTTCTCGCTCAAGTCAAGTAAATAAATAAATGATAGTGATTCAAGTGTATTTTTTCCTCATTTTTCTTCTCTGTTCCAATCAAAAATGGACTAATTAAATGATGTGTCAAAAGAAATTGATAGAAATTATGAAAACAACAATAGGTTTGACAAGTAATGAATAATCCAATAATACATCCTTTCATTAAATCAATTAGTAAAGAGTGATGTTGACTACTTGTGCATGCTTCCAATAACTTGTTATTTGTTTGCAAGACTTGCTTTGGAGTTGAAACAACAATAGGTTTGACAAGTAATGAAGAATCCAATAATACATACTGCTATTAAATAAATTAGTAAAGAGTGATGTTGACTATTTGTGCATGCTTCCAATAACTTGTTATTTGTTTGCAACACTTGCTTTGGAGTTGACCAAGACTGACTAAAAGTCCAGTTGCATAGGATTAGAAAACAAATGATGGATGACGACTATTTTTTTGTGTATTTGTGACTCATGCTCTAGCGTTGACCGACTCTCCTCCAAAGTCAAGTCACACGCAGTAATAATTTTCAATATATTATATGTAACTTATGGGGTTTGTCCTTATAAACCTGGCTTAATAATAATTTATTAAGTTTAAAGTACCTAAGAACATTTCAACCAATAATTGTATGCCTCCATTTTAACTTCAAAACCTTTGTATCGATTTCCTAAAATGGCTTCACACTCAAATAACTTTTTCTTCATTATTTTTCACAAATAAAGGCATAATTCCCAAGCTATAATGTTTGGTATGTAACGGATGCTAAACATTAGTATTTGCATTGACCTCTGCTTACTAAGTTGCTAACGATAGAATAGAAAATATGGATGTTGACTAAAGGTAAATTTTGGTGTAACTTTGTCAACTTTTGACTTTGGCCAAAAGTCAAGTCACGTGCGGTTGGACCAATTAGAAAGCGCATATTTTCTAATAATTTTATCTTATGAAAGCATAGTGTAATATAACTTTTGCAAATCTTAATAATTTTATCTTATGATGGTGAACTATGAAAATATAACTCTAAACAATTGCACATGTCACTCAAATTTGCATTACTCTTGATTAATCAGATGTTCACAATATTTGGCTTATTTATTTAGTTTGTGAGAAATTTTGTGGTCAGCACCATTCTCAGTCCTTGCTCAAGTCAAGTAAATAAATAAATAATAATAATTTAAGTAAATTTTTTTCTCATTTTTTTCTTTGTTCGAATAAAAAATAGATTGATTAAATGACGAGCTAAAAGAAATTAATAGAAATTATGAAAACAAAACAAGCTAAAAGAAACTGGTAGAAATTATGAAAGCAAAACAATAGGTTTGACAAGTAATGAAGAATCCAATAATACACACTTATATTAAATTAATTAGTTAGGAGTAGTGCATGATGGATGTTGACTACTTGTGTATGCTTCCAATCACTTCTTGTTATTTGTTTGCAAGACTACTTGCTTTGCAGTTGACCCTGACAAAAAGTCCAATTGCATACGTTTAGACGATTAGAAAATAAATAATGGATGATGACGTTTTTTTTTTTTTTTTGCATTTTTGCATTTCTACCACTGAAGTTGAATTCATTGCAGCAACTGAAGTTTGCAAAGAATTACTTTGGATGAGAAAATATATTGAGAAGCTTGGCTTTGAGCAAGAGTCTTATGTTCTGTTTTGTGATAGCCAGAGTGCTATTCACCTTGCTAAGAACTCTACTTTCCATGCAAAGTCAAAGCACATTGATGTGAGATATCATTGGATAAGAGATGTGCTGAATTCCAAGAAATTGTCTCTTGAGAAAATCCATACTGATTAGAATGGTTCAGATATGTTGATGAAGGCATTGGCTAGAGAAAAACTAGAAGTCTGTCGTTTGATTGCCGGGATGGCAAACCCCTCCACATAGTAGTGAAGGGGGAGATTGTTGGATGAGTTTTCCTTCTATGTGGAGGATGGCTCAGTTTACCCATGTGGAGGATGGCTCAGATCATGCCACGTGGATGAAGCAGCTCAGTTTGTACACTGCAGAGGATAGTGGACACAACCTGCAACATCGTGGACACACTGTCCATGATCTGCAGAAGATGGTGGACACAGCCTGCAACATCGTGGACACACTGTCCATGATCTGCAGAAGATGGTAGACACACCTCAGGTTATGGTGGACACACCTCAGGCTATGATGGACACACTCCTGAAGATGGTGGACATACCTCAGATTATGGTGGACACACCTCAGCTATGATGGACACACTCCTGAAGATGGTGGACACACCTCAGATTATGGTGGACACACCTCAGGCTATGATGGACACACTCCTGAAGATGGTGGACACACCTCAGATTTTGGTGGACACACCTCAGCTATGGTGGACACACCCAGATTATCATGGACACAGCTACAGCTATGGTGGATATGTACAGTACTTATCATGGACAGCTTGCAGACATCGTGGATATGCTGCAGATATGGTGGATATGTACAGTATTTATCATGGACACACACTAACGTGGATGAGTTGTGAATATCGTGGATATGTAAGTGTATATTTGACACGTGTTGGTGTGACTCAGTGCTCTTCAATCTGAACGGTCGGATCATCGAACTGAGGTCTCTATTTCTCGCAGCAAGCCCAGAACCGAGACTGATATTCTTAGTGAAATCTGATCTCTGCTCTTCTCTTGTATCTGCTACCAACCTAGTGTTGATGTTTGTCTGAAATCCAAGATTTTTCTTGATGATGTGGTTATGCTCTTAGATGTTCTAGGAAGAGTTGTAAGACCCATTAATTGATTTAGTGGAAGGTTTGAGCGAACTTAGGTCCCGTGGTTTTTCCTCCTCAACTTGGGGAGGCTTTCCACGTAAAAATCCTGGTGTCTCTTGTTCTGATGTTTTGTGATTGATTCCGCTGCCATTTCTGTGTGATTATTGCCGATAGTCGTTTAGTTTTAAATCTAGCAACAGGGGATTTTTTGCGCCATCTCTTCCCAACAACACAAGTGCTATAGGAGACACACAAAGACTTGGATCTTTTTCCCGAGGCTAGCATCGAGCGTGGAAGAAGAGAACTCGAGGCATCCATATGTGTGAGACTGCAAAAGGCGCACGCTTGGGCGCCTACATCGGCATTGCCTCTTCTTGCTCATAAGTACTCTCTCCTCTCATCGTGTCGACCCCCTCACAAGAAGAAGATCTATTGGGTTTTTGGGACTAACCTTTTTCGAGAATATGCTTCCGCTATGTAACTTTGTTATATATAAAATTCTAAAATATCTCTAGAGTTCCCAACAATCTTGATATTCTTATAATGCCTCTTTCATTATTTCACATCTAATGCAAAGAAAAGCTTGGAGCTAGGACAAAATCCTCAATTAGAGCAAATTACTATTCCGTAGTGAAATTGTAAATATCATGCCTTTAGTTCATCCTAAGAAAGATACATGGTAATGGAATGAAAGACTTTGGGTGCCTACCCTTTCGAACATGCTTATAGTTGTTTTTACTCTACTGCGCTTACTCAAGATAAACCTCTAATATGTTGAAACCTCTTTGGATTCTACGTGTTGCTTATTTAAATCTTTAGTTAAAAGTTGTTACATCAGCACATTTTATTTAATCAATTGATTCTTAAATATGTGAACTCTATGTTACGGTAATACTATGATTTCATATAACTAATAATTGATGAAAATGAGTTGAAAATATAGTGTAATAAAACGTTGACAAATCTTAATAATTTTATCTTGTGATGGTGAACTATGGAAATATGACTTTAAGCAATTGCAAGTGTCACTCAAAGTTACGTTACTCTTGATTAATCAAATGTTCACAATATTTGGCTTATTTATTTAGTTTATGAGAAATTATGGTTGGCTCGATTCACGGTCATTGCTCAAGTCAAGTAAATAAATAAATGATATCTTTTTTCTCATTTTTCTTCTCTGTTCCAATAAAAAATGAACTAATTAAATGACAAGCCAAAAGAAATTGATATAGATTATGAAGATAACAATACACACTGATATTAAATTAATTAGTAAGGAGTGATGTTGACTACTTGTGCCTGTTTCCAATCACTTGTTATTTGTTTGCAAGGCTTGCTTTGGAGTTGACCGTCTAACTAAAAGTCCAGTTGCATACGATTAGAAAACAAATGATCGATGACGACTACTTTTTTCTTTTGTACATTTGTGATTCATGCTCTAGCATTGACCGACTCTCCTCTAAAGTCAAGTCACGTGCCGTAATAATTTTCATATCTATCCAACATAACTTATGGAGTAATTCCCAAGCTATAATTTTCATATCTTTTGTACATTGTATGCCTCCCTTTTAACTTCAAAACCATTGTATCGATTTCCTAAAATAGCTTCAAACTCAAATAACTTTTTCTTTATTTTTTTTCTCAAATAAAGGCATAATTCCCAAGCTATAATGTTTGGTATATAAAGGATGATAAATGAAATATGTATGTATGTCCTTATGTTTGTTAGGAAGGATGATAAATAACTATATTTACATTTACGCTTTTTAAGATTAGAAATTGTGAAAATGAGTCAAAATTTAATGAGATGTTGACATTCTTTGACCAAGTAGTTTGAATATCTTTTAATTGGTCTAAAGTAGTATAATATTATCTCAAATCCCACTTTATAACAAAAAGCAAATGAATAAATGAGAAAATTTGTGGTTGACTCCGTTGCCGGTCCTCGCTCGAGTCAATAAAATGAATAAATGCTATTAAGTGTCTTTCTCCCTTCCCATCAAGAAAAGATTGAGCCAGCTAACCGCTGGAAATTATGAAGATCAATTGCGACACTTTGGGAGGAAGGAGGAGGAAAGTTAGAAGGAAAGGAGGGTTATAAGAAAAAGAAAAAGTTAGAAAAAAAAAAAGAAAAATAGAAAAGAAAGGAATATGGATTTGTTTACTTGGACGAATGAATAATTTAGGAGGAAAAGTAAGAGAAAAATTTAGACATTAATCTCTCCATTTGCTTTTCGTCTAAATTAGATGAAAAACTGAATTTATGTCTTAACTTTACTATATTCAAACCTCACTTCTCATCGCACCTGCTCATCCTCACTCACTATGAGCTTTTCTCAACTACTCATTCTTGCCGTTGCTACTAGAGCTCGCCTCACTACTTAACCTCACTGCCACTGCTCATTCTTATCGTTGCTACTTGTCCTTGTTGCCGTTGCTCATATTTAATATTTAATATTTAATTATTAATAATTAATAATTCTAAAAAATTAATAGTATATATATAATATGAGTAAAAAAAATAAAAATTAGGGTGTATGTATGAATCTTTCAAACTTTCGTTCCTTCCAAATAAACATAAACAAGAAAAATCTATAACACTTTCATCTATCTATTTTTTTTTTTCCTTTACACTTTTCATCCATCCAAATAAACACAATATTAATTTAGTTGACCCACTTTGGCCAAAAGTCAAGTTAGTGCGGTTAGACCATTATAAAGCACATATTTTCTAATCGATTAGTGTCATTTAACTAACATTGTGTTTACTAGAGAGGAAAAGGGTGGAAAGGATGGAAAAACTATTTTTTTCCTTGTTTACTTGTCCACATAAGAAAATAGGAAAGAAAACTAGAAAGGATGAAAAAGGGTGTAAGTTTTCTCTCGTTTATAGTGATCCATCCAATTCAAACATAAACTAGAAAACGTACTAATGCGTGTTACCTTTACGGCTTTACCCCTTTTTCACTTTTTCACTCTTCACGCGTTGTCGCCTCCTCGATGCTGTCATTCCACTTAGGCGGAGACGGCGATGGTGAGGGCAGGTAAAAGGAAGACTGGGCAAGTTGGCGTCGGTTGACATGGGAAGGTAGAGGTGAAACCAGGAAGGGATGGGCACATGTGAGATTTGGCCAGCGGGGGCGGATGGCTGATGGTGGGAAATGGGAAGAGGTGCGTGTGCTTGCTTCTTTATTGATTTTGAAAACTACATAGACTTATTAAATGACGAGCTAAAAGAAACTAAGGGCTTGTTTTATTGGGGAGAAAGAAGAGAAAAGTAGAAAGAAATTTTTTTTTTCTCTTGATTTATTGAAAATGTTGATTTGGAGAAAAAGAAAAGGGAACTACTTTTCTCTCCTTTTTTGTTCTCTCCAAAAGAGGGAGAAAATATTTTTCTCCCCTTCTTTGCTATCAACCTCACTTTTTTTCTTCCCGCTTATTTTTCTTCCTTTCCTCTTTACTCTTCTCTCTTTTTTTCTTGTCCCCTAATAAAATAGGCCCTAATAGAAATTATGAAAACAAAATAATAGGTTTGACAAGTAACGAAGAATCTAATAATAAATATTAAATTAATTAGTATGGAGTAATGTTACTGCTTGTGCATGCTTCCAATCACTTACTTGTTATTTGTTTGCAAGACGTGCTTTGGAGTTGACCCAGTCTGACTAAAACTCTAGTTGCATACATTTGGACGATTAGAAAATAAATGATGGATGATGACTATTTTTTTGTGCATATGCAATTCATGCTCTAGCATTGATCTGTCATATATAGCTTATGTACTAGATGAGGAAATAGCTGAGAACTGCTCCTTCTGGGACCACACCCTCGTTGGGCACTTCATTGGCTACAGGCCAAACTACCAAGTTTTGAAGCAGTAGGTTTCCCAGCAATGGAGCCTTAAGGGAGGACTTGACATGTTCACGCTGCCTTCGGGGTTTATCTTGTTCAAATTAGGTTCGGAGGAAGAAAAGTTAAACATTATGGAACGAGGGCCCTGGTTTGTGTTTGGGAAAATCCTGATTCTCAGGCCTTGGAATCCAGATGAAGAGCTGGCGAGGGTGGACTTAACGTCCGTCCCTATTTGGGTTCGCATCCCTAACCTTCCTCTGAAGTGGTGGTCTCCTGGGGTTATCAGCAAGGTTGCAAGTGCCCTTGGAAAACCTTTGTTTCTGGATAAGGCAACAGCAGCCAAGTCCAGGCTGGGTTTTGCTCGTGTGTGTATCGAAATTGCAGCTGCATCTGATTATCTAGAGGAACTGTTGGTGAAGGTTAATGGAGGGGCGGGCATATGTATTCGTTTCAAATATGAAGTTGTTCCACCAAGGTGCTCTAAGTGTAACACCTTTGGTCACCTTGTAAAAAACTGTACGAGCTCCGTACAAGCAGGGGAGAGGTAGACATGGAGAAGCAAGGTGTCCAGCCAGGGGGGGGGGGTTGTTGGGATCTCACTGCCCAGCTCAAGCCAGCCCCCCTTGGGGGGCCCTGTTCCTCAGGAAGTTGCCCAGTCCCAGATTCCACAGGGGGTTTGCGCTGTAAAAGAGGATGCTTGCATGATGTCGGGGGACGAGCCACCTCCTGCTAGCGAGGCTAGGAATTCTGCTCAGGGACCGCAGGATTCTGCCCCTGCCCCCAGCAATTCAAGTGAACCAGATCTCCCCAAAGTGTCTCCTGCTGCCCCAAGTGCTCCCATCTCTAAACCTCTGATGACGGCATCCTCAAGCAAAGCCCATGAGAAAGGGAAGGCTGAGCTTCTCTCCACGCCTTTTCCTGCGCCGGTGGGCGTGGGTGACGATATGGATGAAATGGAGTTTGGCTCCCCTGCATCCCAGCTTCTCCAGGAGGACTGCCTTCCTAGGAGCTCGCAGGGTAAAAGTTATAGAGATGCTTTGAATGGCCAACCATCTACCTCAAAGACATCAATATCAAACAACAATCAGGACAATGGGAAGGTGGAGGGGAACACTCTAATACCATCGCTTCTGGATGATTTCGAGGATGATGATGATATCGACTCACAAATTGAGCTGGATGCTCTTGAAGGCGTGTATTTGGCCAATCAGAAGGATACAACCATTGGAACCACCAAATTCCAAGATTTTGTGGTGGTCGATTCACACAAGCAAAAGAAAAAGAAACATAAAGTTCTTGAAAGCGTGTATTTGGCCATTCAGAAGGATACAACCAGTGGAACCATCAAATTCCAAGATTTTGTGGTGGTCAGTTCAAACAAGAAAAAGAAAAAGAAACATAAAACTCCTCGGCACTGAGAAGGGAGGTGGCTGCACTGAAGGCTATACACCATATCAAAATGTGGCGGTCAGCGCTCCACTTCTAGCTTTTCGGTTCTCTGCTCTTGGGTGGACTTTGTTGCTACTGATGGCGCATGTACACTTTTATTATTATGAATTATGCTGACATCTCCTGTTCATGTGAGCTTAGCCCATATGCAGGTTGGAGCTACTAGCTGCATACCCAAGGCTTTGGGTCCTGACTTGATCTTGCTCCGAATAGTTAAAGTGCATACTATGCAACTGCGAACAACTGATCTATACACCTAGGTGGAGGAAGTGATAGCTGATTTGACTCCCGACATGATAGTTAAAGTGCATATTATGCAACTGTGATGTATTGTGCTGTGTTTGTAGGTGGTTTTTTGATATGTACTTATGATGTTGTGCTGTGTTTGTAGGTGGTTTTTGATATGTTTTGGGTTTGGGATATGAATACTTGTAGCACAGGCTCCTCACGTAGTAATTACAGGGAGATTCTGTCAAAATTTTTAGGATCCTATGTAGAAGGAAAGGGGTGATAGTGGTTGTATAACACATGTAAATATCATCTTTTTGGATCAATAACATCAAACTTCTTGCCTTTGGCAAAAAAAAAAAAAAGTTTGATTAATCATTTGGACGATTGCAAGACTTACTTTAGTTGACCGACTAAAGTAAGATACTATCAAAGATTCTAGCGCTCGGCATAGAAGATCAATTGCAAGAGTTACTTTAGCTGACCGACTTTTGCCAAAAGTCAAGTCGCGTTCGGTTGGACCATTAGAAAACACATATTTTCTAACGGATCAGTGTCATTTAACTAATACACACTGACGTTAATTATCATCGATTAATTAGGTTTAGGGCATATTCCCATAATATTATTTTTCAGAGGAGTCTCTTAATTAATCTAATTTTTAGACAAAATCTTGAGGATTAGTTGATCTTCAAGCTACCTGTGGTAATATAATATGGTATTCATTCATGATGTCAAAGTGCAAACTTTTAGACACAGCTTAGAGCGTCCATCAACATCAATTATCAACGCAAACAAGTGAATTTTGAATAGTAACTCAGATTGTGATAGTAATGCAAATGTCTCTCATTTGCAAGGCTTGCTTTAGCTTTGACCGACTTTAGCTTCTGACTATTCTTCACAAATTAACATATGCGCACAATCAAGAATTTTGAGACAAACTGGTGCTGGTTATATAATAATCTCCTCACAACATAACGTGCATCGCATCCCAATTCCTAGCAAGAAAAAACCAAATGGTGACCAAACCCCCTCTCCTACTCTCCTTTGTCTTCTTCCTTGCCGTGTTGAGCATCAACCTGTGCCGCATGACATCGCATGCAGTAATTCACTGCCACGAGGCGGAGAGACAAGCTCTGCTGGAGTTGAAGCGAAGGCTCGATGATCCTTCCAATCGCCTCTCTTCTTGGGTTGGCAAGGATTGTTGTGCGTGGAAGGGCATTGGCTGCAGCAACATCACTGGCCGCGTCACCGAGCTCCTCCTTCGAAATGAATATTCATTATATTCAGATGGGCAAAAGTTCAGATTGCGCGGTGATATAAATACACCATCCCTGCTCTCTCTTCAACATCTTACTCATCTGGACCACAGTGGCAATAAATTTAGTCATGCAATTCCTGCTTTCTTGGGATCCTTTGAGAGGCTAACTTATCTAAATCTCTCCCATGCTGGCTTCATCGGCAGAGTACCAGAGCAGCTTGGAAAACTCTCCACTTTGCAACATCTCGACCTTTCGCTGCTTTACTATGAGTCCTATATTGATTATTACGCTGTCGAGTCAATTGGCAACTTGTACGTTAAAAACCCTCAATGGATCACTCGCCTCACTTCCCTCCGACATCTTAACATGGGTGGAGTCAGTTTTAGAAGCGCATCCAACTGGATTCAAGCGCTGAATGCGCTCCCTCACATTCAACACATTGAATTGGCTTCATGTGATCTAATAGGGCCACTTCCTCATCTCAATTTCACATCGCTCCTCACTCTTAATTTGGCAGGTATATTACATAGACCATCTTTGAATTTGATTATGATCTAATATATATCACCGCTCTTTCATGTTTTTCAGATAATTATATAAATGGCAAGGTACCAAAATGGTTGTACAATATAACTACCCTCGAAAGTCTTGATTTTCGTAAGAATGATATATATTGGTCATCAATGCATGGCTCTATATCGAAGATAACTTCTCTAAGAACACTGGATTTGTCTGGAAATTCAATGTCTAAGAATTTCCTAATATCCTTGTCCAACCTCTGCAAGCTCTAAATTCTATTCCTAGAGAATATGCAAAACAAGGTGGAGTTATGTGATCTAGAGATGGTCTTTTCTAGATGTCTTATATACAGTTTGGATGAATTGTATCTTCCAGACAACCAAATAAGTGGTTCTTTTCCTGATTGGTTTGCGAGCATGAAGAATCTCAAACATATTAATCTTTACAATAACTTGCTCCGTGGCTCTATACCAAATTCTCTTGGAAGGCTGACATCATTACAATATTTGAATTTGAGCAATAACATATTGAATGAGACAATTGGAGAAAACATTAGACAACTAAAGAATCTTATCTATTTGGATCTATCCTATAACTTATTGAGTTTGTCCCTAATCCACTTGGCTAATTTATCAAATTTAAAGTACTTGGGCATTTCAAACAACACTTTACCCATGAATAATACCAATGATTGGATGCCCCAATTTCAACTTCGAAGCCTTGAAATGGATTCTTGCAAAATAGTGCCAAGGCCTCACTTCCCAAAATGGCTCCAAACTCAAACAACTCTTTCTTCGTTATCTTTTAGAAATGCAAGAATTCATGGCACAATTCCAAGTTGGCTGCCTTCTAATCTCAAGTATTTAGATATGAGCAATAATATGATTGGCGGGAAGCTTCCTTTACAAATGGCTAATATGATGCCAAATCTAGAGGAGTTATATCTATCCTATAATTACTTTATTGGTGAGCTTTTACAAAACTTCACAAAGTTACAAGTTTTGGATCTCTCAAATAATTCATTCTCAGGGCATCTTCCTTTACAAATGGCTAATATGATGTCAAATCTAGTGGCATTATATCTCTCCAATAATCACTTCACTGGTGAGGTGTCACAAAACTTCTGAAAGTTAAAGGTTTTAGATCTCTCAAATAATTTATTTTCAAAACATATTAGCCTAACAATTGGCAACATAAGCTCAAGCTTACATATTCTTGATTTATCCATGAATCATTTTATTGGTGGTATTCCTCATTCTCTTTGTCAAATGAATTTTATAGAGATACTTCACCTTTCTAAGAATAATTTCACAGGAGAGCTTCCTAATTGTTGGAATAATTCCTCAAATGCAATTAGACTTGATTTTTCAAGTAATCAACTACATGGAGAAATTCCAACCACTCTTTGTAACATATGGAGGATACAATCTATACATTTAAGTTACAATCGTTTATCAGGAAGAATCCCTTTTGTCTACAAGATTGTAGAAATTTGGTTATTATTGATATTGGACATAATATGTTTACAGGAAATATACCAAGTTGGCATACAAAGAATTTTCCCTACTTGAAAGTTCTTAGCTTAAGCTTTAATTCTTTGACCGACAATATTTCAGAATTATCTCATCTTTTATGTCTTCAAATATTGGATCTCTCTAATAATAACCTCTCAAGATCTATTCCAACAGGCTTTGGCAACTTCAATGCACTAAAAAGATCACCTAAGTGCATCTATGGCTTGTCTGGTTATCGCTTCAATGGTTATATGGATAAGTTATGGCTTCACAAAAAAAGAATTGAGTATGACTATGAGAGCTTAATTGAATATGTCAGGATTATAGATCTCTCCAATAATGGCTTGTCTGGCTATATCCCTAAGGAGTTAGGGAATTTACATAGATTGGAAGTTTTGAATTTATTTAAAAACTATTTAGTAGGCGAGATACCAAAAAGCATCAATGGAATGCAGAGTCTAGAAGCTCTAGATCTATCAAGAAACAGTTTTTCAGGTTTAATTCCTGAATCTTTATCACATTTGGATTTTTTGAATATCTTAAATTTGTCATATAACAACCTCTCAGGTAGAATTACTATTGGTGGGCAGTTGCAAGTAATATTTGATCCATATGTCTGTTCTGGAAACCCATTTCTTTGTGGTCGTCCTCTCCCAAAAAATTGTACAAATGATAATGTAAAAAGTGGTACAAATGATACTGTAAAAAGCGGTTTAAAGGAAGAAAACAAAGATGTCAATGATAGAAAGAATTCCTTCTGGTTATTGACAAGTATTGTAATAGAATTTATTATAGGATGTTGGGTAATCTGGGCCATTTATCTATTCTCTGTTGCCTAAAGGTTGGATGAACCTTTACTTTGGTCTATTGATAATGCTTTTGACAAGAAGATGGCAGTGGGGATTAGAAAAAAAATATTTTAGAAGATTGAGATAGCACTATAAGCATATTTATTTGCCAATATTTATCCATGCTTGGAACCAAGGACGATCATTAATAGCATTTGCATTTATCTCCGCTTGTTAAAGCTAATGATAGAACAGAAATGATGTATTCTCTTCACACTCTATTTCTAAATTTATCTCATTTTGCATATCTTCAAATATTAGATATCTCTGAGAATGGCCTCTCCTGTTCCAACTTCACAGTGCACTAAAAATCTCATCTAAGAGCATCTGCCATTTATATGATGACATTTATGACTTCACATAAAAGAAATTGAGTACGAGAGCAGGAGATTTCTTACATTGATCACATCTATTGATCTCTATAACAATGACTTGTTAAAGATATATTCATAAAGAATTAGAGAATTTGTATGGATTACAAAACTTCAATTTATTTAACAACAACTTAATTGAAGAGAGAGCAAGGATTATCGATGGAATGAAAATTCTATTATTTCTAGATCTTTTACGAAATAATTTAACAAGTGCAATTTGTTAAAGGTGCTTTAATCAATTGATTCTTAAATATGTGAACTCTATGTTACTGTAAGACTATGATTTCATATAACTAATTAAAGCCTATGTACTAGAACAACTCTTTAAACTAAACTAAGAGGATAATACTTTAAATAGCATCACTTTAAATAGAATGGAACGTCATTATCATATGATAAGCTGATAATGTAGATAGGAACAACCATCATCAATTCTGCCCAATATTATATTAAATTCTAATGGTAAATCTATTATTATGACTACATTTCTTAAGTTTGATTAATTTATTTAGTCCTAAAAGTGCTAAAGATATCTATAGTCTCGATATGCATTATATTTTTTTTTCTTTTTTTAAAATAGGAGGCTTTATTGAAAGAAAATTAAGTTACAACATCAAGGCTCAAAAGGTTAACCAACTCTATAGGCCAAATTTTAGTCAAAACATACATATATTCGTAAATTTTATTTTAATTTAGACGTCAAACATATTTTCCCAATGTGGTTTAATGTATGAATACCAACATAATATAAATTATACATAAATTAATTTGGAATTTATGTACCAACATAATATAATTGAAATTTAATTACTTTCCTAAAATAAATACAGTTAATAATTAGTAATTACTAACATTTTCAAGTCATTAGAAATAATTAAAGTTACACATTGATCAAGTAATAATATTGATTTAGTCACACATTCATAAATCCAGAAGGAAAGAGAGGGAATAAGTGATTAAGAGAACCTTAGTCTATCTTTGATCCATACTTACCTGGATGGCGTTAATGGGAGATCATGAAGGCCTATAGCCTAAGTTAATGGTCCCTATTGCACTTGGGAGGTGCACTAACTTACCATCTCCACAAGAAGAATGGATCATAATTTCTAGTAGATGCGGTACGCATTTGCACGACCCCTATATTTTATTTCTTAAATATTTAACTGTAGTTATTATGAAATTAGAAAGGTTGAATGTCATACATATATAATCATAAATTATTCATAAATATATTTTGAATTATATGAAACACATAATTATAGTCATAATGTACAAGGACAACTCGTTAAAACAAGAGGACAGCACTTAATTTAGACCTTAATTGGATTGGGATCTCATGATGATATGATAAGTTGATAATGAATATAGGAATTTGTTAGCATTTATCTCCTAAAGATCATGTTAAGTTGTAATGGTAGATTTACTATCAATGCACGTTATGTTATTACTAATGAAGCCAACTATAGAGGCCAAACATATACTCCCCATGTGATTAAATGTAGGGGTATAAATATAATATAAACTATACAGCAATAGAATTGAAATTTATATGCCACATGGATCACATGAGGAATAATATGAAACTACGACATTGATCAATTAATAATATGAAACTAGTCTTACATGGAGAAGTGGAGGGAGAGGAAATGCCTTTAAAGGGGCTTTAAATGCTATACTTGGATGTGGTTAATGGGTACTTAAAAACTCATAGTCTAAGTTAGTGGCCTCCGTTACTCCATAGTCATGTGCAAAAGGACCTTGGAATATTCTATTGTTAATGAGAAAATAAGTATCCAGGGTCTTAGTTACTATTGTTAGACCCATGGGCTGGAATTTGGGCATGGCCCATCTCCAGCCCAATTTTTGGCCCACCCAATCCTACCCTCACTTGTTTAACGGATTGGATCGGGCGCCGCCCGAATCCGAACCCGTTTCCGCTTCTCCAATGGGCAAAATGTCGCGTGGTGGCATGGCGAGGACGTGTTGCGACGCATCGTAGCGAGGGCAAGTGGCGGATGGGACATCCACATTGACTTGGGTAAAGAGGCGAGATGGAAAAAGTGGACGGGACGACGGGCGCGGCTCGCAGCGTTCGAAACGCGATTATTCCCCGATCTCTCCTCCAGCGAACTCTTCTGGTTTTGGGTTCCCGTCGGTTTCCTCGTCGGACGCCGTTCATCGGCAAAGTTCTCAACGCGTTCCGGTGGTGTGGGTGGGTGGTGGAACTCCCGGGAGAGCTCCGTCCCCCTCTCGTTTGTCGCCGTCGTTTCTTCCCCACGTCCTTCTTCTCCATCGTCGACTGTGTCGCCGTAGCTGACGCCGCCGTTCAGATCACCTCGGAAGGTGGCGTCTCTTCCATTTCTTCGACGGGAAGGAGCCGGCGGCCGAGTGATCGCCGAGATACACTCGACTCCCCTCATCCTCCATTCCGGTCGAGCGCGCTGCTCCCGGCGACGCCTCTTTATAGCTTATTTCTCGTCGTCATTTTGCCTGTCTTGGCCGGTCTTTCCTCCCTCCACCTCCGGCTACCGGCCCGTCTGTGCGTGGGAAGTTCAGGAGCCCTCGCGCCTGCGTGCGTGAGTTCTACCAGTCGCCTGCATGTGACTTCTACCTGGTTGCTCTGCCTGCATGCGGTGGTCCTTCCTCTTCAGTAGGCTTCGGTGTAGTAATTGCTGGTCGGACTCTGGGTGGCGGCCAACCTTGGAGTAGCATTAGCAGACGTCATCCGGGTGGAGTGGAGTGGCGCCGTCTCTGGCCGAATCCAGTTGCAGCGTGGGACGAGTGAGCGGGCGGCTCTTCCTTCCTCTTCGAGTCCTCACACGAGCGAGGTGGTCGGCAGGCTCTTCGGTCTACCAACAGGCGCACGTGAGACGTGCTTGGGCGGTTCCGTCCTTGGTCGACGTGTACGCACGTGCGACTCCGGATAGTGATCCCACAGTCGGATTTTCCTCCTCGCCGGTGTGCGAGCGTGGGTACTGGCCGGGCTCTTCTTGTCACTGGCGTGCGACGTCGTGTGGACAACCGTCTACGATCGCCGGGCGCCGGCTTGATCCGACGGACACGAGAGTGAGTCCCGTTTGGGTTCAGGTGAACCCGTTCGACTTGACGACACCGGTCTTCGGTGAATCATCGACGTTGACCTGAGTCGTGTTGGAACGGCAACGATCCTAGTTGAGTCCATAGTCGGGCTGGGAGTCGATTCTACCAGTCGCACCCAATCCAACTGTTTCAACCGTTGAGATATCTGCGTTAATGTATTTGGACTCGAGTCAAGCGTTGACTCATGTGGAAAAAATTAAAAAAAAAATATTACCGTAAATGTGGGCATGACAGCTTGGTATCAGAGCACATAGGTATATCATTGGAGGATATACTGGATAGACCCGCTGTGAGGCTATGACTTGGTGTCATGAGTTATCCTCACAAGTGACAGGAGATGCATTGATCCCTTGACTTGAGGTCATTGACCATTCTATATGGTTAGGGACTTGCTTTGATACAACTTAACACCTCGCCGTAGTTGGGAGGTCATAACGGTTGTCATTGAGCATGTCACGACCCATATGAGAAAGTTAATGGACAGACATAGGATTTGCCCCTTCCTTAGGGAAGTATGATATCCATGGAGCTCCTCTATGGTTCTATGACTGAGAGTGTATGGCCATACCCAGGTAAGAACCTGTTTTAGTCATAGCCATGTGATTGGATGAAAACAAGTGGTGACACACTTGTCCAATCGGATATCAGTTCGGCAAAGAGACTGTAATGCATCTGTACCTAGTTGCGATGATGGGGATGTCGATGTCGATATCCATTCCAATGACCTGGGTAGCAGCGATGCACTGCTAGGTGCCACTCACTGCTTGTGGTGACCTTTGGTCAGTACTGCCAGCGTCAGAGGAACCTACAGGGTCGCACACCTTGATACTTGAGTTCTCGTATTGATCGGGAAGCCTTATGATCGAGTTATTGGATAACTCGGATCTAATTGGGAGATTTCATCAGCGCCAATGGGCCTGATGAGATGGAAGAATATTATTGGAGCCAAACTTCATTTTTGGCAGGTTGACCCGTATTTGACCATGGTTGGTCATATTTGGATTAGGGTTGCATTGGATTGGATTCAAGTGCTTAATCAACCCATGTAATGGAGTTTGGGCTAGCTCATTATCCAATGAGGCCCAATAATAAGTTGTCATGAAGAAAAGAAGGGCTAGAAGGGTATAATGGGGACAAATCTTCTCCCCTAGGCGCCTATGGGCATAATGGGGAGAAGTGGCGCAATTTGCTTCATAAGGAAGCAATTGGCGCCTCCCCCTTTATCCCTTATGGTATGAATGCCTATATGGCATTGCTTGGGGCGCAAGGCAAGGCCTTGGCGCACAAAGAAAGACATGGGCACAAAAGGAATGGTTGAATGAGAATTATGGAAATGTCTTGGAGACTTTCCTTGTCTCAAACCTTCTCATCCTAGCCGCCCACTTGTCTTGATCCTAGCCTTTCATAAACCGCCTCTTACCCTATAAAAGAGCACCTAGCCGACCCCTCTAAAAAGAGTGATCAATCCTTGAAGGCGTGAACACAAGAAGAGGGGCGAGTGCTAGGAGCAAGGGCGCATCTTCCTTCTTCCATAACCGCAAGCTTCTCCCTCCTTTCCTCTTGGCGCAAGGAGCTTTGGTGCTTGGCGGCTTGGCTTGTTTCCTTCTTCTCTTGGCGCATCTTTTCCCTTGGTGGCGCAAGTGAAGTAGAGCATCTCCCTAAGGCTTGGATCTTCTTCCCGAGGCTAGCACCGGGCGTGGAAGAAGAGAACTCAAGAGATCTGTGTGTGTGAGACTGCAGAGGGCGCACACTTGGGCGCCTATATCGGCATCACTCCAAATCGCTCTTAAGGTATTTCTTAACTCATCGTGTCGACTCTCTTGCTTGCGATCTTCACTGGGTTTTTGGGACCGGCCTGTTTCGGGGACATTCTTCCGCTGCGTAATATGAATGTCTATGACTCTGAAAATTGTAAAATGTCCCCGGGGTTTCCCAACAGTGGTATCAGAGCGACTTGCAAGACTCGAACGATGTTTTATGCTTTTCTTTCATGCTCACATGCCATATCTCTATTTTCGTAAATAGCATGATGCATGGCAAACGATTTTTCTAAGTAGGAAAAATTAGGGTTTCTTGTTTCTATCATCCTCTCAATCTCTTTTGGATTTTTGGACTATTTTTCTTGTTTGATTTAAAGATCAAAGGCGCACATAATTTTGTCAAGTAGGACGGGCATTGTGTCTTCGGACTGGCCAAGTCTCTTGATCTGACAAAATTGCCAGCCGAAAGGATCTCTGAAATCATCATGAAAAATAAATCGCAATAAACCAAAACATTTGTGAGAAGAAGATGAGAAAAAGAGACTAGTTTTATGAAAAAGTAAAATTTCAGATTTTATGTTTTTCATGAGCATGTAGAATTGCATGAGTAAATACGTTGATTGTGCATGATGTTGTGATCATTAGTCAAGCCCCCCTTTGCATGCCTGCGATGTATCCTCGTGAGGCCTGCGTGCCGCTTTTCTTTTTGCTTTTGACTAAGAGGAAGATTAGGGTGGCGCATGTACTTGGAACTTGGCGCATGCATACCCTGCTTAGTGGCGCAAATTAGGCATAGCCGAACCCTTGGGTTTGAAAGCTAGCTAATTTGGCTTCTTGCATTGTGGCGCATCCTCATTGGAGGAAGACCATGGCATTGGCCGAACCTATGGGGAACTTTTAAAAGTGTACCTCTAGGGTTTGAGAGCTAAACCATGAGAGAAGGACCTTGGAGCCAACCTTGAAGTTCAAGCTAGAGGTCAGCTAGGCTAGGTCTAGTTTCTGGGGCTTGAGTTCTAGGACAAGAGTTGAACCTCTTTCATGACATTGATTGGTTCAATGTCTTGAATAGGATATGATCACATCATTCTTTACTGCTTTTATTATTATCTGCAGAAGCATGCCTGTAATGTTTTATCGTTATGTTATCACCATAGGATTACATGCCAGTAATGATAGACATAAGATAAAACTGATATGATGAGACCTTAAACAAAAACCCTCAATTAAAATATCAAGTCTGGTAGCCTTCTAACGCGTAGCCCTCACTAAGCTATCGATCAGTGGAGTTGTGAATTGTTTCCCACCCTCGTGGGACACGCCTACTTATCTTTAGAAAGTGCGTGGTGGCAATGGTTTCCCCAGTCCAGTTTTAATCTGGGCGTGCCTTCGCAAGGAAACTCGTTGGCCCTGGGCATAACGGTTAGGAATGGACTTGACTAGAAGTTCACATGTGCTGGGCACATGGTGAAAGTATAGAGGCATTGTTGAGAAGTAAAGGTTTCATGTTGTATCCAGCCCTCGCTGGACATGAAATGCCCAGACTGTCTCAACAAGGGGAGTTGCTTGGAGCAACCGGCCGGCGCGCCCACCTTAGGAAACATGGGTTACTTTGTGCATCTCATCCCACCCTCGTGGGACGCGAAGCCTCATGTGAAATAAGGATCCCATCTCACTAGGAAGTCTTAAACTTCCCGATTGACTTTGTGGGTTGTCAATTCGAATTTAAAATAGTGGGAGCAGTAATCATTTAAAACAAGTCCAGTTTAAATGATTCGAAGTAGTACTAATCTGTTCTTCTTGGGTGTTGTAGAACAATGGCTACGAACACTGGTGGATTATCACTGCGATCACTCCTTGATAAGGATAAGTTAGTTGGAACTAACTTTATGGACTGGCATCGGAACTTGAGGATAGTCCTCAAGCTCGAGAAGAAGCTGTATGTCCTTGAACAGGCTCTTCCTGCGGCTCCTCCGCCTAATGCCCGAACGGCAGACAGAGATGCTTATAGAAAGCATCAGGATGACTCTTTTGAGGTTGCATGTCTTATGCTAGCCAGCATGGCACCTGAACTGCAGGTGCAATATGAGGAGCAGAACGCTTTTCAGATGATCACTCGTCTGAAACAGATGTTCGAGGCTCAGGCTAGAACTGAGAGATTTGACACCGCCAAAGCAGTCTTTCGGTGCAAGTTGTCTGAGGGTGCACCAGTGAGACCCCATGTTCTCAAACTCATTGGGAACGTGGATCATCTCAGGAGACTGGGACACACCATAGACAACGAGCTGGTTGTGGATCTTATTCTGCATTCCCTGCCCCCTAGCTTCAGTCCGTTTATTATTAACTTCAACATGAACCGGATTGAGTGAACACGGGAGGAATTGATGAATATGCTCCAAACAGCCAAGCGAGAGATGGGTAAGACCAAACCCAATTCTGTTCTTTTGGTCCCTGCGACCAAGAAGATAAAGAAGAAGGGTAAGGCACGTGCTAAGAGCAGTGCTAGAGGTCCTACCAAAGCACTAAAGAAAAAGGCGAAGAAGTCAAAGGACCAGAGGTGTTTTCACTGTGGCGAGCAGGGTCACTGGAGAAGGGACTGCAAGCAGCTTCAGAATGAGGAGAAGAAAGGCTTGGCCTTAACTTCTAGCTCAGGTATCTATGTTACAGAAGTCAATCTTTCTACTTCTATGTCATGGGTATTGGATACCGCATGTGGAGCTCATATTTGTACAAATATGCAGGGGCTCAAGAAAAGTAGATTGGTGCAGCTTGGAGAGATTGACCTACGCGTTGGAAACGGGGCACAGGTTGCTGCTGTTGCTGTAGGCGTTTTGACTCTCTCCTTCCCTTCTGGACTTCAATTAGAACTAGATAATTGCTTTTGTGTACCTTCACTTACTAAGAACATTGTATCCATTCCTTGCTTAGCAAGGAAAGGATTTAAATTTGAAATAAATAAGAACTCTTGTTCTTTTTCATTTGCAAATATGTTCTATGGGAAGGGTACTTTGTGCAATGGTCTATATATCTTGGATATGGAAAGTTCTATTTGTAACATAAGTAATAAAAGAACCAAACTGAGTGGTTCAGTTGGTGCTTTCCTATGGCACTGTCGATTAGCTCATATAAACAAGAATCGCATCCAACAACTCCATGCAAATGGATTGTTAGATTCAAGTTCCTTAGAGGAATTTGATACTTGTGAACCTTGTTTATTAGGGAAAATGACAAAGGCACCCTTCACCAAGATTGGTGAGAGGGTAGAAGGTTTATTAGATCTCATACATACTGATGTGTGTGGGCCCTTCAATAAACAAGCCAGAGGAGGGTACAACTACTTCATTACCTTCACTAATGACTTCAGTAGGTATGGCTATGTCTACTTAATGAGACATAAATCTGAATCATTTGAGAAATTTAAGGAGTTCAAGAATGAAGTAGAGAACCAGCTTGGAAGATCCATTAAAGCTCTTTGATCAGATCGAGGTGGAGAGTACCTGAGCGGTGAGTTCTTTGACTATCTGAGAGAGTGTGGGATCATATCCCAACTCACTCCTCCTGGAACACCTCAATGGAATGGTGTGTCTGAAAGGAAAAATCGAACTTTATTGGATATGGTTCGATCCATGATGAGTCATGCAACTCTACCTTCATCATTCTGGGGGCATGCACTAGAAACAGCTTCTGATACTGAATAATGTTCCATCTAAGAGTGTCTCCAAAATACCATACGAGATGTGGAGTGGGAGACGCCATAATCTCACTTTTATCAAGATCTGGGGATGTGAGGCTTATGTCAAACGTCAGGATTCTAGCAAGCTGGAACCTAGATCTGATAAATGTGTGTTTGTGGGGTATCCTAAGGAAACTAAAGGATACTACTTCTATGTCCCAACCGAGAACAAAGTTTTTGTTGCTCGGGGTGCTGTCTTTCTAGAGAAAGAATTTCTTATGAAAGAAGTTAGTGGGAGGAAGTTTGACTTGGATGAGGTCCAAGTGCAAGCACAAGACAAAGAGATGGAATCTGAGCCACCTGCACCGGTTGCTAGGCAACCTGAGGCTCAGACACAGGTCCCGCGTAGATCTGGGAGAATTCGTCGTGCACCTGAAAGGTATGGGTCGCTGCCGACCCAACACGATGGGATCTTCATCATTGAGGATGAACCTAGAACCTATGATGAGGTGGTCAGTGGACCAGACTCCGAGAGATGGCTTGACGCCATGCGATCCGAGATGGATTCCATGTCGGCTAACCAAGTCTGGGATTTGGTTGAGCTGCCTGATGGGGTAAAACCCATAGGGTGTAAATGGGTCTTCAAGAGGAAGACAGACATGGATGGCAATATAGTTACCTATAAGGGTAGACTAGTGGCTAAAGGATTTAAACAAGTCCACGGGGTGGACTATGATGAAACCTTCTCGCCAGTTGCCATGATTAAATCCATTCGGATTCTGCTTGCTATAGCTGCATATCATGACTATGAGATATGGCAAATGGATGTGAAGACAGCGTTCCTTAACGGAAAGCTGACTGAGGATGTGTATATTTCACAACCTGATGGCTTTATCCATCCTGTAGAGGCTAATAAGGTCTGCAGGCTGAAGAGATCCATTTATTGATTAAAACAAGCATCTCGAAGTTGGAATCTTCAATTTGATGAAGCCGTGAGAGATTATGGCTTTATCAAAAGCGAAGATGACGCCTGTGTATACAGAAAATTCAGTGGGAGCTTGGTGATTTTTCTGGTCTTGTATGTTGATGACATACTGCTCATCGGAAATGACATCCCTAGTCTTCAAGCTGTGAAGACATGGTTGGGGAAGTGTTTCGAGATGAAAGACTTAGGGGAGGCCGCCTATATTCTAGGCGTAAGGATCTACCGGGATAGATCCAAGAGGCTTCTGGCCCTTAGTCAGAGTACCTACATTGATAAGGTACTGGAGAGGTTCTACATGGAGCAATCCAAGAAAGGATACCTTCCAGTGAGACATGGCCTTACTCTCTCAAAGAGCCAGTGTCCTACAACACAGGCTGAGAGGGATGACATGAGTCGAATTCCTTATGCTTCGGCAGTAGGATCGATCATGTATGCAGTGTTGTGTACTAGACCAAATGTGGCATATGCTGTGAGCATAACCAGCCGATACAATCCAATCCAGGTCTGCAGCACTAGGTGGCTGTAAAGAACATCCTCAAGTATCTAAGAAGAACTAAGGAACTGTTCTTGGTCTATGGGGGACAAGAAGAGCTCAGTATGCAGGGCTATACTGACGCATCGTTCCAGTCTGACCTTGACGACTTTAGATCGCAGGCCGGCTATGTGTTCAAGATAAATGGAGGCGCTGTATGTTGGAAAAGCTTCAAGCAATCCACCATAGCAGATTCTACAACCGAGGCTGAGTATGTGGCTGCTTCTGAGGCAGCCAAGGAAGCCGTTTGGATAAGGAAGTTCTTATATGATCTTCAGGTGGTACCTAGTGCAATGGATCCCATTGAACTCTACTGTGACAACAATGGAGCAATTGCACAAGCCAAGGAACCACGGTCTCATCAAAGATCCAAACACATACTCAGAAGATTTCACCTGATCAGAGAAATCATTGACAGAGGTGATGTCAAGATTAGCAGAGTAGACACAGAGAACAATCTGGCAGACCCATTGACCAAAGCTTTGGCGCAGCAGAAGCATGATGGTCACGCTAGAGAAATGGGGTTGAGATTCCTCAACTTCTAGGTCTTAGTGCAAGTGGGAGATTGTTGGTGTATATGCCCTAGGACCTAGTTTTGGTCAACTTATGTACTACTTGACTTTTATATTTATATATCATTCTGGCATTGTCATTATCTATGTTTGTTTACATCTGCGCATATGTACTAACATGATAATGTCCCTGGAGACAGATTGGATCTGTGCTCAAACTATAATCCCCAGTCGATGTACCTTAGTGGATATGGGACAGCTATGGTACTTGTGAGACTGTTATGTGGGCTGGTTAGGACGCAGACACATAGGTATTGTGGGGTCATTTTTGTTACATTGAGAAATGTATTATGACCGTTTCAAATCCACCTTAAATTAATAAGGCTTTTGTTTAATGGGTTCTGGCGTCCAATGAGCGCAAACGTTCATTGTTAATTACCCCTAAAAGTAGGGAACCTTTGATTAAGAGATCTATAATACGCAACGAGATAAGAGGAACAAGTTGGACAATATCATTTATAAACATAACGAGATACAAAATTTGATATAATATTTAAACAATAAGGAAATGAGCTTTTTATCAATTTGAGCATCTTGTGTCCGTCGGATGTTTGGCTTTGAAGCATCCCGTTGAGTGATATCCGGTCTAGGCAACCCGATGTTATATTGAGGAGCTACACCCCAATGACGAACATCGACGTACGCATCTCCCAAACAATATTCCACCGAAGTTGCGTCTAGACGTGTTGGATATCTGACTTGGGAAATCATCGGGCCTTGCGGCGTATCGGATGATTTAATGTGGAAATTTATCCTACCTTACGGCTTTTGGATAATTTAATTTGGGGAATTACCCGGCTTTACGGCGTATTGGGTAATTTGGTTCGGGAAATTATCCGGCCTTGCGGCGTGGTGGATAATTGATTTGAAAATTTATCCGGCCTTGCGGCGTGGTGGATAATTGATTCGAAAGTTTATCCGGCCTTGCGGCGTGGTGGATAGCTGATTTGAAAATTTATCCGGCCTTACGGCATGGTGGATAACTGATTTGAAAATTTATCCGGCCTTGCGGCGTGGTGGATAACTGATTTGAAAGTTTATCCGGCCTTGCGGCGTGGTGGATAATTGATTTGAAAGTTTATCCGGCCTTGCGGCGTGGCAGATAATTTAATCTGGAAAATATTTCAGCCCTAACTAACGTAATGTTATATTGAGGAGTTACGCCTCGACAGTAAACGTCGACGTACACACCTCCCAAACAATATTTCATCACGATAGTTTAAGACTTTCTATATTATATTCAATTGGAATTTTTGGAGTCCGATTCTGGTCGGATGTGACTCGAACCAGGTTTGAGTTATTGGCAAGGGGATGCCATGTTGATGTGGTGTTACTAAGTTATTCTGTACCGGGCATTTTTATTTTATCTTCTCTTCCTTTTATATACATATATTATTTACATCTTTTTATTTCCATCGTGTAAAAGTAACTTTACTCTTCCACGCATGGTTCTCTGTATCTGGTGAGAAGCTCGCAAGGCCTGTGAGGAGAAGAAATGGCGCCGGTGAATGGGAAAAGAGGAGGCGAGGCGTTGCTATGTTTCCGGTAACGTCACTATGCCCCTGACGGGAGAATCGAGTCCCAGCAAGGAGCGGCCGGAATTCGTTTCCGATTCTTTCAATGGAGGCGGATGGGGGCGCAGATAGTGTGGTTCCAGAGATGGCGCTAGGGTTGGATCTGGAGTGGCAGAGCGGATTCGGGTCGGATCCACCCAAGAGCCCATGCCTCTCTTATCTCCTTAGTATTATTTCCCCTTTTACTCTCTCTTTCTCCTCAACGGCTCTTTTGTTTTGTTGTGTTTTTTTTGAGAACACTCGCACGGCGACATTTGGTGATCGAGATAGAACACCCGACTGCTCAATATGACCGGATTCTATACAGGTAATCTTGCCTTCCCTTTTGCATGATTTTCCCCTTTTTACTCCCACATGCTGGGTTTTGAACATGGGTCATCTGCTTCCTCACTGCAGCAGCTCTCTTCGAAGTTCTAAGGCAGCCGCAGACCCTTTGACGGAAACCCCTTAGAGTGGCATTTCGTTGCTTGGTATGATCTTCGTTCCAGACAGAGGCCTGGAGGAAAATCAAGGGAGATCTTGCATCAGATATTTTTGTTCTCTTCTTCCTTTTTTTTTTGCATTATTATCTTTCTTGGGATTACCCCTTTGCGTGATTTTATCGACTCGTTCTCGTGTCCCTTTGGCAACTTTCTTCTTCTTCATCAGATCCTTCTTCTTTTTTTTAGTTCGCGAATTTCTCGGCATTTTCTATTCTTCTCTTCTGCCCGATGCTTCTTCACATTCTCCTCTTCGCATTTCTCTTCATCTTTTACAGACTTTCTGACCTTTCTACGACTTTACTGCTTTCGGACTTTATTATATTATTTTTTTTATACGTTCTCATTATTATCCCTCTCCTTTCTTTATGAATCTTCCTGCATTCTTTCAACCTCTCCAGCGTTTCTGCATTTTTTTAACCTCTCCAGCGTTTCTGCATTTTTTCTCTCCAGCATCTCTTCATCCCGTACTCATCTTTTGCATCACTTCTCCCCTTTTTGCTCAACGTGTATCATAGAGCGTTCAGTGTGCTTTAAACTTGAAAGATAAAAGAGAAATAGTGCGTGTGTGTTCTTCGTGATGCCAGGTCGCTTAGTGCGACCATGAAGCCTAGGAAATCCGAGCGATCGAAGAAAGAAAAATGGTGTGTGCTCTTGTGATGCCAGGTCGCTTAATGCGACCATGAAGCCTACGAAATCCAGACAGAGAAGATCCTTTCTTTTTCTTACCTCCTTCCATTCCCGCGTTCTCCTTTCTTCTCTTGCTCCTTCCGATCTCCTTTCGTAGCTCTTCTCCTTCTCTTTTTATAAGCCGCTGGTTCCCTTTCTTTCCCTTTTACCTATTCATTTTTATTATATTTTTTCTGTGGACTCCTTTTTCTGCTCTTTCCCCCTTTTTCTTGTCGGCCCTGAACACCTCCTACTTGCAGACCTCTCTTTTTGTCTCTTCCTCCATTATTGGCCACTGCCAACGTTCCTTTCATTCTCTTCCTTTGGACAGTGGCTGCCCCGTATCTTGTGTCTTTAATGCTTATATCTTTCCAGCCCCCCTTTTTCCAATCTACTTCTCAGATACGATGCTACCCCTCAATCTTTTGCCTTTGAAACTGTGCCCCTTTGGCCCCCCCTTCTTAGCACTACCCCTCAACTATAACATCAGAATGCTTGAAGTATCAGTGAGGTTTATTACTATTTTATTTTTTTTAAGAGGAACATAGGCATAACGCGTAGTGTACATATAGGTCCAGGACGCATGCCTTTTATCTGCTTGTTGTTCATGCTTTATAGTCATCATGATCCTATTGTCTATGTTTACATTGCTTACATTGCATCGTTCTCCTTTTTACCGCTATCTAATGGAATGTCGGTGTTATTGGCTGATTTTAATTGACTTTTGGCGATATTCTTTCTTTTTATTTCCGGGTAAAATAAGTGGCCCAACAAATTGCCCCTCCCAACGGGTTTGCATAAGCGAAAAGCGCATACAAAACCGTCGGGAAGACAGAATATTCATGTGTTTTCTCACTACTCTCATTGTTGCTCCAGGTGTTGACTCGGTATTCCGACTCTTCTGTCTTTATCTTTTTGTATCGTTCATGGGTTTCCTGTGGTCCCGCCGCGCTTCCATGCCATTGGACGAACCCAATGATGAGGCAATTATGGAGTATATTAAGAAGTGTGATTCCCTCGGCCACTTTCGGGGGATATGGCACGAGTGGCGCGATGTGATGTTGGAGGGTAGGGACGTGTTCCATAACAAGATACCCCGTCACTTGTCCATGCCTCTATTGCCAGCAGAGTATAAGCCTCACCCCCCTTTCGAGAGTGAAAACTGGACGCCTCTAGAGCGTAGTGTCATCGGAACGATGAACAAATCCCGTATCTTTGATCAAGGCCCCGACTTATGCTTGTGTCTTGGGCCCAACACTAGAATATCTAACCAAGAATCAAATTTCTTTTTAGGCTTGGAGATGGCTTCTAAACGCGTACCGAGATGGGCCTCGCGATTTAACATTTGTGGTAGTGTCACGCACCATCCTGGCTACACGGAGTGGGCACGATACATCCTGCGTAGTGAGAGGAAGATTCTTAAGAAAGCCGGGATTCATGAGGCTATCATAGTATCACTATTTAATTATGAGTATGATGTCACTTTACTAAAGGGCATTTTAGAACACTGGAGTCCAGCCACAAATACATGTTATCTTTCTGAAGAGGAGATTGTCCCGAGTCTCTGGGACATGCGATATGTCTGTGGGCTTCCTATATTAGGTGCTCGATATGATGAGCATGTGCTGGATGAAAAGACGCTCTTTGGTGAGACCGCACACGGCGAGTTCCGATGTTCTCCCTCTCTCAAGGCCGTGTTCCACCACTTCTATGAGCTACTTCATCGGTATTCCGGGGCTGTCTCTATTACTCAGTGGATCTTACACTTCGTTGACTTAGGTACCTCATATGAGACCGGTTTCCCTTCGCCACGTGATCCCTTTGGTGTCGGTTCCGAAAACACTTTAGTGCAGGACTATGATACGCCCCCTCGGCCTTCTATTGCAGCAAAGGAAATGGATCGAGTTACGTTTCTCACAGCATTTTTGGCCTGTTGGCTATGCTATTTTGCTATCCCCTTCAAGTATCCAAATCGCATTAGACCGGAGGTTTTCATTATGGCCGATAGACTGGCGCGGGGAGTTCGTCTCTCCTTAGCCCCGGCAGCATTGTCGAATTTATTTCGGTCTTTAAGAGAGGCATGTACCGCTGATTTCCCGGGCTCAAAGGACACGCTGATTCCAGTCCACTACTTGTTTGGATGGTTCAATTTGCAGTTCCAAGGGCTATATAACACCGTCGCTTCTGAGGCTATAAAGCGCAAATTACCCTTCATGGTTTGCATTGCTGGGGCCCATCCAGTTTACTTCAGGGATCTTGAGGCACGTTTATTTTTCCGTAAAGGTAAGGTCTTCGGGCATCGTCGAGTCATATTTCCCAACAAAGCAGGATGTCTAGATGAGCAGGTGGACATTCAAGATAACCCTGCTGACGTATTGACAGAGGATGGATGGCTTGCCATTGAGTTCCTTGTGAGCATTCGCGTGGGCTGGCTACCCTTTAGGAGTGGAAATCTTGCGTCCTTGGAAGTATACAACCCTCATAGATGCGCTCGCCAATTTGGTTTTGACCAGACTATTCCTCAAAATGTCCTTGATCATGGAAGATTATCAGGTGACCTTGTGACAGTAGCTTCTTGTTGGCGTCTACTGCTTCGGAGTGGGACCCACTCGTCATATGCCATCCCAGCTCGTGGCCGGGTCCCTAGGTGCAATTATGAATACTTGAGGTGGCACTCCATGCACTTGAAGGCGCTCTTTAGCTATGATATCAAGGATACATTTTGCTTCACCGAGAAGTCCCATCCGCGGAAATTTTTAAGGAGAACGATTAGCCGACCATCGTATGGCTTCGAATTTGACCTCTCGCGGTCTTCCTCCTCCAAGCGGCTAAAGGTCCTGGACTTGGGGGCGGCATCATCCAGTCTATCTGAGGTGGCATCTATCTTTCCTTTTCCTTATGATATGCAATACCGACGATTTGACATTCTCTTCCTTTTCTCTCTGCTTGGGGTGCAGGGTACAGGTCATGTACGAGGATCAAAATCTGTTCTCAGTGTCGAAGGATTACTGGGCGATGGTACAACTCGGCAGCGAGCAAACAAGGATGAGCTGACCACTACAGGTGCTCTCTCCTTCACCATATATTTTTCTTTGTTGACTTGTGATGATTTTTATACTCCTTCTTTTTTTTACGCATTCATTTTATTGACACAGTGGTTATTTCTGACATATTTTGTGCTTCCTAGGGGTTCGAGCTGCAACCACGATTGCCGAGCAAGTGAATGCCCACCTTCCTGATGCTACTGTGGACATGGATGATATCGACACTGCTGGACTGTTAAAGCATTATTCCAGCGATTCATCTGATGATGTAATTGGAGCCCTGAAAGGAAGTACGTATTATTCAGATTATATAGATCACGGAATTCCTTGCGCTTAGCTCAAGATTTAATCTCGGTGCAGTTGTTCATGTGCCGGCGGAACCTACGAAGAAAGCTGACTCCTGTTCGGGTTCGAGGGGTTCTCCGATCAACTTAGAGACAAGTGAGGCATACAAATTCATGAGTTATAATCCCCATTTGTTACTTTTGTCTCCATGATACTGTAGTTCAAGTTACGCATGATAACCCTTTTGAATGGGGCCTCTAACGATGATTACATGGTTCATTCGCTTACAGATTTAAGGCATGTGCTGAGTACATTGGAGACCGAGACAGAAGGGTCTTCGGCGGGTCTGGTACCTCGTGCTAAGCAAGCTGTCGCAGGAGTAGCGAATTTGCATAATGAAGGCATGTCCCCCTTATTCTTTCTGCTGATATGCAATCCGATATACCTGATCGCGAGTTATTTCTTTCAGCAATAGTAACCAAATTTGTACTACATGCCGGACGGCTTGTTTTAGTATATATAGTGAAACCTTTGGCACTCATGTTTTGTTGGTAATCTATTTTAACTTTGTGACAGGTGTGGAGGGGGTTGTTGCTGGGGATGGATGCTCCATTAATGATGGTAGTCCCTCCTTACTTTTTCTTTTATGTTGGCACGCCCTTTAGGAATAGCGGTAGTGGTTATCTTCATGTCCTGACTTTGATTGGCCATGGTGAAATCTTTAAATGAAGTTGGATTTCCTTTATTCCATTTCCTTCTAACAACAATTGCTGATGGCTTGCTGTTCTTGAACCAGTCACAACTTTGAAGCCGGCGCTAGGCACAAGAGGCACATGTTCTCCAAGCAACGGTATCTCTTCCCCCATTCCTTTCCTGAGCACATGTTCCCAGGAGGGTATAGAACAACGGATCTATTTTTTTTCTTTGCATCGCAGCTGCTTTGCATCGCAGCTGTGCCTGGGTTGTGACAACTTTAGATTCCATATTGAATCTTTGAGGATTTGGGGAAAACCGGGTCTCTCTTTTCTCCCTCCTTTTTTAACTTTTGTTATGTTGCAACACCCTTTTCAGCACCAGCATTGGAAGATTTATACGCTACTACACCCAACGAGAGTCCAGCAAGGGATGGTAATCTCTACCACCTCCTCACCTCTCAGCCGGCCTTCTTATCATTATTCTTGCTTAATTAAGTGCATCATAAATGCCGTTGCTTCTTAGTTGTATATAATCCTAGTTATTTCATCCTTTTTGCTAGATCTCGTGCCACATGCTGTAGTGACAGAAGATGTTCATGGCGAAGGTATTGGGGGGCAGGAAGCTATCCAAGGACGTGCCAGTTCTTCTAGCGGTGAGAACTCAATTTTTTACTTACGCACGTAATGAGATCTCACCTATTCTGATGTATGGATAGCCAATTCTGAGCCTGTAGCAGGTACAGAAGAGATCATTATCGGAAATGGAGACTCTCTTGAAGAAGGTGGCTTCCTTCTACCCCTCCTTTTGATGTACAGTTTAATAGACATTGTCATTTTTTCGAGTCCTGCGCATGTATTATTGTTTATTCCGAACTTGTAACAGGCACTCAGCAGGTCAACCCCAGCCACGGGCTTGCCAAGGAATGTACCAGCCCCCTCGATGAAGGTAATTTCAGTTGGTTTCATTGCGTAGCATGGTTTGCACATTTTCACCTTCTAATGATCCAGCATGGGTTTATGGCAGACATCGAAGAGATCATTAGTGAAGATAATTGTTCCCTTATCGAGAGGAGGGTTGCTAAAGATAAAAGTTCACTTAATGAGGATGGCCCTCAGCGCGCTAGCCCTTCCGACAGAGGTAATTTTGGTACGCTTGTGCAGCCTACCTGTATCAACCATACATTATTCGTGTATCGGACAACTTAACATGCGTTGTTATTTTGGGGTTTGCATGCGAAGTTCAAGGGGTTATTGAATCGTCAGCTTCCCAGCCATCCTTCTCTCGAACCCTGGATGCAGTCCGTCGATCACAAGAGAGGGCGGCCCACTTCTTTATCTCCGACTATCTTGGCATATTTCGCGGCAGAGGCACATTTCCCACGGTGGAAGAGTTTCTGACTTCCTCAGATAGTATCTCGCAAACTTTGACCTGTTTTAGAGCTTTGGAGGCTACTTGGGAAAGGCTGAGTCGGGAGATAGTAGAAGTCTTAAAGCAACTTGAGGTTGAGTGGAGCTTATTGAACAGTTTGGATACTTCTGCTCTTGATTCTCAAATTGACAAAGAGGTAATCGTTTTGGAGGACTTGTGGTCTCTTCAAGACAGCTTAATTATCAAGAAGAATGCCATGATGACGTCTCGCGACTTAGCCAGAGCTAAAGTGAGGCGGATTGACGTACGCATGGAACAAATTGACGAAGAAAGGGAGAGGCTTCTATCAGAGAGGTGTGCAGCAATTTCTGACATGCAAAGTTGCGACAACAATTTGGAGAACATTGAAGCTGCCAAAGCACAGAATTCAGAGTTAATTGACGCGACTGAAGTCCACCAAGCTTCTTTAGAGGCTCAACGCGAGCTGAAGGAAGTTGAACGTGGCAAACTTACTTCCGCTATTGAAGAACGAAGGCGCGTCCTCCAGAACATAATCGGGGAATTTTGATGTATTTCTTCTTTGTACCCTACGTTTGAACCCCAGGCCTTTGTGTTGTTGTTGTTTTTTTTTTTTTACTACCTGATGATTTTGGACTATAAACTTCATTTGGATGTGGTTCCATATTTTTTGTGATTCAGTTCTTAACTTGCTTATTGTTTCCTGTTATGTGTCTAAATCATTTGGATCAATCATCTACTTTTGTGTTCTGTATCATGTCAGTCACCTGAATATTTTAGTTCGATCAGGTATCTTTGACACAGGATCATGTGAGTGCCATGAATCTACATAAACACAATCTCCACTCCTGAGTTGATGCTATTACATTATGCAACATTTTTAGTAACTTGGTGTTGATGTCAAATAAAGTTCCATGGAATTTATCTAATTTGAACATTGCATTGCATCACTAAACCAGTATGCTGACGCTGAAAAATTCTCGAATTTCATCTTAACTGTAATCTTCAATATAAGTAAATTAGTTGTATATCCTCTCTAACATCAGATCGTTGTTTTCTTTTCATTTTTAGATCTCTGAGATTACTGAATTGATTAGTGGACTTCCGACTCATCAATCTCAATGTTGAAATCTTCTCTTCACTTGCACTGCTTCACCATTCTTCTCGTTTTCTTCATTCCCACCTCTTCGTCCGTCTCATTGGAAAGCAATGCGCTCCTTTAAATTAAAAGCCAGCTGCATGACCCTCTGAATTTTCTTGAGAGCTGGAGCGAATCGCGATCGCCCTGCGAGTTCGCTGGCGTCGAATGTGACATTGTGTCCGGCCAAGTAAATGGAATTGCACTTGAGAACATATCTTTGTCAGGCAGGCTATCTCCAGCCGTATCTCTCCTGCACAACTTAACCAGTCTAGAGCTTGGAGGGAACAGCATCTCTGGCACAGTCCCTCCCACTTTAGTCAATTGCACAAATCTTCGAGTCCTCAATCTTTCAGATAACAGATTAAATGGCCCGCTGCCTGATCTTTCGTTTCTGCAAAAGCTTCAACTTCTTGATCTCTCAACAAATGGCTTCATTGGAAAATTCCCTTCCTGGGTGGGTAACATGCCAGGCTTAATTGAGCTTGGCTTGGCAGACAACAACTTTGATGCTGGGGAGATTCCAGAAAGCATAGGCTACTTGAAGAACCTGACATGGCTTTTCCTTGCTCAATGTAATCTTCAAGGGGAAATACCTGCCTCCATCTACCAATTGACGTCACTTGGAACATTGGACCCATCGCGCAACCAAATATCTGGGCGATTATCCAATTTCATATCCAATTTAGCTAGCCTTTACAAGATTGAGCTCTACCAGAACAACTTGACTGGAGAACTCCCACTTGAGCTTGCCAATCTTACGCTGCTGCGAGAATTTGACATCTCTCGAAACCACTTTTGCTGGAAAGCTTCCTCCCGGGATCGACAACCTCAAGGAGCTGACAGTCTTCCGTGCGTACACAAATGGCTTCTGGGGTGAACTCCCCCAGGGATTTGGAGACCTGAAGTCCCTTGTGTCTTTTTTTTCTGTGTATGAGAACAGTTTCTCTGAAGCCTTTCCATCTAATCTAGGCTGGTTTTCGCCACTCAACAAGATTGACATTTCTGAAAACAATTTCTCTGGTGAGTTCCCAAGGTTCCTGTGCCAAAACAAGAAGCTGCAGTACTTGTTTGTTCTTGAGAACAATTTCTCAGGTCAACTTCTGGAGACATTGGCCGAGTGCAAAACTTTGCTGTGGTTTAGAGTCAGTCAAAATGGCTTCACGGGTGAAGTGCCGAGTGGGGTTTGGGGATTGCCATCTGATCATTGATGTGGCTGACAACAACTTCAGCGAAGGGGTATCTTCTGACATTGGAATGTCAACTAGTTTGACTCAGCTGTATGTGCAGAATAACAGATTATCTGGAGAGCTGTCAGTTGAGCTGGGGAATCTTCCCCGACTGCAGAAATTATTTGCTTATAACAATTCCCTTTCTAGTCAACTACCTTCTGAGCTCAGAAATCTGAAGCAATTATCATCTTTGCATTTGGAAGTTAATGCTTTTACAGGACCAATACCGTCAGAAATTGGAGAATGTGACAGCTTGGTGGATCTCGATCTTGCAGAAAACTCACTAAGTGGTAATATTCCAGCAACACTAGTTGCGCTGACTTCCCTCAACTCGCTCAACCTTTCACACAACTTTCTCACCGGCTCAATCCCTGATGATTTACAAACACTGAAGCTGAGTTTTATTGATTTCGCAGAGAACCAATTATCAGGAAGAATTCCACCAGATCTTCTTCTAATTGCTGGCGATGAATCATTTTCTGGGAATCAAGGTCTTTGTGCAGATCAGACTCTGGGGTATGAGAAGCATAGAGAACAGTTGACTTTTTGCAGCTTGAGCCACAGCCAAAAAGACATAACTTCAAAAGCGGATACATATGGTGCTCATCATACTCTTGGCAATGCTTGTGATTTTAACTGGCCTAGCCTATGTGAGTTACCAGAGCTTCAAACTCGAAGAACAAAAGAGACTAAGAGATTTGGAGGCAAATGAAAAGGACTCGGAATGGCTGCTTGGTTTGAGTTAAGTTTGCGCTTTAAACATAGTATTTTTTTTAGGAAGCGGCCATTGATGGGCGGCATCGGATGTGCCCCATCTTGATCTGTCAGTTGGTAGGCTCCCCCTTCATAGACTTTTCCTATCACGTAAGGCCCCTCCCAATTAGGGTTGAACTTTCCTTTTGTTATCTTGTTGGATATGATGGGCCGCCTTACTACTAGGACAAGATCTCCTTTCTTGAAAGTGCGTTCCCTAGCTAATTTGTCATACGCCCTTGCCATTTGTGCTTGGTATAGCTCTAGGTTTTGCTGCGCAACCAGCCTTTGCTCATCAAGTGTGTCTAGTTCATCAAGACGTAACTGGACATTTTCATCCATTGTCATGTCACATTGCATTGCCATTCTTAGCGAGGGTATTTCCACCTCGAGTGGAAGCACTGCTTCGACACCGAAGACTAAGGAATAAGGTGTTGATTGTGTAGGTGTACGATACGTGGTTCGATAAGCCCACAATGCTTCCACTAGCTTTTGATGCCACTCCTTTTTGTTCTTTGAAACGCTCTTCTTGAGCAGCTTGCATAGAGTCTTATTGAATGCTTCAGCCAATCCATTCGCTCTTAGGTTGTATATCGAGGAGTACCGCCAATCAATCTTGTGACGCTTTGCAAATTTGTAGATCAAGGCATTTTTGAAGGCCAAGCCGTTGTCGGATATGATCCTTCTAGGGGTCCCAAAATGACTCAATACATTCTCGCGAAAGAAATTGACGACGTTGGTGGCCTTGACTTCTCTTAATGGGATGGCCTCCGCCCATTTGGAGAAATAGTCCGTTGCTGCGAGTATGAATCGATGCCCCAGAGAAGAAGAAGGTTCTATTGGCCCTACTATATCCGTCCCCCACATTTCGAATGGCCATGATGAAACCGTCGGATGAAGAGGGTTTGGGTGCTTATGAATTAAATCTCCGTGCACTTGGCACAAGTGGCAGGTCTTTGCGCAATTTATACCATCTCGTACCATACTTGGCCAATAGTACCCCAGCCTCTTAATCTTAAGACACATTTTGGGACCTGATTGGTGGGCGCCACAAAGGCCGGAATGGACTTCACGTAACACATGAGCGATCTCGTCTGTCGCGATGCACCTGAGCCAAAGTTGTTCATACGATCGACGATACAGCGTGTTATTCACAAATGTATATCGAAGGGCCCGTTTTTTCAATTGTACTCTTTGAGTCTTATCCTCGGGCAGAATACCACTTTTGAGATAGTTGACGAAGGGCTCCCTCCAGTCATGTTCTTGCGTGAGGGAGGTTGTCATAGTATCTGTCACTTCCTTCTTGTCGACGTTATCATTTTCGGTCGGTGCGATCAGCTTCCTGTCTCTGATCATGATATTGATTTGGTCAATGGACGGTCCAGCTAGCTCTTTGGCAAACTTTGCTAGTGCGTCTGCTCTACCATTAGTAGCCCTAGCGACGCAAGTCAGAGTGACATGTGGCACTTTTTCCATGAGTTCCACAGCCTTCGCATGATATTTGTGTAACTCCATTTTCTTGACTTGGTACTTACCCGTCACCTGTTTGACGATGAGTTGGGAGTCGCCATATATATGCATCCTTTCAATTTTCATCTCCAACGCGAGCTCGAGTCCGGCGATTAAAGCTTCGTACTCAGCTTCGTTGTTGGTACAGGGACTAGTGAGGGCTAAGGAGTAATGTAATATCCCCTTCTCCGGGGTGATGAATACCAGGCCAATCCCTGACTTTACTTTCGGGATATTTGGGGGAATAGCTGGTTGAATTGAAGACGCCCCATCGAAGTAGAGTTCCCAATATCCCTCGTCGGTTTCGGTATTTAAAATTTCCTCGTCTGGGAAGTCGTAACTCAGCGGAGAGTCATCGGGGACAGGATGAGCTACTAAGAAATCGGTGAGAATTTGCCCTTTTACTGCTTTCTGCGACACATATGTGATGTCGAATTCTTGAAGTAGGACGGCCCATTTAGCCAATCGTCCTGTCAAAGTAGGCCTCGTCATCAGGTACCTTAAAGGGTCGACTCTTGATATGAGACGGACTTCATGTTCAAGGAGATAGTGCCTCAATTTCTTAATAGCAAATATCAATGCTAAACATTGTTTTTCAATTGGAGAATAGGAATGCTCTGCCCCTACGAACATCCGGCTAAGATAATATAAGGCGGTCTCTTTCTCATCGTCATTATTCTGGGCCAATAGTGCCCCCAAGGACGCCTCCAATGCCGTAGTGTATAAGATGAGTGGCTTTCCGGTGATAGTTGCCCCAAGGACTGGTGGATATGAAAGATATTCTTTGATATTTTCGAAAGCGTTTTGACACGTGTCGTCCCAAATGAATGGAGCACTCTTCTTTGTTAGTTTCGAAAAGGGATGGATTCTCCCGGATAAATTGGAAATGAACCTCCTAATATAAGCTAGCCGTCCTTGAAAGGATCTAAGCTCCTTAAGATTCTTTGGAGGTGGCATGTTTTTAATTGAACATATCTTCGCGGGATCAATTTCAATTCTTTTGTGTTTGACCACGAAACCCAGGAATTTTCTAGATGATACTCCGAACGCGCATTTGAATGGGTTCATCTTGAGGTTGTACTTACGGATGCGAGTGAACACGGTCCTCAAATCCTGACAGTGCTCTGCTCTAGATCGCGACTTAACCACCAAATCATCGACATAGCACTCGACGAGTTTGTGGATTAAATCGTCGCAGATTTTGGTCATGGCACGTTGATACGTTGCCCCAGCATTCTTTAACCCAAACGGCATGACGGTATAGCAAAAAATGCCGATAGGCATACGAAATGCAGTGTGCTTCTCATCTTCGGGTGCCATTTTAATTTGATTGTAACCAGATGACCCATCCATAAACGAGAACACTTCAAAGTTTGACACCGAATCGATCATCACTTCTGTCACAGGGAGTGGAAAATCGTCCTTGGGACATGCATTATTCAAGTCTCTGAAATCCACGCAGATTCGGATTTGCCCATTTTTCTTCTTTATGGGGACAATACTTGCTATCCAGTCAGCGTATTTCTCCTCTCTTATAAAACCCGCCTCGATTAGTTTCTTTATTTCGAGGGTAATTTGCTCCTCAAGCTCTATCCTCATTCTTCTTGGTGCTTGCTTCACCGGAGTGATATCAGGACTGATCGATAAATTATGGACAGCGACCTCCGGGCTCAGGCCCGGCATCTCTTTATATGTCCACGCAAAGCAATCGCTAAACTCGTGGAGGAGTGCTTCTAGCTGGCCCTTTTCATGTTGAGAGAGTTGTGCACTTATGTAGGTGGGCCTAACATCCTCTTCCGATCCGAGATTGACCTCAATCAACTCGTCGCAGGTGGTCTGCCCCCCATCTTCCAGTTCTTTTGGTGCCCTCTTGAATTCTTCATTTCCTTGTTCCATTGCGCATGCTTCACCTATTGTCACCATATTGCAAGTATATGAATGAAACATAAGAGCTTCTTCATTTGGTTCTATATACCCTAAACCGCGGGTGCTGGAGATCTTCCCATTTGGTAAAGTGATATTTCGTGAACTCGGGTTCCACAACTTTTCAAATTGGCGTAACTCACTCTTTGAATGAGGCTTCAAACAACCATACTTTTTTACGAGATTTTTTAAGCTCGGGGGGTAATAAGCAAATGGGGGGACTTCGATAAGTTGTGTTGACTCTGGGTCATTTTCTTTATTCGTCCTGACGTGATGAATTTCATCTGACTGATAGAAGTGTATGAGTTTATGAACAAAGAGCCTTCCTTTTGCGCATTCCCTCTTGCCAGGAACAATAAAGGTCTTCATCTCTATAACTTGCGATGCGTTCAGGGGGGTGAAACCCTTAAGATAGCCTTTAGGAACTCTTAAAATTCCTACCTCATATTCTGTCATATTTTGTCGTGTTGTTAGTCTTTGCGACCAACCTTCCTTCTCATGAGTTTCAACCACGTCGCACGCAGAGGCTGAACAGTCACTCGCTTCTGACTCAGAGTCACTTCCAAAATGGGGACATGCGGACAAAGTTGTCTTCTTTAGTTTAGAGATGATCGAGTTCTGTAGTGTTGATTTCGCAGGCTGCGTTGTCGATCCAATGAAATAATGTGCATCTTCATATTTAACTTCATGCACTGAGAAGGGTTGGATGTCCCCATCGATACGCTCTTCCCTACCTTCCTTCAGGTATTTCAAGCATTGGTGTAAGGTAGAGGGGATTATGTGATTCTCATGCAGCCAAGGTCTCCCGAGCAACGCCTTGTATGATGTATCGGTGTCGATAACGTGGAATTTAACTTCGGTTTTTAAATCATCGAGCTGCAATGGTAAATATATAGAGCCTAAAGCCTTCTGGCTATTTTTATTGAACCCTTGGATGATAACTTTTTCGGCTGTTAAATTATGGACGCCTAAAGAAAGGCTTTTTAAGGTCCGCAAGGTTATGAGGTTAACCGACGACCCTGGATCAACTAAGATTCTGCTTATCTTTATTCCTTCCACATCCCCGGTCACATAAAGCGGTCGATTATGCTGTGACGTTCCCAATAGCATGTCATCATCATTGAAAGTAATGGACGATGTAGCGTATGTACTTAATGCCTCCTTTATATCAGCCTCCACGAAGAATGCTTGAAATTTTTGAGGGTTTTGCAGGGCGTAAATAAGAACATCCCTCAGTTCTTGTGACATCATCAAAGCATCATATATGTTGAGGAGGGCGGGGACCTTCCTCAAATGCGACAGTATATTATATTCAGAAGAGGATAGCTTTAGTGGGAGTACCGCATCGCCGTCCACTTCCTGTGTTTCAATTTGCTTTCCTTTGAATTTTTCCTTTTCTTTGTCTATCGTACGTCCTATTATGACCTTACCGCTTCTAAGATTCATTTGGCATGATTCGTTTATTTGCTTACTTCTTTCAACGGCAGGTGCTTCCTCATATAAGTAGGCAGGTAAGACCTCATCATCGGAGTCACTTCCCAGGTTAATCGCGTTACAGACACCCATCCTTGCGATAGTGACGACTTCAACATTGTCAGTTTTGTTTTCTTTCGGGGACTCCGAGATCACCGATATCATCCTACAGGATTCTACCTCGTACTCTTCATCTTCCAAGTCATTTTCCAGGAGTCCTTCCCACACCTCTTCAGTGATGTAGTGGTGAAGTTTTATAGGCTCAGGCATTTCTTGCACATACTCTTCAAGCGAGTCGATGTATTCTTTGAGATCGCTCTTTTCTTACGCCTTAGTTGAGAAGGCCACTTTCTTATTTTTGTTCTTCAATTGAGGGTTCTTCTTCTTTTTCCTTTGACTTTCCCTTGTTGGTGGACGAGGTCTTGGCGATACGTATCGTGGGGACAAAGAGTCTTTCCATACTATGCCTGGTATCTGTTGTAATTTTTGGAGGAGTCGCAACGTCCTTTTTGACACCACGGTATTCCACTCCTGGTCTTCTACAGGCGCCGGATCTATTCTTGTTTGAATAAAATCAACCTCCTCGGTTTGGGTTTCATTCAGAACCTGTTTCGACAGAGTTATTTTTCCTGTCTTAAATTGTTTCTCCACCCAATCTTTGAAAATATAGCAGTCTTCTATTGTGTGCCCCAGTACGCGATGGTAAGGGCAAAAGTTGGGATCGTCAGTCTTATTACTTTCTTCAGGGCGTTTCGGCTCTGGTAATTGTAAGCCATTCTTCAGAGCGTCCCTAAAAATTTTCATCGTCTTTTCTCTTTTGAACGAATAGATTTTATTCTTTCTCTCTTCAAGGGTCAATGGCTTGCCCCGGCTATTTTCGCCAAGTGTTGGCGCTTTCTCGATCCGAGGTATGTTTGCATTATGAACTTCCACCCTCTTGCTTTTGCTAGCAGCGTTTGTATAGGCGATCTTGGGTTCGTTCCTTCTTGGTTCTTCTCTTTTGAACCTTGGGTTTTGCGTATTTACATAGGGCTGATGATTTGTTCGCTCCAGCTTTGCCACTTGGGTGATTAATTCTTGAAATGTAGAAATGTTACTGCCGCAAAGAAAGGGGGCCATCCAGCTGTCGATATTGCGGACCAACAACTCCACGGCTTCAGTTTGCTCTAGTGGCTTTTCGCATTTAATACTCAAATTCCTCCATCTCATGATGTAATTAAGGACGGTTTCATCTTTTCTCCTCTTTGTATCTGCCAGATCCGCGATCGTAATCTTATCGCTTACCGAAGCAAACTTCATCCTGAAGGTTTCCTCCATATCAGCCCAGGTTCCGATAACTTCATTCTCCAGGGAGTAATACCACTCAAAGGCAACCCCTGAGAGACTTTGTGGAAACTACCGGAGCAATAAGGCGTCGTTGCCGCCAGTGTTCCCACAAGTCGCGACGAAATGGGCTAAGTGCTGGTCAGGGTTTCCTATTCCATTAAACATCTTAAAGTGTGGTACGATGTACCCTTTGGGGTAAGGGATATCATCGTATACAGCTGGGTAAGGTCTCCCTCGCCTCCTTCGCGGAGCAATTTTGGTTCCCTCCATTTGCTTCAGCTGGTCCATCACCAGTTCTTGTACTTCCTTCCTAGTTAAGGTGATGGCCTCGTCATTTGACTGAGCTGGTAAAGAAGATGTTGCCAGAGCGTTATTTTGTTCCCGCGATGATTGTTCTTGGCGTAACATCATCTCTTGCGTCTTTGCAAGAGCACTAGTCACCTCTTCAAACTTCGCCATGAGGATGTTCATGTCGTTATCCCTCTTCTTGAGTTGCCTCTTGAGGTCGGCGATAGCTTCATCTCTATGATCATGATTAGTGGTCATGACAGGTTCTTCCTCTTCCTCTTCCTCTTCCTCTTCGAAAATTTCTTGGTGTAAAGGGGTCGCTCCTGGTTCATATCGTTGAACAGGCTCCTGGATTACAATAGAGGCCAACTTTTTACCCTTGGCTTTCCTTGCCATGGTCCGAAGGGTATCCTCCTCAGAATTAGAGCCGGCCTCCCGTGCATGTTCCACCATTCGTATCGTATGGATTGTATACCCCTTTATCTCCTTATGGCTAGTCTTGAAACACCTTTCCTTTCTTTTCATATTCTTTTGAGCCTTTTTGTAGGCCTCATAAACCCTTTGAGATATCGTCTTTTGAGCAGTGATATTCTTAGCTTTTGGGTGAGGCCTGTTTTGTACGTGGGTTCGCAACCGCAGTCCCTCTATCAGGTTAGAGTTTCTCGTAACTGACAGAAGTGGCGCAAATTTGTTTGTTACGGCGGTTTCTGTTTTAGCAGCAGAATGGTTACGCCTTACAGGGATTAGGCGACCTTGTCTGGAAAGCCTAGCCTTCTTCTTCCTTAAGGCTTGTCGTTCCTGCTTCCTTGTCTTCTCAGGGTTTGAGAACATAGTCTGGTGGATCTTGCCCCCGTTAATAGTGAAAGATGGTTCCTCCTCTTCTTTGTTGAACATGCCCCCATTATCAGTGGATGACGGCTCTTCCTTTTTCGTGGCAGTCTCCTTCTTCTTCAGGGAGGTCTTACTCTTGATAACCGGAGTATTCTTTCCTCTGCCTTTAATGTTCTCGGAGTCTGTAAAGGGTAGATAGATGAACTCAACGTCCTCCTCCGAAATAGAGCCAAATTGAACGCCCTGCATGATTATTGATGCGTCCTCAACAAAGATGTTCAGCTTCTTTGCCATCGCTGTGTAGAACAAGAGAAATATAAGAACAAGGATGTGAAATCTTTGTGTTGCGTAATATAGATCTCAAAGATGAAAGGAGAGGCCAGGTCCCACCAGGCGTGCCAGAATTTGTGGGGTCATTTTTGTTACATTGAGAAATGTATTATGACCGTTTCAAATCCACCTTAAATTAATAAGGCTTTTGTTTAATGGGTTCTGGCTTCCAATGAGCGCAAGCGTTCATTGTTAATTACCCCTAAAAGTAGGGAACCTTTGATTAAGAGATCTATAATACGCAACGAGATAAGAGGAACAAGTTGGACAATATCATTTATAAACATAACGAGATACAAAATTTGATATAATATTTAAACAATAAGGGAATGAGCTTTTTATCAATTTGAGCATCTTGTGTCCGTCGGATGTTTGGCTTTGAAGCATCCCGTTGAGTGATATCCGGTCTAGGCAACCCGATGTTATATTGAGGAGCTACGCCCCGATGACGAACATCGACGTACGCATCTCCCAAACAATATTCCATCGAAGTTGCGTCTAGACGTGTTGGATATCTGACTTGGGAAATCATCGGGCCTTGCGGCGTATCGGATGATTTAATGTGGAAATTTATCCTACCTTACGGCTTTTGGATAATTTAATTTGGGGAATTACCCGGCTTTACGGCGTATTGGGTAATTTGGTTCGGGAAATTATCCGGCCTTGCGGCGTGGTGGATAATTGATTTGAAAATTTATTCGGCCTTGCGGCGTGGTGGATAATTGATTCGAAAGTTTATCCGGCCTTGCGGCGTGGTGGATAGCTGATTTGAAAATTTATCCGGCCTTACGGCATGGTGGATAACTGATTTGAAAATTTATCTGGCCTTGCGGCGTGGTGGATAACTGATTTGAAAGTTTATCCGGCCTTGCGGCGTGGTGGATAATTGATTTGAAAGTTTATCCGGCCTTGCGGCGTGGCGGATAATTTAATCTGGAAAATATTTCAGCCCTAACTAACGTAATGTTATATTGAGGAGTTACGCCTCGACAGTAAACGTCGACGTACACACCTCCCAAACAATATTTCATCACGATAGTTTAAGACTTTCTATATTATATTCAATTGGAATTTTTGGAGTCCGATTCTGGTCGGATGTGACTCGAACCAGGTTTGAGTGATTGGCAAGGGGATGCCATGTTGATGTGGTGTTACTAAGTTATTCTGTACCGGGCATTTTTATTTTATCTTCGCTTCCTTTTATATACATATATTATTTACATCTTTTTATTTCCATCGTGTAAAAGTAACTTTACTCTTCCACGCATGGTTCTCTGTATCTGGTGAGAAGCTCGCAAGGCCTGTGAGGAGAAGAAATGGCACCGGTGAATGGGAAAAGAGGAGGCGAGGCGTTGCTATGTTTCCGGTAACGTCACTATGCCCCTGACGGGAGAATCGAGTCCCAGCAAGGAGCGGCCGGAATTCGTTTCCGATTCTTTCAATGGAGGCGGATGGGGGCGCAGATAGTGTGGTTCCAGAGATGGCACTAGGGTTGGATCTGGAGTGGCAGAGCGGATTCGGGTCGGATCCACCCAAGAGCCCATGCCTCTCTTATCTCCTTAGTATTATTTCCCCTTTTACTCTCTCTTTCTCCTCAATGGCTCTTTTGTTTTGTTGTTTTTTTTTTGAGAACACTCGCACGGCGACATTTGGTGATCGAGATAGAACACCCGACTGCTCAATATGACCGGATTCTATACAGGTAATCTTGCCTTCCCTTTTGCATGATTTTCCCCTTTTTACTCCCACATGCTGGGTTTTGAACATGGGTCATCTGCTTCCTCACCGCAGCAGCTCTCTTCGAAGTTCTAAGGCAGCCGCAGACCCTTTGACGGAAACCCCTTAGAGTGGCATTTCGTTGCTTGGTATGATCTTCGTTCCAAACAGAGGCCCGGAGGAAAATCAAGGGAGATCTTGCATCAGGTATTTTTGTTCTCTTCTTCCTTTTTTTTTGCATTATTATCTTTCTTGGGATTACCCCTTTGCGTGATTTTATCGACTCGTTCTCGTGTCCCTTTGGCAACTTTCTTCTTCTTCATCAGATCCTTCTTCTTTTTTTTAGTTCGCGAATTTCTCGGCATTTTCTATTCTTCTCTTCTGCCCGATGCTTCTTCACATTCTCCTCTTCGCATTTCTCTTCATCTTTTACAGACTTTCTGACCTTTCTACGACTTTACTGCTTTCGGACTTTATTATATTATTTTTTTATACGTTCTCATTATTATCCCTCTCCTTTCTTTATGAATCTTCCTGCATTCTTTCAACCTCTCCAGCGTTTCTGCATTTTTTTAACCTCTCCAGCATTTCTGCATTTTTTCTCTCCAGCATCTCTTCATCCCGTACTCATCTTTTGCATCACTTCTCCCCTTTTTGCTCAACGTGTATCATAGAGTGTTCAGTGTGCTTTAAACTTGAAAGATAAAAGAGAAATAGTGCGTGTGTGTTCTTCGTGATGCCAGGTCGCTTAGTGCGACCATGAAGCCTAGGAAATCCGAGCGATCGAAGAAAGAAAAATGGTGTGTGCTCTTGTGATGCCAGGTCGCTTAATGCGACCATGAAGCCTACGAAATCCAGACAGAGAAGATCCTTTCTTTTTCTTACCTCCTTCCATTCCCGCGTTCTCCTTTCTTCTCTTGCTCCTTCCGATCTCCTTTCGAAGCTCTTCTCCTTCCCTTTTTATAAGCCGCTGGTTCCCTTTCTTTCCCTTTTACCTATTCATTTTTATTATATTTTTTCTGTGGACTCCTTTTTCTGCTCTTTCCCCCTTTTTCTTGTCGGCCCTGAACACCTCCTACTTGCAGACCTCTCTTTTTGTCTCTTCCTCCATTATTGGCCACTGCCAACGTTCATTTCATTCTCTTCCTTTGGACAGTGGCTGCCCCGTATCTTGTGTCTTAAATGCTTGTATCTTTCCAGCCCCCCTTTTTCCAATCTACTTCTCAGATACGATGCTACCCCTCAATCTTTTGCCTTTGAAACTGTGCCCCTTTGGCCCCCCCCCCCCTTCTTAGCACTACCCCTCAACTATAACATCAGAATGCTTGAAGTATCAGTGAGGTTTATTACTATTTTATTTTTTTTAAGAGGAACATAGGCATAACGCGTAGTGTACGTATAGGTCCAGGACGCATGCCTTTTATCTGCTTGTTGTTCATGCTTTATAGTCATCATGATCCTATTGTCTATGTTTACATTGCTTACATTGCATCGTTCTCCTTTTTACCGCTATCTAATGGAATGTCGGTGTTATTGGCTGATTTTAATTGACTTTTGGCGATATTCTTTCTTTTTATTTCCGGGTAAAATAAGTGGCCCAACAGGTATATCATTGGAGGATATACTGGATAGACCCGCTGTGAGGCTATGACTTGGTGTCATGAGTTATCCTCACAAGTGACAGGAGATGCATTGATCCCTTGACTTGAGGTCATTGACCATTCTATATGGTTAGGGACTTGCTTTGATATAACTTAACACCTCGCCGTAGTTGGGAGGTCATAATGGTTGTCATTGAGCATGTCACAACCCATATGAGAAAGTCAATGGACAGACATCGGATTTGCCCCTTCCTTAGGGAAGTATGATATCCATGGAGCTCCTCTATGGTTCTATGACTGAGAGTGTATGGCCATACCCAGGTAAGAACCTGTTTTAGTCATAGCCATGTGATTGGATGAAAACAAGTGGTGACACACTTGTCCAATCGGATATCAGTTCGGCAAAGAGACTGTAATGCATCTGTACCTAGTTGCGATGATGGGGATGTCGATGTCGATATCCATTCCAATGACCTGGGTAGCAGCGTTGCACTGCTAGGTGCTACTCACTGCTTGTGGTGACCTTTGGTCAGCACTGCCAGCGTCAAAGGAACCTACAGGGTCGCACACCTTGATACTTGAGTTCTCGTATTGATCGGGAAGCCTTATGATCGAGTTATTGGATAACTCGGATCTAATTGGGAGATTTCATCAGCGCCAATGGGCCTGATGAGATGGAAGAATATTATTGGAGCCAAACTTCATTTTTGGCAGGTTGACCCGTATTTGACCATGGTTGGTCATATTTGGATTAGGGTTGCATTGGATTGGATCCAAGTGCTTAATCAACCCATGTAATGGAGTTTGGGCTAGCTCATTATCCAATGAGGCCCAATAATAAGTTGTCATAAAGAAAAGAAGGGCTAGAAGGGTATAATGGGGACAAATCTTCTCCCCTAGGCGCCTATGGGCATAATGGGGAGAAGTGGCGCAATTTGCTTCATAAGGAAGCAATTGGCGCCTCCCCCTTTATCCCTTATGGTATGAATGCCTATATGGCATTGCTTGGGGCGCAAAGCAAGGCCTTGGCGCACAAAGAAAGACATGGGCACAAAAGGAATGGTTGAATGAGAATTATGGAAATGTCTTGGAGACTTTCCTTGTCTCAAACCTTCTCATCCTAGCCGCCCACTTGTCTTGATCCTAGCCTTTCATAAACCGCCTCTTACCCTATAAAAGAGCACCTAGCCGACCCCTCTAAAAAGAGTGATCAATCCTTGAAGGCGTGAACACAAGAAGAGGGGCGAGTGCTAGGAGCAAGGGCGCATCTTCCTTCTTCCATAACCGCAAGCTTCTCCCTCCTTTCCTCTTGGCGCAAGGAGCTTTGGTGCTTGGCAGCTTGGCTTGTTTCCTTCTTCTCTTGGCGCATCTTTTCTCTTGGTGGCGCAAGTGAAGTAGAGCATCTCCCTAAGGCTTGGATCTTCTTCCCGAGGCTAGCACCGGGCGTGGAAGAAGAGAACTCAAGAGATCCGTGTGTGTGAGACTGCAGAGGGCGCACACTTGGGCGCCTATATCGGCATCACTCCAAATCGCTCTTAAGGTATTTCTTAACTCATCGTGTCGACTCTCTTGCTTGCGATCTTCACTGGGTTTTTGGGACCGGCCTGTTTCGGGGACATTCTTCCGCTGCGTAATATGAATGTCTATGACTCTGAAAATTGTAAAATGTCCCCAGGGTTTCCCAACAGTGGTATCAGAGCGACTTGCAAGACTCGAACGATGTTTTATGCTTTTCTTTCATGCTCACATGCCATATCTCTATTTTCGTAAATAGCATGATGCATGGCAAATGATTTTTCTAAGTAGGAAAAATTAGGGTTTCTTGTTTCTATCATCCTCTCAATCTCTTTTGGATTTTTGGACTATTTTTCTTGTTTGATTTAAAAATCAAAGGCGCACGTAATTTTGTCAAGTAGGACGGGCATTGTGTCTTCGGACTGGCCAAGTCTCTTGATCTGACAAAATTGCCAGCCGAAAGGATCTCTGAAATCATCATGAAAAATAAATCACAATAAACCAAAAGATTTGTGAGAAGAAGATGAGAAAAAGAGACTAGTTTTATGAAAATGTAAAATTTCAGATTTTATGTTTTTCATGAGCATGTAGAATTGCATGAGTAAATACCTTGATTGTGCATGATGTTGTGATCATTAGTCAAGCCCCCCTTTGCGTGCCTGCGATGTATCCTCGTGAGGCCTGCGTGCCGCTTTTCTTTTTGCTTTTGACTAAGAGGAAGATTAGGGTGGCGCATGTACTTGGAACTTGGCGCATGCATACCCTGCTTAGTGGCGCAAATTAGGCATGGCCGAACCCTTGGGTTTGAAAGCTAGCTAATTTGGCTTCTTGCATTGTGGCGCATCCTCATTGGAGGAAGACCATGGCATTGGCCGAACCTATGGGGAACTTTTAAAAGTGTACCTCTAGGGTTTGAGAGCTAAACCATGAGAGAAGGACCTTGGAGCCAACCTTGAAGTTCAAGCTAGAGGTCAGCTAGGCTAGGTCTAGTTTCTGGGGCTTGAGTTCTAGGACAAGAGTTGAACCTCTTTCATGACATTGATTGGTTCAATGTCTTGAATAGGATATGATCACATCATTCTTTACTGCTTTTATTATTATCTGCAGAAGCATGCCTGTAATGTTTTATCGTTATGTTATCACCATAGGATTACATGCCAGTAATGATAGACATAAGATAAAACTGATATGAAGAGACCTTAAACAAAAACCCTCAATTAAAATATCAAGTCTGGTAGCCTTCTAACGCGTAGCCCTCACTAAGCTATCGATTAGTGGAGTTGTGAATTGTTTCCCACCCTCGTGGGACACACCCACTTATCTTTAGAAAGTGCGTGGTGGCAATGGTTTCCCCAGTCCAGTTTGAATCTGGGCGTGCCTTCGCAAGGAAACTCATTGGCCCTGGGCATAACGGTTAGGAATGGACTTGACTAGAAGTTCACATGTGCTGGGCACATGTTGAAAGTCTAGAGGCATCGTTGAGAAGTAAAGATTTCATGTTGTATCCAGCCCTCGCTGGACATGAAATGTTGGGGTATGCCCTTAAGGCTAATGTTTGAGGCCTTGGGATTGTAACAGTATCATGTATAAACTCTTATGTTTATAAAGGCATGGTTATTATTCAGTTTGTTACATTGTCTGCTGCAATAAGTGTACTTCTGAATAATGTCTCAAAGCTGTTCAGCTGGGCTGACATGCTATAAAGTCCTTAGTCGAGATATCTTGGTGAACATGAGACAGCCTTGATATGATTGAGACTAATATGTGTTCTAATCTTATAGGATGCTTCGAGCATGGAATAAGATGTAGACTCATGGGTACATTGGATGTACTGGACAGACCCTACTAGGTTATTCAATTGCTTGTCACAATGTGAATAATCCTTGATTGCAACAAGTGGCACATGTCCTCTGACTTGAGATCACTTGTGTTTCTAAATGATGATTGTCATTGTTTTGAGGTAGTTCAATATCATTTGAAACATAATGATTATAGACTATCTTGGATGGTGAGCTTGAGTCAGGTTAGGGCACTAGTGATAGACAAAGGATTGCCGTCTCCTAGTTTAAGGAGTGTGATGTTCTAAAGGGCCCCCTGGATGAGATGATTGAGAATAGTGTATGGCCATACCCAGGTGACTATGTTCATCTGATCTAATCATGCTCATCATATTGGAGTTACAAGCTTGACACGCTTGTCCAATAAGAACATCCAGTGGCAAAGGAAACATGCATGCCTTGTGAGTTGGATTCACACTTGTGCTGTGGTTTGGGTGTAGTCTTGGAAGACTCTTTTCTTTATATCGGGAGACAGTGATGTGTTGCTAGATACCCCTCACTGATCGTGATAACGTGAGTTATCGTTACCGACATTTAAAGGAAACCCTCAGGGTCGCACAATTTGATGATATGACTTACTTAAGTCAGATCGTGTGGACTGAATTGTTCAGGTTCAGTTTAAAGGGATTTAATCTCTGATTGTAAGTGAGATCTGGTCTGATCATGTTTGATTGATTAGGGCTTGAGATCGGTAAGCTTCGATCGAGAGAATGGATGCTAGATCAGTGAGATCAGCAGCATCAAGAGATCGACGGTCAGATCAAGAGCCTTAGGGTTTATTGTGGTCTGGACTGATTGCTTGGTTTATTTGGTTATTAAACCAAATCGGTTTGAACCAGCTCATTGGTTGAGCGCATGGTTCAATCTAAGAGGAGTTTGCGCATGGGGTGAACCCATGGTCGCATGAACGTTTGGGGTTTACTAAATTTAGAAGCCATGACTTCTAAACGTGGGAACGCCTCACGTTCACGCCTAAGGCGCTCTCATCTCTCGTCTCTTCTCATCTCTCGTCGCCAACTTGAGTATTCTATTTGCACTCTCGTGTGGTGAAGAGGTTGACGCAAGGAGAAGGAAGTAATCGCCAAGCAAAGGATTCTCTCCCCTTCCATTCGACAACGACTTCTTGGAACCTTGCTAGCACAAGGAGCACCAAGAGAAGGGTAGGCGACATCAATTGTGTGCGTCACCTTAGGAGAAGGAGCATTTGCGCCTTTCCTTCCAAGACACCATCTAAGCGATGGCAATGGTAAGAATCCCTTTTCATTGAAAGTTGAACATGTTACATGCTATGCGATCCTGTTAGAAACCCTAGATTCCGCTAGAGGTTTTGTTGCGCCTCCTATTAGGGTTTCGCCCCCCCCCCTGTTCTAGGGGACTTTCAATTGGTATCAGAGCTGTTATTGCATGCTAATATGTTTGCTTTCTTTGTGATCCTATGCAATGATCTATATGTTACATGCGCTAGTTGTAATAGGCGAATTTTACATGCTTGTTAGAGATGTTTTTGTTTCTCCTAGGCGCATGTTTTCTTGTTGGCGCATATTATGTTTTCTCAAAAACTTATGATACATGCGCGACTCATTATAGATCTAAGGCCCTGCTTTAAACCCTTAGACGGGTTATTAGGGTTGAAGTCATCCCCTAGGTTAGATCCAGACAGTCTGATCAGATCATCTGACAGCCTTGATGGGTTGACCAGATAGCACCTGTGCGATAGCACCTGGTGGCTATAGGTCGACTGCAGACAGGCGTGTAGCGATGTCTGATTGAGACGACTACAGAACACACATGAGTTAGGCCCGGGGTCACGCCCGCTTGCCAGATCTCATGAGGGTTGTTCGGCCCTGGCGCATGCATGGTTGACCTTTTAGTCGACTCAAGTCAGTTAGGACTTGGTGCATGCAAGGGCAGTGGATCTGACTAGGTTGGATGAGTGGATCCCTAGTAATGGACCGTTGTAAGGTTGTAGGGCAAATAAGGAAATTAAAATTGATGCCTATGGGGTTTTCAAAATTTAATTTTCATGATTGGATCACATGTTGATTGATGCCTATGTTTGTTTATTTATTCTTATGTGGGCTGCCCATATTAATTGTGTGCTGTGCTGGGGCCTGCGTGCCTGGAATTTAAAGTTGTAAATTAATTATTGTGATCTGCGTATCACATTGTATTTAATTTATAAAGTGTAATTGACCTGCGTGTCAATCCTGTCTAGATAGATTAATTTGTAAATTAATCAGACAAGTGCACAGAGCACATTTGGCAGAGGCGCTTGCAGTAGAGGCTTGACCAGGAGGGAGGTCCAGGGTTCGACTCTGGGACCAGGCGCATTTTCCCTGGTAGGCGCACCTGAGCTGCAGATGGCGCTTGGGCCCTGGGTTGGGCCAGATGAGCAGCAAAAGACCCATGAAGAAAAGCAAGTGAAGACTTAAGTTAATTAAGGTCTTACTTAGGCTATGGGCTTTTACCACATAAGATCCATGCTTTCTTTTATTGTTTAAATAAGTAGAACAGCATGATTTATTTATCTTCTGCTATCACCATAGGAATTGCATGATAGTGAAGAAGATAAAAGACCGTTAAAATCCAACGCTAAAATATCAAGCTCGTATGCCTTCTGACGCGAAACCTCACTGTTCTGATTATCGTTGGAGCCGTGTTGTACCCACTCAGTGGGCACGTCCATCTATCTTCAGACGGTGCGGGATTACACCTGCGTGTTACAGAGAAGGGATTTATCGCTTCTCGTTGCTCAGCATAGCACGTGGTGGTCCAGGGAGTAGGTCGGGTCAGCTTGACCATGTAGGCTACATATGTGGCGCATATGGTAGCGCATGGAGGCAGCCATCTGTGGGGTCAGAGATTGTGTTGTACCAACTCAGTTGGCACAGTCTGCTGGATTGCCCAGATGAAGGGGAATCGCACGGGTTGGCGATTGGCTGGGATAGCCTACCAGAAATTAGTGCTTGTACTCTCTGTGCATCTTATCTCGCCTGAGCGGGACGCGGAGACCAAGTATGAAATCTGGATCCCATCTCACTAAAAGAGTTCTACTCTTTCGGGCTGTTTTGCTGGATTTTTCAGCCAGATAAAATAGTGAGAAAAAGAATCATTCTTAAGTCCTGAATTGATTCTTTACATTGATACTGACCTTGCTGTTCTTGCATTGTTGTAGATACCTGCAGCAACGAACACCATGAGCTTCAATGTGCGATCCCTACTGGAAAGGGAGAAGTTTGCTGGGCCAAACTTCTCAGACTGGTTCGGACACCTTAAGATTGTTCTTAAGGCAGAGAGGAAACTGTATGTCCTCGAGACGGCTATACCGCCTCAGCCCGCTCCGAACGCCGCAAGGGCGGTTCGGGAAGCTTATGAAAAGCACGTCAATGATAGCATTGATGTCGCTTGCCTGATGCTAGCGTCTATGACGCCACCGCTGCAGCGTCAGCATGAGGATATGTCTGCTATAGACATGATAGCAAACCTCAAGATGCTGTATGCTGCACAGGCGAGGACAGAACGCTATAATCTGACAAAGCTGTTCTTTCAGAGCAAACTGGCTGAAGGGAGCCCAGTGGGAGCTCACGTGCTCAAGATGATTGGGCACAAGGAGGCTCTAGAGAAACTGGGGCATACCATCAACCAGGAGCTTGCTGTAGACATTATTCTGCAGTCTCTCCCGCCCTCTTTCGATGCGTTCATCATTAACTTTAATATGAACAAAATCGATTGTACTCCGGCAGAGCTGCTGAATATGCTCTTGACTACTGAGGAAACTCTGAAGGGAAAGCCTTCAACCTCTGTCTTAATGGTTCCTTCAAGGAACAACAAGAAGAAGGGGAAGAAGGGCAAGGCCCCTGTCAAGAGTTACAGCAAGGCTCTGAAGCAAAAAGTCAAGCGGTCAAAGGAATACAGATGTTTCCACTGTGGCCAGCTGGGTCACTGGAAAAAGGACTGTAAAGCGCTCCAAGGAGATAAGAGGGGAAGCATCGCTTCTGGCTCAGGTATATACGTGACGGAAGTCATGGTTTCATCTTCTTCTATATCATGGGTGTTGGACACTGCATGTGGAGTTCACATTTGTTCAAATGTACAGGAACTCAAGAGAAGAAGACAGGTGGGACAGCATGAGGTGGACCTACGAGTTGGAAACGGGGCACGGGTTGCTGCTGTTGCTGTAGGAGACTATTTCATCTCTTTGCCATCTGGGCTTGTATTAGAACTAAACAGTTGTTACTTTGTTCCCAGCATTACTAAGAATATTATCTCCATTCCTGCTCTTGTCAGGAAGGGATTTTCCTTTGAATGCAATATTTCAAAGTGTGTTTTATCTTTTGATAATATTGTTTATGCAACTGGTTCAATTAACAATGGGTTATTCATGTTGGACATGGAATGTTCTATACAAAATATTGATATTAAGAAAGCCAAGTATGCTGATGACAGCACCTTGCTATGGCATAGTCGTTTAGGTCATATTAACAAGAAACGCATTAAGCGGTTGCATGATCATGGACTGCTGGGATCATTCTCCTATGAGGAGATTGATACATGCAAGGCTTGTTTAATGGGTAAAATGACGAAGTGACCTTTTCCTAACAAAGGTCAAAGGGCTTCAGGTTTACTTGACCTTATACACAGTGATGTGTGTGGGCTATTTAGTAAACATGCCAGAGGTGGCTATCAGTACTTCATTACCTTTACTGATGATTTCAGTAGATATGCTATGTCTATTTAATGAGACATAAAAGTGAATCTTTTGACAAGTTCAAAGAGTTCAAGAATGAAGTACAGAATCAGCTAGGCCGAAATATCAAGGCACTTCATTCTGATCGAGGTGGAGAATACCTAAGTCATGCGTTTACTGACTATCTGAAGGAGTGTGGGATTATCTCACAGCTCACTCCGCCAGGAACACCGCAATGGAATGGTGTGTCCGAGAGGAGAAATAGAACGTTACTTGATATGGTTCATTCTATGATGAGTCAGGCTACTCTTCCATATTCCTTTTGGGGATTTGCACTGGAGACAGCTGCAAAGGTACTAAACCGAGTGCCATCCAAGGCAGTTTCTAAGACGCCATATGAGTTATGGTATGGGAAACAGCCGAGCTTGACATTTATCAGGATCTGGGGCTGCGAGGCTTATGTCAAAAAGCTCGCCTCTGGGAAACTAGAGAGCAGATCTGAAAAATGTATCTTTGTCGGTTACCCTAAGGAAACTAAGGGTTATTATTTCTACGATCCCAAAGAGAACAAAGTATTTGTTGCTCGAACGGCCATATTTCTTGAGAAGGAGTTTCTTCTGCAAGAGGCCAGTGAGAGAGAAATAAAGCTGGATGAGAATCCAGAGGAAGGACAAAGTAGTCAAGCACAGTTGGATGAGCCTGAGCCGGTGGATCAGGTTATTGAACAACCTGAGGCTCAGATATCACGGGAACCGCGAAGATCGGGAAGGATCCGTCGACAGCCTGAGCGCTATGACGGAGTCTACATCATTGATAATGATGAACCCCTCACTTATGCGGATGCGGTCAGTGGACCGGAGTCAGCGAGATGGCTTGAAGCTATGCGCGCCGAGATGGACTCCATGTCAGATAACCAAGTTTGGGATTTGGTTGATCCGCCTCCGGGAGTTATCCCTATAGGCTGTAAATGGATCTTCAAGAAGAAGATTGACATGGATGGTAACGTGGTTACCTATAAAGGCAGGCTAGTTGCGAAAGGTTTCAAACAAATCTACGGGATAGATTATGATGAAACTTTCTCACCTGTAGCTATGTTTAAGTCTATTCGGATTCTTTTCGCGATAGCTGCATATTATGATTATGAGATCTGGCAAATGGATGTGAAAACAGCTTTCCTGAATGGAAATCTGGACGAGGATGTGTATATGACACAACCAGAAGGTTTCACTAATCCATCAGATCGTCATAAGATATGCAAGTTAAAGAAGTCCATTTATGGACTTAAACAAGCATCTAGAAGCTGGAATATTCGTTTTGATGAATCAATCAGTGAGTTTGGTTTCATCAAGAACGAGGATGACCCGTGTGTATATAAGAGGTTTAGTGGGAGCGTGATTACTTTCTTAGTCCTCTACGTCGATGATATCTTGATCATTGGAAACGATATTCCTGAAATGCATGCGGTTAAGGCATGGTTAAGGAAGTGTTTCCAGATGAAAGATCTAGGAGAAGCAGCCTATGTATTAGGTGTGAAGATCTACAGGGATAGATCTAAGAGACTTCTCGGGCTGTGCCAGAGTACTTACATCGATAAAGTCCTGGAGAGATTTCATTTAGAGAATTCTAAAAGAGGATATCTTCCAGTCAGACATGGTCTGAATCTTTCGAAGAGTCAGTGTCCACAAACACAGACTGAGAAAGATGAAATGGACAATATGCCTTATGCTTCGGCTATTGGGTCCATTATGTATGCGATGTTGTGTACTCGCCCAGACGTCGCTTACGGGTTAAGCGTGACCAGTCGGTTCCAAAGTAATCCAGGTCAGGCACACTGGATTGCAGTCAAGAACATTTTAAAATATCAGCGGAGGACCAAAGATATGTTCTTGATATATGGTGGTCAGGAAGAACTCAGTATTGAAGGATATACTGACGCTTCATTCCAGTCTGACCAGGATGATTTCCGATCGCAATCAGGCTATGTTTTTAGCTTGAATGGAGGAGCGGTGGTGTAGAAGAGTTTCAAACAGTCAACTGTTGCTGATTCCACAACAGAAGCCGAGTATGTTGCAGCCTCGGAAGCATCCAAGGAGGCAGTGTGGATTCGTAAGTTCGTGAAAGAACTTGGTGTTGTTCCTTCGAGTGCAGATCCTTTGGTTATCTTCTGTGATAACACTAGAGCAATCGCACAAGCAAAGGAACCACGGTCGCACCAGAAGTCCAAGCACATACAGAGACGGTTTCATTTGATCAGGGAGATCATAGATCGTGGCGAGATCAAAGTCTGCAAGGTTCATACAGATGACAATCTGGTAGACCCGCTTACCAAGCCTCTGGCGCAGCAGAAGCATGAGAAGCACTGTAATAATATGGGTTTGAGATTTCTCAACCATTAGATTAAGTGCAAGTGGGAGATTGTTGGGGTATGCCCTTAAGGCTAATGTTTGAGGCCTTGGGATTGTAACAGTATCATGTATAAACTTTTATGTTTATAAAGGCATGGTTATTATTCAGTTTGTTACATTGTCTGCTGCAATAAGTGTACTTCTGAATAATGTCTCAAAGCTGTTCAGCTGGGCTGACATGCTATAAAGTCCTTAGTCGAGATATCTTGGTGAACATGAGACAGCCTTGATATGATTGAGACTAATATGTGTTCTAATCTTATAGGATGCTTCGAGCATGGAATAAGATGTAGACTCATGGGTACATTGGATGTACTGGACAGACCCTACTAGGTTATTCAATTGCTTGTCACAATGTGAATAATCCTTGATTGCAACAAGTGGCACATGTCCTCTGACTTGAGATCACTTGTGTTTCTAAATGATGATTGTCATTGTTTTGAGGTAGTTCAATATCATTTGAAACATAATGATTATAGACTATCTTGGATGGTGAGCTTGAGTCAGGTTAGGGCACTAGTGATAGACAAAGGATTGCCGTCTCCTTGTTTAAGGAGTGTGATGTTCTAAAGGGCCCCTTGGATGAGATGATTGAGAATAGTGTATGGCCATACCCAGGTGACTATGTTCATCTGATCTAATCATGCTCATCATATTGGAGTTACAAGCTTGACACGCTTGTCCAATAAGAACATCCAGTGGCAAAGGAAACATGCATGCCTTGTGAGTTGGATTCACACTTGTGCTGTGGTTTGGGTGTAGTCTTGGAAGACTCTTTTCTTTATATCGGGAGACAGTGATGTGTTGCTAGATACCCCTCACTGATCGTGATAACGTGAGTTATCGTTACCGACATTTAAAGGAAACCCTCAGGGTCGCACAATTTGATGATATGGCTTACTTAAGTCAGATCGTGTGGACTGAATTGTTCAGGTTCAGTTTAAAGGGATTTAATCTCTGATTGTAAGTGAGATCTGGTCTGATCATGTTTGATTGATTAGGGCTTGAGATCGATAAGCTTCGATCGAGAGAATGGATGCTAGATCAGTGAGATCAGCAGCATCAAGAGATCGACGGTCAGATCAAGAGCCTTAGGGTTTATTGTGGTCTGGACTGATTGCTTGGTTTATTTGGTTATTAAACCAAATCGGTTTGAACCAGCTCATTGGTTGAGCGCATGGTTCAATCTAAGAGGAGTTTGCGCATGGGGTGAACCCATGGTCGCATGAACGTTTGGGGTTTACTAAATTTAGAAGCCATGACTTCTAAACGTGGGAACGCCTCACGTTCACGCCTAAGGCGCTCTCATCTCTCGTCTCTTCTCATCTCTCGTCGCCAACTTGAGTATTCTGTTTGCACTCTCGTGTGGTGAAGAGGTTGACGCAAGGAGAAGGAAGTAATCGCCAAGCAAAGGATTCTCTCCCCTTCCATTCGACAACGACTTCTTGGAACCTTGCTAGCACAAGGAGCACCAAGAGAAGGGTAGGCGACATCAATTGTGTGCGTCACCTTAGGAGAAGGAGCATTTGCGCCTTTCCTTCCAAGACACCATCTAAGCGATGGCAATGGTAAGAATCCCTTTTCATTGAAAGTTGAACATGTTACATGCTATGCGATCCTGTTAGAAACCCTAGATTCCGCTAGAGGTTTTGTTGCGCCTCCTATTAGGGTTTCGCCCCCCCCCCCCCTGTTCTAGGGGACTTTCATGAAATGCCCAGACTGTCTCAACAAGGGGAGTTGCTTGGAGCAACCGGCCGGCGCGCCCACCTTAGGAAACATAGGTTACTTTGTGCATCTCATCCCACCCTCGTGGGACGCGAAGCCTCATGTGAAATAGGATCCCATCTCACTAGGAAGTCTTAAACTTCCCGATTGACTTTGTGGGTGTTGGTGTATATGCCCTAAAGACCAAATGTGTGGACATGGTCAGGCATTGGTTGAATGTACTTTGATAGAACTATTACTCTTAATATAGGCATGGTCGTTATTATGCAGACTTCTCTACCTGCGTTGATGTATTGAGTTGCATAAATAATGTCCCAGGAGTTTGGATTGGATCCATTCTCATAAGCTATCCCCAGACAAGGTACCTTAGCAGATATGGGACAGCTTTGGTACATGTGAGACTGGTGTATGGGCTGGTTAGGTGCGGGGCACAGTAACGCAGACATACAGGTGCATTGGATGCACTGGAGTGATCCACCGTGAGGATTGACTTGTCTAGTCAACAAGTCAATCTCACATGCAAGAGGTTTGCATTGATCCTTAGACTTGAGGTATTCATGTCTAGACTTGATGAAGGGTATGCTTTAATACAGTCTTACGTCTCTCCGTAATTGGGAGATCAAAACGACTGTCATTGGGCATGTCATAAGTCACGTAGAGACATGGATGACCAATAGTAGGATTTGCCCATTCCTTCCGAGGAAGCATGATATCCACCTCGGGGCGCCCCACCTTATTGGTGCATGACAGGAAAGTGTGGCCACACTTGTTGAGTCATGACCAATGCATTGGATAATAAACTTGAGACTAATCCAATGGCAGGATATCAGCTTAGGCAAAGGGATTTGTAATGCAATGGGAATCCTCGTTGCTTGTTAGGAGTTGTTGCCATAATGACTTAAGTCCTATGACATGGGTAGTAGTGATGTGTTGCTAGATACCGCTCACTACTTATGATGTTTACATCATTGCCATCGTCATATGGATCCTACGGGGTCACACGCAATAGACTCTTGACGTTGCTTTAATCAGAAGCCTTAAGATCAAGTTATTGGATAACTTGGATCAATTTGGAGGATTTCATCAGCGCCAATGGGCCTGATGAGATGGAAGAAAGTTATTGGAGCCAAACTTCATTTTTGGCAGGTTGACCCGAAATTGACCTAGATTGGTCACATTTGGATTAGGGTTGCATTGGATTGGATCCAATGGCTTAATCAACCCATGCCATGAAGTTTGGGCTATCTCATTATCCAATGAGGCCCAATAATTAGTTGTCATGAAGAGGAATTGGCTTAAAAGGGTATAATGGGGAGAAATCTCACCCCATTGGCGCCTAGGGGCATAATGGGGTGAGGGAGGCGCCTTTGCTTCATTATGGAAGTAAAGGGCACCTAGCCCTTCTTCCTTGGAAGGAATACTTGCCTCTAAGGTAAGTTTTGGGGCTGATATGGCTTGATGGCTCTTTTGGAAAGAGCTTGGGCGCATATGGATAGTAGGGTAAGGTGTATGGTAATGTCTTGGAGACTTACCTTACCTAAAACCCTAGTTTCTCCCAAAATTCTTACCCTAGCCGAAACTCCTTATGCTTGTTGCGCCTTGCCCTTCCCTTGGATGGAATGCATGCATCTAAGGCATGTCTTGGGCTGATATGGCCATTGGGCAAATTAGGATAGGTTGAATGAGGTTTATGGTAAAGTCTTGGAGACTTTCCTTACCTCAAGACCCCTTTATCCTAGTCGCCCACTTGGCATGATCTTAGCCATTGCCTTGCCGCCTCTTGTCCTATTTATAGGACCCCTTACCGCCCCTTCCATGGTTGGACTTTAAGGAGGCGTGAACACACATAGAAGGGAGAGAGAGCAAAGCAAAGGGCGACAACAAGTTGGTGCAAACTTCTTCCTTGGAGCCGCAAGTTCTTCCTCTTCCTCTCTTCTTTGGCGCAAGGATTCTTTGTGCTTGGTGGCGTCTTCTTGTCACAAGCCCTCATCGTCCCTTGGCCATAGGCGCACCTTGGAGGTGGCGCAAGCAAAGAAGAAGAGGGAAGTCCTTGGCGGCATCATCCTCCCTATCCCCTCCTTGGCGCAACTTCTCTTGAAGGTGGCGCAAGTGGAAGTGAAGGCTTGATTCTCTTCCCGAGGCTAGCACCGAGCGTGGAAGGGAGCAACGATCAAGGAGTCGATGCGTGGATACTTGTAGAGGGCGAACACTTGGGCGCCTTCAACATGGCTTCGACATCTAAACAAGCAATAAAGGTAATAACCCTAACACATCCTTGTATTCTCTCACTCGCAAGGATCCTTGGGAAAGGAATGTGTTTCGGGTGTAATACTTCTTCCGCTGCGTCCTGGGACTGCAAAATTTTAAAATTACACCCGGCATTCCCTAACAATGGGTTGTCAATTCGAATTTAAAATAGTGGGAGCAGTAATCATTTAAAACAAGTCCAGTTTAAATGATTCGAAGTAGTACTAATCTGTTCTTCTTGGGTGTTGTAGAACAATGGCTACGAACACTGGCGGATTATCACTGCGATCACTCCTTGATAAGGATAAGTTAGTTGGAACTAACTTTATGGACTGGCATCGGAACTTGAGGATAGTCCTCAAGCTCGAGAAGAAGCTGTATGTCCTTGAACAGGCTCTTCCTGCGGCTCCTCCGCCTAATGCCCGAACGGCAGACAGAGATGCTTATAGAAAGCATCAGGATGACTCTTTGGAGGTTGCATGTCTTATGCTAGCCAGCATGGCACCTGAACTGTAGGTGCAATATGAGGAGCAGAACGCTTTTCAGATGATCACTCGTCTGAAACAGATGTTCGAGGCTCAGGCTAGAACTGAGAGATTTGACACCGCTAAAGCAGTCTTTCGGTGCAAGTTGTCTGAGGGTGCACCAGTGAGACCCCATGTTCTCAAACTCATTGGGAACATGGATCATCTCAGGAGACTGGGACATAATGCAACTATATGCAAATCGTCGTCGTGGGATTAAGCTGCGCCCGATATTCCATGTGAGCTTCCTAAAGAGGTTGCATAAGGATCCGAGGGATCCAACTCGGTCACAGTCGCTTCGTGCGCCTCTTACAGTTCGAACAGAGTTCGACCAATGGATCGGAGAAATCCTAGATCACCGAGTTTTGGGACATAGCAGGTATGAACCGACGAACAGAATTTCTTGTTCGATGGGAAGGTTCTTCTATTGAAGAAGCTACATGGGACGCCGTTCGTCGGCAAACTCTTCCAGTTTTGGGTTCCCGTCGGTTTCCTCATTGGACGCCGTTCGTCGGCAAAGTTCTCAACGCGTTCCGGTGGTGTGGGTGGGTGGTGGAACGCCCAGGAGAGCTCCGTCGTTTCTTCCCTGCGTCTTTCTTCTCCGTCGCCGACTGTGTCGCCGTAGCTGCCACTGCCGTTCAGATCGCCTCGGAAGGCGGCGTCTCTTCCATTTCATCGATGGGAAGGAGCCGGAGGCCGAGTGATCGCCGAGGTACACTCGACTCCCCTCGTCCTCCGTTTTGGTCGAGCACGCTGCTCCCGGCAATGCCTCTTTACAACTTATTTCTCGTCGTCGTTTTGCCTGTCTTGGCCGATCTTTCTACCCTCCACCTCCGGCTGCCGGCCCGTCTGCACGCGGGAAGTTCCGGAGCCCTCGCGCCTGCGTGCGTGAGTTCTACCAGTCGCCTGCGTGCGACTTCTACTCGGTTGCTCCGCCTGCGTGTGATGGTCCTCCCTCTTCAGTAGGCTTCGGTGTAGTAGCTGGTGGTCGGACTCTAGGTGGCGGCCAACCTTGGAGCAGCATTAGCAGACTTCGTCCGGGTGGTGTGGAGTGGCGCCGTCTCCAACCGAATCCGGTTGCAGCGTGGGACGAGTGAGCGGGCGGCACTTCCTTCCTCTTCGAGTCCTCACGCGAGCGAGGTGGTCGGCCGGCTCTTCGGTCTACCAACGGGCGCATGTGAGACGTGCTTGGGCGGTTCCGTCCTTGGTTGACGTGTACGCACGTGCGACTCCGGATAGTGATCCCACGGTCGGATTTTCTTCCTCGCCGGAGTGTGAGCGTGGGTACTGGCTGGGCTCTTCTTGTCACCAGCGTGCGACGCCGTGTGGACAACCATCTACGATCGTCGGGCGCTGGCTTGATCCGACGGACATGGGAGTGAGTCCCGTTTGGGTTCGGGTGAACTCGTTCGACTTGACGACACCGGTCTTCGGTGAATCTTCGACATTGACCTGAGTCGTGTTGGAATGACAACGATCCTAGTTGAGCCCATAGTCGGGCTGGGAGTCGATTCGAGGGATCGACTCCGCCAGTCGTGCCCAATCCGACGGTTTCGACCGTTGAGATATCCGCGTTGATGTATTTGGACTCGAGTCAAGCGTTGACTCATATGGAAATAATTAAATATATATATATATTCACCCATAGTCCATCTTTAGCCAAAACATTAACACTCGATTTACTTGGACGAATGAAAAATACAAAATAAAGAAAAGAAGAAAAAAAAATAGATGGATGAAATGTGTTATAGATTTTTCTTTTCTATGTTTATTTGGAATGAAAAAATGTTTGAAGAATTGATATACACCTCAATTTTTATTTTTTTCACTCATAAAATATATTCTATTAATATCATAGAATTACTAAATATTAAATATTAAATATGAGCAAAAAACAGCCAGGACAAGCAGTAGTGGTAAGAACGAGCAATGGTAGCGAGCTCAATCAACGACCACAAAGATGAACAGTCGAGGAAAGCTCATTGACGTAGCTACTATAGGAGGGATGGTCCTTAAAGCCGTACTTTAAGGATTTACACAATGCACGCAAAAACGGGAGAGGGTCTTTAGACGAGGGAAGTGAAAATCGCTTCGGAAATGCAGTAGAAAACACGATGAAATCAGCGTCGAGTTCGATCGGGGCAACACGAATGTGAAAGAACACAACGACATGCAACTACAGAATGTAACACACTAACCTCGTAGCAATTTAGCACTCTCATGCAGTAGATTTTAAGCTCAGCACGTTGCAATGGGGAAACCAACGGATTCGCAGCACACAGCTCGCACGCCTATGCGCTTGAAACAAACCAAAGAACAGCGGAACGTCCACGTCTCCGACGAACGGATACCCGTGGAAGATCGGAAATCGTAACGAAAATGAACACGATGAAATGAAAAGACAGGCGGACCTGACCCACCGAAGGCGGTGGGATTTACTTTACTACTTCGAAAACCAGGAAGGAAACACTACGGAGTCGAGGCACCGACCACGACTCTTACAAACTTTGAAGGTGAAGCACCGACTTCGACTTCTACAAGCGCTGGAGGCTCTCAGCTCACCAGGAGTACTCTACCACCAAGAGAACTAAGGAACACAGCACCCCAGCCTCCTCTTTTATAGAACAAGAGGGGAGGGAACAAGACAAAGCAGGAAAAGACAAGCTACTTTAACAACTACCTACTCTTGCAGCCCATAAAGTAGTCAAGCTGCAGCTACAAGACAAAAGAGAAACAAACCTCTACCTAATATTCTTGAAGCTAGCCGCATGGTCTTCTGGTCTTTGTACGGAGGCGGTTAGGCGATCAAACGCGCTCGCTGGACTTGGGCTCTTCAGGGGTTGGCTTGTAATGTCTTTGGGCCCGGTCACTTCGGTGTGGATGGAGAGCGAGCTGATAACACCCACGAAGTGGTCCGGTGGGTGAGATGGGCGATGAGATCGCCGAATAACCACCTTGTTGGGCTCCTTTGGGTCTTCATGAGGTGGAGCAACATAGTAGGGTGGGTTGTATATGTCAAAATGGGGTCGTAGAGGTAGTCCTGCGGCTTCGGGTAGCTGTCTGCAGAAGTCACGGGGTGTGACTTTCGTCGCTGGGTGACCCAAGGAACATTCTGTGGGAGTTCCGACTTATGCATGTGGCTCCGCCTCCGATTCCAAGATTTCTCCGGGGAGCTGTTTGTAGGACCCACGGGGCGAGGTTTTCATCGCTAGGTACCCCGAGGAACTTTTTGTGGCAAATCGGACTTGTGCACCCGGTAGTTGTCCGCAGGACCCACGGGGCGTGGGAGCTGTTTGCAGGACCCACGGGGCGAAGTTTTTGTAGCTGGGTACCTCAAGGAACTTTCTGTGGCAAATCGGACTTGTGCACCCGGTATTTGTCCGCAGGACCCACGGGGCGTGGTTTTCGTCGCTGGGTACCCCGAGGAACTTTATGTGGAAAATCGGACTTGTGCACCCGGTAGTTGTCCACAGGACTCACGGGGTAGCCTGAGGAACTTTCTGTGGAAAATCGGACTTGTGCATGTAAAGCCGCCGCCGAATCGGGTAGTTGTCCGCATGACTCACGGGGCATGGCTTCCGTCACTGGGTACCCCAAGGAACCTTTTGTGAAAAATTTTTGGGGCACCGTCGGAGCCAGATTTTCCCCTTCTTTCATGTTGTATGCTCCTGCATCATCTTCCACTGCTCACTCTGAGGAGTTCTCCTCCAGAGAACTAGGGGGTAGAGGCTCGTCGGGGTACGATGGCTCCTCCAATGGACCGTAGAAAGGAATTAGATCTGCCACGTTGAAGACGGGGTGGATGCCCATGTCCTTAGGTAGGTCCAGTACATAGGCGTTGGAGCCGATTCGCCGCACCACCACATATGGCCCCATGTAACGTGGCCGGAGCTTAAAATGAGCCTTGTGTGAAACTCTCTCGGGGTGGATGCGCACCCTCACCAACTCACCGACAGAAAAATGATGTGGCCTATGGTGCTCGTTGGCCTTCATCGCATTATGAGTGTTGCCCAAAAAGATACGATGCCGAACTTCGTCATGCAAACTAGCTATATGCTGAGCAAAGGAATATGCATGTTCAGACAGATGGGACTCCATGGGTAGGTCATGCAGGTCAATGGGTTTGCGGGGTTGACGGCCCGTAACAATCTGGAAGGGACTAAGACCCGTAGACCTATTAGCGGCGCTATTATACGTGAATTCCGCCATGGGGAGAATGGAATCCCAAGACCTTGGGTGATCACCGATAAGGCACCGGAGCAAGTTACCCAAACTACGATTAACCACTTCAGTTTGTCCATCAATTTGGGGGTGGTAAGCAGTGGAAAATTTCAGAGTGGTGCCCAAGAGGGCTCAGAGTGAGCGCCAGAAGTGGCTCACGAAGCGCGTGTCACGATCAGACACGATGGTGTGGGGAAGACCATGGAGACGGACAATCTCCCGGAAGAAAAGGTGGGCGACATGGGTCGCATCCGCGGTTTGTGAACAGGGTATGAAATGTGCCATCTTTGAAAACCGATCTACAACCACGTAGATGGAGTCGAAGCGGGATGCAGTGCGGGGCAGCCCTAGGACGAAATCCATGCTGAGGTGGCGCCAAGGACCATCAGCGATAGGTAACGGAGTATAGTGACCAGTGTTTGGGGGACGTGGCTTGGCCAGTTGGCAAGTGCCACAGTGGTGCATGATGCACTCCACGTCCTTGCGAAGGGAGGGCCAGAAAAAGCGTTCCTCCGCCATGTCCAGAGTTTTGTCGCGGCCATGGTGGCCGGCAACGCCACCCGCGTGCAGCTCGAGCAACAGATGATCTCGAAGCGATGTGTAGGGGATACACAGGCGATTCCCCAAAAAGAGATAGCCCTCATAGAGCTGGTAGGGAGACTCAGGATCAGGGCCTAGGGTCAAGGCGGCATGCACAGTGCCGAAGTCAGGGCAAGCGGCGTACTCCTCCTTAACATGGTCGAAGGTGTTGATGTGTGTCCTCATCACGCAGAGGAGGGTACGGACTCGGCTTAAGGCATCAGCGACGACGTTTTCTTTGCCCGTCTTGTGATTAATCACAAAGGTGTACTGCTGTAGGTACTCGACCCACTTCTCATGGCGGGCACCCAGCTTCTTCTGGGTGCTGAGAAAGAACAAGGCCTGGTGGTCGCTATAGAGGAGAAACTCATGGTGGAGGAGATAGTGCCTCCACTATCGAAGTGACTGGACAATGGCATAGAATTCCTTGTCATATGTCGAGTAACGCTATCGAACATCGTTCAACTTCTCACTGAAGAAGGCAACCGGATGGCCTTCTTGACTAAGGGTTCCTCCGATACTGGTACCGGAGGCATCGCATGTGACTTCGAAGACTTTTGAAAAGTCTGGGAGCCGGAGAACAGGGGCTGTAATTATGGCATCCTTAAGGGTCTCGTAGGCGCGTTCAGTGGCAGTGGTCCACTCAAAGTCCTCCTTGGACAAACGCTGGGTTAGGGGGGTTGTAATCGTGCTGAAACCCCGAATGAAACGATGGAAAAAGCCTGTGAGGCCCAAAAAGCTACGGATTTCGGATACGGTACGGGGTTTAGGCCAATGCCGGATGGCTTCGACTTTGGCCGGGTCAACAGAAAGACCCTCGTCGGATACAATGTAGCCTAGGAAGTGGACGCAGTTGGTCATGAAGGAGCACTTCTTCGTGTTAAGGAAGAGGCGCTCCTTGCGCAGGAGGTCAAACATGGAGCGAAGATGCTCCATGTGTTCTTTTGGGGTCCAGCTGAAAATAAAGATGTCATCAAAATAGACGACGAGGAATTTGCCCATGTAGGGCTTGAGAACTTGGCTCATGAGCCGCATGAAAGTGGACGGGGCGTTGGACAACCCGAATGGCATGACAAGCCATTCATAAAGACCATCCTTGGTCTTGAACACAGTTTTCCACTCATCACCTTCGCGGATGCGGACTTGGTGATATCCACTGCGAAGGTCCAGCTTAGAAAACCAAGAGGCCCTAGAGACTAAGTCTAGCATATCATCAAGTCGAGGTATACGGAACCTATACTTGATGGCGATCCGGTTGATGGCGCGACTGTCAATGCACATCTGCCACGACCCGTCCTTCTTGGGTGTGAGCAATGCAGGGACTGCGCATGGACTTAGGCTCTCACGGATGTACCCCTTAGTGAGGAGGTCGTCCACTTGACGCTGCAGTTCAGCGTGTTCAGTTGGGTTCAAGCGATGATGGGGCAGATTTGGGAGGGGAGCTCCCGGGATAAGATCAATGGCGTGCTGAATCTCCCTAGCCGGAGGGAGACCGTGGGGCAAGTCCTCCGGACTAATGTCAGCAAACTCAGTTAACAGGGTTGAGACTTCCGGGGGTGGTGTCGTATCCACTGCGGGGGAGGACTCCAGGGATTCGCGCAACATCAAGGCATAAACAACCTTAGATTCCGCGGCCTCGCGCATAAGTGCCGAGGTGCGCATAAGGGACACAAGAGCGGGTGATGGCGGAGCAGCCGTAGGAGGGACAACTACACCTTTGGAGGTGGACGCACGTAGTTCCTTGGGTGGAGCTGGGATCAAACGTATCTTCTAGTCACCGTGGTCAAACATATAGGTGTTCGACTGGCCATAGTGAATCACATCTCGATCATAGAGCCAGGGGTGCCCTAAAAGGACGTGGGCAACATCCATCACTGCCACGTCACACCACACCTTCTCACGATAGTCCCCAAATGCGATGGGAAATTGGCAACGATGGGTAACCGGGAGGTTTGACGCGTCAACCCACGCGATCGAGTAGGGCTTGGGGTGGGGTTCTAAGGGAAGGCCAAAGCGAGTCATCGCGGTTCGGGAGACCACGTTCAAACTACTACCCCCATCGATGACAATCTTACATGAGTGCCTGTTGCACATAATGTAAGTTGTGAAGATGCTCGTGCGCCTCCAGTCCTCGGAGGGCGGGGTTTGGACAAAAGTGCACCGCACAATCGCAAGTGTGGGATGATCTGACTCCTCTCCACTTGTGTAACACTCAGCTTCTACATCACGCTCCTCGTGCTCGCGGGTAATAGTCGCTACACAGGTCTTATCCACGGTGGTGGACTTCTTTGGGCAGTCCCTAGAATAGTGGCCCGGCTGCAAACAATTGTAGCAATGGATGCGCTCGGCCGGCCCAACGGCAGGGGCCTTGCCCTTCTCCTCCCAAGTGGGACGAGAAGGCGCAACCGCCTGGGCTGGGCGCCGAGGGGACCCTTGAGATCTAGGCGCGGGACGAGGGTCCGGACGTGGCTCACCGCGTTCAGTCCTATGGTGGGAATGCGGTGGTCCACCATTGTGCGGACGCCGAGGAGGGACAAATTCACTGCGATGGGTCGCTGCGCGGAGATCCTGCTCGATGTCCAACGCACGCTGGTAGGTTTGTCAAGGGACTTGGACACATACGTAGGTAAAGCTCGTTGGATATCCGAATGAAGCCCCGTTCTTAAATTTAGACAAAACCAGTTCAGGATCCTCTTGCAAATTGCAATGGAGTTGCAACGTGTCGAAGGTCAAACGATACTCCGCAACGGAGCCAGATCCTTGCTGAAGGCTGCTATACTGGTCAAGGAGACGCTGCCTATAGGAGGGTGGGACGTATCACTCGCCAAGGTGATACTTCATCTCCTCCCATCGGGTAATGGGAGGGAGAGCATTCTGTTCGTTTGGCGCTCAACATTCTGCCAATGTAGGTGCGCGGGACCATCTATCAAGGTGCGGACTATGCGAACTCGTATGTATTGAGGAGTGTCGCTCAAGTCAAAGTAGGTATCCACTGAGGCGACCCAATCTAGGAACTTAGTAGGGTCAAGACCACCCGCGAAGTGTGGGGGGGTCTCACGGATAAAGTGATGGACATCGACATCGGCTCGCTGTCGCTCAAACCTAGGCTGGGTTGGGGGCCTTTGTGCGGCCCAAACATCGTCTTCATCGTATGGCTCATCCTCATAACCTAGGCCTTCATGAGCCACGTAGGGCCCATGGCGGCCAGATCCATCCACAAGGGGTTGGCGCCGAACGGGCGCAACTACCGGTGGTAACTCCCTAGTTGGAGCAGTCCGAGCGGACTGAGGGGGTTGACTCAAGTTGGGGCCCCTTTGCCCCGACGCATTAACGGCATCAGTAAGGTCTTGGAAACCAGCCAAAAGTTGCTGAAACATAGTCTCCAATGACAACTTGAGTTGTTGTATGGCGGTATCCGTGGATTGCTTATACGCAACGAGCTGCGTAGTCAGCGCGTCCACTCGCACAGTAAGTGCGGCTACGGAGTCTAAAGGGGTGCTAGTCCCTTCCGAAGGTTGGACCGACTCTTGGGTTTCCGGGATAGTGTCGGGGAATTGGGACGACATGAGTTGCGACCTTGTGGTCACCATGCACAATCAAGGTTGAAAATGACTAAGTGCAGCATGTTGAAAACGCGAAATCAATGCGAAAATATGTGATGCAACGGAGTTGGACTGTGCGAACGATAAGAATCAAACGCGTAACGTCCTCTGATACCATAATTGATGTAGCTACTGTAGAAGGGATGGTCCTTAAAGCCGTACTCTAAGTATTTACACAATGCACGTGAAAACGGGAGAGGGTCTTTAGACGAGGGAAGTGAAAATCGATTCAAAAATGCAGTAGAAAACACGATGAAATCAGCATCGAATTCGATCAGGGCAACACGAATGCGAAAGAACACAACGGCACGCAACTACAAAATGTAACACACTAACCTCGTAGCAATTTAGCACTCTCACGCAGCAGATTTTAAGCTCAGCACATCGCAATGGGGAAACCAACGGATTCGCAGCACACAGCTCACATGCCTATGCGCCTGAAACAAACCAAAGAATAGCGGAACGTCCACGTCTCCGACGAATAGATACCCGTGGAAGATCGGAAATCGTAACGGAAATGAACATGATGAAATGAAAAGACAGGCAGACCTGACCCACCGGAGGCGGTGGGATTTACTTTACTACTTCGAAAACCAGGAAGGAAACACTGCGGAGTCGAGGCACCGACCACGACTCTTATAAACTTTGAAGGCGAAGCGCCGACTTCGACTTCTACAAGCGCTGGAGGCTCTCAGCTCGCTAGGAGTACTCTACCACCAAGAGAACTAAGGAACACAACACCCCAACCTCCTCTTTTATAGAACAAAAGGGGAGGGAACAAGACAAAGCAGGAAAAGACAAGCTACTTTAATAACTAACTACTCTTGCAGCCCATAAAGTAGTAAAGCTGCAACTACAAGACAAAAGAGAAACAAACTTCTACCTAATATTCTTGAAGCTAGTCGCATGGTCTTCTGGTCTTCGTACGGAGGCGGTTAGGCGATTAGACGCACTCGGAGCAAACCGCGACGAAGCAGCAGAATTTCGAAGTATTGGGCTACGTAACGATCGTCGCGGCCTTCTCTTGGGCCGTGTTGCTGATGTGGTTGTGAGGCCCATCTGGACTTGGGCTCTTCGGGGGTTGGCTTGTAGTGTCTTTGGGCCCAGTCACTTCGGTGTGGATGGAGAGTGATGACACCAAAATATATACGATATTTTGTATCATTTTATATGTCTTTTCATGCTCAATTGATGATATTTTGCTTATTTTTATGCCAAAATTATCAAATATTGCAAAATCTACTTCTATTTTGGTTTCTCATGATTTTCAGGTAAAAAGGCACTATTTTGAGGCATTTTCGAGCAAAATCAAATACATGGAAGAGTTACCATCATCAAGAGGAGTCCACATAACAAATTTCACGTAAATCAGAGCAAAAGACCAAAATACGGTAGTGCCGTATTCTATATTACGGTACCGTATTTCCATACGATACCGTAATATCGGAGCACTACCGTAATTTAGTGGATTTTCAGATCAGAAAGTTTTCCTTATTTTACAGCACTACCGTAAATCATTTTACGGGCCGTATTTTCCAAAGATTTCAAACCAGAGAACTCGTCCGATTTTATGGCACTGCCATAATAACTTCTACGGGCCATAATTTTGACACAGGGTTCACAGAACTAAAATACGGCACTGCCGTAATTTAATTTACAGCCGTATTTTATTCTTGGACACCGAGTTTTTCGGCCCAAATCTTGCACGGACCATATCTTTTGATCTAGAAGTCCAAATTGAGATCTGAAAGATGCTATAGACTCGTCTTAAAGAGGAGAAGACACACGAAGTAAAACCCTAAGGTTTTATCCAGAATCAGGGGAGCAATTGACAGAGAGGCGCTTAGGGTTTGGTCTCATGCCGAGAGGCGTAGAGGGCACCTTAGGCCATGATTTTCACACAAAAGCTTCGACTAGAGGAGAAGACAACACCTTAGAAGTTTCAGAGGAAAAGGAGTTCAATCGGAGGAGGAATCAACGAAAGAAGGGGCACGGCACTATTCACAGCGTGTTTTGGAGACAAATTACGGCTGTAATTTCTATTACAGCTGTGTTGTAATGTTGTTTCTTCTTTTTCTTTAATTTCTAAACACTTTGATACTATGACTTATTGTATTTCTCTTTCCATGCTAGCTTAAACATATTTGGGACATGGGTGTAATTCACTCTGATTTCTTAATGATTAGATAACTCTTATTTTCGTCAGAATAGTTTTATGATGATAATTTTACTTATGTGAATAATTGCACTTTGATTCTCCATAGATTGATGTTACTATTCATGTTTTAGAGTTCTCGCAATAAGAACCGAAAGGTGACTTGCTTGAGAACTTGGAACCCTAGAATTGCATGTTAGGAGCTCTCTTAGGTTAGTTCTTAATTATTTGATTTTAGTGATTTTATTGCCATGATGATAATTTGAATCTAGGGTTGAGTTATTGTATTAGGCTTGATCTGATCTTGCACGAAAGTGAGGATCGAGTCGTCGGAAAACAATAAGTAGAACTTGTGTTGAGTCTCGGATGCATGAAAGTGATCCTTGAGATTCCACTCAAGACAATCAACTTAGAATTCGGATCCACGAAAGTGATCTTTGAATTCTTTGATTGATGATTTACTTATCTTTAGCGTTGGGATAGATCTTGCACGAAAGCGAGGATTGATCCCTGCATGATTGTCTGCATGAAAGTGAGATAATCCCTTTATGAAGTAAATTAAGTCTTTATCATGATAAGATTAGTTTGACGACCTTTTTTTTAAATCTAGTCATTAGAATCAAGGAGGATGAAACCCTAGTCCCAATGTTTCTCTCTAATTATCTCTACACTCTTTTTATTGTTCACATGCATTATAATCGATCACTTAGCTAGTAAGAATACAACTATTTGGTACTTAACAATAAGGTCTCTGTGGTTTGATATCTTTTTTTATTACTTCGAGTATCCGTGCACTTGCGGACACTACAAGTTTAGAGACAACAAGTTTTTAGAGCTGTGTCAGGGAGTGACAATAGCCATGTGCGCCAACACTTAGGGTTTGGCCGCGACACCTTAAATAAGTCTACCTACTTGTATTTATAAGTGTGTCCTTTCGGATCACAACAAGTTTTTGGCGCCGTTGCCGGGGACCTTAGTTTTGTTAATATCAAAATAGTTGTTAGTATTGCTAGACTAGGTTTTATTTGTTTTAGATTTAACTTTGTTTTTTGTTTTTGCAGTTTTTGGATTTTCAGAAGTTGTGACAGAACTGAGATTTTCTAAAATTTATGAATTTGCTTGTGTTTTTTTCTTTTTTTCTATATTCTGAAAAAAGAAAAGAAAAGAAAAAAAACAATTTTCGATTGATTGGTGTTGGATAATCTTTCTATTCTTGATAGATTTGAAGAGATGTCTTTTAATTACAACTCCTGGGCAACTGAAAGAGGTGAGATATACATGCCACAAGAAAGGTATGAAGATGATTCATTGTGCACTCTTGCTGATAAATTGAAATTTCATTCTTATATGCATCCTGTTAGAACATCTTATTCTACTATTAGATGTGATATTTGTGGATGTTTTGATCATTGTACTTCTGATTGTCAAATTTTAATTCCTCCAAATCCCAATTTATCATGGAATGAATATGATCAATATTATTCTAGATGGGAAAATCAAATTTCTTTTTATGATGATTGCTCAAATCATGTTTCTGAACCATACTTTGAAGATACTAAGAAATCTAGGTTAGAATCCATGCTTGAAAATTTCTTGTCAAATCAAAACCAATTCATGACAAATCAAAGTGAGAAAATTGAGGATCTTAAGGGAATAATTAGTCAGCTTGCTTCTCAAGTAAAATCTTTAACTGCTAATTCTGAATTTTTGGAAACCCAGTTAGCACAACAAGCATGTTTATTTGAGTTTGAGACTGAAGAACTTGATTTAGAAAAATCCCCCTCTGATCATGATTGTTTTGAGATTGAGCCTTATGTGAACATTAATGAATCTCACTCTGATTTTGATGATTGTAAAATTGATTCATCTGATAATTTATTTGTGGAAAAGTTTGAAAAAATTGATTTTGTTAAATCTCTTTTTGATTCTAGTGATAGTTTTGAAGTTGATTCTTTTGATGATATATTATTTGTGGTTAAATCTGATGAGCTTGATAAAGGTTTGAAAATTACAGACATTGATGAGCCCTACTTTGATTTTGGTGATATTATTGAAATTAATGATAAGTCTTTTGTGGTTGACTCTGATTCTATTGATTCTAATAAATCTCATTATGATTTTTTGTATGATTCTGATTTTGATTCCTCTAATGATGAATTATTTGTGGAAAAACATGAGGGGATTGATTTAGAACAGTCTCACTTTAATTTTGATGATAATTTTGAAATTGATAAGTTATTTTATGAAAGGAATGAGGAATTTGAAAAGAATTTGAATGAATCTCACACTGATGCTTTGCCCATGTCTTCTTCTTTATTTAAAAAATTATACTTTGTTGAGGAATCTAATTTGAGATAGAAAGAATATTTTGATGATCCAATGCTTATATCTTTTGATGAAAGTCCTATGGCAATTGAAGAATTAAATTTGAAGAAAGGACTTATGATTTTGCTTTTTGATAAATATAGGACGATCATTGAATACCCTTTGATTGAAATTGAAAATATTGATTTTGATTTCCGCATAGTTGAGAAAGCCATGTCAATTGTGATTTATTTAAAATTTTGGATATTTGAATTAGTGGCTAAACTTTTTGGACAGCGGAAAAGAAAGAAATTATATGCTATTTACTTTGGAACTGCTTCACCATGAGATTTGATTTTTGGTCAAGCTAATGACCTAAAAATTAGTGCTTCTTGGGAGGCAACCCAAGCACCCTTGTTTAGCTTTGTTTCTTTTATTTTAGTTTATTTTTAGAACTAATTTTTCTTCTCTTTTTGTAGGTGAAAAAAAGTTTTGGCGCATAATACGGCACCGCCGTAATTAGTTATACAGTACCATATTTTCGGTCCATTTTCGACAAAAAAGTTTTATGATTTTTACGGCAGGGCCGTAACATCTTTCACATGCCGTAATTTTGAGTGATTTCCTTCCTGAGAGTTTTTTAATAAATACGGTAGTACCGTAATGTGCTTTACGGTGCCGTAATTTGAAACTTGTTTTCTGCTTTCTGCTTATTTGACTGGGTGTTTTCTCGCATTAATTTTGAGAAACTGGGTTAGGAAAAATTTTGATCTTTGGCACCATCATGAAGTACTCATCTTTGTCTATCATCTGGATATTTTTGCTGAATTTTAAAGTCCATGGATCATTCTAAAACACATAGCATCTTTTCGATTCTGATTAATTTCTGCATCAGTTTTTTCTCACTAATCTGATTAGCACTTTTACTGCATGTTTTTAAGATGCTTTAATGACTTGAAATCCTGATTTTTTGCATGGTATATGAAGAACATGTGTCATTCTATCCCGTGGATTAGTTGTTTTCATGAAAATATTTTCTGACAATTCTAGGACACATGGCAACTTTTCGAATCTGATTAACTTTTGTGCAGTTTTTAGTTTTGTAATCTGATTAGCCTTCTTTCTATTGATACCCTATATTCCTAATAGATTTTGATCCTTTGATTTTTCATACGCCTGAAAAGAACGAGTTTCATTCTATCACATGGTTCTCTCCATTTTCTTTTTGGATCATTAAATCTTATTTTTGGGTATAGCTACTTTTCAAAAAAAAATTCACTTGCTGCTCTACTTGCTTTCTACATGTTATAGCTTCTTTTGCCTCCAGATCTAGAAATCTTCAAAAGCAACTGTCTTCCACCTCTAGCTACCACTGCATTTGCCTCTGACATCACAGTTTCCAGTCGTCGACACTGGATTATACCATCTGCAGACTCTTACTTCTTTTGCTGCCTCTATTTTGATTTATTTATTTATTTATGTAGCAGACTCTTTATTAGTGACTGATTTTTTTATCTATGCAGTAATATTTCTGGCACCCATCGGCCGACGATCTCACCTCCAGGACTGTATTCTCTAGCAGGCCACTAGAGATTACTCACTCTACTGTCGGCACCACCATCACCATTATTGCTATCAGCTTTTCAGCTAGCCTCTGTTCACCCTCTGCTTCTTGCCTGCATCAACTCTTTACACCGGCATCCTCTTCAGACCTCCAGCGACATCTCTGATTCTCCCTTGAGAAAATTATTTTTATCATTATTATTAGAGACTATTTTTAAACTGAGCCTTATGTATCTTAAATTGTGCAGGTAAAAATTTTTAAAAGGCACATCTTTGGACCTAGCAGCATCTGCCCCGACACTATTTTTTGGTCCGAGCCTTATGTATTTTTAGTCAGAGCTTGCTATATAGTTTTGTGAGTATCGTTTGCACTCTCTTATATTCATGATTATTTCATATGGTTGCATCTTTGATTTGCTTTAGATGTATCACTCACTGATATTTCTTCGATATGGTTGTATGATGATATGATTGTTCATGATCCACTTTCTACTATCTTGTGGTGTGATTCTATTTTTAAAAGATTCTCATTGATAAATATCTTCCTTGATGATGAATAAACCTATATTCATGATTAGAAAGAAACTCATCATGTTAGATTTATTTCTTCAATGCATATCTATCTTTTGAAATTTGACATTGGTTGATGCATGAAATTTTGGGTAGATGTGTTATTTGAAGAATAAGATATAAAGGTGAAACTACTTCTTTAAATAAAATGAGCATATGAGTATGATTACTGAATTGATATCAATTGATCAACCTAGTAAATTTTAGTCTATCTTGCTATTTGTTGGGAAATAAGAATCCAAGATCCATAAAAATAGTGAGAGACTCCCCTACTTGGTGGTACCTAAGACATGGGTTGAAGTCTATGCATGAAAAATAATGAGTGATAAAAAGAATAAGACTCCTCTACTTGGCACTATGCAAAATTGATAGTGGTACCGAAGACAAGAGTTGAAGCCAAAAATAAAAAGTGTGTATTTAAGTAGGTACATGCCGTCTTTACAAAAACAAACAAAATACATAAAAAAAGGGAAAAAAAATTATGTGTGGAAAAAGATCTTGGAAACTTAATTCCTGTATACAAAAGCATGATAGATTTGAAGTGAAATTGGGTGAAGTCTTAAGATTGAAAATTCTAATTATTATACGAGTTGCAAAGTTTTATTTGATTGAGATGTAGATCTAGAGGGTTGAGTTCTAAGAATGATTTGTTTATTTAAAGTTTTGTGACACAATTGATGGAATTTTTCATTGATGATTGTATTTTAGAAATTTACTGAGCATGAAAAGGTTTATCTTTTAATCAACTTTTGATTTTTGTTTGAGGACAAGCAAAGTTTGAGCCTTATGTATTTGATGACATCAAAATATATAGTATATTTTGTATCATTTTATATGTCTTTTCATGCTCAATTGAAGATCTTTTGCTTATTTTTATGCCAAAATTATCAAATATTGCAAAATCTACTTCTATTTTGGTTTTTCATGATTTTCAGGTAAAAAGGCATTATTTTGAGGCATTTTCGAGCAAAATCAAATACATGGAAGAGTTACCATCATCAAGAGGAGTCCACATAACAAATTTCATGCAAACTAGAGCAAAAGACCAAAATATGGCAGTGCCGTATTCTATATTACGGTACCGTATTTCTGTACAATATCGTAATATCGGAGCACTGCCGTAATTTGGTGGATTTTCAGATCAGAAAGTTTTCCTTATTTTATGGCACTACTGTAAACCATTTTACGAGCCGTATTTTCTAGAGATTTCAGACCAGAGAACTCGTCCGATTTTACGGCACTGCCATAATAACTTCTACGGGCCGTAATTTTGACACAGGGTTCACAGAACTAAAATATGGCACTGCCGTAATTTAATTTACAACCGTATTTTGTTCCTAGACACGCGAGTTTTTCGGTCCAAATCTTGTGCGGACCATATCTTTTGATCCAGAAGTCCAAATTGATATCTGAAATATGTTGCGGACTCGTCTTAAAGAGGAGAAGACACATGAATCTTTTACGGTACTACTGTAATACTTTTTATGGTACCATAATTTCTGTCTGTTTTCGATTTCACGTGCCGTATTTTTGAGCATTTTTGACTAGAAAATTCTTTGAAAAATATTTCAGTACCGTAACCATTTTAACGGTACCGTATTTTCATCATATTTTTGACCCAAGAATTTTGTGCAAATTACAGCACTGCCGTAAGAAATTTTACACCCGTAATTTCGAAACTGCTTTATGCTTATCTGATTAGGTGTTTTCTCGTTGTGATTTTAAGAAACTAGAGCGGCAAAATTTTTGATCTTTGTCATGAACATGAACTACTCATCTTTTACTATTTTTTAGAATTTTTTTGTTGAATTTTAAAGCTCATAGATCATCCTATAACACATAGCATCTTTTCGATTCTAATAAATTTCTACAGCAGTTCTCTTTTGACTATTCTGATTAGCGTTTTTGCTACAAATTTTTAAGATGCTTTGATCAGTTGAAATTCTGATTTTTCACTTGATGTTGGAAGAACATGTTTCATTCTATCTCTTGGATTTGTTGTTTTCATGAAAATATTTTCTGATCATTCTAGGAAGCATGACAACTTTTGGTAATTAATTAACTTCTGTGCAGTTTTTCACTTAGAAATCTAAGTAGCCCTCTTTCTGTTGATACCCTAAATTCCTGACATATTTTGATCCTTTGATTTTTCATACACCTGGAAAGAACAAGTTTTATTCTACTTCATGGCTTTGTCTATTTTCTTTATGGATCATTAAATCTTATCCTTGGTTATAGCTACTTTTTGTAACTGAATCAGTAGGCTGCTCTACTATCCTTGGACACCTGTAGTTTCTTCTCCAGATTTGCACCACCTCTAGCCAGCCCAGTTGCCACCACTATTTCCAGCCGTCGACATTGGATTATACCATCAGCAGCCTCTTACTTCTTCTACTGTCTCTATTTCCATTGATTTTATTTATTTTTGCAGCAGGATCTTCATTTATTGACTCTAATATTTTTTTTATCTATGCAGCATTATTTCTGGCCCCCCCCCCCCCCGGCCGACAATCTCACCTCCAGGACTGTAGTCTCTAGCAGGCCACAAGAGATTACTCACTCTACTGTCGGGCACCATCACCATCATTGCTAGAAGCTTTTCAGCCAGCCTCTGTTCCACCTCTGCTTCTCGCCTGCATCAACTCTTTCCACCAGGACTCTTCTGGACCATCGATGATATATCTGATTCTCCCTTGAGAAAATTATTTTTATCATTATTATTTTTAGAGACTATTTTTAGACTGAGCGAATGTATCTTAAATTGTGCAGGAAAAATTATCGAAAGGCACATCTATGGACCTAGCAGCATCTGCCCCGACACTATTTTTGGTCTGAGCCTTATGTATCTTTGGTCAGAGCTTTCTATATAGTTTTGTGAGTATCGTTTGCACTCTCTTGTATTCATGATTATTTTATATGGTTTCATCTTTGATTTGCTTTAGATGTATCACTCACTGATATTTCTTCGATATGGTTGTATGATGATATGATTGTTCATGATCCACTTTCTACTATCTTGTGGTGTGAATCTATTTTTAGAAGATTTTCATTGATAAATATCTTCCTTGATGATGAATAAACATGTATTCATGATTAGAAAGAAACCTATCATGTTAGATTTATTTCTTCAATGCATATCTATCTTTTGAAATTTGACATTGGTTGATGCATGAAATTTTGGGTAGATGTGTAATTTAAGGAATAGGATCTAAAGGTGAAACTACTCCTTTAAATAAAATGAGCATATGAGTATGATTACTGAATTGATATCAATTGATCAACCTAGTAGATGTTTAGTTTATTTTGCTATTTGTTGGGAAGAAAGAATCCTAGATCTATAAAAATAGTGAGAGACTCCCCTACTTGGCACTATGTAAAATTGATAGTGGTACCTAAGACTTGGGTTGAAGTCTATGTCTAAAAGATAATGAGAGAGAAAAAGAATAAGACTCCTCTACTTGACACTATGTAAAATTGATAGTGGTACCTAAGACATGGGTTGAAGTCTATGTCTAAAAGATAATGAGAGAGATAAAAAATAAGACTTCTCTATTTGGCACTATGCAAAATTGATAGTGGTATCGAAGATAAGAGTTGAAGTCAAAATAAAAAGTGTGTATCTAAGTGGGTACATGCCATCTATGCAAAAACAACAAAATATATGAAAAAGAAAAAAAATGAATAAAAAAATATGTGTGGAAAAAGATCTTGGAAACCTAATTCCTATAAACAAAAGTATGATAAATTTGAATTGAAAATTGGGTGAAATCATGAGATTGAAAATTCTATTTATTATACAAGTTGCAAAGTTTTATTTGATTAAGATGTAGATTTAGAGGGTTGAGTTTTAAGAATGATATGTTTATTTGAAGTTTTGTGAAACAATTGATGGAATTTTTCATTGATGATTGTATTTTAGAAATTTATTGAGCATGAAAAAGTTTATCTTTTAATCAATTTTTGATTTTTGCTTGGGGACAAGCAAAGTTTGAGCCTTATGTATTTTGATGACACCAAAATATATAGTATATTTTGTATCATTTTATATATCTTTTCATGCTAAATTGAAGCTCTTTTGCTTATTTTTGTGCCAAATTTATCAAATATTGCAAAATCTACTTCTATTTTGGTTTTTGATGATTTTCAGATAAAAAGGCACTATTTTTAGGCATTTTCAAGCAAAATCAAATACATGGAAGAGTTATCATCATCAAGAAGAGGATATATGACAAATTTCAAGCAAAATGGAGCCACGAACCAAAATACGGCAGGGCCGTAATATATATTACGGTATCGTATTTTCGTACGCTGCCGTAATATCAGAGCACTGCCGTATTTTGGCTAATTTTTCATCAGAAGATTTTACAAAAATTACGGTACTGCCGAAATAATTTACACGGGCCGTAATCTGAAGCGCTTTCAAACCAGAGATATTCACTGAAATTATGGCACTATCGTAAACCATTTTACGGGCAGTAATTTCCAGACGTTTTCGATCAGAAAGTTTTACGCAAATTACGGCACTGTCGTAATATTTTTGATGGGCTGTAATTTTGACTCAATGTTCACAGAACCAAATTACGGTACTGCCGTAATTTAAATTACCGCCGTAATTTTAACTTGGACACGCGAGTTTTTCGGGCCTGATTCTTGCGCGGACCATATCTTGAGATCCAGACATCCAAATTGAGATACGAAAGAAGCTACGGACTCGTCTCAATGAGGAGAAGATAAAGGGACCAAAAGCCCTACTTTTTATGATCAATCGAGGGAGCAATCGATAGAGAGGTCCTTAGGGCACGGCCTCGCGCTGAGAGGCGTGGAGGTCACCTCAGGTCGTGATTTTTACACTGAAGCTTCACCTGGAGGAGGAGAGGACACAACAGAACTTTCAAAGCCAAAGGATCTCAGACGGAGGAGAAATCAACAAAGGAGCGTCGCCGGCACTGTTCACCGCGGGTTTACAAGCAATTTACGGTGGTAATTTCTATTATAGGTATATTGTAACATTAATTCTCCCTCTTTCTTTGATTTCTGATTCTTTGATACTATGGGGTGTAATCCCTTTGATTTTATATGATTAGATAACTTTTATTTCGTCAAGATAATTTTGCTATGATAATTCTACTTATGTGATGACTTGTCTTTAATTCTCCTTAGTTTTCTTAGTATCATGCATGATTATAGAGTTTTCGCAATTTTGACTGAAAAGTGATTTGCTTGAGAACTTAGAACCCTAAAATTGAACAATAAGAACTCACCGTAAGAAATTAGGTTAAGTTCTTATTTCTTGATTTTAGTAGTTTAATTGTCATGTTAGATAATTCGAATCTAGGATTGAGTTATTGTGTCAAACGTGGAGATCTTGCACGAAAGTGAGGATCGGAATGTTGGAGAACCATAAGTAGAACTTGTGTTGAGACTCGGATGCACGAAAGTGAACCTTGAGATTCCACTTGAGATAATCAACTTAGAATTTAGATGCACGAAAGTGATCCTTGAGTTCTTTGATTGATGATTTACTTATTTTCAACATTGGGATAGATCTTGCGCGAAAGCGAGGATTGGTCCCTGCATGATCGTCTGCACGAAAGTGAGATGATCCTTTTATGAAGTAAATTATGTCTTTATCATGATAAAATTAGTCTAACGACCTTTTCTTTATATCTAGTCATTAAAATTAAAGTGGATGAAACCTTAGTCCAGTTTATCTCTCTGTTTATCTTTACACTCTTTCTATTATTTACTTGCATCATATTCAATTTGCTTAGCTTGTAAGAAAATAATTATTTGGTACTTAACAATAAGGTCTCTGTGGTTTCGATATCTATTTTATTACTTCGAGTATCCGTGCACTTGCGGAAATAACAACAAGCTTGGTGACACAACAAGTTTTTGGAGCCGTGTCGGGGAGTGACAAGTCCCCATGTGCCAAACAATAAGTTTTGGTCGCGACACTAGAGATAAGTTTTTGTCTACCTACTTGTTGGGATATAACAAGTTTTTAGCGTCGTTGCCGGGAACCTTAGTTTTGTTAATATCAAAATAGTTGTTAGTATTGCTGGACTAAGTTTTATTTGTTTTAGATTTAACTTTATTTTTTTGTTTTTTTCAGGTTTTGGATTTCCACAGTTGTGACAGAGCTGTGATATCTGAAAATTTTTTATTTGCTTGTGTTTTATATTTTCTATTTCTTTTTATATTCTGAAAATAAATCTTTGGACCTTGTTTCCTTTGAGGAAAATTTGAAAGGAACAGATGGAAGATAGTATTTTTACCTTGTATTATATAATGAGGTTGTGTATTTCTTTGGAAGAAATCCATAGTGAAAAGAAAAAAAAGTGTTTTAATTATTACTTTGAAAAAGTAATAATTAAAGTATATTTATTTTCTTTCCGTTATGGATTTCTTTCAAAGAAATAAAGCCTGAATAAAAAGCAATAAAAAAAAATCGAAGAAAAAATAGTAACTTTTCTTTCATTTAACAATCAACGTGAATTAGGCAGAAACTTACAACACACTACTTATAAGTCTAAATCACCCTTTTGTCAAAGTAATAATTAAAGTATATTTTCTTTTTTTCTGATGTGGATTCCTTTAAAAAAAAATACAATCAGAATAAAAAGCGATAAAGAGAAAAGAGAAGGGAAAGTAGTAACTTTTATTTCAATTAACAATCAACGTGAATTAGGCAGAAAGCTACAACATATTGCAAATAAGCCTAAAGTCACCCTTTTGTCAAAGTAATAATTAGAATATATTTTTTTTCGTTATAGATTCCTTTAAAAAAAACATAATTTGAATAGAAAGCGATAAAGAGAAAATCGGAGGGAAAGCAGTAACTTTTCTTTCAATTAACAATCAGTGTTTGAAACACAATCTGAATAGAAAACGATAAAGAGAAAATCGGAAGGATGGTACTAACTTTTCTTTTAATTAACAATCCGCGTGAATTAGGCAGAAAGCTACAACACACTCCTAATAAGCCTAAAGTCACCCTTTTATTTGTTTACCACATGCTTTACACTCTCGTTCTTCTTTGTTGCCTTCCCTCGACACCCTTTCCCACTATTTTTTCCCCTTGTTTTTCTCCAGTTTCACCTTTTCCAATTTTTCTGAGTCGCTACATTCTGCACGAGATTCTGCCAAAGTTTCTTATTTATATTATGCCAATTAAACACAAATCCTTATTTTATTTATTTTATTTTTTATTTGTTTTCTCAACATTGCATTCATGTTGACAATGATGTATTGAACAAATGTAATTAATAGTAGAGAAAAAAATATCTTTATCCCGAATCTCGAACCCTATCATATTGGTTTTATCATATTGGTTTTAGAGGAAAATAAACTTCAATGATGAATTTTAATTGATACTTTACCCAACTCTCAAATTTTATACCTATAAAATAAAAAAACTATTGAATATTATAGAATTATTAAATATTATACGAGAATCAATTAAATAATATAATGTTCTCTTATATCATACATAGTCAACTCAGCTGTGCAAACAGCTGTGTTTGCACAGCTGAGTTGACTATGTATGATATAAGAGAACATTATATTATTTAATTGATTCTCGTATAATATTTAATAATTCTATAATATTCAATAGTTTTTTTATTTTATAGGTATAAAATTTGAGAGTTGGGTAAAGTATCAATTAAAATTCATCATTGAAGTTTATTTTCCTCTAAAAAATACTAAAAAAGAAAACATTTATACTTTTCTATCCACCTATTTTTCTTACCCTAGTAATTTTTTTTCCTTTAGGAAATAGAGCCTTAGGGCTTGTTTACTTAGGGGGAAAATAGGAAAAAAAAAAAGAAAAAATAGATAGGAAATGAGTATATGCTTGTTTACTTAGATGGATGAATAGTTTAGAAGAGAAAGTTAAGTATTAATCTCTCCATTTATTTTTTGTCCGAATCGGGCGGAAACTAAAACTATGTATTAATTTTACTAACTTCACACCTCACTTTTTCACTGCACCATTGCTCGCCCTCGCTCACCATGAGTGATGCAGGAGTATACAACATGAAAGAAGGAGAAAATCTGACTCCGACGGTGCCCTAAAAATTTTCCACATTAAGTTCCTCGGAGTACCCAGCGACGGAAGCCATGCCCCGTGAGTCCTGCGGACAACTACCCGATTCGGGGGCGGCTTCACATGCACAAGTCTGATTTTCCACAAAAAGTTCCTCGGGCTACCCCGCGACGAAGATTACACCCCGTGAGTCCTGTGGACAACTACCGGGTGCACAAGTCCGATTTTCCACAGAAAGTTCCTCGAGGTACCCAGCGACGAAAACCACGCCCCATGGGTCCTACGGACAACTACCGAGTGCACAAGTTTGATTTGCCACAGAAAGTTCCTCGGGGTACCCAGCGACGAAAACCTTGTCGGGAAACCCCGGGGACATTTTACAAATTTTCAGAGTCATAGACATTCATATTACGCAGCGGAAGAATGTCCCCGAAACAAGCCGGTCCCAAAAACCCAGTGAAGATCGCAAGCAAGAGAGTCGACACGATGAGTTAGGAAATACCTTAGAGCAAGATGAGGTCGATGTCGTGATAGGCGCCCAAGCGTGCGCCCTCTGCAGTTTCACATACACGGATGCCTCGAGTCCTCTTCTTCCACGCCCGGTGCTAGCCTCGGGAAGAAGATCCAAGCCTTAGTTCTCTTCTTGAATGCATGCGCCACCTCCAAGGTAGAAGCGCCAATTGATGAAGAAGAGAGGAGAAGGGAGAATGCTGCCAAGCCTTTACTTCTCTTGCGCCAAAGGAGGAAGAAAGGAAGACGCTTGCGGCTAGGGTTTGATGGAAGAAGATGGTTGCGCCAATGCCCCTTACTCTCGCCCTCTTGATGTGTTCACGCCTCCAAGGAAGAACAACAACTTGTAAGAGGGGGCGGCTAGGGTCACATATATAGGGCAAGAGGCGGTTAGGGTAAGGGCTAGGATCATGACAAGTGTAGGGCTAGGATGAGGAGGTTTGAGACAAGGAAAGTCTCCAAGACTTTACCATAAACTCCATTCAACCTATCCATAATTTTCCAAGTACCATATCAGCCCAAGACATGCCATAGAGGCATGCATTCCATCCAAGGAAGAGAGTGGAGGCGCCCTTTACTTCCATAATGAAGCAAAGGCGCCAACATGACCCCATTATGCCCCTAGGCCCTTAATGGTTCATGTTTCTCCCCATTATACCCTTTTAGCCTCTCATCTCTTCATGAGAACTTGTTAGTGGGCCTCATTGAATAATGAGCTAGCCCAAACTTCATCACATGGGTTGATTAAGCATTTGGATCCAATCCAATGCAACCCTAATCCAAATGTGACCAACCATGGTCAAATACGGGTCAACCTGCCAAAAATGAAGTTTGGCTCCAATAACATTCTTCTATCTCATCAGGCCCATTGGCGCTGATGAAATCTCCTAATTAGATCCGAGTTATCCAATAACTCGATCATAAGGCTTCCCGATCAATACAAGAACTCGAGTATCAAGGTGTGCGACCCTGTAGGTCCCTCTGACGTTGGCAGTGCTGACCAAATGTCACCACTGTTGGGGTATGCCCTTAAGGCTAATGTTTGAGGCCTTGGGATTGTAACAGTATCATGTATAAACTCTTATGTTTATAAAGGCAATGGTTGTTATTCAGTTTGTTATATTATCTGCTGCAATACATATACTTCTGAATAATGTCTCAATGCTGTTCAGCTGGGCTGACATGCAGTAAAGTCCTTAGTCGATATATCTTGGCGAACATGAGACAGCCTTGATATGATTGAGACTAATATGTGTTCTAATCTTATAGGATGCTTCGAGCATGGAATAAGATGTAGACTCATGGGTACATTGGATGTACTGGACAGACCCTACTAGGATATTCAATTGCTTGTCACAATGTGAATAATCCTTGATTGCAACAAGTGGCACATTTCCTCTGACTTGAGATCACTTGTGTTTCTAAATGATGATTGTCATTGTTTTGAGGTAGTTCAATATCATTTGAAACATAATGGTTATAGACTATCTTGGATGGTGAACTTGAGTCATGTTAGGGCGCTAGTGATAGATATAGGATTGCCGTCTCCTTGTTTGGAGTGTGATGTTCTAAAGGGGCCCCCCTGGATGAGATGATTGAGAAAGTGTATGGCCATACCCAGGTGACTATGTTCATCTGATCTAATCATGCTCATCATATTGGAGCTACAGGCTTGACACGCTTGTCCAATAAGAACATCCAATGGCAAAGGAAACTTGCATGCCTTGTGAAGTGGATTCACACTTGTGCTGTGGTTTGGGTGTAGTCTTGGAAGACTCTTTTCTTTATATCGGGAGACAGTGATGTGTTGCTAGATACCCCTCACTGATCGTGATAACGTGAGTTATCGTTACCGACATTTAAAGAAAACCCTCAGGGTCGCACAATTTGATGATATGGCTTACTTAAGTCAGATCGTATGGACTGAATTGTTTGGGTTTAGTTTGAAAGGATTTAGTCTCTGATTGTAAGTGAGTTTTGGTCTGATAGGGCTTGAGATCGGTAAGCTTCGATCGAGAGAATGGATGCTAGATCGGTGAGATCAGGAGCATCAAGAGATGAACGGTTGGATCTGGAGCCTTAGGGTTTAATTGTGATCTAGACCAAATCGCTTGGGTTAATTGGTCTTGGACCAAACTAAAATTGAACCAGCTCATCAAGTGAGCATATGGTTCAAGTGGAGAGGAGTATGCGCTTGGGGTAATCCCATGGTCGCATGAAGAGAGTGGTTTACTATTTTTGGAAACCATGTTTCCAAATCGTGACCACGCCTCACGATAGCTTCTCTTCACGCCTATTGTCGCTCCTTCCTCGCATGGCTCTCTCATTCGAGTGTTTTTGGGGTTGACGACAAGAAGCAAATCGCCAAGCAAAGAAAAGGTTCTCTCTTCCCTTCCATACGACAAGGACCTCTTGGAACCTTGCTAGCACAAGGAGCACCATCGGAGTAGGCGACTTCTTCATCTTGTGTGCGCATCCTTTGGAGGAGATCCCTATCGCTCTCTACTTCCAAGTCGCCATCTAGAAATGGCATCGGTATGACATCTTCTATGTTTGCAATCGGTTTAACAAGTTGATCATATGTTATGCATGAATCCGATCCCCTAGAAACCCTCTTCCGCTGCTTAAAAATTTTATACGCGCCATGCTTTAGGGTTTCGCCCCCTTCTGGGGACTATCAACCACAAGCAGTGAGTGGCACCTAGCAGTGCATCGCTGCTACCCAAGTCATCGGAATGGATATCGACATCGACATCCCCATCATTGCAACAAGGTACAGATGCATTACAGTCTCTTTGCCGAACTGATATCCGATTGGACAAGTGTGTCACCACTTGTTTTCACCCAATCACATGGTTATGACTAAATCAGGTTCTCACCTGGGTATGGCCATACACTTTCAGTCATAGAACCATAGAGGAGCTCCATGGATATCATACTTCCCTTAGGAAGGGGCAAATCCTTTGTCTGTCCATTGACCTTCTCATATGGGTCGTGACATGCTCAATGACAACCGTTATGACCTCCCAACTACGGCGAGGTGTTAGGTTGTATCAAAGCAAGTCCCTAACCATATAGAATGATCAATGACCTCAAGTCAAGGGATCAATGCATCTCCTGTCACTTGTGAGGATAACTCATGACACCAAGTCATAGCCTCACAGCGGGTCGGTCCAGTATATCCTCCAATGATATACCCATGTGTCTGCGTTAGCACCACGTGCCTAACCAGCCCACATACCAGTCTCACAAGTACCAGAGCTGTCCCATATCCACTCAGGTACATCGACTGGGGACAATCATTTGAGCACAGATCCAATCTGTCTCCAGGGACATTATCATGTAAGTACACAATCGCAGGTGTAGACAAACAATGATAACGACAATGCCAGAAAGATATATGAATATCAGAGTCAAGTAGTACAAAGATGGACCAAAACTAGGTCCTAGGGCATATACACCAACAAACCTCGCCCCGTGGGTCCTGCAAACAGCTCCCCGAAGAAATCCTGGAATCGGAGGCGGAGCCACATGCACAAGTCGGAACTCCCACAGAATGTTCCTCGGGTCACCCAGCGACGAAAGTCACACCCCGTGACTTCTGCATACAGCTACCCGAAGCCGCAAGACTGCCCCGACGACCCCATTGTGACGTATACAACCCACCCTACCATATTGCTCCACCTCATGAAGACCCAAAGGAGCCCAGCAAGGTGGTTATTCGGCGATCTCAACGCCCATCTCACCCACTGGACCGCTTCGTGGGTGTTATTAGCCCGCTCTCTGTTGTGATCCGAAAGGACACACTTATAAATACAAGTAGGTAGAGTTATTTAAGGTGTCGTGGCCAAAACCTAAGTTTTGGCACACAGGGCTATTGTCACTCCCTAACACGGCTCCAAAAACTTGTTGTCCCTAAACTTGTAGTGTCCGCAAGTGCATGGATACTCGAAGTAATAAAGAAAGATATCGAATCACAGAGACCTTATTGTTAAGTACCAAATAGTTGTATTCTTACTAGCTAAGCGATCGATTATAATGCAAGTGAATAATAAAAAGAGCGTAGAGATAATCAAAGAGAAACATTGGGACTAGGGTTTCATCCTCCTTGATTATAATGACTAGATTTAAATAAAAGGTCGTCAAACTAATCTTATCATGATAAAGACTTAATTTACTTCATAGAGGGATTATCTCACTTTCGTGTAGACAATCATGCAGGGATCAATCCTCGCTTTTGCGCAAGATCTATCCTAACGCTAAAGATAAGTAAATCATCAATCAAAGAATTCAAAGATCACTTTTGTGCATCCAAATTCTAAGTTGATTGTCTCGAGTGGAATCTCAAGGATCACTTTCGTGCATCCGAGACACAACACAAGTTCTACTTATGGTTTTTCGACGACTCGATCCTCACTTTCGTGCAAGATCAAATCAAGCCTAATACAATAACTCAACCCTAGATTCAAATTATCATCATGGCAATAAAATCACTAAAATCAAATAATTAAGAACTAACCTAACAGCTTGTTCAGAGAAGAGATTTCTGGAGAGAAAGGAAAGAAAATTACCTTTTCCTTTGTTTCAGTAAAAAAAGAAAAGAAAGGAAAGAAAATAAGAGGGAAATTTTGATCATTTTCCCCCTCAAACCAATCCCTCCAAATTAGAGGGAAACGCATTTTCCTTCCCACCCATGCCTCGACTCTCGCGCATGCCTCACGCTCAACTCTTGCGCACGTCTCACGCTCGAGTCTCGCCGACACCATCGCCTTTCGCGAAGCCGAGCAGCGGGGTCATGGCAGGCGACCCCTTCCAGCATCTTCCCAAGCTCGCCGGCCTCGTGCATCTGCCGGATCTCCTTAGCCCCGCCGATCCAGCTCGCGGCGGAAGGCGACGTCCATGGAAACGTCTCGCTCGTCGACGGCGATACGGAAGCCGCGAAGGATGGCGTGGATGGAGCGGCAGTCCTCGAATGTACGGCAGACGCTACGGAGCGAGGTGAAATAGAGGATGACCTTGGGGCGCTTCACGGAATCATCGGCGGTGATGGAGAAGCGGGTGGATGGGGGTTTGGAGCGGTGGTTGTAGGTGAAGGATCGAGAGAGGGAAAAGGGTTTTTTGGCGGTGGAGGACGAGGCGGCAGCGGCAGAGTCATCAGCCATGGGGTCGCACGATTTGCGAGATGGATTTGCTTCAACGAAAAGTGAATACCTGAAGTAGTGAAGCAAAGAAGTAGAGAAAGTAACTTCGCTAGCAGCGAGCAACCATGGCTAGCAGGAGTGGCGGTAGCGAGGGGAAGCGCCAGCGGGAGTGGCGGCAGCGAGCAACCATGGCCAAGGAAGCAACTTCTCCATTCTATTTTCTTCCCTATCCTTGAAACAAGGGAAGTAATTTCTCCATTCCATTTTCCTTTCCTTTCAATTTCTGTTCTCCTTATTTTTCTTTTCCTTCTTCTTTTCTCTCCCTCCTCTGAAACAGACTGTAAGAGAGCTCCTAACATGCAATTCTAGGGTTCCAAGTTCTCAAGCAAGTCACCTTTCAGTCCTTATTGCGAGAACTCTAAAACATGAATAATAACATCAATCTATGGAGAATCAAAGTGCAATTATTCACATAAGTAAAATTATCATCATAAAACTATTCTGACGAAAATAAGAGTTATCTAATCATTAAGAAATCAGAGTGAATTACACCTATGTCCCAAATATGATTAAGCTAGCATGGAAAGAGAAATACAATAAGCCATAGTATCAAAGTGTTCAGAAATCAAAGAAGAAGAAGAAACAACGTTATAACACGGCTGTAATAGAAATTACAGCCGTAATTTGCCTCCAAAACACGTTGTGAACAGTGTCGTGCCCATTCTTTCGTTGATTCCTCCTCCAATTGAACTCCTTTTCCTCCGAAACTTCTGGGGTGTTGTCTTCTCCTCCAGGCGAAGCTTTTGCGTGAAAATCATGGCCTGAGGTGCCCTCTACGCCTCTCGGTGCAAGACCAAACCCTAAGCGCCTCTCTGTCGATTGTTCCCCCGATTCTGGATAAAAATTCAGGCAAAAATTGTCGGGTGAGAAATCAGCCAAAATTACAGCACCGTGAAAAATATTACGGCAGTGCCGTATTTTTTCCAAAATTCGATTTTCCCTGCAAAAAGAAAAGAAAAATTAATTCTAGAAATAAACTAAAATAAAAGAAACCAAACTTAAGGTAAAAGTGCTTGGGTTGCCTCCCAAGAAGCGCTAATTTTAGGTCCATAGCTTGACCAAAAATCAAACATCATGGTGAAGTAGGTGGATCAGTACCATAGTAAATAGCATACAATTTTTTGCATTTCCTTTGTCCAATGAGTTTAGCCAGTAATCCAAACATCCAAAATATCATGTAAAATACAATTGACGTGGCTTTCTCAAATATGCAGAAATCAAAATCAAAATTTTCAATTCCACCCAAAGGATATTCAATGATCTTCCTAAATTTGTCAATAAGCAAAATCATTAGTCCTTTCTTTAAATTTATATCTTCAATTGCAATAAGAGTAGGACTTCCATCAAAAGATTCAAGTATTGGATCATCAAAATACTTTTTGTGTCTCATATTAGGTTCTTCAATAAAGCATAATTTTTCAAATAAATCAGTAGACATGGGCAAAGCATTAGAGTGAGATTCATCAATATTCATAATTTTCAAATCCTTTTCAAGTTCTTCATGCACTTTATCAATTTCAAAATTACTAACAAAATCAGAGTAAGATTTTTCTAAATCAGTCCCCTCTTATCCTTCATCAGATTTAACCACAAATAATATATCATCAAAAAAATCAATTTCAAAACTATCACTAGAATCAAAAGGAGATTTAAAATCAATTTCCTCAAACTTTTCCACAAATAAATTATCAAAAGAATCAATTTTACAATTATCAAAATCAAAGTGAGATTCATTAATGTTCACATAAGGCTCAATCTCAAAATAATCATAATCAGAGGGGGAATTTTCTAAATCAATTTTCTTAGTTTCCAAATGAAACTCAAATAAACAAGCTTGTTGTGCTAACTGGGCTTCTAACATTTCAGTATTAGCAGATATAGATTCTACTTCAGAAGCAAGATGACTGACTATCCTTTTAAGATCTTCAATATTCTTACTTTGATTTGTCATGATTTGGTTTTGATTTGACATGAATTTTTCAAGCATGGATGCTAACCTAGATTTCTCAGTATCCTCAAAGTATGGTTCAGAAACATGATTTGGAGGAATTAAAATTTGCCAATCAGAAGTATAATGATCAAAACATCCACAAATATCACATATAGTAGAAGAGTAAGATACGCTAATAGGGTGCATATAAGAGTGTAATTTCAATTTATCTACAAGAGTGCACAATGAATCACCTTCATACTTACCTTGTGGCATGTATACCTCACCTCTTTCAGTTGCCCACGAGTTGTGATTAAAAGACATATCTTCAAATCTATCAAGAACAGAAAGATTATCCAACACCAGTCAATCAAAAAAAAAATTTCAAAATATAAAAAGAAATAGAAAATATAAAACACAAGCAAATAAAAAATTTTCAAATATCACAGCTCTGTCACAACTGTGAAAATCCAAAACCTGCAAAAAAATAAAAAATAAAGTTAAATCTAAAACAAATAAAACTTAGTCCAGTAATACTAACAACTATTTTGATATTAATAAAACTAAGGTCCCGGCAATGGCGCCAAAAACTTGTTGTATCCCAACAAGTTTGGTGTCGCGGCCAAAACTTATTGTTTGGCACACGAGGACTTGTCACTCCCCGACACAGCTCCAAAAACTTGTTGTGTCACCAAGCTTGTTGTTATTTTCGCAAGTGCACAGATACTCGAAGTAATAAAATAGATATCGAACCCACAGAGACCTTATTGTTAAGTACCAAATAATTATTTTCTTACTAGCTAAGCAAATTGAATATGATGCAAGTAAATAATAGAAAGAGTGTAAAGATAAACAGAGAGATAAACTGGGACTAGGATTTCATCCACTTTAATTTTAATGACTAGATATGAAGAAAAGGTCGTTAGACTAATTTTATCATGATAAAGACATAATTTACTTCATAAAATGATCATCTCACTTTCGTGCAGATGATCATGCAGGGACCAATCCTCGCTTTCGCGCAAGATCTATCCTAATGCTGAAAATAAGTAAATCATCAATCAAAGAACTCAAGGATCACTTTCGTGCATCCGAGTCTCAACACAAGTTCTACTTATGGTTCTCCAACATTCCGATCCTCACTTTCATGCAAGATCTCCACGTTTGACGCAATAACTCAATCCTAGATTCGAATTATCTAACATGGCAATTAAACTACTAAAATCAAGAAATAAGAACTTAACCTAATTTCTTACGGTGAGTTCCTATTGTTCAATTTTAGGGTTTTAAGTTCTCAAGCAAATCACTTTTCAGTCCAAATTGTGAAAACTTTATAATCATGCATGATACTAAGAAAACTAAAGAGAATTAAAGACAAGTCATCACACAAGTAGAATTATCATAGCAAAATTATCTTGACGAAATAAAAGTTATCTAATCATATAAAATCAAAGGGATTACACCCCATGTCCCAAAATAAGATTAAACTTGCATGGAAAAAGAAATACAATAAACCATAGTATCAAAGTATCAGAAATCATAGAAAGAGGGAGAATTAACATTACAATACCGTAAATTGCTTGTAAACCCGCGGTGAACAGTGTCAGCGACGCTCCTTTGTTGATTTCTCCTCTGTCTGAGATCCTTTGGCTTTGAAACTTCTGTGGTGTCCTCTCCTCCTCTAGGTGAAGCTTCAGTGTAAAAATTGCGGCCAGAGGTGACCTCCACGCCTCTCGGCGCGAGGCCGTGCCCTAAGGACCTCTCTGTCGATTACTCCCTCGGTCAATCATAAAAATTAGGGATTTTGGTTCCTTTATCTTCTCCTCATCAAGACAAGTTCACAACTTCTTTTGGATCTCGATTTGGATGTCTGGATCTCAAGATATGGTCCGCGCAAGAATCGGGCCCAAAAAACTTGCGTGTCTAGGTTAAAATTACGGCAGTGCCGTAATTTGGTTCTGTGAACCCTGAGTCAAAATTACGGCCAGTGAAAAATATTACGGCAGTGCTGTAATTTCCATAAAACTTTCTGGTAGAAAACATCTGGAAATTACGACCCGTATATAGTTGATATCAACTATAATATGGTTGATATCAACAATAAAAAATCTTATATCAACCGTAAAAGGTTTTCTAACAAGTATATAGTTGATATCAACAATAGAAAATCCTATATCAACTGTAAAAGGTTTTCTAGCAAGTATATAGTTGATATCAGCTATAATATGGTTGATATCAGGTATAATATGGTTGATATCAACTTTAATATGGTTGATATCAATAATAAAAAATCTTATATCAACTATAAAATTTTTTCTAACAAGTATATAGTTGATATTAGTTATAATATATTTGATATCAACTATAATATAGTTGATATCAGCTATAATATGGTTGATATCAATAATAAAAAATCTTATATCAAGTGTAAAAGGTTTTCTAACAAGTATATAGTTGATATCACTTATAATATATTTGATATCAGCTATAACATGGTTCATATCAACTATAAAAAACTTTATATCAACCGTAAAAGGTTCTCTAGCAACTATATGATTGATATCAGTTATAATATGGTTGATATAATATAGTTGATATCAACAATAAAAAAATCATATATCAACTGTAAAAGGTTCTCTAAAAGGTTTGCATTGAGATTCGCACTCAAATTTACTTTAGGATACGTGAACAAAAGATTAAAGTACCTAGGCTAAAAATTCTTTAGTGGGTATCCAGGAAAAAATTTCCTAGTCTCGGTTCCCAGTGCTTCGTTTTGGTAGAAAAAATATTTTTAAAATTTTTTTTTTATAGAAATAATGTACACACTCTAAGTTATCCAATAGTACCAATATTTGGGTAGTTTAGATTACGCACAATGAGAAATTAACAAAAATATTATCGTTAAAAAATAAAAAACTATTCACTATATAGAAATATTTTTATTAATTTCTCATTGTGCATAATCTAAACTACCCAAATATTGGTACCATTGGATAGTTTAGAGTGTGTAGATTATTTTCATAAAAAGCTTTTTAGAAAAAAAAAGATTTTTTTCTACCAAAACGAAGCACCCAACCTAGGCCATTTTCTCGGTATCCAAGCTAGGCTATTTTTCGAGAGAAGAGAGAGAGGAAACGGTGATGCAAGCTTCAAAAAATAAAGTGAAATATTTTGGGGGGAAAATAAAATTAAAATATTAAGTCAACCATAGTTAACTATGGTTAGAAGGGCAAACGGCAGAACGGTGGAAACGGCAGTAATCATGTCACAAAACAGTATAAACGCCTCTATTTTTGTCGTTTCTTAAAATTTCATCATGATCAGTGATAGACATAATGAATGGTTGATTGTTGTCCCTGCGGTTGATTTGTTAGGAAGGGACTTTCCTAGAAATCGCACCCACCATTGGCCATTTACTTTAAAGTCTCCGGTTCGCTGGCTCCAGAGTTCAACAGCGCCATGTGGAAAAATCTTCTTTACAATGAATGGTCCAGACCATTGTGTCCTCAATTTCCCAGGAAAGAGTTTCAAGCGGGAATTGAAAAGAAGAACTTGATCTCCCACTTAGAAACTCTTTAAAACAATATGCTTATCATGCCATTTCTTTGTTCGCTCTTTATAGATCCTTGCATTTTCATAGACAGACAGACGGATTTCATTAAGTTCATTGAGCTGAAGTTTCCTCTTATCACCGGCACTTTGGAGGTCATAGTTTAGCTTTTTAACTGCCCAATAGGCTCTATGCTCAACTTCAACTGGCAGATGGCATCACTTGCCGTACACTAGTTGATAGGGAGACATTCCTAGTGGGGTTTTGAAAACTGTCCTATAAGCCCAAAGTGCATCATCTAACTTTAGTGACCAATCAGTCTGTAAAAAGTTGACCATCTTCTATAAGATATTATTTATTTCTCTGTTGGAGATTTTTACTTGTCCGCTAGTCTGTGGATGATAAGGAGTCGCAACTTTGTGGTTCACCCCATACTTCTTTAACAAGGAAGCCAACTTATGATTTAGAAAGTGGGACCCTCCGTCGTTGATCAATACTCGTGGTACGCCAAATCTAGGGAAAATGGTGCGCTTGAGCATCTTGGTTACCACCCTAGCATCAGATGTGTGTTTAGCTGAGGCTTCCACCCACTTGGAGACATAATCCATAGCAACTAGTATAAAGCGATGTCCACAAGATGATGGGAATGGTCTCATGAAGTCTACTCCCCATACATCGAAGATCTCCAGTTCCAGGATGTTATTTAACGGTAACTCATCTCGTTTAGAAATATTCCCCAACCGCTGGCATTGGTCACAACGGGTGATAAATCGCCAAGCATCCCGAAAGATAGTGGGCCAGTAAAGTCCGGATTGTAATACTTTGAAAGCTGTCTTCGAAGCAATAGCGTGGCCCCTGTAAGGAGATGAGTGGCAGTGATATAAAACATCTTGAATTTCCTTTTCAGGAATGCAGCGCCAGAAAAGACCATCGGCACATTGTCGAAATAACAGAGGGTCATCCCAATAATAGTGTTTGACGTCATGCAGGAATCTTTTCTTTTGCTGCCATGAAAGACCAAAAGGAAGGATATTAGATACCAAATAATGGACGAAGTCAGCGTATCAGGGAGCTTCCATTCTTGTCAGAGCTAAGAGCTGTTCATCAGGGAAATAGTCATTAATGTCTAAGTGGCAGTCCTTTTCTTCTTTTTCATCATGTAGTAATCGTGATAAATGGTCAGCTACTAAGTTCTCTGAGCCTTTCTTATCGCGGATTTCCAGATCAAATTCTTAAAGTAAGAGGATCCAACGAATTAACCATGGCTTGGCGTCTTTCTTAGCCAGAAGGTACCTGATAGCAGTGTGATCAGTGTAAACAATTACTTTTGAATCAATGACATAGGATCTAAACTTATCAAAAACAAAAATAATAGCGAGAAGCTCCTTTTCTGTGGTAGCGTAGTTGATCTGAGCTTCGTTTAATGTCCGACTAGCGTAATAGATGGCGTGCAATTTTTTGTCCTTTCGTTATCCAAGGACTGCCCCAACTGCGAAATCACTGGCATCGCACATCAGCTCGAACGGAAGGGACCAATCTGGTGGCTACATGACAGAGGCTGAGATCAAAGTTTTCTTCAACTTTTCGAAAGATGTCATGCAATCCTGATCAAAAGAGAAAGAAACATCTTTAGTGAATAGATTAGTCAAGGTTCTAGCAATTTTAGAGAAGTCTTTTATAAAACGGCAATAAAAGCCGGCATGCCCAAGGAAACTTCCAACTCCCTTTTCAGAGGAAGGCGGGGACATCTTTTCAATAGCATCCACTTTAGATCAGTCGACCTCGATGCCACGCTCTAAGACTAGATGTCCAAGCACTATTCCTTCACATACCATAAAATGGCACTTCTCCTAGTTTAAGACAAGGTTGACTTCTTCGCACCTCTATAGCACCTTAGAGAGATTAGCAAGACAGATATCGAATGAAGTACCATAGACCGAGAAATCATCCATGAAGACATCCATTATATTTTCTATAAAATTAGAGAAAATTGAAACCATGCATCTTTGAAAAGTAGCGGGAGAGTTACAGAGCCCGAATGGCATTCGGCGGTAGGCAAATGTCCCATAAGGACAGGTGAAGGTGGACTTTTCCTGATCCTCTAGGTGAATAGGGATCTGGAAAAATCCTAAAAAACCGTCAAGATAACATAAGTGAGAGTTCTTTGTCAGTCGCTCCAACATTTGGTTGATGAATGGAAGTGGGTAGTGATCATTGCACATGACTTTGTTTAGCTTCCTATAGTCAATGCACATGTGCCATCCAGTCATGGTGCGGGTGGGAATAAGCTCGTTATTGTTGTTCTTGACTACAGTGACTCTACCCTTTTTCGGCACAACATGCACCGGACTCACCCATTCGCTATCTGATATTAGGTAAATAACCCCCGCGTCAAGTAGTTTCAGTATCTCTTTCTTGACCATTTCTTTCATATTCGGGTTCAAATGGTGTTGGAATTCCACAGAGGCTTTACTGTTGTTCTCTAAAAAGATCCTATGCATATAGAACAAAGGATTAATTCCCTTAATATCTTCTAATGAATATCCAATTACCTGTTTATGGAGACGCAGTTCTTTCAGTAGCTTCTTTGTTTCCTCTGCATTTAAGTCAGCACTAACTATCACAGGATGAGTAGAGTTAGTATCAAGAAATTCATATTTAAGATTATCAGGGAGGGGTTTGAACTCCAACTCTTTCTTTTCATAAGGGCCAGACTTAATTTCTCCAAGACTTTCAAATTGTGGTTTCCTGAATCTCTCTTTGGGAGCGATCCCCAAAATTTTTACTTGGTCCTGAGGTTCATCAGTATCATTCTCGTGTTCATCACTTAACAGACAAACCTCCAAGGTGTCCTCAGTGGTCGGTGAGGTGGGTTCAATGTTGTCTTCCATTGTGTCTATACTGCAGCAAGATCCTGCAAAAGATGGTTTTTTTAGAGTAGAAGACAAATCAAATTCTAATTTCTCTTCACCAACATTCAACGCTAAGTTCCCATTTTTCACATCAATTACAGCACCAGCAGTTGCGAGAAAGGGGCGCCCAAGGATGAAGGGTAGTCATGTATCCTCTTCCATCTCTAGCACCACGAAGTCTGCAGGTATGAAAAAGTCTCTGACCTTTATTGGCACATCTTCAATGATTCCAACTGGTCGGCTGATGACTCTAAATTTATTAGTAATTTTCATACTTATTAACTGTTCTTTTGGGGTCATAATCATGTTCTGTTGCTTATTTTTATGTCTTATTTGTCAAATACTTCGGAATCTACACCTTTCTTGGTTTTTGATCAATTTTAGATAAAAAGACATCATTATCATGAGTTTTCAAGCAATTTCAATGCATGGACGAATTCTAATCATCAAGAGGAGCTTACACATCAAATTTCAAGGCAAACCGTGTTTTTTAGCAAAATTACGGCAGTGCCATAATGAATTTTACGACTGTAATCTGCAAATATAGCACTACCATAATGATTTTCACGACCGCTTCCCGCAGAAGCTTTTTGGAAAATTACGGTACTATCGTAATAATTTTACGATGCCGTAATTCAGGTCCAGATTCATACAGTGACTTTTGAAGAGAGTACTACCGTGAGACTTTTTATGGTACCATAATTTCAAGACAATTTCATACCGAGACTTTAGAAGACATTATGGCACCGCCGTAATGAAATTCATAGTACCATAATTATGGCTCAGTTGCCCGATTCTTCCGCTGGAAACTTAAAAAGACGATTTATTGAGCTGTAGGGCACCAATGAAAGATCCGTAAAAAGGGGAACGATCAGGATTACAAAAGGAACGAGCCAGAAGCAAAAGGAACAAGTATCGAATCATTGGAGAACCATAAGTAGAACCTGTGAAAATTATAATATGAAAATATGTAGTTTTCACTTGAGATGATTGACTTAGAATTCGGATGCATGAGAGTGATCATTGAGTTCTTTGTCAATGATTTACTTTTATATAACATTGAATAGATCGTGCACGAGAGTGGGGATTGGTTCTTTGTAAATTCTCTGCGCGAGAGCGAGATGATTTCTTTATAAAGTAAATTATATCTTTATCATAATAAAATTTAATTGATGAACATCTATTCATATCTAGTCATGGAAATTAAGGTGGATGAAACTCTAGTCCCAATTTCTCTCTCTGATATTTTCGTGTAGCTTCCGATAGTTTGCTTTCATATTTTCGATTGCCTAGCTAGTGAGAAATTGATTATTCAGTACTTGACAAACGAGGTCTCTGTGGTTTGATATCTTAATTATTACTTTGAGTATCCATGCACTTACGGACACAACATCGGCGCACTGATCGATCAACCAACTAAAGAGATATGGAGGTAGTCTTTATTTCACCCATATACAGCTTCCTACAAATAGACAATGGGATTAGACTAACATTAGCTCCTAAATCACAGAGAGCTTTATCAAAAGGCATATTTCCAATTTAACATGGGATGGAAAAACTCCTTGGATCTTTGAGTTTGGTTGGAAGCTTATTCTAGATGATGGCACTACATTCTTCGGTTAAAGCAACTATTCCTTGCTCCTCAATCTTTCGCTTGTTGGATAGGATATCCTTTAGGAACTTAGCATATGCTAACATTTACAAAATAGCGTCAGTAAAGGGAATATTGATATAGAGTTTTTTCAATACCTCTAAAAATTTTCCAAACTGCCGATCCAATTTAGCCTTAGCTAGACGCTGAAAAAAAGGGATAGGTAGTTTCTATGGCAGAGGTGGAATGTAAACATGCTCCCTTGGTGCATTGGAGTTTTGTTGTTCTGGCTCTGGATTGGCCGGTGAGTTCTGTTCAGGTGGAATTTCTTCGGGTGAAGCTTGCACTGTTCTTTCCTTAGGTTCGGGCATATTGGGGTCTTGTAATTGGATTCTACTCCGTGTCGTGATCGCATTACAATGCTCATGGGAGTCGACTTTCTCTTGAGCTCTTGAGGATGTATTAACTCATTGAGTAAGTTGAGTAAACCGATCTTCAAGATCCTTGGAATGTGTGGAGATGGAATCTACTTTCAGGCTTAGTTAGCGCATATACTCATGGGTGTCATCTTGCTACTTAATCTGCATAGCGAGGAATTTTTCCAGCATCAACTCTAGTTTTGACCCGTGAGGTGGTTCCTTCTATCCTTGGTTAAACCTGAGGTTCCCAATAACGTTGGCTTATTCAGGAGGGGCGCTCAATATGTGGCAATCACTAGCAGAATGCCCTGTCACTCCACAGACATCACAAGTCATAGAGTTAGAAGTAGAAACATTCATGGAATCAAGCTTAGAAGAAAGTGTTTCTACTTTCACTACTAGGGAATTAATCATATTCACATCAAACTTCCCTGAATTTCGAACCAGCTGGCTTCTCTCTCCTGACCACTGATGATGGTTAAGGGTCATGCCCTCAATTAATTCCATAGCTTTGTTATAATTCTTGTTCATTAGTGCCCCACCAGCAGCAGCATCTATAGAAAGTCTAGTTTGGTAAAGTAAACCACCATAAAATATATGAATAAGTACTCATTTCTGTAGACCATGGTGTGGGCACATCCTCAGTAATTCCTTGAACCGGTCCCATGCTTCGTAAAGGGACTCTTGTTGTATCCGCAAGTGCACGGATACTCAAAGTAATAATTAAGATATCGAACCACAGCGACCTCGTTTGTCAAGCACCGAATAATCAATTTCTTACTAGCTAGGCAACCGAAAATATGAAAGTAAACTATCAAAAGCTACACGAAAATATCAGAGAGAGAAACTGGGACGAGGGTTTCATCCACCTTAATTTCCATGACTAGATATGAATAAATGTTTGTCAATCAAATTTTATCATGATAAAGATGTAATTTACTTCATAAGGAAATCATCTCGCTTTCGCGTAGACAATTTACAAAGAACCGATCCTCACTTTCATGCAGGATCTATTCAATGCTAAAGATAAGTAAATCATTGATAAAGAACTCAAGGATCACTTTCATGCATCCAAATTCTAAATCAATCATCTCAAGTGAAAATTACATATTTTCATACTATAATTTTCACAAGTTCTACTTAAGGTTCTCCAACAATCCAATACTTGATTTCTCACAGTGTCGTCATGTTTATCACAATAACTCAATCCTAGATTCAGATTATTAACATGGCATTAAACTTCTAAAATCCAGAAATAAGAACAAACCTAATTTCTTACGATGAGTTCTAACATTCAATTTTAGGGTTCCAAGTACTTAGCGAATCACTTGTCAGTCCATATTACAAAAACTCTAAAACATGCTAACAATATGAATCTATGGAGAATTAAAGGCAATTATCACATAAGTAAAATTATCATAGTAAAATCATCATGACGAAAGTAAAAATAATCTAGTCATTAAGAAATTGAGGGGAATTACTACCCCATGTCCCAAAAAGAGTTTAAGCTAGCATAGTTGAAGAATTACAATAATCCATAGTATCAGAGGATCAGAAATCGAAGAGAAAGGGGAAAACAACTTTACAGCACGGCTGTAATGGAAATTACAGCCGTAATTTCGGCGATAAACAGTGTCGGCGACGAGTCTTCTATTGATTTCTCCTCCGATCGATCTCCTTTCATTCTGAAACTTCTGGGGTATCTTCTCCTCCTCTATGCGCAGCTTCCCTTCAAATTTCACGGCCGGAGATGCGCTGTATGCTTCCCGGCGGTGAAACCTAGGGCGACGGTGAAGAACTCAATTTCTCTCTGAATCGTGGATCAAAATTAGGGATTTTCATGTATGTCTTCTCCCTTTGATCTGACGAGTATTTTTCTTTTTACGAATCTCCAATTGATGGCCTAGATCGTTCGCAATCATCCACGCAAGAATCGGACTTCAAATAGTCCGTGAAAATCGCGAGTCTGGGTTACAATTACGGCCATGAAAACCATTATGGTAGTGCCGTAATTTCAGCAGAAATTTTCGGTACAGAAATCATCCGGAATTACGGTACCGTGAAATGCATTATGGTAGTGCCGTATTTATATCAAATCTCTCAGGTGAAAAATCGACTCGAATTACGGCCCATAATATTGGTTATGGCAACGCCGTAAAATCCATCAAACTTTCTGTACGAAATTGAGCCCAGATTACGGCCCATGAAATCCATTACGGCAGGGCCGTAATTTATGCGAAAATTTCTGTACAAAATTGCCCCAAAATACGGAAGCACTCAAAAATTACGGCAGTGCCGTGGTTTGTTCTGTAGGTGCAGTGAAACCACGGTACCATAATTTTAGTTACGGCCCTACCGTATTTTGGTGTGAAGCTTCAATCTTCGTGAAATTTGACATGCAATCTTCACTTGATGGTGGGAATTCATCCATGCCTCTGAATTTGCTTGAAAATGCCTAAAAATAGTGCTTTTTTACCTGAAAATCATCAAAACTAGAAAATGTGTAGATTCCTTTACTATAAATTTTGGTATCATCAACTCTCCTTCTCGTTGGGCGAAATTGGTGATCTAATTTCTGAGCTGGGCTATTTTGCTTGGAGGGAAATATTTTAACAGAAAAGCTTGAGATAATTGTTCCCATGTCGTGATAAAGCCCTGCGGTAAAGATTGTAACCACGCCCTGCCTCGATCTCTGAGAGAAAAAGGGAAAAACCTTAGTTTTATAGCATCAGGGGGAGCACCATTAATTTTCAGAGTGTTGCAGCATTCTAGAAAAATAGATAAATGGAGATTTGGATCCTCAGTAGCTGCTCCACTGAATTGCTTCCATTGCACCATTTGTATAAGGGACGGCTTTATCTCGAAGTTTTTAGCTTCGATAGCCGGTCATGATATGCCCGAGTGCACACCAGAGATGGTGGGTGCTGCAAAGTCCTTCAGAGAGCGATTAGCTTCCATTGTCTGGTTGTTACAAAATTCCCCTTCAAGCTTCAGTCTCTTCAGATTCCTTCGAACCAGACGAAAGGTACGCTCTATCTCCGGGTCAACAGGTACAAGTTTCCTTGTTCGAGCGCTGTTCCTGGGCATAAACAAAGTACCTTGACAAAAGAGATTATCAGCAATCGGACTAATAAAAGCTACAACTAAAAAAAATAGAAAATAGCTAAAAGTAACTAAAAGGTATATAAACAAAATAAAAAAATAAAAGGAAATTTAACTAAACCTAGTCTATTAATCTTCTGATAGTGTTAATATTGGCAACTTAGTCCCCGGCAATGGCGCCAAAAACTTGATAGGTGCGTACTACAAGTGCACGGTCTATCACGTAATAATAAAGTATCGATTCCACAGGGACTAGGGTCAAGTACTAACCAATCAATTATTCAATAGCTAGGTTAACGATTAAGGGAGAAATGTCTAATGTCCTAATGCAAGTAAGAAAACTAAAACAAGTGAAACCAAACAAAACAGAGAGTCAAGTAATTGGGATTTTATGGTCTTGAGAGAAAATCGGGGCATCGGGTTTCACCACACTGAAGTATGAAAGAATGTTAAATTTTGATATTTTAATTATGTTTTACCTATGTTTTTAAGGTAATCCTTCCTAATGTACAGACACGTTCCCTCTCAAGACATAGTCCGGTGTCTAACCTAACCCGAGTCTCCTACTCTCGTGGCTTACTAGGTTATGCCAACCCAATGGGTTCTATGAAGGATTAGAGTTCCTCGGGTGATTTCGACAACTCTCGTGGCCGAAATCACCAGTCCAATCTAAGGGGATCCGACGATTGTGGTTCACCTCTTAGTCCTTCCCACAATGTCTAAAACATGCACATGTATGGCCAATACATAAACATAAATGAAAACTTCCTAGACATGAATAAGAACAAAGAAAAATAAGAGAAATATATAGATTAAGCGTTAATATTCAACATTCTTACAGCGGGCTACACCCAAACCCCAAAAATAGGTTTACGCTATAAGATACATCGTTAAACACATGAAATCTCTCATACAAATCAAATCAAACCAAGGGGAAAGGTAGATCCTTGACGGGAGAGGGTGGAGCACGGTCCTTAGCATCGAAACGAGGAGGAAAACCAGCCGGAATAACCTTTTGTCGCTAGAAAATCGCCTAAAAACCCTAGGTCTCGCCGTTTTACTTCATTCTCTCCAACCGCTCGCCTAAATCACATGATTTCTATCCCAAAACGTCCGTCCCTAAGTTGGGAAGGTCTCCCTAAAATTTCATTAAATTCCGCTCCCAAAATAGTAAGAACCGAATGAAAAAGCGAATGAGTGTCGAATCTGGCGGGACTATACAGGGCCGTGCATGGATGCACGGCCACGCCCGTGAACGGCTCGTCGAAGTTTATTTTCTAGAAAACTTACTCTTCACGACCATGTATGTGTTCACGGGTGTGCTTGTGAACATTTCGTCGAATTCTGAAAAAGTCGACCGAACCCTTCACGGTTGTGCATGGGTGCACAGGCACGCATGTGAACAGCTCGGCGCAGTCTGGAGATGCAAGTTCATACACGGCCGTGCATGGATGCATGACTATACCCATGAAGAGCATAAGAAATTCCGTTTGAGCTGAAATTTGACATGTAGCTCCATCTCATCGTGAGGAATCATCCCATTTCTTTAGATCTCCCAAATTCCATTGATTTTAGAGCGAAATACATACATTTCAATGAAACCAAGGCAGAGTGAAGATTCTAAATAATATAAAATATTTGGACAAATAAATGAGACGAAACATGCATTTTACTCCAAAATAATAATAAAATTAAGCCACAATATATCATATATTTTCATGCTATCAATAACATGACTGACAAAAGCCTCCAATGGAAGGTCAAGTTCATTACTAAACTATGTTGAGGACAACTTTTTAATCCAAGAGGACAATACTTCATTTGACATCTTAAATGGCTTTGCTCATAACCATATGATAAGTTGATAATGTAGATAGTAACTACCAATATTTGTCTTTTACATATTATATTAAATTTAAATGTAGAACTAAGTATAGGTGTAATATTGGGCATGAAAGGGAAGGGTAAGTAAAGTTTATTTTAATTAAGACTTCAAACATGTATTCCTCATGTGGTTTAATGTACGAATACAAACATAATATAAATTATACATGAATGGAGTTGGAATTTATAAGCCACATGAATAATTTTAATTCAACTTAATTATATTTGTTAATTTATCTAAAATAAATTATATTAACCCAAACCAAATATATATAATGATAGGTAACCACTATGATTGCAAGTCATCACAAATTATCTTTTTCTATGTAATTAAATATTAAACAATGACCAAGTAACAACATGGGTTTAGTCCACATTCATAAATGGAAAAGTGAAAGAAGAGGTTAGGTGATTAAGAAGACTTTACGTCTACTTTTAATCCATCCTTACTGAATGGGGTTAATGGGAGATTATGGAGGCCCATAGCCTAAATTAGTAGCCTCTTGCGTTTAGGAGGAGCACTAACTTACCATCTTCTCAAGTAGGAGAATGAACATCAAAATATCTTAAATATTTTAACTTTATTTTTTTTATAAAATTAGAAAGGTTAAATGCTATATACATATATAACTGTAAATCATTTGAATTAAATGAAACATAAAATTGTATCCACAATTTATGAAAATAAGTTGAAAGTATAGTGTAATATAACTTTGACAAATCTTAATAATTTTATCTCGTGATGGTGAACTATGGAAATATAACTCTATGCAATTGCACATGTCACTCAAAGTTACATCACTCTTGATTAATTAGATGTTCACAATATTTGGCTTATTTTTTAAGTTTGTGAGAAATTTTGTGGTCGGCTCGATTCACAATCCTCGCGCAAGTCAAGTAAGTAAATAAATGATAGTGATTCAAGTGTATTTTTCCTCATTTTTCTTCTGTGTTCCGATCAAAAATGGATTAATTAAATGATGAGTCAAAAGAAATTGATAGAAATTATGAAAACAACAATAGGTTTGACAAGTAATGAAGAATCCAATAATACATATATTAAATTAATTAGTAAAGAGTGATGTCGACTACTTGTGCATGCTTCCAATAAATTTTGTGTATTTGTGATTCATGCTCTAGGGTTGACCTACTCTCCTCCAAAGTCAAGTCACATGCGGTAATAATTTTAAATCTATTATATGTAATTTATGGGGTTTGTCGTTATCCACCAGGCTTAATAATAATTTAGTAAGTTTAAAGCACCTAAGGACATTTCAACCAATAATTGTATGCCTCCATTTTAACTTAAAAACCTTTGTATCGATTTCCTAAAATGGCTTCACACTCAAATAACTTTTTCTTCATTAATTTTCACAAATAAAGGCATAAAGCCCAAGCTATAATGTTTGGTATATAAAGGATGCTAAACATTAGTATTTGCATTGACCTCTGCTTACTAAGCTGCTAACGATAGCATAGAAAATATGAATGTTGATTAAAGGTAAATTTTGTGTCAACTCTCAATAATTTTTAATGTTTTTATCTCTATCATTTATTAAGGTCAACTATTGAAAGAGTACAAATGAAATTCTTAAAGAATGTAATTCTATACGGAGGATATTAAAAAGTGGCATGTTGTGAGTGGAAAATGAGGCAAATAAGTTACATTTTGTATTTGATATGTTACCATTTCACAAGTCATAAAGTGATTTTTGCTTCTATCTTAACTTTTTATTAGTAAGAATAATGGGAGTTTATAAGGTAAAAAATAATTTTACATAAGAAATTAGAAAAAGAGCGAAGTCAAACTATCAGGAAAAAGAGCGAGTGGACTTGTGCTGGGCTTCTAGTTGTTCAATAATCTCGCATCGGGTTTGGTGAGGATAGTCCTTGGGGTGGGCTTCTAGTCCTTGGACAGTATACACTTGTGAATGGGCCAAGTAAGAGAAATTACTTTAATAAACTTTCTCCACCATTTATGTTCTAATATTTTTTATTACGTTCAACTTGTATTTGAATTTATTTTATTTATACAAATAAAATAAAGTATAGTACGAGATCGGGTTTTTTAGAAGACATGATTACTCATTACGTTAATAAGAAAATGAATCAACTTCTCATAATTGACATGATTACATCCTGTCAAAGTATAATTGTGTGATAAAATGATTGAATTTACAAGACTTTCCAAATAGAGAATACAAGTAAGCACAAAAACATGATTTCTTTCAATAAAAGTTTTGGACATATAACTCAGCAATAGAAAACTGGGTTCTAACACACACAAATTGCAAAAAAAAAATAAAAAATAAAAAATAAAAAAAATTGTAGGATTATAAAATATTTTATTAAAAAAAGCACAACATGCAATATGCTAAAATAACAAAATTATGAGAGCAGTGAGTGAATGTCAAAAAGCTAAATACTCGGGCCTTTGAAATTGAAAAGGTTTGTAGCTTCGTACGTAGCGGCAACAGTTACAACAAGAGTTAAACTATCAATACAAACAGGGAGAGCTTTCTTTGCGTCAGGAAGAAGAAGACAGAGGGAGTCGATGGTTACAGCATTTTTTTTTATATATAGACAAGCTGCTGAAAGAGAAAAGGGGACATACATTTGCGATTCTTCATTAATTCTGGCGATTTAAATTTGCTTTTCATCCATCCTTGGAGTAGTCCGCTCCCTTATTTCTTAGCTGATTGCTTCCTTTCTTCTGGCGACTTAAAATATTTCCTTGGGTGCAAAATTGAGGGGCTGGCATTGAAGAGCTTCGAAACGAGCGAGGGAACAAACATCCATCAGAACCGTGAAGATTTTCAGGACCGATCCTGAATCTTTTTATGGACATTTGCACTCTATGTTCAGGGGCGTGACCATTGTCAGGACCTAATCCTGAACTATTATGTGATTTGTTTCAATCTCATCTTTGCATTGTGAAACATCTTAAGACTTTGAAAGTCTCAAAAAATTCTTCAATATTGAGTTATAATGAATTACAATGAAAGTGTCCTCACCATGGCTTGGAAAAATGGGATTTAATTCATACTTTCTATACTGATTTACTTTATAATATACGTCTCACTATTAATGCTGCTGCAGGAGGAACCCTCATGAACAAAACCATTGATGACACTTTCACTCTAATTGAGGAGATAGCCCTAAACCATAACCAGTGGACTACTGAAAGAGGAGTGCTATATCGTCCTCCACATGATAAGAATGAGAATAACAGTTGGCGTACCTTGGCTGAAAAGGTAGACTCTTTGTGTAATAGATTTGATTCTTTCCAAATACAAACTGTTATAGTTTCATCTTTTGCTATTTGTGATATTTGTGGTAACCAAGGACACTATTCTGAAGAGTGTAAAGTCATCACTGATCAGGGAATAGAACAAGTAAATGCTGTAGGGGATATAATCAGGGAAAAAATAATAGTGACCCTTATTCGAGTTCATACAACCCTAGGTGGAGGAATCACCCAAATTTGTCTTGGAGAAAAAACAATAATACAGGGGGACAGGTTGAGAATAGAGGATACCAATAGAGGCAACAAAATCAAAATCAACCCCAGAACTCTAGTTTGGAATCTATACTTGAAAAACTAAGTAGGGATTTTGAAGATTTTAGAGGAGAGATTAAACAGCTTACTTCTGAGGTAGAAGTTTTAAAAGCACACAATAAGATTTTAGAACACCAAATAGCACAACGAGCTAGCACATCTTACAAACCCCCAAGGAAATTGCCTATTAAACCTAAACTAAACTCTAAGGAACATTGTAATGCTGAGTCTAATGCCTTTATCTGTTTGCAGGAAACTAGAAATGGGAGAACCGAAACCAACTTCTATATCTTTACAGCTCGTTGATCGTTCAGTTAAGTACCTTGTTGGTATTCTTGAGGATGTTCCAATCCAGGTTGGTAAGTATTTTGTTCCAGTAGATTTTGTAGTTTTAGAGATAAAGGAAGATGCAAAAATTCCTATCATACTTGGTAAACCGTTCTTATCACTCTTAATATTAGTGATAACAAAATTGAGTTTGATTGAATGAATCCATGAAGAAACCATCTTATACTGGATCTTGTTGTAGTATTCATGTTGTGGATGACCATGTTTATGATCTTAATGCTTTGTTTGAGCAACCTTCTGATTTTGATTTAGATGCTGATTCTGATCTTGATTCTAGTTGTGATTCTAATTCTAATTTTGATGTTGGGATTCATGATTTGCTGGACTGCACTGTTTGTGATGATCAAGAAAATCAGGAAGAGAAAATCCCAAAAGTTGAACTAAAATCTTTGTCTAATAATCTTCACTATGAATTTCTTGGACCTAATTCTACTTACCCTGTTATTGTTGATGCACAGCTTAATGAAAGGGAGACAAAGTTGCTTTTAAGGGAGTTGAGGATTCATAGGAAAATAATTGGGTATTCTATTGATGACTTGAAGAGAATTGACCCCTCTTTTTGTATGCACAGAATTCTTATGGAAGAGGAACGCAAACCACATGTTGATTTTCAAAGAAGACTTAACTCATCTATAAAAAAAGTAGTGAAGAAGGAGGTTCTGAAATTACTTGATGCAGGTATTATCTATCCTATCTCTGATAGTAAATGGATAAGTCCTATTCATTGTGTTCGTAAGAAAGGGAGTGTAACTATTATGAAAAATGAAGATAATGAATTGATTCATGTTAGGACAATAACTAGTTAGCGCATGTGCATAGATTATAGAAAATTGAATGCGGCTACTAGGAAAGACCATTTTTCCTTACACATTATTGATCAGATGGTTGAAAAGCATGCTAATCATTCTTACTTCTATTTCTTATATGGGTATTCTAGGTTTTTTTAAATTCTCATCCATCCCAATGACGAAGATAAGACCACTCTCACTTGCCCATATGATACCTTTGCCTATAGGAGAATGCCTTTTTGGTTTGTGTAATGCATTTGCTGTTGGGAAACCCCGGGGATTTTAAAATTTTTACAGACAAGCACAGCGGAAGCAATCCCCGAAACAGGCCAGTCCCAAAAACCCAGAAGATCGAGTCTTGCGAGGAGATCGACACGGTGAGTAGGAGATGATACCTTGAAGCAAATCAAGAGATGCGATGCAGGCGCCCAAGTGTGCGCCCTCTGCAGTCTCGCACACAGCCGAACCTGGAGTCCTCTTTTTCCACGCCCGGTGCTAGCCTCAGGAAGAAGATCCACGCCTTTGGGAGACTTCCTCAATCACTTGCGCCAAGTCCAGAGGAGATGCCAAGGAGAGGAGGTGGAGCTTCGTCGGAGTCCAACTCTTGAAGCACTCCACCAAGATCCAAACAGGAATCAACCAAATCCAAAGTCCAACTTTGGAGAGGAGGGCGCCAAGGAACTTCCAAAGCTCCTAACTCACTAAAGGGAAGAGGAGAGGCAATGGGCGAACATTCCTCTCCCTCTTTTTAGGAGTGGCGACAAGGGGAAAAAGGGGTGAGAAGGCAACAACGCAATAACCTCAACAAGGGGGAGGAATGGGGTTTATATACCCATGAATAGGTGCACCTCTTCACAAGTGAAGAGGCACACCTCTTCAAGAGGTAAAACCCAATTCGCCCATTCCAAGTCCCATGCGCCCAAGTTCATTCACCTCTTCATGAAGAGACACACCTCTTCAAGAGGTAAAGCCCAATTTGCCCAAGTAGATTCATCCTCTCCAAGTGAGAAGCTCCAAGCTTCCTACCTTAAGAAGATGCCAACTTGGGTTTGTCCACCTCATGGAAATGCGCCAAGCTCACTCCAAGTTGCTTGCGCCATTCCACTTGGCCCATTGGCCCAAATGGCTCATTGAGCCCATTTGGCTTATTAGCCCAACTTGGTCTGTTGGGCCCATTTGGCCTATTAGGCCCAAAAAATAAGTTAGCTCCAAATGATTCCCTTCATCTCATCTAGCACAGTGGTGCTGATGGATTCTCCCAAACAGATCTGAGTTATCCAATAACTCAATCAATAGGCTATCCGATCAATGCGAGAACCCGAGTTTCAAGTTGTGCAACCCTGTAGGTTCCTCAGACGTTTGCAGTGATGAACCGAGTCATCACAAGCAGTGATTGGCACCTAGTAGTGCATCGCTGCTACCCAAGTCTTCAGAATGGATATCACATCGACATCCCCATCATCGTAACAAGATACCAATGTATTATAGTCTCTTTGCCGAACTGATATCCAATTGGACAAAGTGTGTCACCACTTTGTTTTCTCCCAATCTCATGGTCATGACTAAATCAGGCTTTCACCTGGGTATCGCCATACACTTTAAGTCATGCAACCATAGGGGGGCCCCGTGGATATCAAGCTTCCCGTAGGAAGGGGCAAATCCTATGTCTGTCCATTGATCTTCTCATATGGGTCGTCACATACCCAATGACAACTGTTATGACCTCCCTGCTACGGCGAGGCCTTAGGTTGTATCAAAGCATGTTCCTAACCATATAGAAGAGTCAATGACCTCAAGTCAAGGGATCAATGCATCTCCTGTCACTTGTGAGGTTAACTCATGACACCAAGTCAGAGCCTCACAGCGGGTCGGTCCAGTATATCCACCACTGATATACCCATATGCCTGCGTTAGCACCCCATGCGTAACCAGCCCATATACCAGTCTCACATGTACCAGAGCTGTCCCTTATCCACTCAGGTAATCGACTGGGGACACATAGTTTGAGCACAGATACAATCTATCTCCAGGGACATTATTATCCAGGTACATAATTGCAGATGTAAACACAGCATAATAACGACAATGCCATAATGATATATTAAATATCAATATCAAGTAGTACAAGATGGACCAACAACAGGTCCAAGGGCATATATACCAACAATCTCCCACTTGCACTTAGACTTAGTTGTTGAGAAATCTCAACCCTATGTCCCTCACATGACCATCACGCTTTTGCTACGCCAAAGCCTTGGTCAGTGGGTCTACCAGATTATTGTCTGTGTCAACTCTGCTAATCTTGACATCACCTCTGTCAATGATCTCCAAGATCAGGTGAAATCTACTGAGAATGTGTTTGGATTTTTGATGAGACCATGGTTCCTTTGCCTGTGCCATCGCTTTATTGTTGTCACAATAGAGCTCAATCGGATCCACAGTAGTTGGAACCACCTGAAGTTCAGAAATGAACTTCCGAATCCAAACGACTTCTTTGGCTGCCTCAGAAGCGGCGACATACTCAGCCTCGGTCGTAGAATCAGCTATAATGGACTACTTAGAGCTCTCTCAACTCATAGCACCTCCACTTAACTTGAACACATAGCCTGTCTGCGATCTTAAGTCATCAAGGTCAGACTGGAACGATGCCTCAGTGTAGCCCTAAACACTGAGCTCTTCCTATCCCCCATAGACCAAGAACCATTCTTTAGTTCTTCTGAGAAACATAGAATGTTCTTTACAGCCACCCAGTGCTGCAGACCTGGATTGGATCGATATCTGCTGGTTATGCTCCAAGCATAAGCCATGTCTGGTCTAGTGCATTACATTGCATACATGATCGAACCTACTGCCGAAGCATAGGGCACTCGACTCATGTCGTCCCCATAGCCTGTGTGACGGGACACTGGCTCTTGGAGAGAATAAGGTCATGTCTCACTGGAAGTTATCCTTTCTTAGATTGCTCTAAGCTTAATCTCTCCAGGACCTTATCAATGTAAGTACTCTGACTAAGGGCTAGGAGCTTCTTGGATCTATCCCGGTAGATCCTCACGCCTAGGATATAGGCGGCCTCCCCTAAGTCTTTCATCTCGAAACACTTCCCCAACCATGTCTTCACAGCTTGAAGACTAGGGATGTCGTTTCCGATGAGTAGTATGTCGTCGACATACAAGACCAGAAATGTCACCAAGCTCCCACTAAATTTCTTGTATACACAGGCGTCATCTTCGCTCTTGATAAAGCCGTAATCTCTTACTGCTTCATCAAATCGAAGATTCCAACTTCGAGAGGCTTGCTTTAATCGATAAATGGATCTTCTTAGCCAGCAGACCTTATTGGCTTCTGCAGGATGGATGAAACCATCAGGTTGTGTCAAAAACACATCCTCTGTCAGCTTCCCGTTAAGGAACGCTGTCTTTACATCCATCTGCCATATCTCATAATCGTGATATGCAGCTATAGCAAGCAAGATTCGAATGGATTTGAACATGGCAACTGACGAGAAGGTTTCATCATAATCCACCCCGTGGACTTGTCTGAATCCTTTAGCCACAAGTCTACCCTTATAGGTAACTATGTTGTCATCCATATCAGTCTTCCTCTTGAAGACCCATTTACACCCTATAGGTTTTACCCCATCAGGTATCTCAACCAAATCCCAGACTTGGTTAGCCGACATGGAATCCATCTCGGATCTCTTGAAGATGCCAACTTGGGTTTGTCCACCTCATGGAAATGCGCCAAGCTCACTCCAAGTTGCTTGCGCCATTCCACTTGGCCCATTGGCCCAAATATCTCATTGAGCCCATTTGGCTTATTAGCCCAACTTTGTCTATTGGGCCCATTGGGCCCATTTGGCCTACTAGGCCCAAAAAATAAGTTAGCTCCAAATGATTCCCTTCATCTCATCTAGCACAATGGTGCGGATGGATTCTCCCAAACAGATCTGAGTTATCCAATAACTCAATCAATAGGCTATCCGATCAATGCGAGAACCCGAGTTTCAAGTTATGCGACCCTGTAGGTTCCTCAGACGTTGGCAGTGATGAACCGAGTCATCACAAGCAGTGATTGGCACCTAGCAGTGCATCGCTGCTACCCAAGTCTTCGGAATGGATATCACATCGACATCCCCATCATCGCAACAAGATACCAATGCATTATAGTCTCTTTGCCGAACTGATATCCGATTGGACAAAGTGTGTCACCACTTTGTTTTCACCCAATCTCATGGTCATGACTAAATCAGGCTTTCACCTGGGTATGGCCATACACTTTCAGTCATGCAACCATAGGGGGGTCCCGTGGATATCAAGCTTCCCGTAGGAAGGGGCAAATCTTATGTCTGTCCATTGATCTTCTCATATGGATATCAAGAATGAAGTAGAGAACCAGCTTGGAAGATCCATTAAAACTCTTCGAACAGATCGAGGTGGAGAGTACCTGAGCGGTGAGTTCTTTGACTATCTGAGAGAGTGTGGAATCATATCCCAACTCACTCCTCTTGGAACACCTCAATGGAATGGTGTGTCTGAAAGGAAAAATCGAACTTTATTGAACATGCTTCGATCTATGATGAGTCATGCAACTCTACCTCCCTCATTCTGGGGGCATGCACTAGAGACAGCTTCTCTAATACTGAACAACGTTCCATCTAAGAGTGTCTCCAAAATACCATATGAGATGTGGAGTGGGAGACGCCCTAATCTCACTTTTATCAAGATCTGGGGATGTGAGGCTTATGTCAAATGTCAGGATTCTAACAAGTTAGAACCTAGATCTGATAAATGTGTGTTTGTGGGGTATCCTAAGGAAACTAAAGGATACTACTTCTATGTCCCAACCGAGAACAAAGTTTTTGTTGCTCGGGTTGCTGTCTTTCTAGAGAAAGAATTTCTCATGAAAGAAGTTAGTGGGAGGAAGTTTGACTTGGATGAGGTCCAAGTGCAAGCACAAGACAAAGAGATTGAGTCTGAGCCACCTGCACCGGTTGCTAGCCAACCTGAGGCTTAGACACAGGTCCTGCGTAGGTCTGGAAGAATTCGTCGTGCACCTGAAAGGTACGGGTCACTACCGACCCAACACGATGGAATCTTCATCATTGAGGATGAACCCAGAACCTATGATGAGGCGGTCAGTGGACCGGACTCCGAGAAATGGCTTGACGCCATGCGATCTGAGATGGATTCCATGTCGGCTAACCAAGTATGGGATTTGGTTGAGTTGCCTGATGGGGTAAAACCCATAGGGTGTAAATGGGTCTTCAAGAGGAAGACAAACATGGATGGCAATATAGTTACCTATAAGGGTAGACTAGTGGCTAAAGGATTTAAACAAGTCCACGGAGTGGACTATGATGAAACCTTCTCGCCAGTTGCCATGATCAAATCCATTCGGATTCTGCTTGCTATAGCTGCATATCATGACTATGAGATATGGCAGATGGATGTGAAGACAGCGTTCCTTAACGGGAAGCTGACTGAGGATGTGTATATGTCACAACCTGATGGCTTCATCCATCCTGCAGAGGCTAATAAGGTCTGCAGGCTAAAGAGATCCATTTATGGATTGAAGCAAGCATCTCGAAGTTGGAATCTTCGATTTGATGAAGCCGTGAGAGATTATGGCTTTATCAAAAGCGAAGATGACACCTGTGTATATAGAAAATTCAGTGGGAGCTTGGTGATTTTTCTGGTCTTGTATGTTGATGACATACTGCTCATCGGAAACGACATCCCTAGTCTTCAAGCTGTGAAGACATGGTTGGGGAAGTGTTTTGAGATGAAAGACTTAGGGGAGGCCGCCTATATTCTAGGCGTAAGGATCTACCGGGATAGATCCAAGAGGCTCCTGGCCCTTAGTCAGAGTACCTACATTGATAAGGTCCTGGAGAGGTTCAACTTGGACCAATCCAAGAAAGGATACCTTCCAGTAAGACATGGCCTTACTCTCTCAAAGAGCCAGTGTCCTACAACACGGGCTGAGAGGGATGACATGAGTCGAATTCCTTATGCTTCGGCAGTAGGATTGATCATGTATGCAATGTTGTGTACTAGACCAGATGTGGCATATGCTGTAAGCATAACCAGCCGATACCAATCCAATCCAGGTCTGTAGCACTGGGTGGCTGTAAAGAACATCCTAAAGTATCTGAGAAGAACTAAGGATTTGTTCTTGGTCTATGGGGGACAGGAAGAGCTCAGTATGCAGGGCTATACTGATGCATCGTTCCAGTCTGACCCTAACGACTTTAGATCGCAGGCCGGCTATGTGTTCAAGATAAATGGAGGCGTTGTATGCTGGAAGAGCTTCAAGCAATCCACCATAGCAGATTCTACAACCGAGGTAGAGTATGTGGCCGCTTCTGAGGCAGCCAAGGAAGCCGTTTGGATAAGGAAGTTCTTATGTGATCTTCAAGTGGTCCCTAGTGCAATAGATCCCATTGAACTCTACTGTGACAACAATGGAGCAATTGCACAAGCAAAGGAACCACGGTCTCATCAAAGATCCAAACACATACTCAGAAGATTTCACCTGATCAGAGAGATCATTAACAGAGGTGATGTCAAGATTAGCAGAGTTGACACAGAGAACAATCTGGCAGACCCATTGACCAAGGCTTTGGCGCAGCAGAAGCATGATGGTCACGCTAGAGATTTGGGGTTGAGATTCCTCAACTTCTAGGTCTTAGTGCAAGTGGGAGATTGTTGGTGTATATGCCCTAGGACCTAGTTTTGGTCCACTTATGTACTACTTGACTTTGATATTTATATCATTCTGGCATTGTCGTTATCTTTGTTTGTTTACATCTGCGCATATGTACTAACATGATAATGTCCCTGGAGACAGATTGGATCTGTGCTCGATCTATAGTCCCCAGTCGATGTACCTTAGTGGATATGGGACAGCTATGGTACTTGTGAGACTGGTATGTGGGCTGGTTAGGCACGTGGTGCTAACGCATACACATGGGTATATCATTGGAGGATATACTGGAAAGACCCGCTGTGAGGCTATGACTTGGTGTCATGAGTTATCCTCACAAGTGACAGGAGATGCATTGATCCCTTGACTTGAGGTCATTGATCATTCTATATGGTTAGGGACTTGCTTTGATACAACCTAACACCTCGCCATAGTTGGGAGGTCATAACGGTTGTCATTGAGCATGTCACGACCCATATGAGAAGGTCAATGGACAGACAAAGGATTCGCCCCTTCCTTAGGGAAGTATGATATCCATGGAGCTCCTCTATGGTTCTATGACTGAGAGTGTATGGCCATACCTAGGTGAGAACCTGTTTTAGTCATAGCCATGTGATTGGGTGAAAACAAGTGGTGACACACTTGTCCAATCGGATATCAGTTTGGCAAAGAGACTGTAATGCATCTGTACCTAGTTGCGATGATGGGGATGTCGATGTCGATATCCATTCCAATGACCTGGGTAGCAGCGATGCACTGCTAGGTGCCACTCACTGCTTGTGGTGACCTTTGGTCAGCACTGCCAGCGTCAAAGGAACCTACAGGGTCACACACCTTGATACTTGAATTCTCGTATTGATCGGGAAGCCTTATAATCGAGTTATTGGATAACTCGGATCTAATTGGGAGATTTCATCAGCGCCAATGGGCCTAATGAGATGGAAGAATGTTATTGGAGCCAAACTTTATTTTTGGCAGTTTGACCCGTATTTGACCATGGTTGGTCACATTTGGATTAGGATTGCATTGGATTGGATCCAAATGCTTAATCAACCCATGTGATGAAGTTTGGGCTAGCTCATTATCCAATGAGGCCCAATAACAAGTTCTCATGAAGAGATGAGAGGCTAAAAGGGTATAATGGGGAGAAACATGAACCATTAAGTGCCTAGGGGCATAATGGGGTCATGTTGGCGCCTTTGCTTCATTATGGAAGTAAAGGGCGCCTCCCCTCTCTTCCTTGGATGGAATGAATGCCTCTAAGGCATGTCTTGGGCTGATATGGAACTTGGGTAATTATGGATAGGTTGAATGGAGTTTATGGTAAAGTCTTGGAGACTTTCCTTGTCTCAAACCTCCTCATCCTAGCCCTACACTTGTCATGATCTTGGCCCTTCCCTTAACCACCTCTTGCCCTATATATGTGACCCTAGCCGCCCCCTCTTAGTGTTGTTCTTCATTGGAGGCGTGAACACACCAAGAGGGCGAGAGTAAGGGGCATTGGCGCAACCATCTTCTTCCATCAAACCCTAGCTGCAAGCTTCTTCCTTTCTTCCTCCTTTGGCGCAAGAGAAGTAAAGGCTTGGCGGCATTCTCCCTTCTCCTCTCTTCTTCATCAATTGGCGCTTCTACCTTGGAGGTGGCGCAAGCATTCAAGAAGATAACTAAGGCTTGGATCTTCTTCCCGAGGCTAGCACCGGGCGTGGAAGAAGAGGACTCGAGGCATCCGTGTGTGTGTGAAACTGAAGAGGGCGCACGCTTGGGCGCCTATCACAACATCGACCTCATCTTGCTCTAAGGTATTTCCTAACTCATCGTGTCGACTCTCTTGCTTGCGATCTTCACTGGGTTTTTGGGACCGGCCTGTTTCTGGGACATTCTTCCGCTGTGCAATGTATGTATGTATGTATGTCTATGACTCTGAAAAATTGTAAAATGTCCCCGGGGTTTCCCAACAGTGCTTAACTAGGAAAAGTGTCATTTCATGGTTAGGCAGGGGATAGTTTTGGGATGCCTAATTTTAGAAAGAGGGATAGAGGTTGACAAAGCCAAAGTTGAAGTGATTGAGAAGTTGGAGCCACCCACTACAGTCAAGGAGATTAGAAGTTTTCTACGATATGCAAGATTCTACCAGTGATTTATTAAGGATTTCTCTAAACTTGCTGGACCACTTACAAATTTACTTTGTAAAGATGTTAAATTTCCTTTTGATGAAGGATGTTTGTCTGCTTTTTAGGAATTGAAGAAGACTTTGATTTCAGCGCCCATCATTCAGCCACCAGACTGGAGTTTACCTTTGAGCTCATGTGTGACGCTAGTGATTATACAGTAGGAGCAGTCCTTGGCCAAAGAAAGGAGAAAAAGCCCTATGTTATCTATTAGGCCAGTAGGACCTTGGATGAGACACAGAGAAATTACACTACCACTGAGAAAGAACTTTTGGCTATTGTTTTTGCTTTTGATAAATTCAGATCATACTTGATTAATTCTAAGGTTGTAGTGTACACTGATCATGCAGCGGTAAAGTACTTGATGGAGAAAAAGTATAGTAAACCGCACCTTCTTAGATGGATATTGCTTTTGCAAGAGTTTGATTTGGAGATCAAAGACAAAAAGGGATCAGAAAATTTTGTTGCAGATCATCTTTCGAGGATATTAGTAGATACTGATAAAGATGATATAATCAATTATTCCTTCCCTGAAGAACAACTCTTAGCCATTGAACAAATCAAGGCTCCATGGTATACAGATATAGTAAATTACTTGGTTGCTAATGTTTTTCCTCCTGATTTGAGTTATCAAGGAAAGAAGAGATTCTTAGCCGAGGTAAAGAACTATTTTTGGGATGAGCCTTATGAATTTAGAAGATGTGCAGATGGAATTTTCAGGAGATGTGTACTTGAAGAGGAAATCATGGATGTCTTGTCACAGTGTCATGGATCTTCATATGGAGGGCATGCTAGTACTTAGAAGACTGTTTTTAAGATTTTACAATCTAGATTTTATTGGCCATCTATTTTTAAGGATGCTAAAAATTTTATATTATCTTGTGATAGATGCCAAAAGACAGGGAATATTAACAGAAGAAATGAGATGTCACTGTCTACTATTCTTGAGATTGAGATATTTGATGTTTGGGGGATAGATTTCATGGGACCGTTCCCATCATCGGAAGGTAACAATTACATACTTGTAGCAGTAGATTATGTTTCCAAGTGGGTTGAGGCTCTTGCCTCTCCTACTAATGATTATAGGGTTGTTGTGAAATTATTTAAGAAGATCATATTTCCATGATTTGGGACACCATGAGTTGTTATTAGTGATGGAGGCTCGCACTTTATAGAACAAAAATTTCCAGCCTTGCCCAGAAAGTATGGGGTTAATCATAGAGTTGCAACACCTTACCATCCTCAAACAAGTAGACAAGTTGAGATATCAAACAGAGAGATCAAAGGGATTTTAGAAAAAACTATATCATGCACGAGAAAAGATTGGGCTTCTAAGCTTGACAGTCACTTTGGGCATACCGAACTGCTTTCAAAACACCAATAGGCATGTCTTCCTTTCAGTTGGTTTATGGTAAATCGTGTCATCTACTTGTAGAGCACGAGCACAAAGCGTTATGGGCAATCAAAGCACTGAATTTCGACTTAAAGAACGCAGGGGAAAAACGAAGGTTACAATTGAATGAGCTAGATGAGATTAGACTCTCCGCTTACTAAAACGCAAGGATTTATACAGAGAGGACTAAAAGATGACATGATCGACATATTCTCATAAAGGAATTTCAACCATGTGACTTTGTTCTTTTATTTAATTCTAGGTTGAAACTTTTTCCTGGTAAACTTAAGTCTCAATGGTCCAGACCTTTTCAGGTTCAAAAAATTTATCCCTATGGAGCTGTGGACATATGGAGTGACAAAATAGGGGAATTCAAGGTTAATGGTCAGAGGTTGAAACATTGTTTCCAAGAAGAACAGAACGAAGAAAGAACAAAATTTCAACTCAAGGAACCTCGACCAGATCTGAGTGCAGAACGGTCAAGCTAATGACCTTAAAATTAGTGCTTCTTGGGAGGCAACCCAAGCCCTCTTACTTAGTTTAGTTTCTTTTATTTTAGTTTACTTTTAGTACTAAATTTTCTTTTCTTTTTATAGGAAAAGTTGGTATTTTTTATAAATTATGGCACTACCGTAATGTTTATTACGGGCCATAATATTGGGTAATTTTCGTCCAGAAGTTTTTATGGCTTTTATGGCACTACCGTAATTTTATTACGGGTCGTAATTTTGATTCATTTCTTTCCAGAAAGTTTTTGAGATTTTTGTGTGTTATACGGCAATGCCGTAATTAATTTCACCAACCGTAATTTTGCTTTGATTCTTTCCAGAAAGTTTTGTGTCTTTTACGGCAATACCGTAATATATATTACGGGCCATAATGTTGTGTTAGTTTTCTCCAAAATTTTTTACGATAGGGGGTGTGAAATTTTCACACCCGTAATTTTATTTTGTAAAAAAAACTCTCTTTTACGATAGTACCGTAATTTTTATCGTGACCCATAATTTCGAGCATTTATCTTCCAGAAATAATTACGGCAGTACCGTAATTAATTTCACGGGTGTAATCTTGTTCGAGGATTTTTCCAAAAATTTCACGGGGGGTGCCATATTTGTTATTATGACCGTAATTGTGAGGGCTTTTGAACCAGACTAAATTATGGTAGTGCCGTAATGAAAATTACGGCCATAATTGTGTCGGCCCTACACAACTCAGCGACCATATTTCTAGGGTTTTCAGCCGTGGTTTAGGGTTTTTCACCCATGTTTTCCTTCTATGTCGCGCCGCCTCTGAGATTCCACTCCACCCTTGCCTTCTAAACCTTCCGGCGGCTCTTTCCGACCATCACCAAGCTTCGATCCGGAGTTTTCGAGCCTGATCTGTGTGTTTGAGGTGCACATTCGTGTGAGTTTCACCCTTTTCGATTTCTGACGAACGAGCTTTCGATTTCTTCGATTTTAACATGTTCTTCCTTCCTAAATTCTTCAGTAAGCTTCCATGACTATCTTTGATCAATTTCGAACCATTTTTTAGCAACATTAACAAGATTTGAAGCTAGGTTTAGCTCCACCAGCGTCTGATTCGCTGTTCATCCGCCAGCTTTGATTTTTCATCAATTTAGCTTCGATCGAGCTAATTTTTGTTTCCAGATAGTTTCGTGAGGTAAAGAATCATCTTCCTGAAGAGGTTTGAAGGGTTGATTTCAACCAGAAACTCAAATTTGTGAAGCCACATTCAAACTTTCGCGCGCGGCACTTCTTAAGCATAGGTGACGGGTTTTATTCTTCCAGAGTTACTTCTAGATTTTTTACATTACATTACTTGCATTGAGATGGCACCAAGGACAAAGCAAGTTGTATCCAAGAAGAAAGGCAAGGCTCCAACTGAGTCATCTACACCAGCTTCACTTCCCAACCGATATGGGATCATATTCAGAGGCAAAATTCAGGAAGCACGGTATAATCAGCTGCTTACCCGACGAGTGGTCAACACCTATGCTGACAAGTGTACCTTGGAAATTTTAAGGATCTACAAGGACGTGTTTTGGATGTTTGACTAGATCAGAGCAAAGAAATTTTTCCAGATGACACCACAGACCTATCTTCCATTGGTTTTAGAGTTCATTAGCAGTATGGAAATGGAACTCCATGAGTTTACTGATCAGCATGCTGAAGGTGAGATCACCTTTCGCATGGCTAACATTGAGAGGAGCCTTACACTTAGAGATATTAGATCCATTTTCCACTTACCGAGAGAGGGGCATACTCATGTACCTCTGGGTTTTATTGAGAATGTGTTTTGGAACCAAATTACATAAGAGTCCAGTTTTCAGCATTGTCAGCCAGGGCTACCAAGATTTCGAACCCCTGCATCAAGTATGTGCACTGTGTCTTAGCTCATACAGTGTTCGGACGAGGAGATAGTGACGATATGGTCCGTCAGACCGAGCTTTACTTTTTATGGTGTATGCTTCATGGGTACCCTATGGACTTGGCTTTCTTTTTCATCAAGCACTTGGACAAGGTTGATAGGGCAAAGAAGGGTGATATTGTGATAGGAGGTTTCCTTACTCCTATAACTCTTTCTTTAAATGTTGAGCCATATGGGATTGAAGTAGCCAAGGGAAATACAAGAATAGATATTGAGTCCTGTGTAGCTATGAGGATGATAGTGAGAGAGGGTGATAGCTACTGTTTAGTTCTTGGACTAGGTGCTCCCACACTACTGCTACGTAACAAAGAGAAGACGATAGTCCAAGATCAAGCAAATTGGAAGCTCTCTCCAAATGCAGCCACTGAAGCTACCCCCACACCCTTGGATTCTGTACCACGTGGTGGTGACGACCCCTTTGGTATGAGTATAGATTTGCCACCACACCAAGCCACCAATCCCCCATCACATAGAGCTGCAGGGTCTTCTTCACATAGAGCAGCCCCCACTCAGAGGGGATGGGTGAGTGCACATGACCCTGGTTTTTAGGGCCTTTCTGTAGAGGTGTACCGCCAGGGACACCTCATGGAGAAGATGCTTGACGCCATTGGGCATTTACATGAAGATGTTGAGGAACTTGGGAATTATATGGAAGAGATGGGAAACTTTCTCTATGATAGATTTGGGTATGGAAATGATGACGGTGATGATGGAGATGGGGGTGATCAGGATGATCCCATGGATACTGCCCCTGCCGATGAAGCAACCGAGGAGATAGATTCCGATGGAGACAATTAGAGCTTTGTGAGTATTCCTTCTCCTATTTATGTTTCTTTCATCTTTATATCCTATTGATGATTCATGTTTTAATAGGGAAGGATGACCCGGTCATACTTCTTGTGTCCGGTGCTTGTGGATCCTCGTTTTGATGTTTTTTGTTAATTCGATCTGGTTGTACTACAATATCGTGATACTTGTGTTTTTGCTACTAATTCGATATGGTTGTATTTTGATATTATGATTTGCGTTGATGATATGATTTGGCACCGTGTGAAAGTGCATTCTGATATTCGGGATTGTATAACTGTTGGATGTTGAATTTGTTCTTGATAAGTGCACGATTTTTCTTTGATGGTATTTGTGATTCTTGTGCTTTGCAAAATTTTGATATGTTGCTGTGATAATTTATTCATGATGTGTGGTCTATTTTGTGAATCTATTGCGTTGTCAAAGTAATTATTTTCTTGATGATGATTATGTCAATGCTTGTGACTGGAGATAGACCCATTATGTTGAATTTATTTCTTCAATATATATCTACTTGTTGGAATTTTTCATTGATTGATGCATGAGGTTTTGGGTAGGTATATTGTTTGATGAATGCAATCTAAAACTGAAATTACTTTCTTGAATAAAATAAGCATATGAGTATGATTTTTGAATTGATGTTAATTGATCAACCTAGTTGATGTTCAATCTATTTTACTATTTGTTGGGAAGAAAGAATCCAAAATCCAAAAAGAGAGAATAACTCCCCTACTTGGTACTGCGTAAAATTGGTAGTGATACCAAAGATATGGGTTGAAGTCAAAATAAAAAAGAGAGAGAAGAAGAAGAGAATGACTCCTCTACTTGGCACTGTATTAAATTACGGTGGCATCGAAGTTAAGAGTTGAAGTCCAAATAAAAAGTGTGTATCTATGTGGGTACATGCCATGGAGAGAAACCGTTTGACATTAACTCTGTTGTCTCAGGTAAGATTCTTCCTACTAAAGAGATATGAGTTCTATTACATTGGTTATGTGACTAGTGTACTCTAAATTTGTCACTGAAAAAAGGGTGATAATCAATTTAGAAAATTTCAAAAAGAAAAAAAAAAGAAAGAAAAGAGAGAGAGAGAATTTGAGTGGAAAAAGATTTTGGAGATCCTATTCTTGTAAATAAAAGTATTATGGATTTGAATTGAAACTAGGTGAACTCATGAGACTAAAATTCTGTTTATTATACAAGTTGTGAAATTTTATTTAACCAAGTTGTGGATCTTGAAGATTAAAATCAGAGGACTATATATTTATTTAAAATTTTATGTAGCATTTGGTGGAGCTTTTCATGGGGGGATTATATTTTAGAAGTTTATTCTTCATAAAAAAAAGTTTATTCTCTTTGATCAGTGTTGATTTCTTTATTTGCTTGAGGACAAGCATAGTTTGAGCCTTATGTATTTTGATGACTCAAAAATTCATAATATATTTTGCATTGATTGATTAGTCTTTTTGAGTCATATTCATGCTCTTTTGCTTATTTTTATGCCTTATTTGTCAAAAACTTCGAAATCTACACCTTTTCTAGTTTTAAATCAATTTCAGGTAAAAAGGCATCATTTTAATGAGTTTTCGCGCAATCTGAGTGTATAGACGAATCCTAATCATCAAGAGGAGATTACACGATGAATTTCAGGCCAATCAGAGTATTCCGCAAAATTACGGCAGGGCCGTAATTTTAATTACGGGACGTGGTTTTACTGGACTTGCAGACTAAACCATATTACTACCATATATTATTTCCTCTGCCATAATTTTAAGAGATTTTTGTCTAGAGAAAAATACAGCACTACCGTAATTAATATTACGATCGTAATCTCGTCAAGCAAGATTTGTAGCATGAAGGATAAATCATGGCACTACCATAGTTTTTATTATAGCCCGTAATTCTTCCAAATTTTTCCATAGAAGAAATTATGGCACTGCTGTAATTATCTTCACAGGCCGTAATTGTAACCCAGGCGGCCGCGTTTGCCTGAGTCTTCCGGAGTTACTATAGTCGATTCTTACGACAATGATTCCGGGCAATTTAGACCACCATTTTGAAAATCGAAAGAAGAATAGTGATCTATAAGAAGAGGCGAAGATTTTAGAACAAAAAGCCCTAATTTTAATCCACGATTCAGAGAGAAATCACATATCTCACCGCCGCCCTAGAGTTCATCACTGAGAGGTGCACAGACCATCATCGGCCACAAAATTTGCAAGAAAGCTATGCCTGAGGAAGGAGAACACGCACAGAAAGTTTCAGATCAAAAAGAGTTCAATCGAAGGAGAAACCAAGGAAAACGCGAGCGCTGCCACTATTCATCGCGATCTTTAGAAGAGATTACAAGTAGTAATTTCTTTATAGCCCTGTATACAGTAACCTAATTCTTCTTTTATTGATTTCTGATTTTTCTGATCAATGTCTTATTGTAATTCTTCCATCATGCTAGCTTAAACACCTCTTTGAGATAGGAGGTGTAATCCCCTTAATTTTTAATGACTAGATAATTTTTTATTTCGTTAGCATATTCATTGATATGATAATGTTACTTAAGTGATTAATGACTTTAATTTTTACTAGTTTCAATTATCAACATTTGTTAGAGTTTTGTGATATGTACTGAAAAGAGATTTGTAAAACTTGGAATCCTAAAATTATGATTTAGGAACTTATGCTAAGAGATTAGGTTAGTTCTTAATTCTTGATTTTTGAAGTATAATCCTTGTTGATAAATTAATCTAGGAAATATTATTGAGATAGACATGAAAATATGCTAAGAGATTAGGTATTGGATTGTTGGAAACCTTTAAGTAAAACCGGTGAAACTAAGATATGAGAATATTTAGTTTCACTGGAGATATTGACACTGAGAGTTATGTACGAGAGTGATTTTAAAGTTTACTTATTTTTAACATAGAATAATCAGTCGCGAGAGCGAGGGTTGTTCTTTGTAAATTATCGTCACGAGAGCAAGACAATTTCTTTATAAAATAATTACATCTTTATCATGTTAAAAATAGACTAACAAACACTTATTTCTATCCAGATGTTGAAATTAAGGTGGATGAAACCCTAGTCCCAACTTTTTCTCTCTGATAATCCGTACACTTTTCGATCGTTCGCTTACATCGTATTCAATTTGCTTAGCTAGTGAGAAAATAATTATTCGATACTTAACACGTAGATCCCTGTGGTTCGATATCTTTTATTACTTTGAGTATCCGTGCACTTACGGACAAGTTCCTTAGTAATAGAATCAGCAGAATAATAGGCCACCACCAGGTTTCCAGCCCAAGCAATATAATCAGCCCTAGAAGTCTAACCTGGAGTCTCTCTTGGAAAACTTCGTTGTTGCTTAGAAAAAGCACAATGAAGATGTCTCTAATGCTATTAAGCATCTAACATCTCATATGGACGCTCTGGCAACCCATAACAAGATGTTAGAGAGCCAAATAGCTCAGCAGGCAAGCCCTTCCAATAGGCCTACGGGTAAGCTTCCACAGCAACCAGAGATGCATCCTAGAGAGCACTGTAGCACAATAACCACAATGAGTGGTAAGCAGTTGGATGAGCTCAGGATGCCATATGAGGAATCTACACTTGTAGTTGGTAAAGAGCAGTCTAAGGAATCCTTACTCGACAAGGATAAGCTTGTGGAAAAGGAGAAAGAAAAGGAGAAGGAGAAGGAGCAAGTTTATATAGGTCCTCCTGCATATATCCCACCTATTCTTTTCCCATAGAGACTGGCTAAGGCGAAGCTAGACAAGCAGTTCGGCAAATTCCTTGAGGTATTGAAAAAGCTATACATTAACATTCCTTTTACTGACGCTTTGTCGCAGATGCCTACATACACGAAGTTATTAAAAGACATCCTTTCTAATAAGCACAAAATTGAGGAACATGGCACTATGGCACTTACAGAGGAGTGTAGCTCAATAATTCAGAACAAGATATCTTAGAAATTGAAAGATCCTGAGAGCTTCTCAATTCCTTGCTGTTGACACAGATTTATATTGAGATTTGCATGTCAATTTACTCATAGAATCATACCTATTGCACGACTTTAAGCCTTACAGTTGCCTATATTTGGATACATCTATGAAATCTATACCTGTTTCGGTATTTTTCATGTTTTCAGGTCAAAAGGACCACTAAAAGGGTAGATTTTGACACTTTGGTAGAATAGGAGCTCGTCCTAACCCAAGATGATCCAAACTGGAAGATTTCAGATTCATTGAAACCTTTGCAGGAAATCACGACCGGGTCTCGATCAGAATCATGTCCGTGATCGTCGCTATGCCTGAAGCTGAAATCGACAAATCACGACTAGGTCACGACCAAATTCTCGCCCATGATCGCGGACCCGCCTGTTACGAAATCATCGTTTTCTCCCATATTTCTTTGATCTAACCTAAGGGGAGGCTGAAGGGCACTAAGAACTATTCTCCTCCATTGATAAAGGGGGCATGTAGCAGCTTTCGGCTATAGATTTGCTCACGAGATGGTGGCTTCATGGAAGAAAAGATGGCAGCATTGCAGGGCATGGAGGCTGGCAGAAATCCCTTTTGGCTGAAGCGTTGCAGCAGGTTCTTTTTGCAAGGCATGGGGAAGAGAAAAAGGTGCAGAGGAGATAGAGATAAATGGGGGCTGAAGAAAGAAAGGCAAAGGGGAGAGAGGATTTTTGGCACGGGTGAAAAACGAGAGGAGAGTGCTACGGAGAAGGAGGAACGCACTAGGAAAAAGGGGCTGCGCACTTGCACATATTGAAGATATTTGATGCGTGAGTTCCTTAAGGTTAAATCTGTAAGGAAGATCCTGCGTTTACATTCATTTTGCTGCACTATTTTGTGTAATCTTCTTAGCAAAGTGTTACATGATCTTGCCTACCTCTTGTGATCGCTGCATAAACCTACACATGTATGAGATGTTTACTATTGTAGTTCACACTTTCACCATGAACATGTTAGGCTAAAACTCCTAACCAGGATGTGGGAGTAGCCCTTTTGATACCTTACTAGCCTGATAGTCTAGCTCTAATTACTATAATCCAACTCGATCCTTTGTGCATGCATTGCCTGCGCGTTCCGGAAGAAATGCGCTTGAGCCTTTGCCTCTTGATTTGAGGTTTGTAAATCAGATAATCACGAGGAAACTCGTTGATTGTCCGTACTCAACCTAGGGGTAGTTAGGGCATTAGATGCATCAGGGAGACCACAAGTCCGACCGCGTGTCGGAAGCATTTGATCGGGGGTTTATCAAATCTTTTTGAACTCTTTGCCTACACTACCCGAAAGGGAGCGTTTGAGCCTGTAATTCCTCGTGTGGGATTTGTAAGGCAAGAATTCTTGGGGAGAATCTACTTGACGAACTGCACTCTCCTTGTGTTAGCTCCTGGATCTTAGACGTACTTGGCAAACTTCTTGCGTGCCAGTACGTTAGATAATTTAGGAACGCTATGCCTGCGTAGCCCGAGAGGGCGCGCTTGAGCCAGAAGTTACGCGGGGGAGGTTTGTAAGCTAGGAATTCTTGGGGAGGACCCCTTTTGTCATCCTGTACCCATCTTGGAAGTACTAGGAGCTTAGGCGTGTTGGGGAGAAGCGTTTCCGACCAAGCGCCAGAACATAATAGGTTTGATCTATAGCCGTGATTGTGGAAGCAACCCAGCTATCTGAGGGAGCAACTACCTAAGTGACAAGGAAGCCGAGTCCCTTGAACTAGACAGGATAAAGGCATTAGAGTTTGGACTATTTAGCTGTAAGAAGTCAAGGCGGTGAACCCACATCCTGATATTTCATACTATTAAGACTCTCTCGTGCAATTCCTCCAATTACATTTTTCGAGTATTTAATTAGTTAACATTTCGACTCCATTAATTTCACATCTTCTAGTTAGCAAATTCGAGATCTGTCGGTACTTGCCCATCAGTCCCTGTGGGATCAATATTTTATTACTTTGATAGGCCCGTGCACTTGCGGGTAACGCCTACCTATACCGGTGGGTGCTATCAAGTTTTTGGCGCCGTTGCCGGGGACTGATTTTGGCAATATTGACTAGATTAAGAAGTTATTAGACTAGACATTTTTAGTTTGTGAATATACTTTCTTTTATTTCATTTTACACTTTTCTTGATTTAACGAAACATCTACTTGTTAGAATTTTAGTTTATGCGTAGATCTCCGCGACCAGAACCTGTAATACCATTTGATTCGGAAATTGAAAGAACGTTCCAGCGTCGTAGAAATATTCAAAAATGTCAACCCAAGAAGAGTTCGCAAACAACAATCATAGACGGTAACAAATCACTTCGTGACTTCGCTGCACCAAATGTTCAAGGACTGCATTCTAGTATTGCACGTCCACCAATAGAAGCGAATAATTTTGAGATAAAACCGTCACTTTTGTCAATGTTACAACAAAACCAATTCGGTGGATCACCGACCGAAGATCCAAACATGCATTTATCTATTTTTCTTGAATACTGTGACACTCTTAAAATGAATGGTGTAACTACTGACACTCTGTGGCTACGACTTTTTCCTTTTTTTACTTAGAGACAGGGCACGAGCTTGGTTACATTCATTACCATCTGGATCCATTACCACATGGGAACAACTCTCACATGCTTTGCTTGCAAAATACTTTCCTCCGAGCAAAACCGCGTAATTAAAGAACCAGATTACCAATTTCTCTCAAAAAGAAGGTGAATCATTATATGAGGCGTGGGATCGCTTCAAGGAATTGCAGCGAATGTGTCCTCACCACGGCCTCGAGAAATGGGTACTGGTACATATGTTTTATAATGACTTACTTTATAACACTCGTCTTACCATTGATGCAGCCGCTGGAGGAGCTCTCATGAACAAGGCTGTCGATGAAGCCTACAATTTGATCGAAGAAATGGCGCTCAATCACTACCAATGGTCGGGCGAAAGAGGTACTTCATCTCGATAAGCCGGTAAATATGAACTTGACACTCTTAATTCTCTTGCTGCAAAAGTGGATTCGTTATCTTATAAGCTTGACTCTATGAACATGCGTCATAATGTTTCTAATTCTGCTATGTGTGAAATTTGTGGAGTGGAAGGTCATTTTTCTGACACCTGTCAATTAGGAAATATGGTATCACAAGACCCTCCACCCGCTCTTGTAAATGTTGTAGGGAACTTTAACTCGAGGGTCTAAAACAACCCTCATTCTAACACCTATAACCCTGGGTGGAAGAATCATCCCAACTTTTTCTATAGAAACAACAATGCAGCTCAATCATCAAACTTTAGGCAGCCCCCTAGATTTCATTCATCTAATACCGGGTATCAGCCTAAACAATTTGACCATCCACCACAACCAAGCACCAATACAATACCATAGGAACAAACTTTCGAATCACGCTTTGACAGCTTCGTGTCAGCGCAAACAAAAGCAATGGACTGCGTGTTAGAGGCAATTAAAAACTTAACCACAAACCAGAAGATAATGGAAAACCAAATAGCCCAACAGGCTAGTATCTCTAATAGAACGCCGGGCAGATTACCTGGACAGCCTGAAATGAACCCCAAAGAACATTGCAATGTCATTACCATGCGTAGTGACAAGCAGCTTGAGGAACCAGAAATGCCCAAGGATGATCATTGTGAGAATGAGACAAGAACCCCTGAATCTGAAGAACCGAATGAACCTGTTGAGAGTGAACCACAAACGAAAGAAACAGAACCTGTTTATGTGCCTCCACCACCCTACAAACTGCCAATTCCATTTCCCTAGAGGTTGGCAAAAGCAAAACTCGATTATCAATTTGGTAAATTTTTAGAAATTTTGAAGAAACTGTATATTAACATACCATTTACCGATGCTTTATCACAAATGTCATCCTATGCTAAGTTTTTGAAGAAAATCCTATCCAATAAAAGAAAAATAGAAGAACACAGCACAGTGGCATTAACTAAGGAATGCAGCGGAATCATCCAAAATAAGTTACCGCCAAAGTTGAAAGATCTAGGCAGCTTTACCATTCAATGCCTGATCGGAGACACACATTTTGACTGTGCTTTATGCGATCTTGGAGGCAATGTAAATCTGATGCCACTCTCTCTTTGCAAGAAACTGAATATCGGAGACTTGAAGCCGACGAACATCTCTTTACAATTGGCTGACCATTCCGTACGACATCCGGTAGGGATTCTTGAGGATGTGCCAATAAAGGTTGGTAAATTTTTTATTCCAGCTGATTTCGTTGTACTCGAGATGGAAGAAGACTCCAAACTTCCTATTATATTGGGCAGACCATTTTTGGCAACTGCCGGTGCCATAATCGATATTAAAAATGGGAAGTTAACACTATGTGTGGGTGAAGACACGGTTGAATTTGATATTACCGAGAGCTTAAAGAAACCTCTTTTTGCAGATTCCTGCTATAGTATCGGAGTCGTCGACGATGAGTTTGACCCGTCTTACATCCCTCGGACAAACGTTGACCCTCTCGAAATTTGCCTGCTGGGTGATTATGACGAAGAGCAGGAAGAAGAAGTCTATGCCTATGTTGACATTCTTGACTCGAGCACAACCATTGTGCCAGAAGAAGAAAGGCTTGAGGAACCATCTACACCGAAACCTGAGGTCTGTAAGCAACTTAACTTAGAGCTCAAATCCTTACCAAGCAACCTCAGGTATGAATTTTTGGGTGAGAATTCTACTTATCCTGTCATTATAGCAAATCATCTTGATTCAAAACAAATGAATCTTCTCCTGGATAAGCTTCGACAATATAAGAAGGTAATTGGGTACACTTTGGATGATATAAAAGGTATTAACCCTTCTTTATGCAAGCACAGGATACACCTTGAAGAGGACAGCAAACCATCTATCGAATACCAAAGGCGTTTGAACCCGAATTTGAAAGAGGTAGTCAAGAAAGAGATTTTAAAGCTATTAGATGCTGGGGTCATCTACCCCATTTTGGATAGCCAATGGGTAAGTCCGGTACACGTGGTACCGGAAAAAGGAGGAGTAACAGTAGTGAAGAACGAAGCAAACGAATTAATACCGCAAAGAACCATTACCGGGTGGCGCATGTGTATCGATTATCGGAAATTGAACAAGGTCACTCGCAAGGACCATTTTCCTCTTCCCTTTATTGATCAAATGCTTGAAAGATAAGCCACTAACTCATATTTTTGTTTCTTGGATGGATACTCAGGATTTTTCCAAATACCGATACATCTAGACGACTAAGAGAAGACCACATTCACGTGTCCCTTCGGTACTTTCGCTTATCGTCGTATGCCGTTTGGCTTATATAATGCACCAGCTACGTTCCAGTGATGCATGGCGGCCATCTTCTCCGATTTCATTGAAAACATCATGGACGTCTTCATGGACAACTTTTCGGTATATGGGTCTAGTTTTGACTCTTGTCTATCTAATTTGACCCGTGTTTTGCAGCGTTGCGAAGAGACGAGCCTGGTGTTAAATTGGGAGAAATGTCACTTTATGGTAAAGGAAGGGATCGTTCTTGGTCATTTGATATCGGAGCGCGGTATCGAAGTCGATAAAGCAAAAATCAGTGTGATAGAGAAAATGCCACCTCCGAACTCCGTCAGAGGAATAAGAAGCTTCTTAGGCCATGCGGGCTTTCATAGGTGTTTCATTGAAAACTTTTCTAAAATTTATAGACCTTTAACATCTTTACTCGCTAAGGATGTTCCATTTGTTTTTGACTAGAACTGCATGGATGCGTTTCAACAATTGAAGAAGGCGTTGATTTTCGCTCCAATAATGCAACCTCTGGATTGGTCGCTACCTTACGAAATAATGTGCGACGCTAGTGACTATGCGGTAGGAGCTGTATTGGGGCAACGGAAGAACAACCGAACTCATGCCATTCACTACACCAGCCGAATACTGGATGGAGCATAGAGCAACTACGCCACCACAGAAAAAGAAATTCTAGTTGTAGTCTTCGCCTTTGATAAGTTTCGATCATATTTGGTTAACTCACGTGTCATTGTCTATACAGATCATGCGGCGATTCGATATCTCATGGACAAGAAAGACGCAAAGCCGCGGCTAATTAGGTGGATACTGTTATTGCAAGAATTCGATATTCAGATCAAAGACAAGAAAGGGACTAATAATTTAGTAGCAGACCATTTGTCCCGCTTGACGACCACTCCCGAGGGAGAATCGGAAGATGAAATTGATGATGTGTTCTTGGATGAGAACCTAGTAGCCACGACCACGGTAAAGACACCCTAGTACGCCGATTTGGTAAATTTCTTGGCAGCTGGTATTATGCCTCCGAATTTAACGTACCAGCAGCGAAAGTGATTTGTGTCAAGCGCAAAGTACTACTATTGGGATGATCCACTTTTGTTCAAGCGCTGTGCCGATTGTATTATTCGAAGATGCTTGCCTGAGGAAGAAATCCCAGATGTCTTGTTCCAGTGTCATTCATCTTCTTATGGAGGACACTGCAGCGGTAAAAAAAAGCATATAAGGTTCTCCAGTGTGGATTCTTTTGGCCAACCCTATTTAAAGACGCGAGAGACTACGTACTGTCCTGTGATCGCTGCCAGAGGATAGGGGGAATATCGCAAAGAAATGAGATGCCTCTTAATACCATTCTTGAGATCGAGATCTTTGACGTATGGGGTATTGACTTTATGGGACCATTTCCACCCTCATGTGGTAACCGATCATCTTAGTTGGAGTTGATTATGTTTCCAAGTGGGTCGAAGCCTTGGCTTCCCCAACAAATGATTCCAAGGTAGTTCACAGATTCTTCAAGAAGTTAATATTTTCGCGATTTGGAACACCTCGTGTGGTAATCAGTGATGGAGGATCTCATTTTATTGAACGAAGATTTGAAATACTTCTCAGAAAATATGGAATAATGCACAAGGTAGCTACCGCTTACCAGCTTCAGACTAGCGGGCAAGTTGAAATATTAAACCGGGAGATAAAGCGCATTCATGAGAAAACCGTATCACATACACGCACGGACTGGTCACTGAAACTCGATGATGCTTTATGGGCATACCGTACAGCATTCAAAACCCCTATAGGTATGTCCCCATTTCAGTTGATATACGGTAAATCATGCCACTTACTGGTCGAGATCGAGCATAGAGCCTATTGGGCGATTCAACAACTGAACTTCGACGGAAAGCAAGCTAGTAAGGCCAAGAAGCTGCAAATTAATGAGCTCGATGAGTTTCGACAAGAAGCTTATGAGAACGCCAGAATTTATAAAGAACGCTCCAAAAGATGCCATGATCGAAGGATTATGAGGAGGGATTTTCGCGAAGGTGAATTGGTGCTATTGTTTAAATCCAGGATCAAACTTTTTCCTGGTAAGCTTCGAACTAAATAGACAGGACCATATGTAGTACAGAAGGTTTACCCTCACGGTGCTGTAGACATTTACCCAGAGTCAACCGGTACATTCAAGGTTAATGGACAAAGGCTTAAGCACTATATCTCCCATGAACCGATACCGAAGGGGACCGTTCTGGTCCTCGCGGATGCTCCTTCACCAGGATGACACCAATGATAGTCAAGCTGACGGACCATTAAATCAGCGCTTCTTGGGAGGCAACCCAAGCTTCTTACTCTAGTCGAATTTATTTTCAGTATTTTTTTTATTTTCGTTTTCATGCTTTGTGTAAGTTTAGTTTAGTTCGCATGATGATGGGTCTTAAATTCTTAGCGATTTCATGCTTATACCCTGATCAAAATGACACTTGGACACCTTAACCTCATCTGATATAAGTTTGAATTTCATTTCCTAGTTATGTCCATTTTGTTCTAATGATGATATTCTTGCAGGTAATGCGCATCAAACTCCAAATACCGGCACAGGATACCAATATTTGAAGTAGGGTGTGAAGGTCCTCAACAATATGCACTCACGGGAAGGATGCATGCTAAACTCGCACCAATCAATTTTGATCCTCTGAATATTGAAAACCTATACGCAGTCATGAGCTGATCTTATTCATCCTTAGCACTGGCAGTTGATTTTTATAAAAATTGAAAATGTTATTTGGGGCCCTATTGTGCCCTTTCCATTACTTGCGTTGTTTGGTATTTCCCTGTCCATTTAGTTGTGGATATTGGTGTTCTTGCTTGATTTGGAATGACACAGGGATATCGCAATTTATGCAGTAAGGAGAGGCGTTTTCTATCAGTTTTCCAAAATCACGGGCGGCCCCCGACAAAAATCCCGACCGTGATTCTCACTCAACTCAAACATCAGAGAATTCACCGAAAGCATTACGGCAATGAAGACAGGCAGTGAAGACACTAAAACCACAGCCGTAATCAGCATCGAAGAACTTCACGAGGAAATCATGACCGGGGAACGCTGAAATTTATGACCGAGATTTCTCCGAAAAGGCAAAACAAAAAAAAATTATACGAAAGGTTCACGGCAGACCCATAACTAGAGGTCGCGCAAAATCTTCCAGAAGAAATCACGGGCGGATCATGACGAAACTCACGGGCCTGATTTTCAGAAAATAGAATGCTTCCATACATGACGAAAACATCATGGCAGTCCCGTGAATGAAGACACAGCCGTGAAGATGTGCATTAAAAGATTGTAGGAGAATCACAACCGGCCCCTGATGAAAATCTTGGGCGAGATCTCTGAACTTTAACACCTTAACGGATCCGCCTGGCCAACCCAATCCGTTAAGCAACCCGATAAGACCTTCACTTAAGCAGCTTGCCTGGGATTTCGCTAGGGTTCCCGACCTTTACCATTTCCGTACCCTTCGCTGACCCCACTATGTGCCCCACCTACTGTCGCCGCGTACCTCGCCGCCAACCGACAACCCTCCGGCGACTCTTCCGACCACCTCCGGTGAAGCTATCACTTCATATTTCCATTCCTTATCTCGCCGAGAACTCCATCTCAATCAGCTGCCGATCTTTCTGCACCTTCCTCTCGCTGCTCGAGAAACTATGCCGCCCCGACGGAAGAACACTGGGAAGCAACTGGCGGGCACCTCAAGCCCTCGACCCGCGGCACCTCAACAGCAACAAGCTGCGCCACCAGAGATCCAAATGAGGGATAATCATCAAGCAGCATGGTACCAGGTTCTTTCAAATCGCTGCATAATCAATACACGGTACATTGACCCACCTTTACTCGCTGCACTCGGAATTTTTGATGATCTCCTCTAGATGTTTAGACAATTTGGTTGGGGTCATTTTCTGCAATACGCACAGCCCACCTACATCCCCTTTACTCTTGAGTTTCTCAGCTCAGTTGAAGTGAAAGTCTCGGCCCTAGAGACAGACCCAGGCCTAATCACTTTTAGACTTGCTAACAATGAATATCGGCTCACTATCGCCGATTTGAATGATATTTTTGGGTTTCCAGCTTACGCATCCAGGCTTGGTCCTCCTAACTTCAATGAGGACATCTTTTGGAAGTGCATTTCTTCTATGACTGCCTACTCACCCAGGAATGCAAGGGCCTCCGCAATATCGAATCCCTGCATCAGATATGCACATCGCCTCCTAGCTCACTCTATCTTCGCTAGAGATGGGGATGGGATAGTGCAACAGCCCGAACTACTCTACTTGTGGGGTCTTCTTCATGGTTTCCAGATCAATGCCGACTACCACTTAGCTCAGCAGTTCCTCTGTGTCGCCCATGCTCAAAAAGGAGTTATTTGCATTGGGGGAATGATCACCATGATTGCACTTTCTCTTGGACATAACCCATTCGGCCAGCCAGAGGCGGTAGGCAGCAGACGATTGGACCTGGAGCATTTGCTTTCCATGAAAATGATTATCAGATGAGGGGACATCTTGTTAGGGAATGCCAGGTGTAATTTTAAAATTTTGTAGTCCTAGGACGCAGCGGAAGAAGTATTACACCCGAAACACATTCCTTTCCCAAGGATCCTTGTGAGTGAGAGAACACAAGGATGTGTTAGGGTTAGTACCTTTATTGCTTGTTTAGATGTCGAAGCCATGTTGAAGGCGCCCAAGTGTTCGCCCTCTACAAGTATCCACGCGTCGACTCCTTGATCATTGCTCCCTTCCACGCTCGGTGCTAGCCTCGGGAAGAGAATCAAGCCTTCACTTCCACTTGCGCCACCTTCAAGAGAAGTTGCGCCAAGGAGGGGATAGGGAAGATGATGCCGCCAAGGACTTCCCTCTTCTTCTTTGCTTGCGCCACCTCCAAGGTGCGCCTATGGCCAAGAGACGATGAGGGCTTGTGACAAGAAGACGCCACCAAGCACAAAGAATCCTTGCGCCAAGAAGAGAGGAAGAGGAAGAACTTGCGGCTCCAAGGAAGAAGTTTGCACCACCTTGTTGTCGCCCTTTGCTTTGCTCTCTCTCCCTTCTATGTGTGTTCACGCCTCCTTAAAGTCCAACCATAGAAGGGGCGGTAAGGGGTCCTATAAATAGGACAAGAGGCGGCAAGGCAATGGCTAAGATCATGCCAAGTGGGCGGCTAGGATAAAGGGGTCTTGAGGTAAGGAAAGTCTCCAAGACTTTACCATAAACCTCATTCAACCTATCCTAATTTGCCCAATGGCCATATCAGCCCAAGACATGCCTTAGATGCATGCATTCCATCCAAGGGAAGGGCAAGGCGCAACAAGCATGAGGAGTTTCGGCTAGGGTAAGAATTTTGGGAGAAACTAGGGTTTTAGGTAAGGTAAGTCTCCAAGACATTACCATATACCTTACCCTACTATCCATATGCGCCCAAGCTCTTTCCAAAAGAGCCATCAAGCCATATCAGCCCCAAGACTTACCTTAGAGGCAAGTATTCCTTCCAAGGAAGAAGGGCTAGGCGCCCTTTACTTCCATAATGAAGCAAAGGCGCCTCCCTCACCCCATTATGCCCCTAGGCGCCAATGGGGTGAGATTTCTCCCCATTATACCCTTTTAAGTTAATTCCTCTTCATGACAACTAATTATTGGGCCTCATTGGATAATGAGCTAGCCCAAACTTCATGGCATGGGTTGATTAAGCCATTGGATCTAATCCAATGCAACCCTAATCCAAATGTGACCAATCTAGGTCAATTTTGGGTCAACCTGCCAAAAATGAAGTTTGGTTCCAATAACTTTCTTCCATCTCATCAGGCCCATTGGCGCTGATGAAATCTTCCAAATAGATCCAAGTTATCCAATAACCTGATCATAAGGCTTCTGATTAAAGCAACGTCAAGAGTCTATTGCGTGTGACCCCGTAGGATCCATATGACGATGGCAATGATGTAAACATCATAAGTAGTGAGGGGTATCTAGCAACACATCACTACTACCCATGTCATAGGACTTAAGTCATTATGGCAACAACTCCTAACAAGCAACGAGGATTCCCATTGCATTACAGATCCCTTTGCCTAAGCTGATATCCTGCCATTGGATTAGTCTCAAGTTTATTATCCAATGCCTTGGTCATGACTCAAACAAGTGTGGCCACACTCTCCTGTCATGCACCAATAAGGTGGGGCGCCCCGAGGTGGATATCATGCTTCCTCGGAAGGAAGGGGCAAATCCTACTATTGGTCATCCATGTCTCTACGTGACTTATGACATGCCCAATGACAGTCGTTTTGATCTCCCAATTACGGAGAGACGTAAGACTGTATTAAAGCATACCCTTCATCAAGTCTAGACATGAATACCTCAAGTCTAAGGATCAATGCAAACCTCTTGCATGTGAGATTGACTTGTTGACTAGACAAGTCAATCCTCACGGTGGATCACTCCAGTGCATCCAATGCACCTGTATGTCTGCGTTACTGTGCCCCGCACCTAACCAGCCCATACACCAGTCTCACATGTACCGAAGCTGTCCCATATCTGCTAAGGTACTTTGTCTGGGGATAGCTTATGAGAATGGATCCAATCCAAACTCCTGGGACATTATTTATGCAACTCAATACATCAACGCAGGTAGAGAAGTCTGCATAATAACGACCATGCCTATATAAAGAGTAATAGTTCTATCAAAGTACATTCAAACAATGCCTGACCATGTCCATACATTGGTCTTTAGGGCATATACACCAACAATCTCCCACTTGCACTAAGACCAAGAACAACTGATGTTTAGTCAGTTCCAATGTCTCTAGTATGACCCATTTAGCTTCCGCTGCGCCAGAGGCTGGATCAGTGGGTTTTTCCAGATTGCTATCTGTGTTTTATTTTAACAAATTTGATCATCATCCTTATCCATGATCTCTAAGATCAGATGATATGCTGCAGTACATACTTGAGCATTAAGTTCCTTCTCTCATGCTATGGTCCCAGTAAGAACTATACTGGACCATCAAGCACTATGAACTAGATCAAGTTCAAATGAATGAAGCTGCCTCCTTGGCTGCCACAAGGAGCTGCAATGTACTCAGCCTTATTTGTAGAATTTTGCCACTTTGGTTTGCATAATGCTCTTTCAGTACACAACACCATAACCAGGCAAAGCGCAACTCCTGGCTGTGATCAATAGTCACTAGACTGGAACGAAGTGTCAGTGTACCCCTGTACACAAAATTCTTTCCTGTCTATTATAGACTAGACTCCAATCCTTTATACTTCCCAAGTATATGTATAAGGATTGCTTTCACAGCTATCTAGTGTTAAACACTAAGATATGATTGAAATTTGCTGGCTATGCTCCAAGCATTTGCCAGAAATGGTCTTCAAAACATGATCCATCCTACATACAATGTATCGGGACTTTGGACCCATGTTAATACTCTCCAGCTGTGCCATAGGCTACAACATCTTTGAGAGACTTAGACCATATCTTCCTGGAAGGTATCAGTATTTGGAATCATTCAATATAATCCTCTCCAGAAACTTCTTGGATGAACATAGATTGACTAAAGGGCAATGACTTTCTTGGATCTCTATAGATCCTCATGCCTAGGATGTCGGCATCATTCCCTAGATCATTCTTCTCGAAATACATATCAAACCTTTTCTTCACCATGTGAAGAGCTGAGATGTTATTCCACGTGAGGAGAATATCATCAATCATCTAGATAAGAAATATTATTAATAAGGTGCTCCCACTGATCTTCTTGTAAACACAGGCTTTTCAACCATGCTTGCATCATGCATATCTATATGGCCTTGATATGAGAACCTTCTGGCTATTTCCCTATAGATATCTTTTTCAGATGTCCATGCAAGAAAAGCAGTTATCATAACAACATGCCATAATTGATCATGCAATTATAACAAGCAGATCCCTAATGGACTTAAAGCTCAGCTATTGGTGAAAATTTCATCATTATCCACCTAGTGGATTTGCCTGAAATTATTGTTCACTAGCTTGTCTTTTAAGGTAACAATGTTACCTTCCATGTCTATCTTCCTAGAAGATTTATTATAGCCTGTGGGATTTACCCTTTTTGGCAGCTTATCCAAGTCCCAGACTTGATTAGCAGACATGGAGCCCATTATGGTTTTCATGGCCCTTAGCCATTTCTTGGAATCTAGTCCACCGACCGCTTCCATTTCCTCATAAGTCTTAGGTTCATGGTTGATGAAAAATTCGTCATGCCCAGCATATCGAATCGACCCAGACTTATGTTATTCCTGTGTTACTTGAACCTCAGGTTGACTTTCAACCTGTATGTGAGATCTTGCTCTCCATGTGTGTCTAATTATATTGTGGTTGATTCTGGACCTTGTCCAAATCAAATCTACTCCCACTAGCTTCTTTCAAAAGAAATACTTTCTCAAGAGAGACAGCATTTTGAGCAACAAATGTTTTGTTCTCCATGGGATAGAATTAGCACTCTATAGTGCACCACAAATACATACTTTTGAATCACTACACATTACATTCCCAATTCCATTGAAGAAATGGGATATTTGCAGTTCTTAACTCAAAAGCTAACTTAGACATTTTCTTATGGAGCAGCAGTACATCTGTTTGCATGGCAACATAGTAGTATATTTGCATGACTTATTCAAAGTTGGAACCACATCCAATGTGTTCCTTTTTCTTTCTTTGAAATTTACCACACAGTGGTGTACTAAGAAAGCTGTGAGATCACTCCACACTTCTTAGGAAGGTCATCAAATTCTCCACTAATCATCTTGATCTAATCAAGGTGCTTTAATAGATCCTTATCTTTGACTCAATACTTCATTTGTGAACTTCTTGGAATTTTCCAAAGTTCTTGGGTTGCGTAAGGCATACCCACACTCAATGAAGTATATATAACTCCTCTTAGTGTTTGCTTGCATGGGTCCACTTACATCGCTGTGTAATAGATCCAACAAGTCACTACTCCTTTCCACCCTTTTGGTGAAAGCAGCATCTGTCATATTGTTCCTTTGAACTAGGCTCACATGTATCATAATCCTGAAAGGACAATGATCCCAATAGTCTATGGACTTTCGGATGTGACCATTGTTCTATGGTTCAAGAGACAATGCTATAAGAGGAAGTTTATTGAATCATTAGATCTGATCTTGTGTCACATATAGAACCACAAACTATTGTCAATTGTATCACTTCAATAGAACATCTCAGATTAAAGAAAAATATTATTTATTATTTCAAACTGAAGTCCTTTCCAAAAGGAATGATGTTCTAATACATAAGCTGATACAATAATAGCAAAGTTCTATATAAAGTCTTCAAGGCAGTGAGATGATATCAACAGCAGCATCCAATGCTCCGTCCCTGACCCGAGAGTCGATCCCATCAAGCCTCTTCGTCCTACTTCTTTTGAGCTCCTGCACATGTAAAACATATGTGAGCCTCACATATGGTACCCAGTACCCATGAATAAGAAGTAGACAAAAGACCTCGGTAACACAATACCTGAAGCGGATGGATTACATCCCTTCTTCTTTGCCATGCTCTTCTTGGCCATCAATCCTCTTCGAAATACCCATGCATTCCCAGTCTTCCGAAGTATAAGCTTCGAAGATACAGAACCATGGTCTTTCTCAGATTCAGGCACACATTCTGAAGATCCAACAGAACTCTCCTGATCATTGTCTATAGAGCATGGTGTGAAGAGACCTTTGAGATGTATGATTAGATCATAGATCCCCATCTCATCACATTCAACCTTGACCTCCGGGGTCATGCACTCTAAGACAAGAGCAGTGTACTGTTAGTTATCTTCACAATGTTCAAGATAGACATTCCACTCCCAGTCATTAGTGAAATACACACTAGGCTGGGATGGAGGTCTTTCAAGAAGATGCACCTTATGTTCTTGTTCCAGTATCTTGGACAAAGTCTTGAACCATTTTGTCCAATTTGTCCCATCCAGTTTATGTTTATAAAGTTTCAATCTTAGATCAGGGGATGCCTTCTACAATAAGCAAATAAGTAAAATAAGTACTATGATAAAGCATTTAACAAGGACTTTAAATTAAATGCTATGCTCCCACTATTTCCAAAACAAGTTGAGGACTCTCAAACTCAACATAGAAATGAGTGAGTAGGATCCTAATTTCACATGAGGTCTCTGCGACTCACGAGGGTGAGTTGAGATGCACAGAGAGCCCCATGCTTCCTTAGGTAGGCATGCCAGCCAATTGTGCCGCGCACAATTCCTCTTAGTTAAGACAGACTAGGCGCCCTGTGTCCAGCGAGGGCTGGATACAACACAGAACCCTATCCTCTCAATAGCTGCCTCTAGTGATTCATCATGTCAGTGACATATGAAAAACTAGTCAAGTCTGGTCCTAACAGTTATGCCCAGGGCCAACGAATTTCCTTGCGAAGGCACGCCCAGGTTAAAACTGGACTGGGGAAATCATTGTCACCACACATCTCCTAAAGATAAGTGAGTGTGTCCCACGAGGGTGGGAAACAGTTCACAACATCACCGATCGATAGTTTGATGAGGGCTACGCGTTAGAAGGCTATTGACTTGATATTTTAATGAGAGTTTTGCATGTTCGTTTTATTCTTTTCTAGCATGCATCTTTCCTATGGTTATGGCAGCAAGGAAAAACATCACAGGCATGCTATGGACAAAATAATAAACCATCACAGGCATGCTATTTTTGGTCAATATGGTCATAGCCCTTTTCATACACATAACTTGTCACGAGCCATGTGACATGTTATCGTGCATCCAAGGGTTGCGAGTCCCTAAAGCAGATCGGCCCATGCCAGAAGCCGAAAGCATGTGTCCTTCCTTCAGCCGCAAGTCCATCACCATGCTTCCAAAGCTGGCGCCACTTCTGACTCCGATTGAAGAAGACTCCTTGTTGTCAAGATGAAGCCTTAACCTATCATATAACTCTACATCTATTCTAAACAAGATGAAAAATTCTTTTACAACAAGATAGGGAGAGAACCACACGCAGGTGGAAAAAGATTTTTACAAGCATTCATCACAAGTGAAAACATGCTTCCACATCACAACACAGGAGGGCACTCGCTATGACCATATCAACCCAATCAAGTGGCGCATGTAAAATTTGAAAACCGGAATAATCAAATTTTAGCACCTTATGCGCCAACATCATCCAAAGCACTCTCTTAACCAATTTCATGCCAAAATTTAGATCAAGTTCCATGATGATTTCATAGACCCTATCGGCTGGCAGTTTTGTCAGATCAAGAGACCCGGCCAGTCCGAAGACACAATGCCCGTCCTACTTGACAAAACCTACGTGCGCCTTTGGTCTTAAATCAAGCATAAACAAGATTCAAGTTTCGGCCATAAAGTTGAGAAGAGAAGATTGGATGAAAAACGCTTTCTAAGTGAAACGCGCATGGATAGAAGAAAAATTTTCCAAAAATTTTTCACACAAGCAAACGTACACCTTGTGTTTCTCGCAAGTTGCTCTGATACCACTGTTAGGGAATGCCGGGTGTAATTTTAAAATTTTGCAGTCCTAGGACGCAGCGGAAGAAGTATTACACCCGAAACACATTCCTTTCCCAAGGATCCTTGCGAGTGAGAGAACACAAGGATGTGTTAGGGTTAGTACCTTTATTGCTTGTTTAGATGTCGAAGCCATGTTGAAGGCGCCCAAGTGTTCGCCCTCTACAAGTATCCACGCGTCGACTCCTTGATCGTTGCTCCCTTCCACGCTCGGTGCTAGCCTCGGGAAGAGAATCAAGCCTTCACTTCCACTTGCGCCACCTTCAAGAGAAGTTGCGCCAAGGAGGGGATAGGGAAGATGATGCCGCCAAGGACTTCCCTCTTCTTCTTTGCTTGCGCCACCTCCAAGGTGCGCCTATGGCCAAGAGACGATGAGGGCTTGTGACAAGAAGACGCCACCAAGCACAAAGAATCCTTGCGCCAAGAAGAGAGGAAGAGGAAGAACTTGCGGCTCCAAGGAAGAAGTTTGCACCACCTTGTTGTCGCCCTTTGCTTTGCTCTCTCTCCCTTCTATGTGTGTTCACGCCTCCTTAAAGTCCAACCATAGAAGGGGCGGTAAGGGGTCCTATAAATAGGACAAGAGGCGGCAAGGCAATGGCTAAGATCATGCCAAGTGGGCGGCTAGGATAAAGGGGTCTTGAGGTAAGGAAAGTCTCCAAGACTTTACCATAAACCTCATTCAACCTATCCTAATTTGCCCAATGGCCATATCAGCCCAAGACATGCCTTAGATGCATGCATTCCATCCAAGGGAAGGGCAAGGCGCAACAAGCATGAGGAGTTTCGGCTAGGGTAAGAATTTTGGGAGAAACTAGGGTTTTAGGTAAGGTAAGTCTCCAAGACATTACCATATACCTTACCCTACTATCCATATGCGCCCAAGCTCTTTCCAAAAGAGCCATCAAGCCATATCAGCCCCAAGACTTACCTTAGAGGCAAGTATTCCTTCCAAGGAAGAAGGGCTAGGCGCCCTTTACTTCCATAATGAAGCAAAGGCGCCTCCCTCACCCCATTATGCCCCTAGGCGCCAATGGGGTGAGATTTCTCCCCATTATACCCTTTTAAGTTAATTCCTCTTCATGACAACTAATTATTGGGCCTCATTGGATAATGAGCTAGCCCAAACTTCATGGCATGGGTTGATTAAGCCATTGGATCTAATCCAATGCAACCCTAATCCAAATGTGACCAATCTAGGTCAATTTTGGGTCAACCTGCCAAAAATGAAGTTTGGTTCCAATAACTTTCTTCCATCTCATCAGGCCCATTGGCGCTGATGAAATCTTCCAAATAGATCCAAGTTATCCAATAACCTGATCATAAGGCTTCTGATTAAAGCAACGTCAAGAGTCTATTGCGTGTGACCCCGTAGGATCCATATGACGATGGCAATGATGTAAACATCATAAGTAGTGAGGGGTATCTAGCAACACATCACTACTACCCATGTCATAGGACTTAAGTCATTATGGCAACAACTCCTAACAAGCAACGAGGATTCCCATTGCATTACAGATCCCTTTGCCTAAGCTGATATCCTGCCATTGGATTAGTCTCAAGTTTATTATCCAATGCCTTGGTCATGACTCAAACAAGTGTGGCCACACTCTCCTGTCATGCACCAATAAGGTGGGGCGCCCCGAGGTGGATATCATGCTTCCTCGGAAGGAAGGGGCAAATCCTACTATTGGTCATCCATGTCTCTACGTGACTTATGACATGCCCAATGACAGTCGTTTTGATCTCCCAATTACGGAGAGACGTAAGACTGTATTAAAGCATACCCTTCATCAAGTCTAGACATGAATACCTCAAGTCTAAGGATCAATGCAAACCTCTTGCATGTGAGATTGACTTGTTGACTAGACAAGTCAATCCTCACGGTGGATCACTCCAGTGCATCCAATGCACCTGTATGTCTGCGTTACTGTGCCCCGCACCTAACCAGCCCATACACCAGTCTCACATGTACCGAAGCTGTCCCATATCTGCTAAGGTACCTTGTCTGGGGATAGCTTATGAGAATGGATCCAATCCAAACTCCTGGGACATTATTTATGCAACTCAATACATCAACGCAGGTAGAGAAGTCTGCATAATAACGACCATGCCTATATAAAGAGTAATAGTTCTATCAAAGTACATTCAAACAATGCCTGACCATGTCCATACATTGGTCTTTAGGGCATATACACCAACACATCTACCATCTCACTTTCGCAGATACCAGTACCACCATGGCTTTACCAAATACCGCGCGGAATGACATCAGAGATAGCGCCAACTGGCGCCTTCATCCCGACTCTGCTGCACCGGACGACTCGGCTGAGTGCAGTGAGTAGGGCTGCACTCTAGTAAGTTCTTCCCTCACCTCTTTTGATATATATATATCTATGCTATCTGCACCATGGATGGTGCGATATTTTGCCTTGGGAGGGAAGACTTGCATATTTTGATGGGTCGTCTACCATTTTCATAAAATGATGATGTGTGCACTGTATGAAGAACTCTGTGTTGTGATGAAACTGTTGCTATGCTGTGCTGTTGTACCAAAATCGCTAACCTGCTCCACTGCTGAACTTTAATATGCCCCACTTTCATAATGCTTTGACTGCATGTGCTTTGATGACGATATAGTTGTACAAGAGTAATATTTCAACTTTCTTATGTTGTGTATATTGTCAAACTATTGCTACTTGATGTGATGCTGCACCTGTTTTACCATGACTTTAAACTACGATTGCCAAACATGTGTAGAACATGAGGAACATTTTGAGCTATGACTTGCTTTCTTGATGTCTTATCCTCATACTATGTCATCTCTTAAACACTTCAACTTTGTAAGGCCATCAATTTTGTAGCACACTTATCATGTCCGCACACTTTTGCTACACTTTCGGCATAACTTTGTAGATACATTTTGACCCCTGTTTATGGCTACTTCTCAAATACCTGAGGATCTAAGTCGTAGGTCCTAGTCAAGATTTCTTATTTTCATTGACTGATATTTTCCTCATTTATAATTAATTTTTATTCATGACCCATTTGCCTCATCTATGATTGATTTCGACCCCCGCACTTCATTAAACGCGTCATTTATGTTGAACAACTAGGCACTCGATACCTTATACACTGGAAACTTAAGGATTGAACTTTGATGAGCTTTGAGTCTAGGAAAATATCTGTATGTCAACATACGTACTATTTATTTGGATGACTATAGACCGAACTACTTGGCACACGCTTATCACCCTTGGTAATTCTAAGTATTAGTTTTGGTTCGAACTCCTCTGACTTGGCACCGTGTAAGATATAAAAGAGAAAAGAAAAGAATGAAAAAAACAAGAAACAGTGGTACTGAAGCTGCAACTTGGCGCTGCCCAATACATAGAGAAAAGAAGGAAAAGAGCAGTGGTACCGAAGTCTCAACTTGGCACTGCCACCAAAAGAAAAGAAGATGAAAGAAAGAAGAGCAGTGGTACCGAAGTTGCAACTTGGCACTGAAATTCAAAAGGAAAGAAAGCAGTGGTACCAAAGCCTCGGCTTGGCAGTGCAGAAATAGAAAGAAAAAGTGTGGTGGTACCAAAGTCATGAGTGAGGCCTTTACTACCACCTTAGAGTTTACCCTTTTGGTGCTTTGAATGTATTGGTGTCTCATGTGGTAAGGAACTATTTTCTATCCAATATTATCGTGCAACTGTTGTCTATAGATTTAACCCGGATACTTTGCTTTTCATCTTGACATCTTTAAAGTCTACAGTGGTTTGTGCATCCTGTGACTAGCTGTGATTATTTCGCATTTATAAATCATTGGGGAGTATAACTTGAGTTGAACAACCCTCATAGGATTTCATTTCTTTCTTTTTGCTTGAGGACAAGCAAAGGTTTAAGTTGTAGGTATTCTGTTGACATAGATTTATATAGAGATTTGCATGTCAATTTACTCATAGAATCATACCTATTTCACGACTTCAAGCCTTACAATTGCCTGTATTTGGATACATCTATGGAATCTACACCTGTTTCGGTATTTTCATGTTTTCAGGTCAAAAGGACCACTTAAAGGGTAGATTTTGACACTTTGGTAGCAGAGGAGCTCGTCCTAACCCAAGATGATCCAAACTGGAAGATTTCAGATTCATTGAAGCCTTTGCTGGAAATCACGACCGGGTCCCGATCAGAATCATGCCCGTGATCATCGCTATGCCTGAAGTTGAAATCGACAAATCACGACCGGGTCACGACCAAATTCTCACCCGTGATCGCGGACCCGCCTGTTACAAAATCACTGTTTTCTCCCATATTTCTTTGATCTAACCTAAGGGGAGGCTGAAGGGCACTAAGGACTATTCTCCTCCGTTGACAAAGGGGGCATGGAGCAGCTTTCGGCTGTAGATTTGCTCACGAGATGGTGACTTCGTGGAAGAAAAGATGGCAGCGTTGCAGGGCATGGAGGCTGGCAGAAATCCCTTTCGGCTGAAGCTTTGTAGCAGGTTCTTTTTGCAGGGCATGGGGAAGAGAAGAAGGTGCAGAGGAGATGGAGATAAATGGGGGCTGAAGAAAGAAAGGCAAAGGGGAGAGAGGATTTTTGGCATGGGTGAAAAACGAGAGGAGAGTGCTGCGGAGGAGGAACGCACCAGGAGAAAGGGGCTGCGCACTTGCACATATTGAAGATATTTGATGCGTGAGTTCCTTAAGGTTAAATCTGTAAGGAAGATCCTGCGTTTACATTCATTTTTCTACAATATTTTGTGTAATCTTCTTAGCAAAGTGTTACATGATCTTGCCTACCTCTTGTGATCGCTGCATAAACCTACACATGTATGAGATGTTTACTATTGTAGTTCACACTTTCACCATGAACATGTTAGGCTAAAACTCCTAACCAGGATGTGGGAGTTTATGTGGGAGTAGTCCTTTTGATACCTTACTAGCCTGATAGTCTAGCTCTAATTACTATAATCCGACTCGATCCTTTGTGCACACATTGCCTGTGCATTCCAGAAGAAATGCGCTTGAGCCTTTGCCTCTTGATTTGAGGTTTGTAAATCAGATAATCACGAGGAAACTCGTTGATTGTCCATACTCAACCTAGGGGTAGTTAGGGCATTAGACGCGTCGGGGAGACCACAAGTCCGACCGCGTGTCGGAAGCATTTGATCGGGGGTTTATCAAATCTTTTTGAACTCTTTGCCTACACTACCCGAAAGGGAGCGTTTGAGCCTGTAATTCCTCGTGTGGGATTTGTAAGGCAGGAATTCTTGGGGAGAATCCACTTGACGAACTGCACTCTCCTTGTGTTAGCTCCTGGATCTTAGACGTACTTGGCAAACTTCTTGCGCGCCAGTACGTTAGATAATTTAGGAACGCTATGCCTGCGCAGCCCGAGAGGGCGCGCTTGAGCCAGAAGTTACGTGGGGGAGGTTTGTAAGCCAGGAATTCTTGGGGAGGACCCCTTTTGTCATCCTGTACCCATCTTGGAAGTACTAGGAGCTTAGGCGTGTTGGGGAGAAGCGTTTCCGACTAAGCGCCAGAACATAAAAGGTTTGACCTATAGCCGTGATTGTGGAAGCAATCCAGCTATCGGAGGGAGCAATTACCTGAGTGACAAGGAAGCCGAGTCCCTTGAACTAGACAGGATAAAGGCATTAGAGTCTAGACTATTTAGCTGTAAGAAGTCAAGGCGGTGAATCCACATCCTGATATTTCATACTATTAAGACTCTCTCATGCAATTCCTCCAATTACATTTTTCGGGTATTTAATTAGTTAACATTTCGACTCCATTAATTTCTCATCGTCTAGCTAGCAAATTCGAGATCTGTCGGTACTTGCCCATCAGTCTCTGTGGGATCGATATTTTTTTACTTCGATAGGCCCGTGCACTTGCGGGTAACACCTACCTATACCGGTGGGTGCTATCACTTGCCAGATTGGTGATATGTCCTTTGAGGGAGTGAGTGTGAGCTTGATGCCTTTGTCAATTTGCAAAAAGCTTGATATAGGGGACATGAAGCCGACCACCATCTCACTTCAGCTCCCGCTCCCTGACCAGTCTGTTCGACGTCCTATGGGAATTTTGGAGGATATCCCGATCAAAGTCGGTCGGTTCTTTATACATGCAAATTTTGTAGTATTAGAGATGGAGGAAGACATTAAATTGCCTATTATTTTGGGCAAGCCATTTCTAGCCACTACAGGCACTGTGATAGATGTGAAGAAAGGGAGATTGACTATGAATATCAGTGAGAATAATATTGATTTTGATCTTTCTTCTTCTTTAAAAAAACCTTCTTTTGCAGATTCTTGCTTTAGTATGGATGCACTTGATTTTGAAACGAATGAATAAGGTATGAAGAAACATATAGACCCTTTGGAAGTATGTCTTGTTAACGAAAAGGGTGAAGAAGAAGATATTGGGAAACAAGCTCAAGCCTACATGAAAATTTTAGATTCAAGTCAGACGACCGAGCCTCACAAAGCAAAAGCTAAAAAGTTAATTTTGGTAAAACCTGAATAGATAAAGACAAATAAGTTGGAACTCAAATCACTTCCACCAAGTCTAAGGTATGAATTTTTGGGAGAAGATTCCACCTATCTAGTGATTGTCAGCACAGATTTAGATAAAGTTCAAACAAAAAAGTTGCTTGCTGAGCTTCGATTGCACAAGAAGGTAATTGGTTATTCGTTAGATGATATTCATGGTATTAACCCTTCTTTGTGTATGCATCGGATTTTTCTTGAAGCAAATTATAAACCCTCCATCGAATATCAACGCCAGTTGAATCCCATTATGAAGGAGGTGGTGAAGAAGGAAATCCTGAAATTGCTTGATGCTGGGGTGATATACCCGATTTCCAATAGTGAATGAGTTAGCCTAGTTCATGTGGTTCCAAAGAAAGGGAGAATTACGGCCGTAAGAAATGGGAACAATGAATTAATTCTAATGAGAACGGTAACCAGGTGGCACATGTGTATCAATTACCTAAAATTAAATATGGCCACCCGGAAGGATCATTTTCCTTTCCCTTTTATAGATCAGATGCTCAAACGACTGGCGACAAACTCTTACTTTAGTTTTCTTGATGGTTTTTTAGGGTTTTTTCATATACCAATTCATCTTGAAGATCAAGAGAAGACTACTTTCACGTGTCCGTATGGGACTTTTGCTTATAGGTGCATGCCCTTTGGTCTATGCAATGCACCGGCCACCTTTCAACAATGCATGAAGGCCATCTTTTTGGACTTTGTTGAAACTATTATGGATGATTTTTCAGTATACGGATCTTCTTTTGATGATTGTTTATCTAATTTATCTCTTGTTTTACAGAGATGCAAGGAGGTGATTTTAGTCCTTAACTAGGAGAAATGCCACTTTATGGTCCGAAAAGAAATTTTACTTGGACATCTCATCTCGCAAATGGACATCGAAGTAGATAAGGCTAAAATAGAAGTCATTGAGAAACTACCTCCACCAACCTCCGTCAAAACAATTCACAGTTTTTTAGGCAATGTTGGATTTTACAATCATTTTATCAAAGATTTTTCTAAGATTGCTAGGCCTCTTACAAATTTATTGGCTAAGGATGTTGTTTTTCTTTTTGATTGGGATTGTACCAAAGCTTTTGAAAAATTAAAGAAAGCCCTTGTTTCAGCACGCATCATGCAATCACCGGATTGGGCGCTCCCATATGAATTGATGTGTGATGCTAGCAACCAAGCAATTAGTGCAGTTTTGGGACAGTGAAAGAACTACAAGCTTCACGCTACTTACTATGCCAGCAAAACCTTAGTTGAAGCATAGATTAATTACGCGACTACTGAGAAGGAGCTTTTAGCTATTGTGTTTGCTTTTAATAAATTTCGCTCCTATATTATTGACTCTATAGTCGTTGTTTTTAAAAATCATGCGGCAATAAAATATCTGGTGAATAAGAAGGATGCAAAACCCAACTTAATCTAATGGATCTTGCTTCTCCAAGAATTTGATATTGAGATAAAAGATAAGAAATGAGCAAAGAATTTGGTAGCGGATCATCTGTCTAGATTGACTAAGGAAAAAGATGTAGATGAGGATTTAGAAATTAATGACTCGTTTCCATTGGAGCACTTTTTTGCTATTATAAGATAAGAGATACCATGGTATGTAGACATAGTTAATTTTCTTGTGTCTAATATTATGCCTCCTAATCTAACATCTCCAGGGAAAAAGAAATTTCTTTCGGATATTAAATATTTTTTCTGAGATGAACCATATTTGTATCGAAGATGTGTTGATAGCCTATTCAGAAGATGCTTACCACAGGAAGAGCTGCCCGACGTACTCTCTCACTGTCATTTATCTCCATATGGAGGACATGCTAGTGTGTCAAAGACCGCATTCAAGGTTCTCCTGTCAGGTTTTTTTTGGCCGACAATATTTCGTGATGCTAGGAGATTCATTCAATCTTGTGATAAATGTCAGCGATCTGGTAATATCGCTAGAAGGGATGAACTCCCTCAATATAGTATTTTAGAAGTCAAAATTTTTGACGTTTGGGGAATGGATTTTATGTGTCCTTTTCCTACTTCCTGCGGAAAGAAATATATACTTTTATGTGTTGATTATATGTCTAAATGGGTAGAGGCATCTGCCGAAGCCATGAATGATTCACGTGTTGTAGCTAGGATGTTCAAAAGGATAATTTTTCCCAGATTTGGTGTGCCAAGAGTTTTGATTAGCGATGGCGGCTCTCATTTTATCGAGCATAGGCTTCAGTCGCTATTAAAAAAATATGGAGCACACTATAAAATTGTTACACCATATCATCCTCAGACGAGTGGGCAAGCAAAAGTCTCGAACCATGAGATAAAAAGAATACTTGAGAAGACAGTGTCAAGGGCAAGGAAGGACTAAGCAGTAAAGTTAGACGATGCTCTTTGGGCTTACACGACAGCTTTTAAAACGCCTCTAGGTATGTCTCCGTTCCAGCTTATTTATGGTAAATCTTGTCATTTACCCGTGGAACTTGAGCACAAGGCCTACTGGATGGTGAAGAAATTGAATTATGACATGAAGAGCACCGGTGAAATAAATGTTCTCGATGAGATTCAGAATTTTGCCTACGAGAGTGCCCAAATATACAAATAATGTACCAATAAGTGGCACAACCAGCATATCGCTAAGAAAGAATTTGTTGAAGGAGACAAAGTTTTATTGTTTAATTCACGTCTCAGATTATTTCTAAGCAAATTGAGGAGTCGTTGGTCAGGTCCTTTTATTGTGCGTAAGATATTTTCGTATGGTGCGGTTGAAATCTCAAAAGAGAGGCAAGAAAGCTTCAAAGTGAATGGACACCGATTAAAAACTTACTTTGAGTATGAGCAAATTGAAGAGGAAGTTCACTTGATTCTCTCTGATCCACCAGAATAATTGTGATCACAGCTACGGTCGAGCTAATGACCCTAAACAAGTGCTTTTTGGGAGGCAACCCAAATTTCTGGCTTTTGAGATTTTAGTATTAGCTTTTGATTTTCTTTAGATTTTTAGGAATTTTTATAGCATGGTTTGATGAATTTTTATTTTATGCAAGATGATGACGAGGAGGAGGAGGCCTCTGAGGACACAAAGACTGATTGATATACTTTGTGAGTATTTGATGACACCAAAATATATAGTATATTTTGTATCATTTTATATATCTTTTCATGCTAAATTGAAGATCTTTTGCTTATTTTTATGCTAAATTTATCAAATATTGCAAAATCTACTTCTATTTTGGTTTTTCATGATTTTCAGGTTAAAAGGCACTATTTTGAGGCGTTTTCGAGTAAAATCAAAGACATGGAAGAGTTACCATCATCAAGAGGAGATCACCTGACAAATTACACGCAAATCAAAGCAAAACACCAAAATACGGTAGTGCCGTATTCTATATTACGGTACCGTATTTCCGTACACTACCGTAATATCAGAGCATTGCCGTAAATTGGTGGAATTTTCGACCAGAAGGTTTAATGAAAAATACGGCACTGCCGTAAAACTTAACACTGTCGTATTTTGAAGCACATTCAGAACAAAGATAACTCCTGATTTTACAGCACTACCATAAACTTTGACACGGGCCGTATTTTCCAGACAATTTCGACCAGGGAGTTCAGCTAATTTTACGGCAGTGTCGTGAACCATTTTACGGTGTCGTATTTCCTAGACAACATCAGATCAGAGAACGCAAGCGATTTTACGGCACTGCCGTGAAATATTACACTGCCGTATTTCTGCTTTTGAACGCGACTCCGAGGTCAATTTTGAAGTCCGATTTTTTCAGAGAAGATTGCGAACAATCCAAGGCCTTAAACTAAAAATCGTAAAAAGAAAAAAGAGAGCTTTCAACGAGAGGATCAGTAAGACACCAAAAGCCCCAATTTTCATCAACTGTACAGGGAGAAATCGAGTTACACACCGCCGCCTAGGGTTTCGCCACCGCGACAAATCCAGAGCATCTCCAGCCGTGAAATTCATACTGAAACTTCGCCTAGGGGAGGAGACAACGTACCAGAAGTTTGAGAAAGAAAGGAGATCAATTGGAGGAGAAATCGAAGAAAAAGGAAGCGCCGACACTATTCACAGTGCCCCCTTTGCAAATTACGGCTGTGTTTAATTTCACAGCCGTGGTGTATTTTCCTAAAACCTCGTCTCCTTTGATTTTTGATCTTCTTAAACAATGGAATATTGTATTTTCTCAACCATGCTAGCTTAAACACTCTTTGGGACATGGGGGAGTAATTCCCTTTGATTTTCTTAATGACTAGATACTTTTTACTTTCATCATGATTATTCTATTTTTATAATTTTACCTATGCGATTATTGCTCTAAGATTCTCTTTAGTTTACTTTTTGTCATCATGATTTAGAGTTTTCACAATAAGGACCGAAAGGTGATTTGCTTGAGAACTTGGAACCCTAAAATTGATTAATAGGAACTCACCATAGGAAATTAGGTTAAGTTCTTATTTCTTTATTTTAGTAGTTTAAATTATCATGATGATAATTATTAACTTAGGATTGAGTTATTGTGTCAAACGTGGAGATCTTGCACGAAAGTGATGATCGGAACGTTGGAGAACCATAAGTAGAACTTGTGTTGAGACTCGGATGCACAAAAGTGATCCTTGAGTTTCCACTCGAGGCGATCAACTTAGAACTCGGATGCACAAAAGTGATCCTCGAGTTCTTTGTTTGATGATTTACTTGTCATTAGCTTGGGATAAATCTTGCGTGAAAGCGAGGATTGGTCTCTGAATGGTTATCTGCATGAAAGTGAGTTAATCTCTTTACAAAGTAAATTATGCCTTTATCATAATAGAATTTGATTGATGAATATCCTTATATATCTAGTCATGAAAATTAAAGTGAATGAAACCCTAGTCCCAGCTTCTCCCTGATAGTATTTTCCCGTGTGTTTTCGGTCTTATTTTGTTTTTATGCATTAAGGATGATACTTCTTACTTTTTCGTGGTATCTCACAAGTATCTTCACTTTGATCAGGAGTTAATATGAGTTGATTGATACTGATGCAGTGCACACATTTTCTTTTATGCTTTTGTTGTGTGTATGCGTTGTATTTTATTACTTTGTGATGTGGTACTGGATTTTTATATGTTATTTGATATTTTGGGATGGTATTGTACATATGTCGCGGTATTTGGTAGTTCTGATATGGTACATGCTATATTTTATTTGGTACTAAATGTATTTGTTGCTTACCATGTATATGTGATGCTTTGCGATGATTTGTGATGGTGTGATGGTGGCATGGATAGTTTTTAGATAATTTTGATATATGAGTTTGATATTTTTGATGAATAGTAAAATCTGATATGGCAAATGTGATTTGAATGATGAAATATGTCGGTATTTAACATTTGAAACTTGTTTACATTGTAAAATGATGATATCTATGATGTGATGCAAATTTTGGATTTTTCTGATATACGGATTGATGTTTTGATATAATTGCACAGGGATTCGCTCATATTAAAGGAAACTCTTGCAAAAAATTTTCTGAAATGTGTCATAAATTGGTTTAACGTTTATGTAGATGCAATAATTTAAGTCTAGAGTATTTCCATGTATTTTGACTTTCTTCATGCTTTATAGATATGTATTTTGAATGTTTATAATTTTTAAGGATATACAAGTTTATTTTATCCTTGATTTTAGAATTAGAAAGCATTTTGAGTAATTGATTTGATGATTTTTTGAAATTTCATATAGAATAAATTTTTGAGTAAACTCTATTCTGATATAGATAAAATACATATATGAATTGTTGTACATTCATGCAACACATGCTTAATAGAATTTACTTAAAGTTTAATTTATCTATCTATGCTTGAAGGGAATTTTTCATGAATAGGAAATTGGTGATATTATTTTAAAAGAGACTTGCTCCAACTCCTCTGGTTGAAAGATCTGAAGTCATGAGTTATATTATACCACGAGTTAGTATACTTTAAATCTATTATGATCAAGTAATAGAGGGAAAACTTTAAAAATAAATATTTATCCCTCATGCAGAAAGATCGACAACGATTTAAGTACCATGCTCTTGACTAGCACTCTCTAGAAATGTTATGATTAAAAAAAAAAGAAAAAAGAGAGAGTTGTAGGTTAAGTGGACAACTCCACTGACTTTTCATGATTGAGAATATGAGTTATATTATACCGCTACACAATATACTTTAGACAATGTTATGATGCTAACAGGAAAAAACATATAATCGTCTAAAGACTAAATTGCCTTAAAAGTCTCTATACCTTAAACATTACCAAAATTCTTGAAATGAGAAACTCACCTGTCAAGTAAAGTGGATTTATTAAGGTAAGAGTATTTGATATCTAGTAAGTGAAGATTGAATGACATAACATGAAATATGACTTTTATCAATCTTAGATTGTAAAGTCTTGAGAGTTTATTCCTATCATGATTTTTCTTAAGTTCTTAAGTTCTTAAGTTCTGAAAAATTGATTGCTTAAATTGTAGACTAATGACATAATCAGGGAAAGAATGAGCAAGTATTTCTTATCTTTACATTCTCTTTACATATTAGGGTATTACTTCAGGACAAGCAAAATTTTAAGTCTATGGTATTTTGATGAGTTGCATTTACATCATGTTTTTACCTGTACTTTATATGATATTTTAGGCTAAAGTGTATGATTTTATACCAATTTTAGTGTTTTTATCTCCTTTGGTATGGAATCTTTGCTTTTCTTGGTTTTTGTGAAAATGCAGGTAAAATCGCATAAAATAATGGATTTCATGAGTTTTGAGGGCATGACATGATCCCCGAGAAAAATATAAGGTTGTATGTCAAATTTGGAGCGAAATAGAGTCAAGACGTGACATTCATGGTTGCGCCCGTGAGTCACACACGGGCCGTGAGTATCACGCTTCAAGGAGCAGTACTATGGCTAAGTAAAAAAGTTCACAGAAACTTTCACGGGTGAGGTCATGAATCCTTCACGGGCCATAAGTTTTTCTGTGTACACGAACTCTTATTCATAGAAACTTTCACAGCCACAGCCATGAACGACTCACTGGCCGTGAATACTTTCACCCAACTCGGTTTTTCGCTTGATTCGGCTTCGAATCGAATCAAAACTTAACCAAGATCTGCAGAAATCTTCCTAGATGAGTTTTAAACTGATTAAAGTATAAAATGAAGGATTTTTGGAGGGTAAAAGGGAGCTTTTTCGGACGAACATGGACAAAAGCGGCGGCTAGGGTGGAAACAGGCGGTTAGGCGAAATTCAAGCTGGAAGATCACGCAAAGGAAGAATTGGGTACTCCATCTTCATCTCCAGATCAAGGATTAGGGTTTCCACTTATTTTTCTAGTATTTTCTCGTAATCTTATTAAGTTTTCATGCAAAGTTCATCAATATACATAATGTTTTCTATAAACATGAACGCTTAAACCTATTTTTGAGATTAGGGGTGTAGCCCACTAATGATTTATGGAGTAATCTTGTTATTTTAAATCTTTGTCATGAAATTTATAGAGTTTATTTGATCAGAATTATGTTATTTCGTATTTTACTCTGGCCAAGTAATTATGTATGTTAGACATCGCAAGAAGGACTGGGAGGTGAATCGCGACATTGAATATATTATTTTCAAACCTACGAATCCAATCACGAGAGTAGTTTGGATTTGTTTGAAGGATTTTCATGATTTGTCAAAAAATTAAAGGGCTTAATTACAATAACTGTTATGAGAGTAGGGAGTTGTTGTGATTAAGTACATTAAGATAAATCTCTTTCAACACTTTAATTTTCTATTCAAATATTTTATTTTTACTAATTCATATTTGTTAGTATGGTGAAACCCAAGTCCCGACTTCTCCATATTTATTTTTACCCTAAACGCTCACTTTTGTTTTTTCGAACTAGGAGTTTCAAAACAAGAACTACACTTTGAATCGTCTAGCTATAATTAAATCATGTAATCGATACTTAACCGCCAAATCCTCGTTAGGAATGATATCTTATTTATTACTTTGATAAAGTCATGCACTTGCGGTGGTATCAAGTTTTTGGCCATGAAAGTTTCTATGAACTTTTTTACTTAGCTGTAGAACTGTTCGTTGAAATGCGATACTCACAGCCCATGATTGACTCAAGGGTGCAACCATGAATCGCATCTTGACTCTATTTCGCTCCAAATTTGACGTGTGACCTCGTATCTTCCTCAGGAATTGTGTCATAACCTAAAAACTCATGAAAATCATCATTTTTATGCAATTTTACCTCATAACCAAATCATAAGTTAGGTAAAGTAGATAGTAACTACCAATATTTGTCTTTTATATATTATATTAAATTTAAATGTCGAACTAAGTATTTACATATAGAGGTGTAATATTGGGCAAGAAAGGGTTGGGTAAGTAAAGTTTATTTTAATTTAGACTTCAAATATGTATTCCTCGTGTGGTTTAATGTATGAATACAAACATAATATAAATTATACATCAATGGAGTTGGTTACATGATTAAGAAGCCACATGAATAATTTTAATTCAACTTAATTATATTTGTTAATTTATCTAAAATAAATTATATTTACCCAAACCAAATACATATGATGATAGGTAACCACTAATGATTGCAAGTCATCACAAATTATCTTTTTCTATGTAATTAAATATTAAACAATGACCAAGTAACAGCATGGGTTTAGTCCCACATTCATAAATGGAAAAGTAAAAAGGAGAGGTTACATGATTAAGAAGACTTTAAGTCTATTTTTAATCCATACTTACTACTGAATGGGGTTAATGGGAGATTATGGAGGCCCATAGCCTAAGTTAGTAGCCTCTTGCATTTAGGAGGAGCACTAACTTACCATCTTCTCAAGTAGGAGAATGAACATCAAAATTTCTTAAATATTTGAACTTTATTTTTTTTATAAAATTAGAAAGGTTAAATGTTATACAAGTATAACTGTAAATCATTTGAATTATATGAAACATACAATTGTATCCACAATTTATGAAAATGAGTTGAAAGTATAGTGTAATATAACTTTGACAAATCTTAATAATTTTATCTCGTGAGGGTGAACTATGAAAATATAACTCTATGCAATTGCACATGTCACTCAAAGTTACATTACTCTTGATTAATTAGATGTTCACAATATTTGGCTTATTTATTTAGTATGTGAGAAATTTTGTGGTTGGATCGATTCAAAGTCCTCGCTCAAGTCAAGTAAATAAATAAATGATAGTGATTCAAGTGTATTTTTTTTTTCCATATTTTTCTTTTCTGTTCAGATAAAAAATGGACTAATTAAATGACGAGTCAAAATAAATTGATAGAAATTATGAAAACAACAATACGTTTGTGATGGGGGTAGAGACCATGACCCTCGCAAATATAAGTGGAGCTTAAGGAGGCTACCCTAGTTTATGGGTACCCTAAGGCACCTTTGCATTGCATGCATCATGTAGCTACATTTGGTAAATTTTATACTTTGTTTTGTATTTTTCTTTTATGGAAATTATATTGCATCATACTAGAATTAGTGCATGTCATAATGTTGCATCCTAGTAGGAGTAGTGTAATAAGCATTTACAAGTCATGTGGACAAGCTCAAGGCTAGCTCAAAGCTCACTCAACAAAGCTAGCTCCAAATATGGAAGGTCACTTCAAAGTCTCACTCAAAGTGAAGACTTGAGATGAAAGGAGTTCATCTCACCTTTCCAAATTCGTATGCCTCATCAATCATGGATTATTTCAGCCACCTCAAGTAATATGCGCCCATGAAAGAAGAAAATCAAGATCCCAATCCCTAAAATCAAGGAAGGCAATTAATGGGATTTTTGTTCACACCATGGAAGGAAACAAGCCAACCATTCTATCAATCCTCTCCAAATTCGCCCAAGACAAGCATGGAAGCCTTGCCACCTCATGAAGCCACTTAAGGGAAGAATTCAAAAGAAATTCGTCCAAGCACAACATTCAAGCCGATCACATATCAAGAGAAAATCATCCATGGCCAAAGAAGGAAGTATTGTCACCTTTCTTGGCGCCCAAGTAAGGAAGCGTGCGCCCAAAGCCACCAAGAGAATTCTATATTCGTCCAAGCCAAAGAAGGGAATGTTTCAAAAAGAATTCGACCAAGCATTGACAAGCAAGCAAGCATATTGGCGTTCACACTCAAATATGGGAAGTTTTAAAGCCAAATCACAATCAAAGGAGCCGTTGCCTCGACAAAGCATTGAAGACTATAATTTCTTTCTTAATTTGCTCTTTTGTAACGTTGAGAAAAATGTCTACAAACCCTTGTAATCGCATGGAACTGGTAGCAAGATTTGAATAATGGAATTGTCGAGTAGTTGCCTAGCAACTTTGGGTGCTTGTGTCGCCCCTCTCCCCCTTCTTCTCATCTGAGGTGCTTGTGTCACCTATCTTCACTTCTTCTCCCAAGGGCCACGGTTCCCTTCGCTAACCCTTCTATCAAAGCTCTCACCATCCATTGCGCAAAGGAGCATCACCCTCAACCTTCAAGTGGCACATATCATCTCTTCATCAACTTGGCGCAAGAACATCTTCTTCAACCTTGGTGGCGCAACCTTCTCCATACCCTACAACAAACTCTTGACGCATCTACATCCTCTTCATCAACCAATGGCGCAACACTTATCAACTCCATCATCATGGCGCATCTCATCTTCAAAGGGCTTCAACGCTTGAGATCAAATCCCCCTTTTCCCCTCTAGTAAGTTGTTTCGATTTGTTGTGTCCCATTGATTCACTTGTCTTCTCTCTTGCTTGAAGGTCTTGGCAACATCATCTTCCTCAACATTTGGAGGCGCAAGTTCTCATCTTCAATAACAAGTGGCCTCTCGGCATCAATCTAGGAGCCCTAAAAATGGCGCAACAACAAAGAACCAAGGATGGCCGAAACTTGAAGATCCTTCTTCCATCCAAGACTTGGTGCCCCTTCAAGTAATAGACCCTTTAGTTATTAATCATTAGGTTTAGTAGAATAACTTAGTTACTCATGTTAGCAAGAGGAATTTGGAAGATTAGCTTCCCCTCTTGATCTCTTTGTTGTAAAAGGACTTTGCACTTTAAACCCTAATTTTAATACTCACTCATGTGTGAGTTTGTTGTGATGGAGTGTTTGTAATGAAGCAACTCCTTCCATCAGAGTAGGACCGTTGAAGACCGGGACGATACGACTCTTCTATTCTCAAGGGTCGCTCTGTAAGTATCCCTCCTAATTTTTCAATTCTAGTTTAAAATTGTTGAGTTTTAGGATTGCATGCTTAGCCTTAGATCATTAGATCATATGTTTAGTGTAATTTAGTTTTAGAATGTGGTGAATTTCATGTTTCATATTTAGTTTGTTGATTTAGTATGCATGTTTAGATTCAGTTTTTATTGTTAAAATACCAAAAATATATTTTTGAAAACCCCATAGTTAATCTTGCATGCTAGCTTTTTATCTCAAATTTATTTTTCATGCTAGCCCAAATTGCATGCTTCCCCCTACATCAGTTTGACAAGTAATGAAGAATCCAATAATACATACTTATATTAAATTAATTAGTGAGGAGTAATGAATGATGGATGTTGACTACTTTTGCATGCTTCCAATTACTTCTTGTTATTTGTTTGCAAGACTTGCTTTGGAGTTGACCCACTAAAAATCTAGTTGCATTCCTTTGGACGATTAGAAAACAAATAATGGATGATCACTACTTTTTTGTGCATATGCAATTCATGCTCTAGCGTTGACCGACTCCACTCTAAAGTCAAGTCACATGCAGTAATAATTTTAATCTTTCTTATATAATTTTATGGAGTTTGTCTCTCATCCCCCTGGCAAATTGATCAAGTTTAAAACATTTCAACGTACTCTTTCATCATGAATAATACCAATGATTGGATGCCTCCATTTCAACTTCAAAACCTTTGTATCGATTTTATAAAATGGCTCTAATAGCATGTTTAGTAGGAAGGAAAAGAGGAGGAAAAAGATGAAAAGTTAGAAGAAGAGCTATAAAATCGTGTTTAGTAGGACGGATGGAAATAAGAAAGAAAAAAATGAAAGAAAAATGAGAGGAAAAATAGTCCTATTTGCATTCTGCCCAAATTGGGTGGAAAATCAGACGAAAAGTTAGATTTGCCTTTCTCCTACCTATTTTCACCATTTTCTTTTTTATTCTCTCTCTCTCTCTCTCTCTCTCTCTCTCTCTCTCTCTCTCTCTCTCTCTCTCTCTCTCTCGTGCTTTTCTTGCAATGTTCTTCATCATCGTCGTCATTACCATTGTCGTCATCATCGTCGCCGTCATCGCCTCTCATCTCTCGTCGCTGCCATTTCACCGTCGCTCATTGTTATTATCGACATAAAAATAAAAAAAATAAAATATGTTTATCAATCTTTCTAACTTTCTTTCCTTCTAAAGAAACACAATGATGGAAAATCTTATTATTTTCTTTCTTCTTTATTTTCTCTTCTTTCTTACTTTCTTTTCCTTTTAACTTTCTTTCTTTCCTACTAAACACAGCATAAACTCAAAAAACTCGTTCTTCATTATTTTTCACAAATGCAATAATTCAACGCATAATTCCCCGTTATAATGTTTGGTATATAAAGGATGATAAGCAATAGTATTTGCATTGACCTCTGCTTATTAAGCTGCTAATGGTAGAAGGGAAAATGAGGATGCTGACTAAAAGTAAATTTTAGTGTAACTTTGTCTACTCTCAATAATTTTTAATGTTTTTACCTCTTCCAATTATTAAGGTCAACTATTGAAAGATTACCAATGAAATTCTTAAAGTAACATTATTCTGGAGTAAGAAAGTGGGATTAAAATTTGCATTGCGTTGATAAAGCAACAAAACTAGGGTTCAAATGCATGTTGTGTGTATAGCAATTAAACATAAATAATTGGTTCTACAATGCCAATAAATCGTATGAAATTTAATTTTAATTTAAATAAAATCAGATATATTGTTTAGAAATCATACATATCATTAACTTCAATTTCAACTCATTTTGTTTTCATTATTATTATTATTATATGAAAAATATATGAAGGAAAGAAAAAAAATATATTGAATCTAGATGCAAAATACTACTATATTCATTGTATTTTTCTGAGGCGGGTAGTGAAGTCCTTCGGCCTCCCCGCCGACATCGTGGGTCGAGGGAAATCACTTGCCAAATCGAATTCGTGATCGAAAATCGGATTGGAATCAGATTACAGCCAAGTGAATCGTCAAAATTAAAAGTTGACCAACTCAAATAAACAACCAACGTGTTCAACACTCAGCCGTATCTGATCCAAGCATCCGACGTCGCTTCTTCAAATGATTCTCTCATCATATCCAGGCAACGAATCGAGACCAAATTTCAGACACACCCTCTCCTCGAATATGCGCACCGGCAAATGAAAGGATCCTGCAATCTGATGACCAGATTGGTGGAATTGAATGAATTAACACCGACAACCCCTGTTTTGATCGAAAGCTCTGATTCACTGCTGATACTCCACTGGACAACGTTAAACTTCGGCCATGAGTCCATCTCGACATAGAGAAGGTGTTGGGAAACCCCGGGGATATTTTAAAGGAATTTTAATAGAAAGCATAGCAGAAGAATAACCTTGAAATAGGCAAGTCCCAAAAACCCAGTGAAGATCGTCATGCGAGGGAGTCGACACGATGAGATGAGAAGGTACCTTGAAGCAATTTGAGACAATGTCGATGTAGGTGCCCAAGTGTGCGCCCTCTGCAGTCTCACACACACGGATGCTTCGAGTCTTCTTCTTCCACGCCCGGTGCTAGCCTCGGGAAGAAGATCCACGCCAAGGGAGTTCCTCTTGAACACTTGCGCCAATCACCAAGGTGGGGAAACGGGGAAGAAGAGGAAGAAGATCTCTTTAGTCTTGATGGAAGAAGAGGAGAAAATCTCTAAGAACCTCAAGCTTTCGCCCCTCCACTTGTCTCCACGCCTCCAAAAGGAATTAGTGCCATGAGAGGGCCGGGCTAGGGTCTCTTTTATAGAGATCATGTGTGGCTTGGAGAAGAATTAGGAGAGCATGATTTTAGGAATTAATTAATTAAATCCTAATCCAATTAGGACTCTAATTAATTTAAATAAAATCAGCCCTATTAAATCTCCACAGAAATAGGACTCTAATTAATTAATTAATTAGCCCCTATTTTATCTCAAATGATTAATTCAAAATCAACTTTAATTAATCACATGATATTAATTAAGGCATAGGCGCTAACCCTAGTCTAACTAGGGTTAAATATATGCTTACCTTTTCTTCTTCTTAAGCCCAATTAACTTATCAGTAAGCCCAACTATATAATGGGTCTAGCCCAAGGTCTATTATGCATGTTAATCAACCCATTAGATCCAATCCAATTTAACCCAAAGTCAAACGAGGTTAACCATGGTTAATTTGGTCAATATGCCAAAAATAAAAGTTGGCCTTAATAAGTTTCTTCCATCTCATTAGGCCCATTGGCGCTGATGAATCTCCCAAATAGATCTGAATTAACCAATAACTCGATCCAAAGGCTATCCGATCAATACGAAAACTCGAGCATCAAGGTGTGCGACCCTGTAGGTTCCTTTGACGTTGGCAGTGCTGACCTAAGGTCACCACAAGCAGTGAGTGGCATCTAGTAGTGCATCGCTGCTACCCAAGTCATCGGAATGGATATTGACATCGACATCCCCATCATCGCAACTAGGCACTGATGTATTATAGTCCCTTTGCCAAACTGATATCCGATTGGACAAGTGTGTCACCACTTGTTTTAACTCAATCACATGGTTATGACTAAATCAAGTTCTCACCGGGTATGTATAAAAAAAACATGGTGTAAAAATCACTTATCAAATAACCCTAGACTTAGAATTTTGCTTGTCCTCAAGCAACACCTTGATATGTATAAAGAATGTAAAGATAAGGATTTTTCAATTGTTTTTGCCCCTATTAATATCCTCAGTTTACAAATTAAGCAATCAATATTTCAAACTCAAGTAATTCAAGAAAAATCATAATAGAGATAAATTCCCAAGAGGTTACAATCCAAGAAAGATAAAATTCACAATTCATGTCATAACATCCATTCAACACACACTAAGCATCAAATACTTTCATCTTAATAAATCCATTTCACTTAACAGATAAAATTTCTACTTCAAGAATTTCAGTGATGTTAAAGATAAGAGATTTTTAAAGCAATTTGGTCTTTAAACTGTTATATGTTATTTACTGTTAGCATCATAACATGTTTAAAGTATACTACAAAGTAGTATAATTTAATTCATAGTCTCAATCATGAAAGTCAGCGGAGTTGTCCACATGGCCTACAGCTTTCTCTTTTTCTCCATATTTTTTTTATTACACTTCAACTCATGTCTTAGGTACCACTGCCAAATTTAACAGTGCCAAGTAGAGGAGTGTTTTCTTTTTCTCTTTTTTTTTCTTTTTTTTATTTCTGGAGAAAGCCGGTTAGTGGCATGGTACTTAAATCGTTATCGATACTTGATCGCAACAGATTTAAAGTATACCAACTCGTGGTATAATATAACTCATCACTTCAGATCACTCAACTAGAGGAGTTGGAGCAAATCTCAATTAAAGATATATCACAAATTTTCCTTTCATAAAAATTTCCATCAAGCAAAAATAGATAAATTAAACTTCAAGTAACAAGATACTATGCACGTGTCCTATGAACATACAACAATTCACATATGCATTTTATCAATACCAGAATTGAATTTACTCAACAATTTAAGTCTACATGAAATTTTAAAAATTCCCTAAGTCATCAAATCAATCACTCAAAATGTTTCCTAAGTTCAAAATTATAGATAAAACAAATTTGATCATCCTTAACAATCATAAACATTCAAAATACATATTTATAAAGCTTGAATACAATCTAAATACATGAAGGCACCCTAAACTTAAATTGTTGCATATACATGAACATTAAAATCAATGAATGACATATTTCAGAAAAAATTTGCAAGAATTCCCTTTTAAAATGTTGGCGAAACCCTATACAATTATATCGAAACAGTGAAAACATGAACCCGAAAAGTCTAGAAACTATATCACATCAAAGATAATCATATTTTACAATGTAAACAAGTTTCAAATATTAAATACCATCATGTTTCACTTATCAAAATCAAATTTTTACCATACCTAATATCAAAATTCAGTATAATACCAAAATACATCTCAAACCAACATCATGCATCTAAATACATCAAAAACTATCCTATATGACAAATAAGTATCACAAATGTCAAATATCAACACCGAACTACAATACCATAACAAATACATCAAGTACCATATCAAAAATATAAAATACAATGCACACATACATATATGTATCATGAAAATAAATATGTGCACTGCATCCAACATCAATTAACTAATAGCTCATGATTTTCTTAACAAATCAACACAGATTTATATGGAATTTTTGAAAAATCGATAAGCTATAGAAACCCCAACAAATCAGCGAAATCTGAGATCAAATCTATCACCAAAATTTTACAAGTATACTAAGGAATCCAAAGAGTATAGCTAGGTAAAGATTTCTCACAAAATTGGGTGAAATCGAGCTAAAATCGTGCTTCAGCGGCGAAGTCATGTTCCTGAGGTCATTCGGCGATTTTTGAGAAATTCTGACCAAAATCTCGTCAGAGGATCAACGGAAAAGGTCGCTGGTGATGAAGGAAGGTCCGGAACAAAGATCCGTCGCCTGAGGTGGAAGGAGTCGACGGAAAAATCAGATTTTCATGATTCGTGAGCCGTTCACGGCTTCGGCCGTAAAAGTTTCTATGACTTAAATTCAACTACAAAAATTAAATTTACGGCCGTGAGTGACTCACGACCACGCCCGTGAATGTCTCGTCGAATATCTTTTCTTCATATAAAAATTTTCCAAAAATTCCTACACATGAAACAACTTATTAAAAGATTTTCTATCAATAAAAATTCATCAGTACATGCTGTAAAAATTTATTAAAATATAAAGAAAATTAAAAACTGAAACTAAGAGTAATAAAAATCAGAAGTTTGGGTTGCCTCCCAAAAAGCGCTTGTTTAAGGTCATTAGCTTGACCAAAGCTTCATGTCATGATGGAGTTGGTGAATCTGTGCCATAGTAGAGAGCATGTAATCTTCTGTTTTTCCTCCGTCTCAAGAGTGTGTCCACCAAATATATCCAGTTAAACAGGTGGATCCATGTTGTAGTGTCCAGTACATGCATACAAAAACAATAGTTAGAGTCATGCAAAGAATACTCAATAATTTTTCTATATTTATCCAAGAGTAAAATCATGCATTCTTCCTTTAGATTTACATTAGCAACTAGAAGAAGATTAGAATTAAAATCAAAGAATTCATACCCTGGATTGATCAAGAAGCTTTCAAATTTTATTTTTGGTTTTTCAATTATCTCAATGCCAATGTAATCAAGAATCTCATGTGTTACCATCTCTTCAGTACCTGTGCTTGAATTTGATTCAAAAAATATTTCAATCACTTCACCAGCATTACCTTAAATTCATCTCCATCATCTATTATGCTAATTCTTTCTTGAGGATTCTTAAATTCATCATCCTTCTTCTCACAAGACTCAAAAAATTCATGTATCTCTTCAAACATGTCCCAAGTATTTGTGTTGCAAGACACTTCATTATGTGAGAGGCTACTAGATGGCTGGTGAATTGCAGAGGAAGGTAAATCATAATCATCCAAATCATCAAAATTTGAGGAAGGTAAATCACAATCATCAAAATTTTTAAAATCATCAAAATTCGAAGAAGGTAAATCACAATCATCAAAATTTGCAGAATCGTCAAAATTTGCAGAAGGTAAATTACAATCAGGAGTCATGACTAATGATTGATCTAACTCTACAAAATTCTTAGATTCATCATGGATTTCTTCCTTTATGTCATTTTTATCAGTGCCATCAATCATACTATGAATATCTTCACTTTCCAAATCAAACTCAAGTGCACGGATTTATCGAAGTAATAAAAAGATTATCGTTCCCAACGAGGATCTGGCGGTCAAGTACCGATTACACGTTTGATCTATATCTAGAGGAGTCATTCTCTCTCTCTCTCTTTTTCTTTTTTTTCTTTAAATTTTAATAAATTTTTACAGCATGTATTGATGAATTTTTATTGATAGAAAATCTTTTAATAAGGTATTTTATGTGCAGGGAATTTTGGAAAATTTTTACATGAAGAAAAGGTATTTGACGAGATATTCACGGGCGTGGCCGTGAGTCACTCACGGCCATAAATTTAATTTTTGCAGATGGATTTAAGTCACAGAAACTTTTACGGCCGCAGCGGTGAACGGCTCATGGACCATAAAAACCTGATTTCTCGTCGATTCCTTCCACCTCAAGCGACGGACCTCTGTTCCCGGCCTTCCTCATTGCCGGTGACCCTTTCCGTTGATCCTCCGACGAGATTTCAGCCAGAATTTCTTGGAAATCGCCGGACGACCATGGGAGCACAACTTTACCGTTGATGCTCAACTCTAGCCTGATTTCTTCATGACTTTTGACGATTCTTTGCTCTGCTTTAGTGCTTTTGATTCTCTATCAGATTGTCATGCTTTTGTTTCAATTTTGAAACTGGTTTTCATTGATTTACAGGGATTTCTTTTGACTCATGGACGAGTTCCTTCTTGCTGTTACTATTCATTCAAGTTTTCAAGTGAAAATTTTGAAAATTTGTGTATTTTACAAAATCATGGCTCTAAAAAGAACGATGAGAACTGGAGCATATAGGACCGTTAGAAAATAATTGGAAGACCCTTTCCTCCATGGTATCCGAGCTACTACACCAAGATCGATTGATATTCTTTGTGAGTATTGTCATTATTTTATATCTTTTTATACATTGAGTATGATGCCTCTCACTTTCTCGTGATATTTCATATGCATCTTCCCTTTTGAGCAGAAGCTGATAGTTGTTTGATGTTGATTTCAACGCACATATGTTTTTTTTTGTGTTTTATTTGTCTGCGTGCGTTGTATTTTAGTACTTTATGATGTATTTCTAGATTTGTACTTGATATTGGATATTTTGAGTTAGTATTAAGATTTTAGTTGTGGTACATGGTTAAACGTGATGGTATTGTATATATTAGATGCCTATCATGTACCTGTAATATTCTGTGATGATTTGTGATGCTATGATGATGATTTGGAAAATTTTTTAGAAGATTTTGATACTGGTTTTGATATTAAGATGAATAGAGTTTTTGAAATGGTAAATGCTTATTTGACAGTGAAACATGACGGTATTTGATGTTTGAAACTTGTATACATTGTAAAAATTGATTATCATTAATGTGATACAGTTTCTAGATTTTTCTAGGTCATGTTCTCATATTTTGATATAATTGCATAGGGAATCATAATATATTTTAAAAGGAACTCTTGAAAAATTTTTCTGAAATTCATCATGACTTGAGTTAATCTTTATGTATGTGCAACAATTTAAAGTCTAGGGTGTCCTTCATGATATGCTTATTCTTCAGAGCTTTATAAATATGTGTTTTGAATGTTTATGATTGTTAAGGATAATCAAATTTGTTTTGTCCTTAATTTTAAACTTAGAAAACATTTTGAGTGATTAATTTGTTGACTTCGGAAATTTTTTGAAATTTCATGTAGACTTAAATTGTTAAGTAAATTCAATTCTGGTATTCATAAAATTTATACATAGATTGTTATATGTTCATAGGACACATGCATGGTATCTTTATACTTAAAGTTTAATTTATCGTTTCTGCTTGATGGAAAGTTTTATGAATAGAATTTGGTGATATTTATTTAACTTAGATTTGCTCCAACTCCTCTAGTTGAGAAATCTATAGTCATGAGTTATATTATACCATCACTTGATATACTTTAAATCTGTTGTGATCAAGTAACCGAGGGAGAACTTTTAAAACAAATATTTAACCCACTTGCAGAAAGATCAACAACGATTTAAATACCATGCCACTAACCGGCTTTCTCCACAAGAAAAAAAAAAGAAAAAAAAAGAGAGAAAAAGAGAGAGAGAGAGAGAGAGAGAGAGAGAGAGAGAGAGAGAATGACTCCTCTACTTGGCACTACTAAATTTAGCAGTGGTACCGAAGACATGAGTTGAAGTCTAATAAAAGAAAAAAAAAATAAGAAAAAGAGAAAGCTGTAGGTTAAGTGGACAACTCCGCTGACTTTCATGATTGAGACTATGAGTTAGATTATACTACTCTGTAGTATACTTTAAACAATGTTATGACATATGACAGTTTAAAGACCAAATTGCTTTAAAAATCTCTTATCTTTAACATCACCAAATTCTTGCAATAAATTTTTGTCTATTGAGTAAGATAGATTTATTAAGTTGAAAGTATGTGATACTTAGTGTGTGTTGAATGGATGTTATGACATGAATTGTGAATTTTATCTTTCTTGGATTGTAACCTCTTGGAATTTATCTCTATGATGATTTTTCTTGGATTACTTGAGTTTGGAGGATTGATTGCTTAATTTGTGGACTAAGGATATTATTAGTGGCAAAAACAAATGAGTGTCCCTTATCTTTACATTCTTTATAGATATTAAGGTATTGCTTGAGGACAAGAAAAATTCGAAGTCTAGGGTATTTTGATGTGTTGCATTTATATAGTGTTTTTGCCTATGTTTTAGATCATATTTTGGGCTTATTTGCATGATTTTGTGTTACTTTTAGTGTTTTTATCTTACTTTGCACAGAATCTTCACTTTTTCTGGTTCTATTGAAAATGTAGGTAAAAAGGCATAAAAATGATGGATTTTGAGGGTTTTGAAGCCAAAGCATGATTCCCGAGGAGATCACGAGCTCACACGTCCAATTTGGGGCGAAAACGATGAAGAATGAGAGATTTACGGCCTTGGCCATAATTGCGTATTCGGCCGTGAAAGCGACGACGAGCAGAGGACGAAAATTGACTAAGTTAAAAAGTTCACCGAAACTTTCACGGGTGAGGCCGTGAATCCATCACGGTCCGTGAAACTTTCTATGACCAAAAGCATTATACACCGAAATAATTACGGCTGAAGCCATAAACTCATCACCGACCATAAAAGTTTCTGCCCCTTCGTGTTTCCCACTCGATTCAACTCCAAACTGAACCAAAATTGAACCAAACTCTCCAGAAACCTTCCTAGACCGGTTCTATACTGATTAGACTATAAAAGGAAAGGTTTTGGAAGGGTTTCGGGGGCTTCTAGGCACGAAAACGAGAGGAGGCGGTGGCGACGGCGAGATTCAATTCCAGGGCAGAAAACGAACAGGAAAGCCGCGAAAAGGAGGAATTAGAGGGTTGATCTTCGTCTCCACATCGAGGGGAAGCCTTTCTACTATCTTGTCTAGCGATTTCTTGTATTTTTATTGAGTTTACATGTTGAATTCATTGATAAACATGTTGTTTGTTATGAACATGAACGTGTAAATTTCTTTTTCTGGATTTGGGAAGTAGCCCGTTGACGATTTATGGATTAAACTTATTGTTAAAATCTTTGACATGAATTTTATAGAATTGATTTGATTAGAATTGTACGTATCCCGCTTTAATTCTCTGGCCAAGTTTTATTGCGTTTAAGACGTCGCGAGAAGGACCGGGAGGTGAATCGTGACGTCGGATCTATTCTTGTCAAACCTACAAATCCAATCACGAGAGTAGTTTGGATTCGTTTGAAGGATTTACATGGTTTTTCATAGAACTTAAAGGGTCTAACTATGTTAACTGTCACGAGAGTAGGGAGTTAGCATAGCTAGATACCGGATTACGGTTCGGGAGGAGGTAATCTGTACCTTAGAAAAAATCCCTTTCAAAACTATATTTTTCTGTTCAAGGATATATTTTTATTAAATTCATATTTATCAACGCGGTGAAACCTTGAATCCTGAATTTATCCAAATTGATTTTTGCCAAAACACTATATCTGTTTCTTTTTATCGTACTTAGAAATTCTCAAAAACAAAAATCACGATTTGATTCGTCTAGATATAGATCGATCGTATAATCGGTACTTGACCGCCTGATCCTCGTGGGATCGATAATCTTTTATTACTTCGATAAATCCGTGCACTTGCGGATACTTATCAGCCATACACTTTCAGTCATAGAACCATAAGGGGCCCTGTGGATATCAAGCTTCCCTCAAGAAGGGGCAAATCCTCTATCTGTCAATTGATCTTCTCATATGGGTCATGACATACTCAATGACAACCGTTATGACCTCCCAACTACGGCGAGAAGTTAGGTTGTATCAAAGCATGTCCCTAACCACGTAGAAGAGTCAATGACCTCAAGTCTAGGGATCAACACATCTCCTGTCACTTGTGAGGATAACTCATGACACCAAGTCATTGCCTCACAGCGGGTCAATCCAGTATATCTACCACTGATATACTCATATGTCTACGTTAGCGTTTCGTACCTAACCAGCCCATATACCAGTCTCTCATGTACCATAGCTGTCCCATATCTACTAAGGTACTTGACTAGGGACAAAAAGTTTGAGCACAGATCTAATCTGTCTCAGGGACATTATCACATAAGTACACATTCGCAGATGTAAACAAATGATGATAACGACAATGCCAGAATGATATATAAATATCAATGTTAAGTAGTACAATAATGGACCAATATTAGGTCCTAGGGCATATACACCAACAATCTCCCACTTGCACTAAGACCTAGAGGTTGAGGAATCTCAACCCCATATTTCTAGCGTGACCATCATGCTTCTGCTACGCCAAAGCCTTGGTCAATGGATCTGCCAGATTGTTCTCTGTGTCAACTCTGCTAATCTTAACATCACCTTGATCAATGATCTCTCTGATCAGGTGAAATCTCCTGAGTATGTGTTTGGATCTTTGATGAGACCGTGGTTCCTTTGCCTGTGCAATCGCCCCATTGTTATCACAATAGAGCTCAATGGGATCCACAGCAGTTGGAACCATCTGAAGATCAGAAACGAACTTCCTTAACCAAATAGCTTCTTTGGCTGCCTCAGAAGCGGTGACATACTCAGCCTCGGTCGTAAAATCTGCTATGGTGGATTTCTTAAAGCTTTTCCAGTAAACAGCTCCTCCATTCAATTTGAACACATAGCCGGCCTGCGATCTAAAGTCGTATGGGTCTGACTGGAATGATGCATCTGTGTAGCCCTGAACACTAAGCTCTTCCTGTCCTCCATAGACCAAGAACAGATCCTTAGTTCTTCTCAGATACTTCAGGATGTTCTTTACAGCCACCCAGTGCTACAGACCTGGATTGGATTGGTATCGACTGGTTATGCTCACAGCATAAGCCACATCTGGTATAGTACATAACATTGCATACATGATCGAGCCTACTGTCGAAGCATAGGGCACTCGACTCATGTCATCCCTCTCAGCCTGTGTGGTGGGACACTGGCTCTTCAAGAGAGTAAGGTCATGTCTCACTGGAAGATATCCTTTCTTGGATTGCTCCAAGTTAAACCTCTCCAGGACCTTATCAATGTAGGTACTTTGACTAAGGGCCAAAAGCCTCTTTGATCTATCCCGGTAGATCCTTACGCCTAAAATATAGGTGGCCTCCCCTAAGTCCTTCATCTCGAAACACCTCCCTAACCATGTCTTTATAGAGTTAAGACTAGGGATGTCGTTTCCGATGAGTAGTATGTCATTGACATACAAGACCAGAAAAATCACCAAGCTCCCACTGAATTTTCTATACACACAGGCGTTATCTTCACTTTTGATAAAGCCATAGTCTCTTACAGCTTCATCAAATCGAAGATTCCAACTTCGAGATGCTTTCTTTAATCCATAAATGGATCTCTTTAGCCTACAAACCTTATTGGCATCTGTAGGATGGATGAAGCCATCAGGTTTGTCATGTACACATCCTCAGTCAGTTTCTCATTAAGGAACGCTGTCTTAACATCCATCTGTCATATCTCATAGTCATGATATGCAGCTATAGCAAGCAGAATCCGAATGGATTTGATCATGGCAATTGGCTAAAAAGTTTCATCATAGTCCACCTCATGGATTTGTCTGAATCCTTTAGCCACAAGTCTTCCTTTATAGGTAACTATATTGTCATCCATGTCAGTCTTTCTCTTGAAGACCCATTTACACCTTATGGGTTTTACCCCATCAAGTAGCTCAACTAAATACTATATTTGGTTAGCTGACATGGAATCCATCTCGGATCGTATAGCCTCAAGCCATCTCTCGGAGTCTGGTCCACTGACCGCCTCATCATACGTCCTGGGTTCATCCTCAATGATGAAGATCTCATCGTGTTGAGTCGGCAGCGACCCATACCTCTCAGGCGCATGACGAATCCTCCCAGACCTGAAAGTCCCCTAAACAAGGGGGGCGAAACCCTATAGGAGGCGCATATGAAAATTTTGACGCAGCGGAAGGGGTTTCAAGGATCTATGCATATAATATGTTCAACTTGCAATGAAAAACGATTCTCACCATTGCCATCGTTTAGATGGTGTCTTGGAAGGAAAGGCGCAAGTGCTCCTTCTCCAAAGGTGACGCACACAATTGGTGTCGCCTACTCTTCCTTGGTGCTCCTTGTGCTAGCAAGGTTCCAAGAAGTCGTTGTCGAATGGAAGGGAAAGATCACTTTGCTTGGCCGAACTCTTCCTTCTCTTTTCGTCTACACTCCTTCACACGAGAGTGCAAGTGCCGAATGCCCAAGTTGGCGATGAGAGTGAGGAGAAACGAGAGATGAGGGCGCCTTAGGCGTGAACGTGAGTAGTGGTCACGTATGTGATCATGCTTTCTAAAAATAGAAAGCCACTCACTCACATGCGATCATGGGTTTACCCCATGCGCAAACTCCTCTCAATTTGAACCACACGCTCACTCAATGAGCTGGTTCAATTTGGTCTGGTTCATAGACCAATCGACCCAAGCCATTAGTCCAGATCACATTAAACCCTAAGGCTCTTGATCTGACCGTCGATCTCTTGATGCTGCTGATCTCACTGATCTAGCATCCAATCTCTCAATCGAAGCTTACCGATCTCAAGCCCTAATCAATCAAACATGATCAGACCAGATCTCACTTACAATCAGAGATTAAATCCCTTTAAACTGAACCTGAATAATTCAGTCCACACGATCTGACTTAAGTAAGCCATATCATCAAATTGTGCGACCCTGAGGGTTTCCTTTAAATGTCGGTAATGATAACTCACGTTATCACGATCAGTGAGGGGTATCTAGCAACACATCACTGTCTCCCGATATAAAGAAAAGAGTCTTCCAAGACTACACCCAAACCACAGCACAAGTGTGAATCCAACTCACAAGGCATGCATGTTTCCTTTGCCACTGGATGTTCTTATTGGACAAGCGTGTCAAGCTTGTAACTCCAATATGATGAGCATGATTAGATCAGATGAACATAGTCACCTGGGTATGGCCATACACTATTCTCAATCATCTCATCCAGGGGGCCCCTTTAGAACATCACACTCCTTAAACAAGGAGACGGCAATCCTTTGTCTATCACTAGTGCCCTAACCTGACTCAAGCTCACCATCCAAGATAGTCTATAATCATTATGTTTCAAATGATATTGAACTATCTCAAAACAATGACAATCATCATTTAGAAACACAAGTGATCTCAAGTCAGAGGAAATGTGCCACTTGTCGCATTCAAGGATTATTCACATTGTGACAGACAATTGAATATCCTAGTAGGGTCTGTCCAGTACATCCAATGTACCCATGAGTCTACATCTTATTCCATGCTCGAAGCATCCTATAAGATTAGAACACATATTAGTCTCAATCATATCAAGGCTGTCTCATGTTCACCAAGATATCTCGACTAAGGACTTTATAGCATGTTAGCCCAGCTAAACAGCTTTGAGACATTATTCAGAAGTACAATTATTGCAGCAGACAATGTAACAAACTGAATAACAACCATGCCTTTATAAACATAAGAGTTTATTACATGATACTGATACAATCCCAAGGCCTCAAACATTAGCCTTAAGGGCATACCCCAACAATCTCCCACTTGCACTTAATCTAATGGTTGAGAAATCTCAAACCCATATTATTACAGTGCTTCTCATGCTTCTGCTGCGCCAGAGGCTTGGTAAGCGGGTCTGCCAGATTGTCATCTGTATGAACCTTGCAGACTTTGATCTCGCCACGATCTATGATCTCCCGGATCAAATGAAACCGTCTCTGTATGTGCTTGGACTTCTGGTGCGACCGTGGTTCCTTTGCTTGTGCGATTGCTCCAGTGTTATCACAGAAGATAACCAAAGGATCTGCACTCGAAGGAACAACACCAAGTTCTCTCACGAACTTACGAATCCACACTGCCTCCTTGGATGCTTCCGAGGCTGCAACATACTCGACTTCTGTTGTGGAATCAGCAACAGTTGACTGTTTGAAACTCTTCCACACCACTGCTCCTCCATTCAAGCTAAACACATAGCCTGATTGCGATCGGAAATCATCCTGGTCAGACTGGAACGAAGCGTCAGTATATCCTTCAATACTGAGTTCTTCCTGACCACCATATATCAAGAACATATCTTTGGTCCTCCGCAGATATTTTAAAATGTTCTTGACTGCAATCCAGTGCGCCATACCTGGATTACTTTGGAACCGACTGGTCACGCTTAACCCGTAAGCAACGTCTGGGCGAGTACACAACATCGCATACATAATGGACCCAATAGCCGAAGCATAAGGCGTATTGTCCATTTCATCTTTCTCAGTCTGAGTTTGTGGACACTGACTCTTCGAAAGATTCAGACCATGTCTGACTGGAAGATATCCTCTTTTAGAATTCTCTAAATGAAATCTCTCCAGGACTTTATCGATGTAAGTACTCTGGCACAGCTCGAGAAGCCTCTTAGATCTATCCCTGTAGATTTTCACACCTAATACATAGGCTGCTTCTCCTAGATCTTTCATCTGGAAACATTTCCTTAACCATGCCTTAACCGCATGCATTTCAGGAATGTCATTTCCAATGATCAAGATATCATCGACGTAGAGGACTAAGAAAGTAATCACGCTCCCACTAAACCTCTTATATACACACGGGTCATCCTCGTTCTTGATGAAACCAAATTCACTGATTGATTCATCAAAACGAATATTCCAGCTTCTCGATGCTTGTTTAAGTCCATAAATAGACTTCTTTAATTTGCATATCTTATGATGATCTGATGGATTAGTGAAACCTTCTGGTTGTGTCATATACACATCCTCATCCAGATTTCCATTCAGGAAAGCTGTTTTCACATCCATTTGCCAAATCTCATAATCATAATATGCTGCTATCGCGAAAAGAATCCGAATAGACTTAAACATAGCTACAGGTGAGAAAGTTTCATCATAATCTATCCCGTAGATTTGTTTGAAACCTTTCGCAACTAGCCTGCCTTTATAGGTAACCACGTTACCATCCATGTCAATCTTCTTCTTGAAGATCCATTTACAGCCTATAGGGATAACTCCCGGAGGCGGATCAACCAAATCCCAGACTTGGTTATCTGACATGGAGTCCATCTCGGCGCGCATAGCTTCAAGCCATCTCGCTGACTCCGGTCCACTGACCGCATCCGCATAAGTGAGGGGTTCATCATTATCAATGATGTAGACTCCGTCATAGCGCTCAGGCTGTCGACGGATCCTTCCCGATCTTCGCGGTTCCCGTGATATCTGAGCCTCAGGTTGTTCATTAACCTGATCCACCGGCTCAGGCTCATCCAACTGTGCTTGACTACTTTGTCCTTCCTCTGGATTCTCATCCAGCATTATTTCTCTCCCACTGGCCTCTTGCAGAAGAAACTCCTTCTCAAGAAATATGGCCGTCCGAGCAACAAATACCTTGTTCTCTTTGGGATCGTAGAAATAATAACCCTTAGTTTCCTTAGGGTAACCGACAAAGATACATTTGTCAGATCTGCTCTCTAGTTTCCCAGAGGTGAGCTTTTTGACATAAGCCTCGCAGCCCCAGATCCTGATAAATGTTAAGCTCGGCTGTTTCCCATACCATAACTCATATGGAGTTTTTGAAACTGCCTTGGATGGCACTCGGTTTAGTACCTTTGCAGCTGTTTCCAGTGCAAAACCCCAAAAGGAATATAGAAGAGTAGCCTGACTCATCATAGAACGAACCATATCAAGTAGGGTTCTATTTCTCCTTTCGGACACACCATTCCATTGCGGTGTTCCTGGCGGAGTGAGCTGTGAGATAATCCCACACTCTTTCAGATAGTCAGTAAATTCTCGACTTAGGTATTCTCCACCTCGATCAGAACGAAGTGCCTTGATACTTCGGCCTAGCTGATTCTGTACTTCATTCTTGAACTCTTTGAACTTGTCAAAAGATTCACTTTTATGTCTCATCAAATAGACATACCCATACCTACTGAAATCATCAGTAAAGGTAATGAAGTACTGATAGCCACCTCTGGCATGTTTACTAAATGGCCCACACACATCACTGTGTATAAGGTCAAGTAAACCTGAAGCCCTTTGACCTTTGTTAGAAAAAGGTGACTTCGTCATTTTACCCATTAAACAAGCTTTGCATGTATCAATCTCCTCATAGGAGAATGATCCCAGCAGTCCATGATCATGCAACCGCTTAATGCGTTTCTTGTTAATATGGCCTAAACGACTATGCCATAGCAAGGTGCTATCATCAGCATACTTGGCTTTCTTAATATCAATAGCGTGTATAGAACATTCCATGTCCAACATGAATAACCCATTATTAATTGAACCAGTAGCATAAACTATATTATCAAGAGATAAAACACACTTTGAAATATTGCATTCAAAGGAAAATCCCTTCCTGACAAGAGCAGGAATGGAGATAATATTCTTAGTAATGCTGGGAACAAAATAACAACTGTTTAGTTCTAATACAATTCCAGATGGCAAAGAGATGAAATAGTCTCCTACAGCAACAGCAGCAACCCGTGCCCCGTTTCCAACTCGTAGGTCCACCTCATGCTGTCCCACCTGCCTTCTTCTCTTGAGTTCCTGTACATTTGAACAAATGTGAACTCCACATGCAGTGTCCAACACCCATGATATAGAAGAAGATGAAACCATGACTTCCGTCACGTATATACCTGAGCCAGAAGCGATGCTTCCCCTCTTGTCTCCTTGGAGCGCTTTACAGTCCTTTTTCCAGTGACCCAGCTGGCCACAATGGAAACACCTGTATTCCTTTGACCGCTTAACTTTTTGCTTCAGAGCCTTGCTGTAACTCTTGACAGGGGTCTTGCCCTTCTTCCCCTTCTTCTTGTTGTTCCTTGAAGGAACCATTAAGACAGAGGTTGAAGGCTTTCCCTTCAGAGTCTCCTCAGTAGTCAAGAGCATATTCAGCAGCTCTGCCGGAGTACAGTCGATTTTGTTCATATTAAAGTTAATAATGAACGCATCGAAAGAGGGCGGAAGAGACTGCAGAATAATGTCTACAGCAAGCTCCTGGTTGATGGTATGCCCCAGTTTCTCTAGAGCCTCCTTGTGCCCAATCATCTTGAGCACGTGAGCTCCCACTGGGCTCCCTTCAGCCAGTTTGCTCTGAAAGAACAGCTTTGTCAGATTATAGCGTTCTGTCCTCGCCTGTGCAGCATACAGCATCTTGAGGTTTGCTATCATGTCTATAGCAGACATATCCTCATGCTGACGCTGCAGCGGTGGCGTCATAGACGCTAGCATCAGGCAAGCGACATCAATGCTATCATTGATGTGCTTTTCATAAGCTTCCCGAACCGCCCTTGCGGCGTTCGGAGCGGGCTGAGGCGGTATCGCCGTCTCGAGGACATACAGTTTCCTCTCTGCCTTAAGAACAATCTTAAGGTGTCCGAACCAGTCTGAGAAGTTTGGCCCAGCAAACTTCTCCCTTTCCAGTAGGGATCGCACATTGAAGCTCATGGTGTTCGTTGCTGCAGGTATCTACAACAATGCAAGAACAGCAAGGTCAGTATCAATGTAAAGAATCAATTCAGGACTTAAGAATGATTCTTTTTCTCACTATTTTATCTGGCTGAAAAATCCAGCAAAACAGCCCGAAAGAGTAGAACTCTTTTAGTGAGATGGGATCCAGATTTCATACTTGGTCTCCGCGTCCCGCTCAGGCGAGATAAGATGCACAGAGAGTACAAGCACTAATCTCTGGTAGGCAATCCCTGCCAATCGCCAACCCGTGCGATTCCCCTTCATCTGGGCAATCCAGCAGACTGTGCCAACTGAGTTGGTACAACACAATCTCTGACCCCACAGATGGCTGCCTCCATGCGCTACCATATGCGCCACATATGTAGCCTACATGGTCAAGCTGACCCGACCTACTCCCTGGACCACCACGTGCTATGCTGAGCAACGAAAAGCGATAAATCCCTTCTCTGTAACACGCAGGTGTAATCCCGCACCGTCTGAAGATAGATGGACGTGCCCACTGAGTGGGTACAACACGGCTCCAACGATAATCAGAACAGTGAGGTTTCGCGTCAGAAGGCATACGAGCTTGATATTTAAGCGTTGGATTTTAACGGTCTTTTATCTTCTTCACTATCATGCAATTCCTATGGTGATAGCAGAAGATAAATAAATCATGCTGTTCTACTTATTTAAACAATAAAAGAAAGCATGGATCTTATGTGGTAAAAGCCCATAGCCTAAGTAAGACCTTAATTAACTTAAGTCTTCACTTGCTTTTCTTCATGGGTCTTTTACTGCTCATCTGGCCCAAACCAGGGCCCAAGCGCCATCTGCAGCTCAGGTGCGCCCACCAGGGAAAATGCGCCTGGTCCCAGAGTCGAACCCTGGACCTCCCACCTGGTCAAGCCACTGCTGCATGCGCCTCTGCCAAGTGTGCTCTGTGCTCTTGTCTGATTAATTTACAAATTAATCTATCTAGACAAGATTGACACGCAAGTCAATTACATTTTATAAATTAAATACAATGTGATACGCAGATCACAATAATTAATTTACAACTTTAAATTCCAGGCACGCAGGCCCCAGCACAGCACACATTTAACATGGGCAGCCCACATAAGAATATATAAACAAACATAGGCATCAACCAACATGTGATCCATTCAAGAAAAGTAAATTTTTGAAAAACCCCATAGGCATCAATTTTAATTTCCTTATTTGCCTTACAACCTTACAACGGTCCATTACTAGGGATCCACTCATCCAACCTAGTCAGATCCACTGCCCTTGCATGCACCAAGTCCTAACTAACTTGAGTCGACCAAAGGTCAACCATGCATGCGCCAGGGCCGAACAACCCTCATGAGTTCTGGCAAGCGGGCGTGACCCCGGGCCTAACTCATGTGTGTTCTTTAGTCGTCTCAATCAGACATCGCTACACGCCTGTCTGCAGTCGACCTATAGCCACCAGGTGCTATCGCACAGGTGCTATCTGGTCAACCCATCAAGGCTGTCAGATGATCTGATCAGACTGTCTGGATCTAACCTAGGGGATGACTTCAACCCTAATAACCCATCTAAGGGTTTAATGCAGGGCCTTAGATCTATAATGAGTCGCGCAAGTATAAGAAGTTTTAGAAAACATACAAATGCGTCAACATGAAAACATGCGCCTAGGAGAAATAAAAATATCTCTAACCAGCATGTAACATATAGATCAATGCATAGGATCACAAAGAAAGCAAACATATTAGCATGCAATAACTGGCTCTGATACCAATTGAAAGTCCCCTAAACAAGGGGGGCGAAACCCTATAGGAGGCGCATATGAAAATTTTGACGCAGCGGAAGGGGTTTCAAGGATCTATGCATATAATATGTTCAACTTGCAATGAAAAACGATTCTCACCATTGCCATCGTTTAGATGGTGTCTTGGAAGGAAAGGCGCAAGTGCTCCTTCTCCAAAGGCGACGCACACAATTGGTGTCGCCTACTCTTCCTTGGTGCTCCTTGTGCTAGCAAGGTTCCAAGAAGTCGTTGTCGAATGGAAGGGAAAGATCACTTTGCTTGGCCGAACTCTTCCTTCTCTTTTCGTCTACACTCCTTCACACGAGAGTGCAAGTGCCGAATGCCCAAGTTGGCGACGAGAGTGAGGAGAAACGAGAGATGAGGGCGCCTTAGGCGTGAACGTGAGTAGTGGTCACGTATGTGATCATGCTTTCTAAAAATAGAAAGCCACTCACTCACATGCGATCATGGGTTTACCCCATGCGCAAACTCCTCTCAATTTGAACCACACGCTCACTCAATGAGCTGGTTCAATTTGGTCTGGTTCATAGACCAATCGACCCAAGCCATTAGTCCAGATCACATTAAACCCTAAGGCTCTTGATCTGACCGTCGATCTCTTGATGCTGCTGATCTCACTGATCTAGCATCCAATCTCTCAATCGAAGCTTACCGATCTCAAGCCCTAATCAATCAAACATGATCAGACCAGATCTCACTTACAATCAGAGATTAAATCCCTTTAAACTGAACCTGAATAATTCAGTCCACACAATCTGACTTAAGTAAGCCATATCATCAAATTGTGCGACCCTGAGGGTTTCCTTTAAATGTCGGTAACGATAACTCACGTTATCACGATCAGTGAGGGGTATCTAGCAACACATCACTGTCTCCCGATATAAAGAAAAGAGTCTTCCAAGACTACACCCAAACCACAGCACAAGTGTGAATCCAACTCACAAGGCATGCATGTTTCCTTTGCCACTGGATGTTCGTATTGGACAAGCGTGTCAAGCTTGTAACTCCAATATGATGAGCATGATTAGATCAGATGAACATAGTCACCTGGGTATGGCCATACACTATTCTCAATCATCTCATCCAGGGGGCCCCTTTAGAACATCACACTCCTTAAACAAGGAGACGGCAATCCTTTGTCTATCACTAGTGCCCTAACCTGACTCAAGCTCACCATCCAAGATAGTCTATAATCATTATGTTTCAAATGATATTGAACTATCTCAAAACAATGACAATCATCATTTAGAAACACAAGTGATCTCAAGTCAGAGGAAATGTGCCACTTGTCGCATTCAAGGATTATTCACATTGTGACAGACAATTGAATATCCTAGTAGGGTCTGTCCAGTACATCCAATGTACCCATGAGTCTACATCTTATTCCATGTTCTGGTGGGAACATAGAAGTAGTATCCTTTAGTTTCCTTAGGATACCCCCACTAACACGCATTTATCAGATCTGGGCTCTAGCTTGCTAGAATCCTGACGTTTGACATAAGCCTCACATCTCCAGATTTTGATAAAAGAGAGGTTAGGGTGTCTCCCACTCCATACCTCATATGGTATCTTGGAGACACTCTTAGATGGAACGTTATTCAGTATAAGAGAAGCTGTCTCAAGTGCAAAACCCCAGAATGAGGGTGGTAGAGTTGCATGACTCAACATGGATCGAACCATGTCTAACAAGGTTCGATTTCTCCTTTTAGACACACCATTCCATTGATGTGTTTCAGGAGGAGTGAGTTGGGATAAGATCCCACACTCTCTCATATAGTCAAAGAACTCACTGCTCAGGTACTCTCCACCACGATCTGATCGAAGAGTTTTAATGGATCTACCAAGCTGGTTCTCTACTTCATGTCTGAACTCCTTAAATTTCTCAAAGGATTCAGATTTATGTCTCATCAGATAGACATAACCATATCTACTGAAATCATCAGTAAATGTGATGAAGTAGTTGTACCCTCATCTGGCTTGTTTACTAAATGGCCCACACACATCACTGTGTATAAGATCCAATAAACCTCCTACCCCCTCACCTGTCTTGGTGAAGGGCGCCTTTGTCATCTTCCCTAATAAACAAGGCTCGCAAATATCAAATTCCTCCAAGGAACTTGAATCTAACAACCCATTTGCATGGAGTTGTTGAATGCGATTCTTGTTTATATGGGCTAATCGACAATGCCATAGGAAAGCACCAATTGAACCACTTAGTTTGGTCCTCTTACTATTTATGTTACAAATAGAGCTATCCATGTCCAAGACATATAAACCATTGCATAAAGTACTCTTTCCATAAAACATATTTGCAAATGAAAAAGAACAAGTGTTCTCTTTTATTTCAAATTTAAAACCTTTCTTTGCTAAACAAGGAATGGATACAATGTTTTTGGTAAGAGAAGGTACATAATAGCAATTATCTAACTCTAACTGAAGTCCAGAAGGCAAGGAGAGAGTCAAAATTCCTACAGCAACAGTAGTAACTTGTGCTCCATTTCCAACCTATAGTTCAATCTCTCCAGGCCGCACCGATCTACTTTTCTTGAGCCCCTGCATATTTGTACAAATATGAGCTCCGCATGTAGTATCCAATACCCATGACATAGTAGTAGAAAGGTTGACTTCGGTAACATAAATATCTGAGCTTGAAGACAAGGCCTTGCCTTTCTTCTCCTCATTCTGAAGTTGCTTGCAGTCCCTCCTCTAGTGACCTTGCTCACCACAGTGGAAGCACCTTTGTTCCTTTGACTTCTTTGCCTTTTTCTTCAGTGCTTTGGTAGGACCTTTGGCACGTGCCTTACCCTTCTTCTTCATCTTCTTGGCCGTAGGGACCAAAAGAACAGAATTGGGTTTGGTCTTTCCCATTTCACGCTCGGCTGTTTGGAGCATATTCAACAATTCCTCCCGAGTCCATTCAATCCGGTTCATGTTGAAATTTATAATAAATGGACTGATGCTAGGGGGCAGGGACTATAGAATAAGATCCACAACCAGCTCGTTATCTATGGTGTGCCCCAGTCTTCTGAGATGATCTACGTTCCCAATCAACTTGAGTACATGGGGTCTCACTGGTGCTCCCTCAAATAACTTGCACTGAAAGACTGCTTTGGCAGTGTCATATCTCTCAGTTCTAACCTGAGCCTCAAACATCTGTTTCAGATGAGTGATCATCTGAAAGGCGTTTTGCTCCTCATATTGCACCTATAGCTCAGGTACCATAGTGGCTAGCATGAGACATGCTACTTCCAAAGAGTCATCTTGATGTTTTCTAAAAGCATCCCTGCCTGCCGCTCGGGCATTAGGCGCAAGAGTCGCAAGAAGAGGCTGCTCAAGGACATACAGCTTCTTCTCGAGCTTGAGAGCTATCCTCAAGTTCCGATGCCAGTCCATGAAGCTGGATCCAACCAACTTGTGTTCTTCTCAAGAAGGGATCGCAGTGTCAATTCGCTAGTGTTTATAGCCATTATTCTACAACAACCAAGAAACAACATATTAGTACTACTTCAAATCATTTAAACTGGACTTGTTTTAAATGATTATGGCTCCCACTATTTTAATCGAATTGACAACCCACAAAGTCAATCGGAAAATCTGAGATTTCCTAGTGAGATGAGATCCTTATTCCACATGAGGCTTTGCGTCCCACGAGGGTGGGATGAGATGCACAAAGTGACCCATGCTTCTTAAGGTGGGCACACCGGCCGATTGCACTTGGCAATTCCCCTTATTGAGACAGTCTAGGCATTTCATGTGCAGCGAGGGCTGGATACAGCATGAAACCCTAATCTCTCAACGATGCCTCTAGAGTTCCATTATGTGCCCAGCACATGTGAAAATCTAGTCAAGTCCATTCCTAATTATTATGCCCAGGGCCAACGAGTTTTCTTGCGAAGGCACGCCCAAGGTAAAACTGGACTGGGGAAACCATTGTCACCACACACCTTCTAAAGATAAGTGGGTGTGTCCCACGAGGGTGGGAAACAGTGCACAACACCACTAATCGATAGCTTGATGAGGGCTACGCGTTAGAAGGCTACTAGACTTGATATATTTGATTCAGGGTTTTTGAGGTCTCATCCTCTTAGTTTTATCTTATGTCTAACATTACAGGCATGCAATCCTACAGTGAGAACATAAAGATAAAACATTGCAGGTATGCTTTAGCAAATAAGGAAAGCAGTAAAAGGATGATGTGATCATGGCCCATTCAAGACATTGAACAAGCCCATGCCAAAAGGGGTTCAATTCTTGACCTAGGACACAAGCACCTAAAAACTAGACCTAGCCTAGCTGACCTCTAGCTTGATCTTCAAGGTTAGCTCCAAGGTCCACCACACCATGGTTTAGCTCTCAAACCCTACAGGTAGTTCTAGGGAAACCCTAGAAGCACACCCCATGGTTCGGCCAATGCCATGGGTCCTCCTCCAAGGAAGATGCACCACCTTTGTTGAAGCTTGTTGCGCCATCAATTATATAGGATGTGCCCCCTTAATCTTCATCTTAAATTTTACAAAATAAAAGAAAAAGAATGGCGGCACGCAGGCCTCACAAGAATACATCACAGGCATGCAATTGGGGCTTGACTAGTGATCACAACATCATGCACAAACTTACTCATGCAATTCTATATGCTCATGAAAAACCTAAAATCTGAAATTTTAGTTTCTTATAAAACATGTCTTTCTTCCTCTTCTTCTTATCACAGATCTTTTGATTATTTGAGATTATGTTTCATCATGATTTTATAGATCCTTTTAGCTGACAATTTTGTCAGATCAAGAGACCCGGCCAGTCCAAAGACACAATGTCCGTCCTACTTAACAAAATTGTGTGCGCCTTCGATCTTAAATCAATTAGAAAAATAATCATCTAATAATTAAAAAGAAATTGAATAGAGGATTGGAAGCAAAGACCTACAATTTTTCCTACTTAGAAAAATCGTGAGCATGGCATATGCAATTTGCGAAAATTAGATATGGCATGTGAGCATAGAAAAGCATAAAAAACATCGTTCGAGGCTCGCAAGTCGCTCTGATACCACTGTTGGAAAACCCCGGGGATATTTTAAAGGAATTTTCATAGAAAGCACAGCAGAAGAATAACCCTGAAATAGGCCAGTCCCAAAAACCCAATGAAGATCGTCATGCGAGGGAGTCGACACGATGAGATGAGAAGGTACCTTGAAGCAATTTGAGACAATGTTGATGTAGGCGCCCAAGTGTGCGCCCTCTGCAGTCTCACACACACAGATGCTTCGAGTCTTCTTCTTCCACGCCCGGTGCTAGCCTCGGGAAGAAGATCCATGCCAAGGGAGTTCCTCTTGAACACTTGCGCCAATCACCAAGGTGGGGAAGCGCCAAGGGAAGAAGAGGAAGAAGATCTCTTTAGTCTTGATGGAAGAAGAGGAGAAAATCTCTAAGAACCCCAAGCTTTCGCCTCTCCACTTGTCTCCATGCCTCCAAGAGGAATTAGTGCCATGAGAGGGGCGGGCTAGGGTCTCTTTTATAGAGATCATGTGTGGCTTGGAGAAGAATTAGGAGAGCATAATTTTAGGAATTAATTAATTAAATCCTAATCCAATTAGGACTCTAATTAATTTAAATAAAATTAGCCCTATTAAATCTCCACAAAAATAGGACTCTAATTAATTAATTAATTAGCCCCTATTTTATCTCAAATGATTAATTCAAAATCAACTTTAATTAATCACATGATATTAATTAAGGCATAGGCGCTAACCCTAGTCTAACTAGGGTTAAATATGCGCTTACCTTTTCTTCTCCTTAAGCCCAATTAACTTATCAGTAAGCCCAACTATATAATGGGCCTAGCCCAAGGTCCATTATGCATGTTAATCAACCCATTTGATCCAATCCAATTTAACCCAAGGTCAAACGAGGTTAACCATGGTTAATTTGGTCAATATGCCAAAAATGAAAGTTGGCCTTAATAAGTTTCTTCCATCTCATTAGGCCCATTGGCGCTGATGAATCTCCCAAATAGATCTGAATTAGCCAATAATTCGATCCAAAGGATATCCGATCAATACGAAAACTCGAGCATCAAGGTGTGCGACCATGTAGGTTCCTTTGACGTTGGCAGTGCTGACCTAAGGTCACCACAAGCAGTGAGTGGCACCTAGTAGTGCATCGCTGCTACCCAAGTCATCGGAATGGATATTGACATCGACATCCCCATCATCGCAACTAGGCACTGATGTATTATAGTCCCTTTGCCAAACTGATATCCGATTGGACAAGTGTGTCACCACTTGTTTTAACCCAATCACATGGTTATGACTAAATCAAGTTCTCACCTGGGTATGGCCATACACTTTCAGTTATAGAACTATAAGGGGCCCTATGGATATCAAGCTTCCCTCAAGAAGGGGCAAATCCTCTATTTGTCAATTGATCTTCTCATATGGGTCGTGACATACTCAATGACAACCGTTATGACCTCCCAACTACGGTGAGATGTTAGGTTGTATCAAAGCATGCCCCTAACCACATAGAAGAGTCAATGACCTTAAGTCTAGGGATCAACACATCTCCTGTCACTTGTGAGGATAACTCATGACACCATGTCATTGCCTCACAGCGGGTCGATCCAGTATATCTACCACTGATATACCCATATGTTTGCGTTAGCGTTTCGTACCTAACCAGCCTATATACCAGTCTCTCATGTACCATAGTTGTCCCATATCTACTAAGGTACTTGACTGGGGACAAAAAGTTTGAGCACAGATCCAATCTATCTCCAGGGACATTATCACATAAGTACACATTCGCAGATGTAAACAAATGATGATAACGACAATGCCAGAATGCTATATAAATATCAATGTTAAGTAGTACAATAATGGACCAATATTAGGTCCTAGAGCATGTACACCAACAGAAGGTATACCTAAGGTTGATTAAGTGGAGGAGTAGTGAACAGCAAGCGGCGGCAAACCCTAATCTTCGAACGTCGCCGACATCATCGAGAGAAACGAGGAAAAGGATGGATGGCTGAGATTCATCCAATAAAATCAACAGTCTGGATTAAAGTAAAATCAATGATCCAGATTACTTCTCATGAAATCGGACGGCCGAGATCGATCTGTTTTACTAAATTGAATCTAATGGTTCAAATTCATTCAATTCAAATCAACGATCCAAATCTAAATCAAATCTGACGCTCTAGATTCTTTCAATCTTAATCGGACGTCTCATATCAATTTGATCAAATAAATTAAATCCATCGGCTATAATTCGTTCTCTTCAAATCGATAGCCCAGATTGAAGTCAAATCGACGATCCAGATTACTTCACACAAAATCGGACGGCTAAGATTCATCCACATAAAATCAATGGTCTAGACCTTTTACTTTAATCGAATGTTAGGATCAATCACATGCGATCAAATGGCTTAGATCTAAAATCTAAATGAACAGCCAAAATTGATCTGAGCATATCTAAGTCAATAGGTTGACCTTTGACATGATCAAAGTATCAATCTCTACTAAATCGAACTTGATCTTCCCAAATATGATATCAAATTTTTGATCCGAGACTTGAATCAAAGCAGATCTGTTAATTTAAATGAATGATCATGATGAGTTTGATCTAAATATGAAATCAATGGCTGAAATTGATCTAAGCATATCTAGGTCAATCGGATGATTTTTGACATGATCAAGGTATTGATGCTCATTAATTCGAACCTAATCTTTCTAAATATGATAACAGATTTTTGATCTGAATTCTATATTGAAACAAATCCATGAATTTAAATCAATGATCATGAGAAAATCATATATTTGATGGCTAAGGATAGTCTGAGCCAATTGGAATATTCAACACGTCATCAAGGTTGGATATCTTCCAAAATTCATAAATATCCAACAAGCCGTGGAGGTTGGATATTTCTCAAATTGAACATTCAATAAGCTATTGAGGCCGGATAGTTCACAAATTGAATATCTAACAAGCCATTGAGGCCGGATCATTCACAAATATCCAATAAGCCATTATGGCCGGATATTTTCTCAAATTGAATATTCAACAAGCCATCAAAGCCGGATATCTTTACTCAACAAACCGTTGTGGCCGAGTATTTTCTCAAATTGAATATCCAACAAACCGTCAAGGCTAGATATCTTTACCCAATAAGCCATTGTAGTCAGGTATTTTCTCAAATTGAATATCTAACAAGCCCTCAAGGCCAGATATCTTTACCCACCAAGCTATTGAGGCCAGGTATTTTCCAAAATTGAATATTTAACAAGCCGTCAAGGTCGGATATCTTTATCCAATAAGCCGTTGTAGCTGGGTATTTTCTTAAATTGAATATCCAACAAGCCGTCATAGTCGAATATCCAACAAGCCGTCAAGGCCGGATATCTTTACCTAGCAAGCCATTGAAGTCGGGTATCTTCTCAAATTGAATATCCAACAAGCCGTCAAGACCAGATATCTTTACCCAATAAGCTATTGAGGCTAGGTACTTTCTCAAATTGAATATCCAATAAGTCGTCAAAGCCGGATATCTTTGCCTAACAAGCCGTTGTGGCCAGGTACTTTCTCAAATTGAATATCCAACAAGCTGCTTGATGCAGGAGCATATAACATGAAGGAAGGGGAAAATCTGGCCCCGTTGGTGCCCCAAAAATTTTCCATAGAATGTTCCTCGGGTCACCCAGCGACGAAAGTCACGCCCCATGACTCCTGCGGATAACCACCCGAAGCTGCAGAACTGCCCCGACAACCCCACTTCGACGTGTACAACCCACCCTACCATGTTGCCCCACCTCATGAAGATCCAAAGGGGCCCAACAAGGTAGAAGTACGGCGATCCCAACTCCCATCTCACCCACCGGACCGCTTCATGGGTGTTATCAGCCCACTCTCCATCCACACCGAAGTGATCCGGCCCAAGGATGCTACAAACCAGCCCCCGAAGAGCCCAATTCCAGATGGGCCTCACAATGATATCAGCAACACGGCCCAAGAGAAGGCCGCGATGATCGTTACGCATCCCAGTACTTCGACACTCTACTACTTTGTCGCGATGTGCTCTGAGCGCGTCTAACCGCCGTCACAGCCACCTCGTACGCTGAAGAATCAAAGGACCTGCGCCCCTGCAGGAGTAGATGGTAGTTGGTAGGATTATATTCTGTTTTGTCTTTTTGTGGCAGCTTGACCACTTTTTGGTTGTTAGTTGTTGAGATGTTGTCCCTGTTGGGGTATGCCCTTAAGGCTAATGTTTGAGGCCTTGGGATTGTATAAGTATCATATAATAAACTCTTGTGTTTATAAAAGGCATGGTTATTATTCAGGTTGTTATCTTGTCTGCTGTAATGAGAGTACTTCTGAATAATGTCTCAAAGCTGTTCAGCTAGGCTGACAGGCTATAAGTCCTTAGTCGAGATATCTTGGTGAACATGAGACAGCCTTGATATGGTTAAGACTAATATGTGTTCTAATCTTATAGGATGCTTTGAGCATGGAATAAGATGTAGACTCATGGGTACATTGGATGTACTGGACAGACCCTACTAGGATATTCAGTTGGTTGTCACAATGTGAATATTCCTTGTATGCATCAAGTGGCACATGTCCTTTGACTTGAGATCACTTGTGTTTCTAAATGATGAATGTCATTATTTTGAGGTAGTTCAATATCATTTGAAAGATAATGATTATAGACTATCTTGGATAATGATCATGAGTCAGGTTAGGACACTAGTGATAGATATAGGATTGCCGTCTCCTTGTTCAAGGAGTGTGATGTTCTAAAGGGCCCCCCTATATGAGATGATTGAGATAGTGTATGGCCATACCCAGATGACTATGATCATCTGATCTAATCATGCTCATCGTATTGGAGTTACAGGCTTGACATGCTTGTCCAATAAGAACATCCAGTGGCAAAGGAAACATGCATGCCTCGTGAGTTTGATTCACACTTGAGCTGTGTTTTGGGTGTAGTCTTGGAAGACTCTTTCCTTTATATCGGGAGACAGTGATGTGTTGCTAGATACCCCTCACTGATCGTGATAACGTAAGTTATCGTTACCGACATTTAAAGGAAACCCTTAGGGTCGCACAATGTGATGATATGGCTTACTTAAGTCAGATCGTGTGGACTGAATTCTTTGGGTTCAGTTTAAAGGGAAATAAACTCTGATTGTAAGTGAGATCTGGTCTGATCATGTTTGATTGATTAGGGCTTGAGATCGGTAAGCTTCGATCGAGAGAGTTGATGCTAGATCGGTGAGATCAAGAGCATCAGGAGATGGACGGTTGGATCTGGAACCTTAGGGTTTGATATGGTCTAGACCAAGTGGCTTGGCTCAATTTGCGTTTTGAACCAACTCTAATTGAACCGGTTCACTATGTGATCGCTTGGTTCAATGAGAGGTTCAATGCAAGGAAGTTTCGAACGTTCACTTGGAGTGAACGCTTAAGCCATTGAGACTTACCTATTTTGGAAGGCGGTTTTCGATAATGAAAGAAAAACGCTTCCATGTGGTAACGTGGAAGGCTGGTCTCAACGCCTTGCATCTTTCGCTTGAGGGTGATCGACGAGAAGGTGGTTTTGGACAAGGAGCTCTCGGCCAAAGGATCATCTCATCCCTTGCATACGACAACCCTTGAAGGACCTTGCTAGCACAAGGATCTCCAAGGAGCAAGCACATCATCTTGTGTGCGTCAACTAGGGAGAAGATCCCTTTCGATCTTTCTCTTCCAAGTCGCCATCTTCTTCATGGCTTTGGTAAAGATCTAAACTCCATCTCGTTGATCATATTATCTTGCTAAGATCCATGAAAACCCTAGCTTCCGCTTGAAAGTTTTGATGCGCCACCCTAAAGGGTTTTTCGCCCCCCTCTTGAAAGGGGTTTCATATGCATGCGCTCCCCCTTGAAGGGGACCCTTCAATTGGTATCAGAGCGATGTTGAAGCTTGGTAATATGATTGCGTGAGATAATTTTTGTGATCCTTGGTTGCGCATCTACATGTATGTTGATCTTGTTTGACATATGTTAACTCTTCATGCGTGTATACTAGATGATAGTATGTTTCTATTTGCGCATGTATGTAGGTTGCGGTTATAGCATGTTGTTGTTGTTTTTCACAAAACCCTAAATGACATGCGCGCCCAACTAGATCTAAGATGCACCTATAATAAACCCTTAGATGGGTTGATAGGGTTGAAAGCTTCATCTAGAATGGATCAAACTAGTCTGATCAGACCATCTGACAGCCTAGATGGGTTGACCAGATAGCACCTGTGCGCAAGCATGAGGTGGCTATAGGTTGACTGCATCAAAGGTGTGTAGCGAGGTCTGGTTGAGACAACCAATGAACACTCTTGAGTTAGGCCCGGGGTCACACCCGCTTGCCAAAACTCTTGAAGGTGGTTCAGCCCTTGGCGCATGCATGGTTGACCATTAGGTCAACTCGGGTCAGTTAGGACTCGGTGCATGCAAGGGCACAGGATCTAACTAGATGGATGAGTGGATCCCTATCAATGGACCATTGTAAGGTTGTAGGGCACATAAGGAAATTAATATTGATGCCTATGGGGTTTTCAAAAATTTAATTTCTTGATTGGATCACATGATGATTGATGCCATGATGCTTGTCTATTTATTCTTATGTGGACTGCCCATGTTAAATGTGTGCTGTGCTGGGGCCTGCGTGCCTGGAATCAAACTTGTAAATTATTTTGTGATCTGCGAATCACATTTGTACTTAATTTATAATGTATAATTGACCTGCGAGTCAAACTTGTCTAGATAGATCAAATTGTATTTGATTAGACAAGAGCACAAAGGCACACATCATAGGAGCATTCACCTGGTGGCGCACCTGAGGTGCTCTTGGCGCTAGGGCCCTGGGTTGGACCAGATGAGATGCAAATGAGCTCAAGTGAAGACTTAAGTAAAATTAAGGTCTTACTAGGGTTCATGGGCTTTTACCACATAAGATCATGCTTTCTATTTATTGCTTAAATAATTAGAATTGCATGTGTTTATCTTCTGCTATCACCATAGGTCTTGTATGATAGTTAAGAAGATAAAAGACCGTTAAAATCCAACGCTAATATATCAAGCACGTAATGCCTTCTGGCGCGAAACCTCACTGTTCTGACTATCGTTGGAGCCGTGTTGAACCCACTCAGTGGGCACGTCCATCTATCTTCAGACAGTGCTGGATTACACCTGCGTGTTACAGAGTAGGGATTTATCCCTTCTCGTTGCTCAGCATAGCACGTGGTGGTCCAGGGAGTAGGTCAGGTCAGCTTGACCATGTAGACTACATATGTGGCGCATATGGTAGTGCATGGAGGCAGCCATCTGTGGGGTCAGAGACTGTGTTGTACCAACTCAGTTGGCACAGTCTGCTGGATTGCCCAGATGAAGGGGAATCGCACGGGTTGGCGATTGGCTGGGACAGCCTACCAGAAATTAATGCTTGTCATCTCTGTGCATCTTATCTCGCCTGAGCGGGACGCGGAGACCAAGTATGAAATCTGGATCCCATCTCACTAAAAGAGTGTTACTCTTTCGGACTGTTTTCTGGATTTTTCAGTCAGACAAAATAGTGAGAAAAAGAATCTTTCTTAAAGTCCTGGATTGATTCTGAGCATTGATACTGACCTTGCTGTTCTTGCATTGTTGTAGATTCCTGCAGCAACGAACACCATGAGCTTCAATGTGCGATCCCTACTGGAAAGGGAGAAGTTTGCTGGGCCGAACTTCTCTGACTGGTTCGGACACCTTAAGATCGTTCTTAAGGCAGAGAGGAAACTGTATGTCCTCGAGACGGCGATACCGCCGCAGCCCGCTGCGAACGCCGCAAGGGCGGTTCGTGATGCCTATGAAAAGCACGTCAATGATAGCATTGATGTCGCTTGCCTGATGCTAGCGTCTATGACGCCACCGCTGCAGCGTCAGCATGAGGATATGTCGGCTATAGAGATTATAGCGAACCTCAAGATGCTGTATGCTGCACAGGCGAGGACAGAACGCTATAATCTGACGAAGCTCTTCTTTCAGAGCAAACTGGCTGAGGGGAGCCCAGTGGGAGCTCACGTGCTCAAGATGATTGGGCACAAGGAGGCTCTGGAGAAACTGGGGCATACCGTCAACCAGGAGCTTGCTGTAGATATTATTCTGCAGTCTCTTCCGCCTTCTTTCGATGCGTTCATCATTAACTTTAATATGAACAAAATCGATTGTACGCCGGCAGAGCTGCTGAATATGCTCTTGACTACTGAGGAAACTCTGAAGGGCAAGCCTTCAACCTCTGTCTTAATGGTTCCTTTTAGGAACAAGAAGAAGGGGAAGAAGGGCAAGGCCCCTGTCAAGAACTACAGTAAGGCTCTGAAACAGAAGGTCAAGCGGTCCAAGGACAACAGGTGTTTCCACTGTGGCCAGCTGGGTCACTGGAAAAAGGACTGTAAAGCGCTCCAAGGAGATAAGAGGGGAAGCATCGCTTCTGGCTCAGGTATATACGTGACGGAAGTCATGGTTTCATCTTCTTCTATTTCATGGGTGTTGGACACTGCATGTGGAGTTCACATTTGTTCAAATGTACAGGAACTCAAGAGAAGAAGGCAGGTGGGACAGCATGAGGTAGACCTACGCGTTGGAAACGGGGCACGGGTTGCTGCTGTTGCTGTAGGAGACTATTTCATTTCTTTACCATCTGGCATTGTATTGGAATTAAACAATTGTTATTTTGTACCGAGTATCACCAAGAATATTATCTCTATTCCTGCTCTTGTCAGGAAAGGATTTGCCTTTGAATGCAATATTTCAAAGTGTGTTTTATCTGTAGATAATATTGTGTATGCAACTGGTTCAATTAACAATGGGTTATACATGTTGGACATGGAAAATTCTATACAAAACATTGATAATAAGAAAGCCAAGTATGCTGATGACAGCACCTTGCTATGGCATAGTCGTTTAGGCCATATAAACGAGAAACGCATTAAGCGGTTGCATGATCATGGACTGCTGGGATCTTTCTCCTATGAGGAGTTTGATACATGCAAAGCTTGTTTGATGGGTAAAATGACGAAGTCTCCTTTTCCTAACAAAGGTCAAAGGGCTTCAGGTTTACTTGACCTCATACACAGTGATGTGTGTGGGCCATTTAGTAAACATGCCAGAGGTGGCTATCAGTACTTCATTACCTTTACTGATGATTTCAGTAGGTATGGGTATGTCTATCTAATGAGACATAAAAGTGAATCTTTTGACAAGTTCAAAGAGTTCAAAAATGAAGTACAAAATCAGTTAGGCCGAAATATCAAGGCACTTCGTTCTGATCGAGGTGGAGAATACCTAAGTCGAGAATTTACTGACTATCTGAAAGAGTGTGGGATTATCTCACAGCTCACTCCGCCAGGAACACCGCAATGGAATGGTGTGTCCGAGAGGAGAAATAGAACGTTACTTGACATGGTTCGTTCTATGATGAGTCAGGCTACTCTTCCATACTCCTTTTGGGGTTTTGCACTGGAAACAGCTGCAAAGGTACTAAACCGAGTGCCATCCAAGGCAGTTTCAAAGACGCCATATGAGTTATGGTATGGGAAACAGCCTAGCTTGACATTTATCAGGATCTGGGGTTGCGAGGCTTATGTCAAAAAGCTCGCCTCTGGGAAACTGGAGAGCAGATCTGAGAAATGCATCTTTGTCGGTTACCCTAAGGAAACTAAGGGTTATTATTTCTACGATCCCAAAGAGAACAAGGTTTTTGTTGCTCGGACGGCTATATTTCTTGAGAAGGAATTTCTTCTGCAAGAGGCCAGTGGGAGAGAAATAAAGCTGGATGAGAATCCAGAGGAAGGACAAAGTAGTCAAGTGCAGTTGGATGAGCCAGAGCCAGTGGATCAGGTTATTGAACAACCTGAGGCTCAGATATCACGGGAACCGCGAAGATCGGGAAGGATCCGTCGACAGCCTGAGCGCTATGACGGAGTCTACATCATTGATAATGATGAACCCCTCACCTATGCGGATGCGGTCAGTGGACCGGAGTCAGCTAGATGGCTTGATGCTATGCGAGCCGAGATGGACTCCATGTCAGATAACCAAGTCTGGGATTTGGTTGATCCGCCTCCGGGAGTAATCCCTATAGGCAGTAAATGGATCTTCAAGAAGAAGATTGACATGGATGGTAACGTGGTTACCTATAAAGGCAGGCTAGTTGCGAAAGGTTTCAAACAAATCTACGGGATAGATTATGATGAAACTTTCTCACCTGTAGCCATGTTTAAGTCTATTCGGATTCTTTTCGCGATAGCTGCGTATTACGATTATGAGATCTGGCAGATGGATGTGAAAACAGCTTTCCTTAATGGAAATCTGGATGAGGATGTGTATATGACACAACCTGAGGGTTTCACTAATCCAGCAGATCGTCATAAAATATGCAAGTTAAAGAAATCCATTTATGGATTGAAACAAGCATCTAGAAGCTGGAATATTCGTTTCGATGAATCAATCTCTGAGTTTGGTTTCATCAAGAACGAAGATGACCCGTGTGTATATAAGAGGTTTAGTGGGAGCGTAATTACATTCCTAATCCTCTACGTCGATGATATCTTAATCATTGGAAACGATATTCCTGAACTGCATGCGGTTAAAGCATGGTTAGGAAAATGTTTCCAGATGAAAGATCTAGGAGAAGCAGCCTATGTGTTAGGTGTGAAGATCTACTGGGATAGATCTAAGAGGCTTCTCGGGCTGTGCCAAAGTACTTACATCGATAAAGTCCTGGAGAGATTCCATTTAGAGAAGTCTAAACGTGGATATCTTCCAGTCAGACATGGTCTGAATCTTTCGAAGAGTCAGTGTCCACAAACACAGACTGAGAAAGATGAAATGGACAATACGCCTTATGCTTCGGCTATTGGGTCCATTATGTATGCGATGTTGTGTACTCGCCCAGACGTCGCTTACGGGTTAAGCGTGACCAGTCGATTCCAAAGTAATCCAGGTTTGGCACACTGGATTGCGGTCAAGAACATTATAAAATATCTGCGGAGGACCAAAGATATGTTCTTGATATATGGTGGTCAGGAAGAACTCAGTATAGAGGGATATACTGACGCTTCGTTCCAGTCAGACCAGGATGATTTCCGATCGCAATCAGGCTATGTCTTTAGCTTGAATGGTGGAGCAGTGGTGTGGAAGAGTTTCAAACAGTCAACTGTTGCTGATTCCACAACAGAAGCCGAGTATGTTGCAGCCTCGGAAGCATCCAAGGAGGCAGTGTGGATTCGTAAGTTCGTGAGAGAACTTGGTGTTGTTCCTTCGAGTGCAGATCCTTTGGTTATCTTCTGTGATAACACTGGACCAATCGCACAAGCAAAGGAACCACGGTCGCACCAGAAGTCCAAGCACATACAGAGACGATTTCACTTGATCCGGGAGATCATTGATCGAGGCGAGATCAAAATATGCAAGGTTCATACAGATGACAATCTGGCAGACCCGCTTACCAAGCCTCTGGCGCAGCAGAAGCATGAGAAGCACTGTAATAATATGGGTTTGAGATTTCTCAACCATTAGATTAAGTGCAAGTGGGAGATTGTTGGGGTATGCCCTTAAGGCTAATGTTTGAGGCCTTGGGATTGTATAAGTATCATGTAATAAACTCTTGTGTTTATAAAAGGCATGGTTATTATTCAGGTTGTTATCTTGTCTGCTGTAATGAGAGTACTTCTGAATAATGTCTCAAAGCTGTTCAGCTAGGCTGACAGGCTATAAGTCCTTAGTCGAGATATCTTGGTGAACATGAGACAGCCTTGATATGGTTAAGACTAATATGTGTTCTAATCTTATAGGATGCTTCGAGCATGGAATAAGATGTAGACTCATGGGTACATTGGATGTACTGGACAGACCCTACTAGGATATTCAGTTGGTTGTCACAATGTGAATATTCCTTGTATGCATCAAGTGGCACATGTCCTTTGACTTGAGATCACTTGTATTTCTAAATGATGAATGTCATTATTTTGAGGTAGTTCAATATCATTTGAAAGATAATGATTATAGACTATCTTGGATAATGATCATGAGTCAGGTTAGGACACTAGTGATAGATATAGGATTGCCGTCTCCTTGTTCAAGGAGTGTGATGTTCTAAAGGGCCCCCCTATATGAGATGATTGAGATAGTGTATGGCCATACCCAGATGACTATGATCATCTGATCTAATCATGCTCATCGTATTGGAGTTACAGGCTTGACATGCTTGTCCAATAAGAACATCCAGTGGCAAAGGAAACATGCATGCCTCGTGAGTTTGATTCACACTTGAGCTGTGTTTTGGGTGTAGTCTTGGAAGACTCTTTCCTTTATATCGGGAGACAGTGATGTGTTGCTAGATACCCCTCACTGATCGTGATAACGTAAGTTATCGTTACCGACATTTAAAGGAAACCCTTAGGGTCGCACAATGTGATGATATGGCTTACTTAAGTCAGATCGTGTGGACTGAATTCTTTGGGTTCAGTTTAAAGGGAAATAAACTCTGATTGTAAGTGAGATCTGGTCTGATCATGTTTGATTGATTAGGGCTTGAGATCAGTAAGCTTCGATCGAGAGAGTTGATGCTAGATCGGTGAGATCAAGAGCATCAGGAGATGGACGGTTGGATCTGGAACCTTAGGGTTTGATATGGTCTAGACCAAGTGGCTTGGCTCAATTTGCGTTTTGAACCAACTCTAATTGAACCGGTTCACTATGTGATCGCTTGGTTCAATGAGAGGTTCAATGCAAGGAAGTTTCGAACGTTCACTTGGAGTGAACGCTTAAGCCATTGAGACTTACCTATTTTGGAAGGCGGTTTTCGATAATGAAAGAAAAACGCTTCCATGTGGTAACGTGGAAGGCTGGTCTCAACGCCTTGCATCTTTCGCTTGAGGGTGATCGACGAGAAGGTGGTTTTGGACAAGGAGCTCTCGACCAAAGGATCATCTCATCCCTTGCATACGACAACCCTTGAAGGACCTTGCTAGCACAAGGATCTCCAAGGAGCAAGCACATCATCTTGTGTGCGTCAACTAGGGAGAAGATCCCTTTCGATCTTTCTCTTCCAAGTCGCCATCTTCTTCATGGCTTTGGTAAAGATCTAAACTCCATCTCGTTGATCATATTATCTTGCTAAGATCCATGAAAACCCTAGCTTCCGCTTGAAAGTTTTGATGCGCCACCCTAAAGGGTTTTTCGCCCCCCTCTTGAAAGGGGTTTCATATGCATGCGCTCCCCCTTGAAGGGGACCCTTCAGTCCCCTTTGTCTTGTTTCCCCTCCTTATCTTATAAAAGAGAGGGGCTGGCCAGCATTCTCCCTAGTTCTCTTAGAAGTAGAGTTCTCCTGGTGAGCGAGTGTGCCTCCAGCGTGTGTGTGGAAGATGAAGTAGCATCATCTTCGACATTTGTAAGAGTCGGTGACCGGCGTCTCAACTCAATTTCCTGCTTGTATCTCCTGCTTTTGAGAAGTAAATCCCACCGATCCGGGTGGGTCAGGTTCGCCTGTTTATAGACATTCTTTCTGAGTTATGTTTTCGTTCGCCTTCTCACCCACGAGCATCCGAGTATCGGAGTCGTGGATGATTTCCCTATTCGTTGGTTTGATCGCAGGTGCATAGGCGTGCGAGCTGACCCCGCGATCCGCAACCCCTATTCGTGCTTTGCTTAAAATTGCTCTAGAGGTTAGTGAGTGAATTTCAGTAATTTTGGGTGCCGTTGGATTTCTCTCGCATTAGTATTGCCTCGAAATGAATTTGCGCCGATTTCTTGTGTTTCTTGCTATACTTTCCGAGCGATTTGACTTCCCTCGCCTCAAGACCCTCTCACAATTTCTGTGCATTGTGTAAACACCGTAGAGGACGGCATTAAGGACCAACCCTCCTACAGTAGCTACATCAATTCTGGTATCAGAGGACATTGCGCGTTCGATCCTTATCGTCCGCACGGTCCACTCCGTTGCATCGCATATTTCCGCATTGATTTCGCATTTTCAGCATCCTTCACTTGTCATTTCAGCCTTGTTTGTGCATGGTGACCACGAGGTCACAAGTTATGTCGTCCCAATTTCCGGAAACCATCCCTGAAACCCAAGTATCAGTCCCACCCTCGGAAGGGAGTAGAATCCATTTAGACTCTTTGGCTGCGCTTGAAGCGCGTGTAGACGCCAAATTGGACACGCTGTCCACGCGCTTGGAATCCCACGAAGGGAATACAAGCGCGATATTTCAGCAAATTATGGCTGGGATCCATAGCCTCACCAGTCGACCTGAGCCGTCAGAGCAGAGGCGCTCCAACCCGGTTAACCCACCTCCGTCCGCACACCCAGCCCCGCCGACTAGAGAGTTGCCTCCGATGACCGCGCCCCCGCGGCCGCGAGTCTTCGAGGATGAGTTCGGTCACCTGCGACCTCATGCGGTCCAGGGGGACCTAGGTTATGGGGACGAGCCCCTGGATGAGGATGACGTGTGGGCCGCACAAGGGTCCCTACCTAATGGTCATTTTGGGCATGCTTGGGCCGGACAAAGGGGCCTAGCCCGACGCAATGAAGAGCGTCCTCGCTTGAATGATGACTTCCACTGCTACATTCGGAACACCCCCGTGCCTTTTGCGGGTGGTCTCGACCTGTCACAATTCCTTGATTGGGTCGCGTCGGTCGACTCTTACTTTGACCTTAGTAACTGGCCTCCCGAATCGCGTGTTAGGTACGTGCGCACCTTGCTCGATGGCCCTGCACGTTTGCATTGGGCAAACGTGGAGCGCCAAAATGCGCAGCAAGCCCTTCCTCCCATCACCACTTGGGAAGAAATGAGGTATCACCTCCGTGAGTGATATGTACCCCCCCCCCCCCCCTCCTATAGGCAGCGACTCCTTGATCAGTATAGTAGCCAACACTAAGGGTCAAGTACCGTTGTGGAATATCGCCTCACCTTTGAGACGCTCCAACTCCGATGTAACTTACAGGAGGAATCCGAGTTAGTTTTGACGAAGTTTAGGAATGGTATCCGCGTGGACATCCGACGCGCCCTACCCACATATAGTTCAGAGACGTTCGACCAAACCTTCCAGCGCACTCGCGATATCGAGCACGATTTTAGGGCTGTGGCTAGGCGCAGCGAGTTCGGACCCCCTAGGCGCCCTCATTTGGGCGGGCCTCCTCATGCTCACCCTCGACCCGAGCGCCACGAGCCTCATTCCGACCCACGGCCCGCGCCTGCAGCCCATCACTCCCCTAGGCGTTCAGCCCCCGTTGCCCCACCTTCTCGCTCCACTTGGGAGGAGAAGGGGAAGGCCCCACTTGTCGGCCCACCTAGTCGAGTCAACTGTTACAACTGCCTGCAGCCGGGCCCTAAAAAGTCCGCCACCGCGGACAAGACCCCTGCCTGTGTCGCCACTATCACCCGTGAGCCTGCGGAGCACGATGTTGAGGCCGAGTGCTACACTAGTGGCGAAGAGTCGGGTCACCCCACACTTGCGGTTGTGCGGTGCACCTTTGTCCATACCCTACCCTCCCAGGATTGGAGGCGTACGAGCATCTTCACGACTTACATCAAGTGCAACGGACACTTATGTAAGATCGTCATCGACGGTGGTAGTAGTTTGAATGTGGTCTCTCGGACCGCGATCACCCGTTTCGGTCTTCCCCTTGAACCTCACCCGAAACCATACTCGATCGCATGGGTTGGCACGTCGAGTCTTCCGGTCACCCACCGATTCCAAGTCCCCATCGCTTTTGGGGACTACCGCAAGAAAGTGTGGTGTGACATGGCGGCTATGGACATCGCTCACGTCCTCTTAGGACGTCCCTGGCTATATGATCGGGACGTAGTCCACTACGGCCGGTCGAACACTTATGTGTTTGACCACAATGACCAAAAAATACGTTTGATCCCGAGCCCACCTAAGGAGATACGTGCTTCCACATCCAAGGGTGTGGTTGTCCCTCCATTGGTTGCCCCTCCAGCCCCAACTGTAGTGTCCCTCATGCGAGCCTCCGCGCTTAAGCGCGAAGCCACCGAGTCCAAGGTTGTCTATGCCTTAATGGTGCGCGAGTCCTCGGGTGCCCCTCCTCCCTTAGCCGAGGAGCGTCCCCTGGAGATCGCCACCCTCTTGACCGAGTTCTCTGACATCAGCCCGGAGGACTTACCCCGTGGACTCCCTCCGAGTAGGGAGATACAACATGCCATTGACCTTCTCCCGGGAGCACCCCTCCCTGACTTACCCCATCACCGTTTAAACCCCACTGAACACGCTAAACTGCAGCGTCAAGTGGATGAACTCCTCACCAAGGGGTACGTCCGTGAGAGTCTAAGTCCCTGTGCGGTGCCCGCCTTGCTCACGCCCAAGAAGGATGGGTCGTGGCGCATGTGTATTGACAGCCGTGCCATCAATAGGATCACCGTCAAGTATAGGTTCCCCATACCTAGGCTTGATGATATGTTAGACTTAGTCTCCGGTGCATCGTGGTTTTCCAAACTTGATCTTCGTAGCGGCTATCACCAAGTTCGCATCCGCAAAGGTGATGAATGGAAAACCGCATTCAAGACCAAGGACGGTCTTTACGAGTGGCTCGTCTTGCCATTCGGGTTATCTAACGCCCCATCCACATTTATGCGCCTCATGACCCAAGTCCTCAAGCCCTACATGGGCAAGTTCCTGGTCGTCTATTTTGACGACATTCTGATTTTTAGTCGGTCCCGCGAAGAGCACTTGGAGCATCTTCGCTCCACCTTTGACCTCCTACGGAAGGAGCGCCTCTTCCTTAACACGAAGAAGTGCGCCTTCATGACAAATCGAGTCCACTTCCTGGGTTACATCGTCTCAGATGAGGGTCTTTCTGTTGACCCAGCTAAAGTTGAAGCCATCCGACATTGGCCCGAACCCCGCACAGTGTCCGAGGTCCACAGCTTTTTGGACATCGCGGGCTTTTATCCCCGTTTTATTCGGGGTTTCAGCACGATTGCATCCCTACTGACCCAACATCTATCCAAGGACGACGTTGAATGGACCACCGCCACTCAACGTGCCTTCGACGCCCTTAGGGATGCCATCACGACCGCACCTGTCTTGCGCCTCCCAGACTTCTCCAAAGTCTTTGAGGTTGCTTGCAACGCCTCCGGTACTGGGATTGGAGGTACCCTTAGCCAAGAAGGCCACCCTGTAGCCTTCTTTAGTGAGAAGTTGAACGCTGTCCGGTAGCATTATTCGACCTACGACAAGGAGTTTTATGCCATCGTTCAGTCGCTTCGTCAGTGGAGGCACTACCTCCTCCACCGTGAGTTTGTCTTGTACAGCGACCATCAAGCCTTGTCTTTCCTTAGTGCCTAGAAGAAATTGGGCGCCCGCCATGCCAAGTGGGTCGAGTACTTGCAACAGTACTCCTTTGTGATCAATCACAAGGCGGGTAAGGAGAATGTCATCGCAGACGCTCTGAGTCGCGTCCGCACCCTTTTGTGTGTGATGCGCACCCGCGTCAACACCTTTGACCACGTCAAGGAGGAGTACGCCACATGCTCCGACTTCGGTGCCATCCATGCTGCCTTGACTGAGTCTCCTGACCCCGAGTCCCCCTATCAATTGTGCGAAGGCTATCTTTTCTTGGGGAACCGCTTGTGCATTCCCCGCTCATCGCTTCGAGATCATCTTTTGCTCGAGCTACACGCGGGTGGTGTCGCCAGCCATCACGGCCACGACAAAACCCTTGAGATGGCAGAGGAACACTTCTTTTGGCCCTCCCTCCGTCGGGACGTTGAGCGTATTGTGTGCCATTACGGCACATGCCAAATGGCTAAACCTCGCCCCGCGAACACCGGCCTTTACACTCCGTTGCCGGTTGCTGACAGTCCTTGGAATGACCTTAGCATGGACTTTGTCCTAGGGCTACCCCGCACCGCCTCACGCTTCGATTCCATCTACGTGGTTGTAGATCGGTTCTCGAAGATGGCCTACTTTATCCCCTGTTCACGGACAGCGGACGCGTCCCACATCGCGCACCTCTTCTTCAAAGAGATTGTTCATCTCCATGGCCTCCCCAAGTCCATCGTGTCCGATCGTGACACGCACTTTGTGAGCTACTTCTGGCGCTCACTTTGGGCCCTCATGGGCACCACTCTGAAGCTCTCCACAGTTTACCACCCTCAAACCAACGGTCAAACCAAAGTCGTTAACCGTAGTTTAGGCAACTTGCTCCGGTGCCTCATTGGCGACCACCCGAGGTCTTGGGACGCCATCCTTCCTATGGCAGAATTCGCGTATAATAGTGCAACCAATAGGACTATGGGTCTTAGTCCCTTCCAAGTGGTTTCCGGCCATCAGCCACGTAAACCCATTGACTTGCATGACCTGCCCATGGAGTCCCACCTTTCTGAGCATACATACTCTTTCGCTCAGCATGTCACTAGCTTGCATGAGGAAGTTCGGCATCGAATCTTTTTGGGCAATACTCGTAATGCTATGAGGGCCAATGAGCACCGTAGGCCACAACACTTTTCTGTAGGTGAGCTGGTAAGGGTGCGCATCCACCCCGAGCGTGTTTCCCACCGAGCACATTTTAAGCTTCAGCCATGATACATGGGACCTTATGCGGTGGTACGAAGGATCGGCTCCAACGCCTATGTGCTGGATCTACCCGCGGACATGGGCATTCATCCGGTCTTCAACGTGGAGGACCTCCTTCCCTTCTACGGTCCTTTGGAGGAGCCCTCGGACCCCGACGAGCCTCTACCCCCTAGTTCTCCGGAGGAGAACTCCTCAGAGCGCGCAGTGGAAGCTGATGCAAGAGCATATAACATGAAGGAAGGGGAAAATCTAGCCCCGTTGGTGCCCCAAAAATTTTTCACATAATGTTCCTCAGGTCACCCAGTGACGAAAGTCACGCCCCGTGACTCATGCGGACAACCACCCGAAGCTGCAGAACTGCCCCGACAACCCCACTTCGACGTGTACAACCCACCCCACCATGTTGCCCCACCTCATGAAGATCCAAAGGGGCCGAACAAGGTAGAAGTACGACGATCCCAACGCCCATCTCACCCACCGGACCGCTTCGTGGGTGTTATCAGCCCACTCTCCATCCACACCGAAGTGATCCGGCCCAAGGATGCTACAAACCAACCCCCGAAGAGCCCAATTCCAGATGGGCCTCACAATCATATCAACAACACGGCCCAAGAGAAGGCTGCGATGATCGTTACACAGCCCAGTACTTCGAAATTCTGCTGCTTTGTCGCGATGTGCTCTGAGCGCGTCTAACCGCCGTCGCAGCCACCTCGTACGTTGAAGAATCAAAGGACCTGTGCCCCTGCAGGAGTAGATGGTAGTTGGTAGGATTATGTTCTGTTTTGTCTTTTTGTGGCAGCTTGACCACTTTTTGTTTGTTAGTTGTTGAGATGTTGTCCCCTTTGTCTTGTTTCCCCTCCTTATCTTGTAAAAGAGAGGGGTTGGCTAGCATTCTCCCTAGTTCTCTTAGAAGTAGAGTTCTCCTGGTGAGCGAGTGTGCCTCTAGTGTGTGTGTGGAAGACGAAGTAGCATTGTCTTCGACGTTTGTAAGAGTCAGCGACCGGCATCTCGACTCAATTTCCTGCTTGTATCTCCTGCTTTTGAGAAGTAAATCCCACCGATCCGGGTGGGTCAGGTTCTCCTATTTTTACACGTTCTTTCCGAGTTGTGTTTTCGTTCTCCCTCTCACCCACGAGCATCCGAGTATCGGAGTCGTGGACGGTTTCCCTGTTCGTTGGTTTGATCGCAGGTGCATAGGCGCGCGAGCTGACCCCGCGATCCGCAACCCCTGTTCGTGCTTTGCTTAAAATTGCTCTAGAGGTTAGTGAGTGAATTTCAATAATTTTGGGTGCTGTTGGATTTTTCTCGCATTAGTATTGCCTTAAAACGAATTTGCGCCGATTTCTTGTGTTTCTTGCTATACTTTCCAAGCGATTTGACTTCCCTCGCCTCAAGACCCTCTCACGATTTCTATGCATTGTGTAAACACCGTAGAGGATGGCATTGGACCAACCCTCCTACAATAGCTGCATCATCACTAAGGCAAGATATTTCTCAAATTCAAATGCTTACAAGCTATCAAGGGCCAAGCACATATCAAATTCAAATGCTCACAAGCCATCAAGGGCCAAGCACATGTCAAATTCAAATACTCACAAGCCACCAAGGGCTGAGCACAAATCAAATTCCAATGCTCAGAAACCATCAAGACCGAGCACATCTCAAATTCATATACTCACAAGCCATCAAGGCTGAGTGCATACCAAATCTCAGATACTTGATGTATCCGCTAGTGCACGGATACGTCGAAGTAATAAAAGATATCGAACCCAAAGGGACTTATGTGTTAAGTACCAAATAATTGCTTTCCCGCTAGCTAAGCAAATGATATAAAATGAAATAAGTCGAAGCAAACAATCGAAAACTGCTATGGATTATCAGAGAGAGAAATTTGGGACTAGGGTTTCATCCTTCTTAATTTCTATGACTAGACATAAATGAGTGTTTGTCAGCTATTCTTATTATGATAAAGATGAAATTTACTTATAAAGAAATTATCTCTTCTCGGACGAACAATTTATACTGAGTAACCTTCACTCTCATGGCTTGCTATTCAGTGTTTAAAATAAGTAAATCAAACTCATCAAGTTAAAATCACTCTCGTGGCTTAACTCTCAGTGTCAACATCTCAAGCAAAATTAAATACTCTCATATCTTAATTTTGCTTGTTTTACTTAAGGGTTTCCAACAGTCCAAATCACCTCTCGGTTCATATTTTCATGTCTAAATCAATAAAATTTCCTAGATCAATTATCAACAAGGATTTTTCTTGCTTCAAAAATTACAAATTAAGCACAAATCTATTCTCATAGACTAAGTTCCTAAAATCATAATTTAAGGGTTCCGAGTTTTGTAAATCACCTTTCAGTACATATTACAAACTCTAAAACATGTTGATGAATTAAGACTAGAAAAGATTAAAGGCAGTAATCACAAAAGTAAAATTATCATATTAAATAAAAACTAACAAAATAGAAATCATCTAGTCATTTCAGAAATTAAGAGGATTACTCCCCCTGTCCCAAAAAGGTTTTACGCTATCATAATGGAAGAAATACAATAATTATTGATCTCAGAAAAATTAGAATTCAGAAGGGAAAAATAAAGGTTACTGATGTTATGGGTGTGAAAAATTTCACAACCCGTGATTTCTATTAAGAAGCATTGTGAATAGTAGCTACCTCTCGAATTTTGCTGATTTCTCCTCCAATCAAACTCTGCTTGATCTGAGACTCTCCATATGTCTTCTCCTCCACTAACCGTAGCTTCCCTGAAAATTTTGTCATCTTAGATGCTCTGTATGCTTTCCGGTGAAGAACCCTAAGACGACAGCAGTTTTTTGCGAATTGTCTCCCTGTCGTGCATTAAAATTGGGGATACTTGGCTTGAAATCTTCTCCTTGATTTAAAGAACACTTCCTTTCCTTCGATTCTCAAAATCATGCCCTAAATCTTCCCAATTTGGCTTCGCAAATCTCGGCTATAATAACTCGTGGAAGACTCGGGCAAACACGGCTGTTTATTTAAGAATTATGGCCATGATTTAAATTACGGCCCTATCGTAATTTGTTCTGTGCATTTTCCTAGAAGAATTATGGCTAGTAATAATTATTACGGCAGTGCCATAATTTTTCTTGTGTAAAATCTCTAAGAAATCACGGTCGGGAAATTAACCACGGCAATGCCATGGTTCTTTCTGTAAGTTCAAATTCATCTTAATGAAATTACGGTCATAATAATAATTACATTGGTGTCATAATCTTTTCTGTGCAAAATCTCCAAGGAACCATGGTTGGGAAATTAATCACAGCAGTGCCGTGATTCATTCTACGACTGTAATAATAATTATGACCCCACCGTAATTTTGCCAAAAAATCTGATTTGCTTAAAATTTGATAGGTAATTTCCTCTTGATGATTGGATTGCGTCCATGCATTCATATTATTCAAAAATCCATCGAAATTAAGCCTCTTTCTACCTGAAATTGATCAAAAATGAGAAGAGGTGTAGATTCTGAAATATTTGACAAATAAGATTTATAAACAAGCAAAAGAACATAAATATGACTCAAAAAGACTAAATAATTAATATAAAATTTACTATGAATTTTTAAGTCATCAATACTCATAAGCAATTAAGGCCGAGTATTCAAATACCCACATGTCCTTTGAAAATCGGACATCCACCGACAAGTCTTTCTTTGATTAATGAAGATTGCTTCAAATTTTAAGTTGTTCATGAGTCATGTATTGATATGAAATTTATAAAACGTTCTGTCCTTCAATTTGTGGAATGTTGTTTATTCATATAGATCTCTCAATCAAAGGTGTCCTGATTTTCAGAGGTAATTAACAATGAGTGCTTGTGCTCATTGGAAGCCAGAACCCATTAAAAAAATATCTTATTTTTATAAAGTGAATTTAAAAAGGTCAAAACATATTTAAAATATCCAAAAATCACCCAACATGGAGTTTTCTATATTTGTCATTGCCAGACCATGATGAGCTTCACGACCATGACGAGCATTTTATAAATGACTTCAAAATGCCTGGACTATGATGACCATCATGGCTAGAACAAGTTTTAAAGGAAATTTGATAAGTTCTTCACCGTGGCAATCATGGCCTCACCATGACTAGATTCATGGTCATAATAAACATGCCAAAAATCCACAAAAAAGTTTACAATCCAATCATGACTAGCTTCATAGTCATGATACACAAGCCAATTTTCCATAGAACACTTCACAACCAGTCTGTGACTAGATTCATGGTCATGATAAGCATCGCAGTAGCTTAGATAACACTTCACAACTAGCCTGCGACCAAGTTCATGGTTGTGATAGAGCCCGTTGAACATGAACTTAGCTAATTTTACATAGAATTTGAAGGGGTTTCAAAGGAGATTCGTGGGGGAGATGAAGGGATACCTTCCTATGAACAAAAGGGAGCTTTTGGAGCCATTACGAGGGGTTGATTGACTAGAGAACAAGAGGAAGTGAGTGAACAGTAACAAGGGCCACAACGAAGAAGAAGAAGAAGAAAGGATTTTTTTGGGAGAATTTGTAGGCCACTCCACACTAGCTCTGAGGAGCTTTGTTTGTTCTTTTCTCCTAGAATCATCTTCCTTTCATGATCCTATGCTTGGATCTTGATTTGATTTGAACTTATAATATTATTTTTTGTCTTATCTATTTTTTTTATTTTTTTGATCTTTGCTAGGTTATTGCTTGTATTTACTTTGTCCAAGTATTTACATGATTAAAATGTCACGAGAAGGACTAAAAGGTGAATCGTGATGTTGGAACTGCTTAGATCGGACTCGTGTTATTCTATCATGAAAGTAGATAGAATTCGCGTTAGGACATTTAGATTATCCCTACACTCATTGGGTCTATTCAGTTTGGTAAACCTTGAAAGTAGGAGACTAATCAGAATAGATACCAGGTTATACTAGTGAAAGGGGGTAACATGTACCTTCGGATAAGTCCTTGAATATTTTAGATCGATTATGGTGTGATTAATCTAGATATATCATTATGATGAACCCTAATATCCTAAATTTTTTCGATATTGCAATTATCTCATAACTCTTTTTTAACAACCAATCTAATAAATTAGCTTAGCTCATTTTAGTTTACTTTGCATCTGAAACCAAATTTGGTCCGTACAGCCACTGACAACATGATCTTTCAGCAATTGCAACTTATCCCTATGGGAATGATATCTTGTGCTACGTTAGTGAACTATGCGCTTGTGGTGACATTTGAAATTATTTGAAATCCCCGGACCATTTAAAAATAATTATGAACAGCAAAAGCATTGGCCTGAAACAGAATTCCTATAAAAGCTAGGATCGTCTTACGAGTGAGAAACTGATGGATGTGAAAAGTAGTACTTTTTAGCAATCTTAGGAGATGCACTGATGAAAGACACGCATAGGAGTGTCCTCTGCAATCACGCACACACGGGCTCCTTGAGTCCTCTCAACCTCCACACTTAGTGCTAGCCTTGGAAGGTCAGATCTACGCTTAGGGGAGTCTTCTTGTTGCTTGCACGAATCACCAAAGGATGTGCCAACAAGCTATGATTTTTTTCTACACTTGCGTTAAGACCAAAGGCATGTGCCAAGGAGAAGAAGCTAGGCAACTACGAGGGGGAAGCTCTTCCACTTGCCCCTAGGATGAGAAAGATGATCTTCTTCAAGCTCTCACCACTTCAAGGGAGGCGCCACCACTTGAAAGGAAGGGGGGCAGCTCTATGATGAAGGTGGCGACTAGGTTTAGAGAGGAGACTAGGTGGGTAGGTTATATATATAGAGTTTTTAGAGCGAGTCCCGAATAAATCTGAATATAAATATTGAATTTAGCATTTAAGTTGTGGACCTCTCTTGTTACATTTAAATCAAGATGCAAAAAGCCTCCGAATAAATTCAGCGCTAAAATACAACATTTGACACATCGACTAGACCATGTCCATTGAAGTCAAATGCGATCACCCGAAGGTCAACCGAGGTCATCTGATGTCAAAATGTAACACAACTCCATATGATCATCTTCGACTTATCAAATGCATCCATGATGCATCGAACTCCCATATAGAAATGAATCAACCAAATGACTCAATCTAAGCTATCCGATCAATATGAGATCTCGAGTGTCTAGGTGTGTGACCCTGTAGGTTCTTCAAACGTTGGCAGTGATAACCTCAGGTCATCACAAGCAATGAGTGGCACCTAGCAGTATATCATTACTACTCAAGTCTTCAAAATGGAGTCATCATTAACATCCCCTAAAACTGCCACAAAGTACATATGCACTTTTGTCCTTTTGTCGGGCTGATATCTAGATAGACAAGTGTGTCACACTTGTTTAATCCAATCTAATGGTTATGATTAAATTAGGTTCTCACCTGGGTATGGCTATACACTTTTAGACGTGATCTATTTGTGGGGCCCATGGATCAAGCTTCCTCGCAAGGAAGGGGCAAATTTTATCTTGGCTCATTGAATCTCTCCTCTGGCTTATGATACACCCAATGATAACCATTATGACTCCTCTGCTATGGCGAAACATTAGGTTATATTAAAGCGCATCACTTACCATATAGAGATGTCAATGACCTCAAGTCAAGGACAAGTGTACATCTGTCACTATGAGATTTGACCTGAGATATCACATCAAATCCTCACGGTGGGTTAATCTAGTATATCTACTTTGATATACCCATATATCTGCGTTAGCACCACGTGCTCAACCAGCGAATATACTAGTCTCACCTACATCATAGCTGTCCAATATCTACTGTAATACTTGACTAGGGACTAAAATAGAGACTAGATAAAATTTATCTCTTGGGACATTATTTATGCAAAAGTACATGTGATGCAGATGTACCATATGCACAATAATGACAATGCCATGATATGAGATCTATCACACATAAATGTGACACATATACTAGACCATCCATAGGTCCTAGGGTATAAACACTAGCAAAAACATAGCGCAACAAAGCCTGATTTAGTCATGACCATTATATTGGGTTAAACAAAGTGTGCACATGTATTTTATTACAGATTAAGGGATGTCAATGATGACAACCTTCTGATGACTTGGGTAGCCGTGATGTGTTACTAGATGCTATTCACTACTATGATCATTAGATTATTATTGCCAATGTCAGAGGAATCTATAGGGTCATACACCTAGACACTCAAAATCTCGTATTGATTAGGTAGCTTTTAGATCAAATCATTTGGTAATTCAAATATGTTTGGGAGATAGATGCATTGTGGATGTGTCTAAGGAGATGGAGATTTTCACTTGGGGCTAGACTACATTTTTTACTTTAGTTGATCTCTAGTTGACCACACCTGGACCATGGTTGACTAAGAGTGTGTTATGCACCTTAGTTAATAGGTCAAATGATAGAGATGGTGCCAAATTTATTTGGTGGCTCGTCAACTTGATCAAGTGATGGGCTCATGAGATTAGCGCCAATTTGACTTATTCAAATTAGTTATATAATGAATATATTTATTATTAATCTCATGGAACCTCTTGTATAAATAGGGCTAGAGGGCTCCTATTGTGAGGGAACTATCTTGCATGCACTAGGTGACAAGCATCTCCCTCAACCATAGTTGCTCAAGTGCTTCTTCTCAACCCTAGCTGCCACCCCTTGGAGTGTCGCCGCTTGTCTTCATCTTGGCGCCACCCTTAAGCTTCCTTGGTGCTGCCTTCTTCATCAAGTGGTGGGTGCAAGTTCCTTGTATTGTTGCAAGGTCGTGATTGGCTTCTTCTTCTTGCTCTTGGCATGCCTACCATGTAGCCGATGCAAGCAAGGAGGAATTCTCTCCCTTGCCGTGGATCTCCTCTCCTGAGGCTAGCACCAGGTGTAGAATAGGAGAGATCTCGAAGAGTCTATGTATGTGATACTTGCAGAGGATGCTCCCTTGTGTGTCTCATCATCTTCGGCATCTTGCTCTTCACGCTTCAAGGTACCTCTTCTTCACATCTGTATCGACTCTCTCACATGAACGATCCTTGTTGGCTTTGGAAACCTATTTCGAGCATCACTTCCACATATGTTTAAATTTTAAAATTGTCCAAGGGTGTTGGTTTCTTCAGAACCATAAGAATCCTTAGAATGAGATCCAAACTTAGCCTGAGTACCTAATGAGATTTTTAGAAGAGTTGCTTTTTGGAGAGCATAATATGATGAAAGTTGTAAGTTGTGTTTGAGGGGGAGTTATAATCTATCATTGGCCTCTATGGTTGAATTAATCAGGGGTTCGAGTCCCGCTTATCTCTAGCTCGTGAACTTAGCTTATACTATGAAAACACCTATTTTTTCTAATTCGGAGAGTAATGAAAGAAACAATCAAATCTTGGGACTTTGCCATGATTAGAAATTAAACAATTAATTTTAATCTTTTATTCATGGATTAGAGTTGGCAATTTAGGTCGGCATGCCATACATATAAATTGGGTTAACTCAACATAACCCAAGTAACCTATTTAGTAAATGGGTTGTATGTTAACACTCTCAAGTAAGACCAACACGACCTCGATAGGCCAAGTCAATCAAGAGAGAGGGGGGAGAGGGCAATGAGGTAGAGTGGTGAACAGGGGAGAGGAAGGTTTGGCGAACGAATGTTAGTCGTTAGTGATTAGCATCGGATGAACAAGTTCAGCGGCACAAACAGACGCTGATGTCAGGTGTTCATTGATTGGCAAAAGGGCATCAGGCAGATAGATGTCGAGCACCAATTGTTGGGTGAACATAATCTTGATGAGCGACGAACAGACATTGAGCAAAGAGGTACAAAAGGAAGTCAAGTAAGAAAATTGAGGAATGAAGGAAGCTAGAAACTGGGAAGCAAAGAGAGCGAATGTCGGAGGCATTGGGCTGAACTACTGAACAAAAGTAATTTTGAAAGGGTGAGGCGGATTAAGCCAAATTTAGAGTTAACACGTTCTTAGACCCTATAGATCTTGTTTGTTAATTTATCAATCAGTGGTGTTTATGAAATATATACAATAATTGAGTACTGAGTACACTAGTGGGCTACTGAGTACACTATATTTGGGCTCAGTGTTGGGTCTTTATGTAAATATATACAATAATTGAATACATTACATTTGGGCTCAGCATTGGGTCTTTACGTAAATATATAAAATAATTAGATTTAGGAGGTTAAATTGTTTATGTCCAACACGGCCAGATTAATTTTAGATTATAAATATTATTTACGACCTGAATATAATTATATCTAACTTCAGGTAAGATTAGGTTGAGTTACTAGGGTATGTCCATTTTTGCCCTATTTATCATGGATTTTGGTCACCATTAAAATAGATTAATTAAAAGAAATCATTAGGTCTCAACCACGATTAAGGTTATGAGAAGGTTACTCTAAGAAATCGTAGGTAAAAGGATTACCTTAACCAAGGGTAAGCTCCAAACTATATCAAATTTTATGATAAATACTATGATAGGACTCAAAAAATTCATAAGCCTAAAGTAAAGAAAAAGGAAAGAGTTGCTGTTAAAAAAAAAAAAAAAAAAAAAAAAGAATTGCTGTGTAGAAGAACATATATGACCAAATCAAAATTCAAAACCATCAACGAGTAAAATTATATTATTAATTATATATGACTCTTATTAATTTAGCTTAATTAAAATAATAAAAAAGTAAAATTAAATAATAGCCAAAAATATCTCAGATTGCAAAGAATATTATATATGTACAAACTAAAGGAATATTTCTATTTTTATGAATGATGGGCCAAAAAATATAAATAATACTCTCTATATATATTGTGGTTCTCGTATGTTTTCTTAATTAATTGATATAGTATTTTATTTTCTAGAAAATTGCTCCCCTATATAAGTACCCTATCAGCGGGACCTGAGATATCAAGTGCAAGAGAGAACATTAGCCAACATGTTCTTCTACACAGCAATTCATCTTGTTCTGGGCAAAGATGGCATGGAAATCATCTTCACCCCCAGTAAAACTAGGGGTGGCAATTTGTGTTTCACGTGTCATAACGTGTCATGTCATATTTGACACGTGACACGATTGTGCTTGACACGAACACGACCCGTTTATATATACGTGTCAATATACGAAACACAAACACGACCCGCTTATTTCACAGGTGACACGACACGACACGATTAACACGTTTAATAAATAGGTCGTGTCACATAACACGACACGACACGACACGATTGACACGATTTATAATATAAAGTTATTAGATGACACAACACGACACGATTGACACGACACGACATGAATAACCTGTTTAACTCACTATATTAAAATTATCTATAAATTATTAATTTTATATAATATATATTATATATGGGTTAGACGGGTCAACCCGCGACACGACACGACACGACACGAATTTTAGCGTGTCATAAACGGGTCGACACGATAATGACACGAAACATGATTATGTTAAACCCAAACCCGCGAAAATTCGTGTCGTGTTGGCGGGTCGTATAATTTTTTGCCAGGCCTAAGTAAAACATTAGCCAACATTTCCATTAGATTTTCTTGCCATCCATTCAACAGGACCAATGGTGGAAAATATTTTTATTATCCTATGAATTTAGGATAATAATATATTTGTTAGTTTAACTGTTAAAGATCTTTATTGTTGATAATATTACATATTATATATAATTGAGATGAATATGGTCCAATACTTAAATTTATCGTGAATGAATCACTTTGGGAGCTAAATATTCATAATAAAGTATAATATATTTTTTATAACATATTATATAAAGTATTGATAACCAAGCGGAAGTATGAACTAAAATATACAATTTCAATAACCCCTTTAGGTATATAAGTTAATTTATATAATTGTTTCACCGTATTTGTAATTAATAAGCTAATTTCATTTACTACACAATACCCATATGGATATAAATGGAAATATGAATCAAAATATATTTCCTTTTATCATAACTATCATGATGCGACAAAGGTTGCAACAATTATATAATATTATTTAGTTAATAAGTTTAATACAACAACATAATATTAATTTGTCATTATTATATGGAAAAAGCTTATAATAATTTCATTATATTCTTGTGCAATTTTAGTTTTACCATATAAATGCTCAATTGGATTCTATGATTATAATCCAACTCTTTAACCAAATGGACAAGTAGAGTAAGGAACTAATTATGATATTATAACCAAATGGATAGGTCATAAGGCAGTTCCCCCAAGAAGCCCTCAAGCAATTCCTCTCCGATGTTTGTCCCTTTGATGACTAGTGAAACACATTATAATTTCATCTTTGGCCGTAGACAAAGCTAAATACAAGTTACATCTTATAGATTGGATTGACCTACCCACTAGACACTAACTTGATCCACTCTAATCAACTTAAACTATGCAAACTAGATTGGACAGAGTTAAACTCAAACTTAGAACTAATATTGTTTTAATTTTAGTAACTCCTAACCCTTTTAACAATATTTAATTTGTACATATGAGATTTATTACTCAATTTGAGTTAATATAGATGCTTATTTATAGATACGCTTCAATATTTAATCCTTATTTTCTTTATTATAGTCAAGTGCACCCTAGTTAAACCAACCTCATCACAAGACTAAAAAAGAACAAGCATATTACATACAAACACTAATTTATTGACCATGCTTGTAATTTAATAACCAATGGTGAAAAAAACTTCAACATAGTCTTAACAACATTAAGTAACTTTAGGCTTGGAATCAAAATCCAACCTAACAAACATAAGATGGCTTAGGTAGACAGGACTAACATCATAATGTCCTACATGAGTTTAATTCCCTTATAGTTTGTCACTTACCATGGAAGTAATTGTGCAATGTCATCCAAGTAGATGTAGCACATGTCCCCTTAGGCAAACCGTAGCTCTATAACTTGAATGTAACTTAATATAGAAGGTCCAACACCAATGTATTTGAAAGTATTAGATAAAAGTTTTGTATGTCTTTCCCTCCACACAACAAACTTAGAGCCTCCACTGCCAAAGGTAGACTTCTTAAATAACACATGCATCTATTTGAGTCCAAGACAACTTGACAGCATAGTCTTACTTATTAAAGGGAATTCAGCTCTTGAAACCTCCTAACAACTAAGCCCAATGACACACATATATTCTAAGAGAAATTTTAACATGTTATATACCCAATCCTCAAGTCCACTCAAATGAGGAATGCCCCTCCTCCTCATATTGATTATGGCCTTAAGCATTTTGCATAGCAAATGACCAAGGAAGAAGGCCTAGTCCATTGCCAATCATGAAAAGAATAACTTCTATGAGCTAATAACTAGATGTAGGCAAAGGGATATGAACCTCTCGTATCTTCAATGATATCTGCCTTTTAAACCTATCAATGACTTCATCGTAGAAGCACTTGACCTAGGCATTGCAACCATCCTAGAAGAGAGAAATAGGATAACAACTAAAGGGGTCTAGCACATATTAGTTGATCTATTGGATAAATAAGGAAGCATTGTAGCACTTAGCCAAACTCTATAAGATTACCAAGTACAATCAATTTGATAGAATATGAAGCCACACTACTTGGCGGTCAAATTAGAATTAGAGACTGCTCAAATGATAGGAGTTCTTCGTAAATAATTTTATGCATTATAATTTTGCATCATGTAGAATAAACTTTGACAATGTGAAGCATACATCATTTATTAGAGAAAATAAATAGGGAGATGCATTGTAATAGTCATAGGTGAAACAACTATCATATAGGCTTGAATTTCATGGCATCCATATTTCCTAGGAGGCACCAAAGGGTATACCAACCTAGCTTTGCTCATCCACTCAAACACCAAATACTAAACAAGAACAAATACCAAACACCAAACAGTGATGGGAACTCATTGAGAAGAAGAATTTTCTTTTAATATTGTAGAGTGCCCCGACAATTACTTTAGATTTTTACTAAAAACCCAAAAACTGACTAAAAACCTCACCCCCCTGCCTTTGCTCTTGGACAAACTAATCATTATAACGAGCAAACTCACTTTGGAAGAAGAGGGGACAACAGAGCCTCCAATGTTCCCGTCCTTGGTCCAAGATCCATTAATCTTTAGAGTACCTAGTGGAGGTTCTAACCATGCTAGCTTTGTTCAAGTTTCCATTAGAATTGGAGGACATAAACATAAAATTAAAATCAAATAAAGATGCTCAAATGACAGAATCTAATAATGGAACCCAGAATTAAAATAAGAAGAGTCAAAGAGTCAAATTTGCTCTAGTGAGATGATCTGAAACACTATAGGGTAACCATTATCAATAGTCTTTCTGAAACCTTCCTTAAATGCAACCATGTCTCTCATTAATCCTTGTTAGTTCTGTAACATAGAGTTAGAGGAGGGAGGATACCAAGAGTTAAAAAGAGAACCATATTTAGTCAAAACTAAGTTAACCCAAATGTTGTTTTGTGGTTGAGAATATCAATAATCCTTTTTATATTGGATAGCAATCCTAAGGTTGAAAAAAGCCTTTAATCCCTAATCCACTAGTCACCTTATTGCAAAACGATTTGATTCCATGTAATAAGATGCAACGTCTTAGGAAAATGACTTAACCAAAGGAAATATCTAGTGATTTTATTAAATTTTTTGATATGGAAAGTGAAATCCATGACTCAATAAGGGCATGAATTAGAGTGGATAGGATAGTTGAGTTAATTAAAATGCGTCTCTTCACTTGTGACCTCGGTAGGAAAGGTGTGAGTTTAACTTGTCTAAAATATTAGTCTAATTGAGTTTAAAATTAGCACAAGTATTAATCTAAAATATGTTATGAAACCAACATACAAATATGAATTATGTAAATTAATTTAACACTGAATAATAAATGATAAAAATTGTAAAAAAAATTAAAATGATCTAACTGAATCTTTGACTTAGATTGGACTCAAGTGGAAATTGGATTGAAGCCACATTGATTTATCCACTAGATAAATTCTAATCTTTCTCATTTACGGCCTAGGTCGTGGATCGAAACGGAGCTCTTCACTTCAAATCCGCCGATAAATATTTGTTTAGAGGATAACCCGTTAGCGGCATCGGCCACATAAACCCTAGCGGGAAGGACGGTCACTTTTAAAATCCTAAATCGAAGAGGACGAGGAAGTTCTGGCGATTGATAATTCGTGTTTCCTGCCGGGGCTTTTCTTCTTCGTTAAAGGATGAGGAAGAAGGTGGACGACCGTATTCGAACGCTCATCGAGAATGGGGTCAAGCTCAGGCATCGTTCCATGTTCATCATTGTCGGGGACAAGTCCCGAGATCAGGTGAATTATCTTTTCATTTGCCTTTCAGTTTCTCTCACGAGCCATCTCTATGCTTTCTTTTCTGCTGTTGATTTCACGGAAGAGTTGATGGTAACTACGTTCTGTATTTTAGTTGTAATTTTTCTTACTAGACAGTTCATAGTGTTACACCACCGAATAATGATAAAAATCGAAGTTTTCAGATATTCGAATCGACAATTATGCATAATAAATTGATAAAAAGTTTACAAATTAGAACTCCAAAGTGATATAAATCTGTCCTGAATATGTGACTCTTGTGTATTCGGTCGTTCGCACTAAGATACCGCTCTTTTTCTACAGTCAGAAAATATATGTACAGGCACTTTAAACGTTAAGCAGCAAAAAAAAAAATATAAAAATACTCAAATTTTATAGGAAACCTCGAAAGTGTAGAAAGAAAAGGAGATATTTTACTCTCTCCCGCTCTCCGTATTTGATTTATCAAATTGAAAGAAAGGACTCTTATTTACAGTATGAAGGCACCTTATTTAACACAATTTTATAAATAATTAAAACTAACTAAATTAAATAAAACGAAGGGACACAACTATTGGAAAGGAAATATTAAATCAAGTAAAAAAATATTAAAGTTTACATGACCATTAAATAAAAAAATTGATTTTTATTTCAGCAAGGAAAAGATGCCAACGTTGTTGATTAAGACATGGTAACATTGGGATGTTACATCCTAAAGTATCAGAGTAGCTGTAAAGTGTCGGTGATTTTTTTATTGCCAATTTTGCCTTCAATTTTTTTTGTTTATGTAACACAGAGTTTGTTCTACTATAGCATCTTATAAAAGTTGAACCTTACAGATTGTAAATCTCCATTACATGCTGAGCAAAGCAGTATTGAAGTCCCGTCCAACAGTGCTATGGTGCTACAGAGATAAGCTTGAACTGAGCAGGTATTGCTTTATTTAACTAGTGTTACTCAGGGATGTTCTTTTGTTTAAAATTATACTTTTGTGTGCACATAATGGAGTATGGCATGATTTTATTGGAAACTGAATCATTGTCCTTAATCCATCCTCATAACAAAATTCTGCTAGATGTACAGCTTCTGTGCTATTACATTCTTACACAAAGATTGCCGTAACGGCTAGGACTTTATCTTGGTTCTAAATGATAACTTTGATTTGCATTATTTATTTCTCAACTTCAAATTCATTCAGTCAACTGGACATGCAGTTTTAGGGCCAATTGCTTTGTAGTCTATATGTTGATTTACAGCTATTTACATTCCTGGACTTCAGTTTATATGATGCGATGGGAAGAGAATGAGGGAATATTCAAGTCTAGGTATTAAAAACCGGTTATATAGGTATATATATAAAATTTTAGAATTGATTGATGATTGGTACATACCGGTCGTTTGTAGGACCGGTATCTTCAACCTTGATTCAAGTAGTTGTATTATGTTTTCATTTATAGGGACAAAAATCTGGAGCATCTCATAAAAGAAAAACATCTTTTCATTGCGAGAATTGAGCACATTTGTTTTTTGAGCTTCAAGATTTTGTGTATGATATTTTTATTATCTATGACCATGATTCTTACCTGATATTTTTCAAGTGTTTTTGGCATACATTTCTAAAATAATATGACGGTTGGATTTTCTTGTATAGCCACAAGAAAAAACGTGCAAAGCAGATAAAGAAGTTAATGCAGAGGGGATTGCTTGATCCTGAGAAAGTGGATCCTTTTTCACTTTTTGTTGAAAGTGGAAATATAACATATTGCTTATATAGAGATTCTGAAAGGATTCTTGGAAATACATTTGGAATGTGCATCCTGCAGGTTTGTTGCTGTAAACTGATAATAGATACTGTGATCAGCAAGTTATTTGCCCATCTTATTAAACTATATATTTTTCTACTCAATCGATCAACAACTTACATAGGACTTTGAGGCATTGACTCCTAATCTTCTCGCGAGAACTATTGAAACAGTTGAGGGTGGTGGGCTTATTATTCTATTACTCCGCTCTCTTTCATCTCTTACCAGCCTCTACACTTTGGTCATGGTATTTCTTTTTTTCCTTATATTTGAGCCAAGACTACTTGTTCATGTTTATTGCTCCTATCCATTATATCTAAAATTTGCAGGCTCTAACATGTAACTCGGGTATAGTCTTGGATTTGATGTAGCATGTGCCACATGGCTAATGCTAGGCTTCTAAGCTTTGCTTTTACTCTATTTTAAATGTTGCTTTGTGAGGATTAGTTCTTGTTGAATTGGTCTTATTAATTAAAGTGGTTATTACAAACACTTTTATTTCCTAATATTATGCAAAATGAATTCTTTTCTAAAATACTATAATAAATATTTCTTAATTTTTAGGCTTATTTTTTGCAGCATGTTTGTTATTTAAAATTCTGTGTTGTGATAGCTTATGTATTGTGTGCCTAATTGTTGGATGGAATGAAGTGGTTTAGTGATTTCCAGAGGTTGTAATAGACTCTAATAACTCTAACCCATAAACTGAAAATGTTAACTATATCGCAAACTTGAGCTTAACACTTGTAGAGTTGTTGTTGCACTTATAGGATGCTCCATCCATCTCTTCATGCGAGAGTGTATTACTTAAATAGTTAAGTGCTGCTTGTTCATGCACATACACTTAGCATCAATTTATATATGATGGAAGAGTGTTGCTTTTCTCTACAAGAGTGAGTCACACAACTTGCTAGTTTTGGCTCCTCCACAAGCCACAACACTAAGAATCACCAAAAACACAATCATGGATCCTAATTATCATTGATACAATGCCACTTTTATGGTGTTAAATCTTCTAATTGCTATAAATTTGAAGGTTGATGGGCTAAAACAATGTATATTTAACATGATTGAGGATTAGTGCATGGAGGGTGAGTATTGGTGGGTGCTACTTGATGGCTAATTGTAGGAAGGTTGTCGGTTCCATGGCAATGAAAAAGGGAGTTTGTAAGCAAGCATCAAGATTGTAGGTGGAGGCTTGCAGAGGTGGGTTATAGGATGGAGAGTAGAGTAGTAAAGAGGTGATAGTAGGGTTTGCAATAGTGAAGTGTAGTAGAAGGAGATAACAGAAAAGATGACAAAGAAGGGTGTGGTGCCCTTGTGTGCATACAAGGGGGAGCAAGGATTTTGGGAGGAGAAGATGAGGATGATGATTCTACTTTTGTTGGAGAAAGAGATAAAAAAGAGAGTTGGTGGTAGCCTACTAGCTATTGCCCTAAGCAAAATTATTGACTATAACATCATTGATGTTAAGGTTGTCAGGATCATAATCCTACCTAGGAATGGTAGAGACTCCATAGGATTGGATCATAGGATTAGAAGATTGAAAGATAAAAAATATATATTTTTAAATATATTTATATATTAAGAGTAATATGAGCATTATAACAAATAAGAAATAGTAAATTATAAATATCTATCGACGGACTAGTAACGCATAAACAATTTATTCACTAACCAAATTCTATATTTTGCAACCATTTACATAAGATAAAATTAAAAGAGGCACACTAACCAACAACCAATTCGATCAAAGATAACAAAATTGTAGCATTCTGTAGCATTCACAAGATCCAAATTGTAGTCATGGACGATCCTACATTCCAGATCGTGATTCTAACAATTATGATTGATGCTACTTTGGGGTGTTACGTCTAAAAAGGATCCAGAGAGGAAAGGAGAGAGCGATGGCCTGTGTTCAAAGAAAACCTGTTATATGACTTAGAAAGAAGTAATTCATTGATATCAATGTGCATAATACACATATCTATTTTGTATATATACATATACATGTATATGTATATCTATATGGACTCTATGGTTTAGAGAAATAAGCAATGTAAAACTAAATATATGAAATATCACACTTTAACATATAATAAATTTTGACATAAATAATGGGAAACTTCCTAATTCTGTTATAACAAGGTTTCAAATAGTGATCTGGTTCCAGTTGCAAATTGATACTTGTATTACTCAACACCACTAGAATAACAGCAAAAAAAAAAACACACAAAATAATTAATAAATGAGCAAAAAACTGTATACCAAATGATAAAAGTCACATATCTTATGCTTGGACCTAATATATACCTCTTGGCACATTCTTGTATGTTCAATAATTTGATGGTTGTTAGGATGGTCGTATAGAAACAAAGAGCTGACCGCATGAGCTTATCACTATGTGAAACCAATTTGGCTCTAGTTGCTCAATTTTTTAGATATTCTCAGCTCTTGAGTTCGGTTATGAGGTTTTCAATTTTTTAGTTCTCTCTATTTCTTTGGTTTCAGGATGTACACGAGAGATTCCGAACAGAATCTCATTCTCATGCTGCTACACGGTTTAATGAAAGGTTCTTGTTATCTGTTGCCTCGTGTAAGGCGTGTGTTGTCATGGATGACGAGCTTAACATTTTGCCAATATCATCTCATATAAGATCAATTCAACCTGTAGCAATAATGGAGGTATTATTTGTTGAATCTCTTTTTAGATACTAATTTGAATAGCTTTCTTATCACTTTCTTGATCTTGCTCATCTGGATACGCTGCTTCCATGTGCTAACATGGAATGCTTTGCATGTTGCTAGTTGTGTTGCTGTTAAGGAATAAAACAATGCATGTCTCCCAAATTCCTTTAATGTGGGCTTATTGTTTCTATAAAGAATTTTCTATAATTTTGTTTTTGGTGAAGGATCCTGAAGGTTTATCCGAAAGCGAGAGAGAACTAAAGAATCTCAAAGATCAATTTCATGATGATTTTCCTGTTGGCCCACTGATTGGGAAATGTTGCACAGTGGACCAGGTAAATATTGAAGATTTGTATAAATCATTTTTTAAATATTTGTTGTTCTTGATCTGATCAAAAGTGGAACTTCATTTCCTAGGTTCTTTGATTTCATTGTTTCTTGAATGTCCCACTATGCAGGGAAAAGCTGTCATCACATTCCTTGATGCAATTCTTGACAAAGCACTACGAAGCACTGTTGCCTTGACAGCTGCTCGTGGGCGTGGGAAATCAGCTGCTCTGGGTCTTGCTATTGCTGGAGCTGTTGCTGCAGGGTTATATACTTCATTCACTTGCAGCCTATCTCTGCCTCTTCTGTTTTTGTACTCTTTTCTGACTCTGGCATCTTACCCTACTCTTTAGGTACTCAAATATTTTTGTCACTGCACCAAGCCCAGAGAACCTTAAGACCTTGTTTGAGTTTGTTTGCAAAGGGATCAATGCATTGGAGTACAAGGTATACCATTCACCTAAGAATTTTCTATTCAATTATGTTTTCATTGATGTTAAAGTTCAGAGTCTATAACATTGTTATTATGTATTTGGGTCTTTATTGGATGGTCATCCCATTAGGTTTATATTCGGGAAGGCTTTTATATATTTGTAACCTTTTATTGAAGGAATGACATTTTTTGCTCAACTTATTAGAGCTAGGGTTTCTCCTCTCCTCTTATTGCTATTGTCCTTACCACCTCCTCTTCATTAGTTCATCAATGATACCACTACCTTCCATCATGCTGCCACCATTTCCTCCTTTCTCCTCCCCCTTTAACTCTGCCACCACCACATTTTCATTGCTGCCACCAATCTCTCTCTCCCACTACTTCTTCTTCTTCTTCTTCTTCTGCTTCTTTTGAGTATATTTGCATTGGACAATTGTAGACACCAGTGGCCTTGCTTCTTTTTTTTCACCCTTCTCTTTCCCTTTAACAGCTTGTTTACTAGGAGAGAAAAAAGAGTGGAGAGGATGGAAAAGTCAAAAATCCTTCGTTTACTAGGATGGATAGAAAACTTGGAAAAAAAAACGCGAAGGAAAACTTACGTGTTTTCCCTCGTTTGGCAATTAGCCCGATTCGGGTAGAAAACAACAAGTTGTGTGTTATGCTTACCCTATTTTTTCTCTTCACGCGTTGCCTCCTCGCCACTGCCATTTGAACGCCATTTGATGTTGCTGCCATTCCACAATTGCTCTCCGCCTCGCCTTCGCCTCCCCTTCTGCCGCTCTCCTCCATCCTCCACCTCACCTTCACCTCCCCTTTTGCTGTCATTCGCCTCTTCCGCCTCCCCTTTTTCCACCTTCCCCTTCTGCTCTCCCTTCTGCAGCCCTCCTAACTGAAGTTTGATGTCTTGATTTTCAAAGCTTATTGCTCTCCACCTCTTCCGATATTGTCTTCGCTTCCTAGTGGGTTTATGAGCTCAGGGATGTGAGTATTATTTTATTATTTTTTGTTTGCTTGATTCTTGCACTTATTAGGGTTCTTATAATCGAAGGACTAATGGATGTTTGGTGCTAGCTGCTTGGTTCCCTAAGATAGTCTTGGATATTATTGTATCTGGCTGCAAAGATTTAGTCAATTGTTTGTGTATTAGTATTTAATTATATTTTAATAATAAGAATAGAAGAATATAGATATGATGTATATATATCAATCCATCTTATTTTCTTTCCTTCTAACACAACAAGAATATAGATATGCATTTTCCTTCCATTCCACCGTGGATTCCGTCCTACTGAACATAGCCTAAAGGAAATTTTTTTAGTTTTCTTTTCTTCTTTCCGCTTTATTTTTCCCTTCTTTCTTGTAAACACATAACTTCTTTTGTGATTTTAGCCACAAGGATTTAAAAATCATTTTGTACCACGTACCAGGTGATACATATCGGCCCAAGATTTATTTGGCATGGTACATATAGTGGCAAAATGTCCGATATGTATAATATAGTGTCGATATGTCGTACTAGTACAAGACAGGGCCTCTACGTTGGTATGGATTAAAATCTTTAACCTTGAATTTAGGGTTATGACCAGATTGTGTTTCTAATTCTAATTACTCTCGTGTCTCTATGCTTAGTTTCTTCCCTTATATTATGGATTTTACCTATATAAGCATGAACTTTTGCCCACCATTCGGCACAACAATCAAACTAAATGATGGAAACTATTCATTGTGGGCTTAGTTCATGTGATAGTTTTTGGGATCTCACAAGAAAGATCATGATCTTGATACTCTTTCTCAGTGCCGATTACTCTTGTGGTGCTGATGTGACATTTCTCTCTTGTAACTACATGTTCCTCTTATAAGTTTTGGTGTTTATTTGACATGGTAGTTCTCACATCTTTGATGAATAGTATGGATTGACCATTATGCCCACAATTATATTTTTGAAGATTGCGGAGACTATATTAGACACTTTGCTCTCACTTATGCTCCTCGGTAGAATGTTTGTCATAGTTATTGCCTATATGAAGATATTTTCAATCTTAAACAAGATAATATTATAGGAGTGCCACGAGATGCCAAAGGGTAGGCAGAATAAATTATTAGGGTATCAGCCTCCTACCATATATATATGGCCACACACCTACTTTATGTCATGGATACATTTGCTAGTTGATTTTACTATACCTAGATTACAAAATGTCTTCCCTTGGCTTATACCAAGCTCGATGGCATCTAGTAGTAGCCCTTTTATATACTGTAACAGTAGTTTCTCATGTGGTGGACCTCCTAGATCTGGTAGTGAAAAGAAGTCAAGGTAGGGGTTTCCTACCTTGTACCCACTATGGTAGGACCAATCACTCACTTGAACATTCTTAGTAGAAATTTCGAAGGCCTCATACAAAGTGATCAGTTGAGTCTCTTATTTCCATTGCAGACTTCTATTCTTACCATCCCTACAACTATTTCTAGGGTTCTACTATTGTTATTTCTATTGCTAAGTATGAGAGACTCTTCCATTCTATGTCTCATGGAAAACCTTCCATGTTGATTTACGTAGTTTCGACCACTTTTGCCTCTAGTATAGCCTTTTTATCCTCATTTGGAGCATCTTTGATTCTTTACTTGGGGGCTTCTTCATATATAATAGGTAATAAAATTTATTTCTCTATCTTTTGACATAAATCATCCTCTTTTTGTTATTGATGGCTACTTTGTCCTTGTTTGGGGCATTGGGACTTTCTATGCTAGTATCCAAGTTGCTTTATTTGATGTTCTTTTTATCAACTTATTATCTATTCATGCTCTTACCCACTCTTTAAATTGTGCAATCACCTTTTTTTCCTTCTTTCTATATATTTTAGAACCTAAAGATGAAGGTTAGCATTGATTGGGGTGGGAGGGCTTAAGCATTGTGGCATTAACATTTATTAGCCGATCATTTCTCTGTCTCCCATGCAACACTTTCATCCACCACCATTATAGAGTATCAGATGTCATCTCAACTACCTAACTCTACATGAAATTTAGTAGTATCGGTCTTTAAAAGTCTTTTTCTGCCTTTATACATAATGCATGTCAATTGAGGAAACATTATACTGTATCAGTTGTCGGTCTCAACTACCTAGCTCCACATGACTTGCCTATTGCTCGTTAAGAGAAACAGATTTTGTTTCTTATGACAGTTTAACCTGAATATCATGCCTTTATTATGTCATTTCAACTTTTTATATCTTTAAACATTATCATGAGGCTATGCTACATCCAAAGTGGAAGATAACTATGGATGTTGAGATAACCTTACTTTTATAGGGCATATGGATGTTAGTTTCTCAGTTTCTCATACAAGGAGTTTGCCTAGTCACATGTAAGTGGGTGTTTACGATTAAATATAATCCCTATGACACTTTGGGAGATAAAATGCTCAACTAGTAGTAAAGAGATTCACTCAAACTTATAGCGTAAGGAGGAGAGGCGTTACTAGGCGACAAAGGTTTCACTCCTCTCCTCTCCTCTTTTCCTTTTCTTCTCCACTTGCTACTTCACAGCAGATCTGCCGGGCAAGCAGAAGCTCCTCTTCTTCTCTGCTTCCTTTGCTATGCTGCATCAGAGCTCTGTTTTACCTAATTTTTGCATGGTCCAAAACCGGATGATGCTTGGATCGGTATGAATCCAAAATCTTGCTTGATTCAGACTAATTTCTTAATCATTATATATACATATACATACATGAAATTGTTACTAAATATTCTATGATTGTTCACCCAAGCTTTCCAAGAAACTCTAGAGCATTTTTGTCATTTGATGAAACAATTGCAAACGCTAGCACATTTTTTGGAATTGTCTATTCTATCTAGAGCAAAGTCATATGGTATCTTTGGTGGCAATCAAAAAATAGATTAAAACATGCGATCATAAGATCCTACATTTTTTAGAAATAATATTTCATATAGATATCACATCTAAATAAAACGTAAGTTATATAACATTTAAATTTAAGAGATAATACAATTACATTAGTAAGTTACTATTTGCTACTATTAAAATAATATGTATACCATGGATTTGAGTGGTACTTGTGGCACCTAATAATTTGATATGTGAACAATATTAGTACAATGTGTTGATGCGATTGGTACCGATATATATATATATATATATATATATATATTATACTCGATACAACTAACATGAGGACATCTTTGTCTGTGCATTGATACATGAACCTTGCATCAGTATAGATTGACATTCAAAACTTTGATGACAAAGTATTAACAAATATATTGTTGAAGCATATTTGAAACAAAACCAATAAACCATTCATTAGTGAGAATATAATATACTAATATATAAAGATTTAGAAATATACTTGCTTAGTGTTCATGAGAATAATGAGACTAATGATAATGTTGATGTAGAGAGGTGGATAGTAAAAAAGCAAAAAACACAGAGTCAAGGGTGCGTAGATAGTGACAATTATTAGCAAGTGTTGTGAGTATTTCTTATGTACTTTATGATTATGGGCTCATAAAACTTGATAAACTTTGTGAGCTTGCGCAAGCTCACACGAGTAAATTTGTCAATTTAGCCACGTTTACTAAAAAAATTAATCCTACACTTGCCCATTAACTCATTGAAACTATTTTACAACATAGAATTATAAGATCAATGAAGTTGACTTGCGAGTTTAACAATCATGCCAATAAGGAGATGAGTGTCAATGATGTTTGCAACTAAGGTCGAGAGCATAATAAGAGCCAACCAATGGTGTAACCATAAATTCAGTGCGACATTGAGTAGTTTGTAGCTAGAGGAAATCCAACATGGAGGTATTCATGATGAGCGATTTTTTTTTTCTTTTTTTTTTATTATATTAAATTTTGTTTTCAAGTGACATCACTTGACAATCCTAGTGTTGCCAAGTGCGCCAAATAACTGTCTAACGGAGGAGTGCAAAGAGTAGTATCATTGAACATCAAAGCAAGCCACAAATAATGAACGTGAGAACCACGAAGATGCTGTTGTAGGCCACCTTGAGATAGAGGTCTCCATACAAACTTTAAGAGCTTAATATATCTCAAGGAAGATTGATGACCCTCTTCGTGCACTATAGTAAATGATCTCACTCTTAAGGCTAGAAATGATAGTCACAGTGGGTAGTGAAAGTGCGCAAGGATCTAAAAGACCAAAGTGCTTTATATGGATGCGTAATGGCACACTCGAGGATCATTTGAGCTTGAGCTGAGGACGAGTGGTCCAAGTGTCATCAATTTTAACTCAAGAATTTACCTCAATTAGGCTAGCAAGTAAATGCACATTAGTGGCTCCAACACAAAGATGTAGATGGAAATTGGTCAGATAATATTAAAATGATTTTACTTCAACAACATTTCTTATATAGAAAGTGATACCTACTATGATACAATGTTGTCTAGGATTCAAAATGTGACCTTCGATCCCTACACTCAACACCTAATGAGATCGCTATTACATTATCTTAACGATAAAGTAGAAGAATACACGTGGATCTAGTACATGCAAGGTCAATAAGAGGACTTTAGATAAATCTAGTGTGTAAGGTATGGATTGTGCCTACTTATATGATTATCATCATCTTCTTCATCTACTGCAATCGCAAGGACATCTTCCGTAAGTCATCAATGCATCAACTCGCTTCCATAATGTATTGTACATTTGTTGTCTTGTGAAGTTGGTGGAGATCAACCCCTGTCACTTTGTGCAATCATGACAGATAATGATGCTAATTTCAAGAGAGTGAGTATTTATCCAGCTTAGACCTTGCAGGATGCACATTGTATCAACTTAATGATTAGTGCATGGTTGATCTCAAGACAATGAAGCAGACATGAAGAAGGCGCAAGTGGTTATGCAATTCATGTATAACAACAATTGTGTGTATGCACAGATGCAGAATCTCTAAAGGGAGAAATTATTTGACTCATAATATAGCTCCTTTTAAGGGTCCTCAGCAATTCAATCAAAGATACAATGACCGGTATCATACATGCTATTGGAGTCTCTTTGTCGTCTTATACAAAATATACTTGGAGAACAAATAATGGTGGAGAAGTAAGGTTTTCTATCTTAGTCTTGTCTCATAATGGTATGCACTGCTCATACTAGGCACTACATATTGGTTTCAAAAACCTTGTGGAGAAGTATACCGCATGGAACCCTAAAGGAAATGCCTTGCCGAGGCTTTTGGATTAGAACTACTACATGATATCATTAATTAATAGATGAGATATGCAATTGGACCATGAAATTCAGATTGGTAAGAATTTATTTTTATTGTATTTGTTTTTTCATTTTTAGTTTACTAATTTGGATTTTTGGTTTAAGTATATTCTTTAAAATTAGTACTAGTATAACTTGGGCATGCCAACACTTTGATGCATGATACATAACATGGAGCTATCTTAAACTATGACATTAGCAATTGACAGATATGTTTCAGTGAAGATGACCTGGTCATTTGATAATGATGGCAATGAATTTAAGATATTAAAGAAATCTAAGTATCTAATGCCATTAAGATCAATAACCCTTAACCAAATCTAATTATAATACTAAAATGTCTATTTATTTCAAATTTGTAGCGGATTGATGGTTGCAATTTGGGATAAAGACCTCAAACTCATCAAAAATTGTTGTCCACATATGAGGATAGTCAATATCGTTAAGTGGCAATGCGCATAATTGAGACATTAAGGTTTACCTATTATGCAATAAAAGGAGTGAGAATAAAAAATGATAGTTCAAATCATCGTCCATTAAGGACTAGGAAGACCTAGTACTGTGGTGGTCTACAATCAAAGTTGGATATGCATTGATGATGGGCTCAAAGATTCATTTCAGTCATCTCAATGCATTCTTAGGTAATTGGTCACATTAATGTAGGTTCATCCAATTAATCAACATAGCAATCTTAAGATAAAAAGAACTAATATTTTTAAAACCTTGGTTTCCACCTTAATAGAGGTGGTATATACAAATCGACCATAAAAGGGTAGATGGGATAAGACTAGCAAAGACAAATGCTTTTCTTGCCTGAGAAATCCTCTATTGAAGAGGAGCTATAGTTGATGAGTTTATGAGCCCATTTGGCATTGCTGTGCTATCTATTGGCGGCAGTTGTCATTACTTGTCAACCCTAAAAAAAACTGACTCAAAATGTTGTTTAGCAAAAAAGTAATATGTTGTGCATTACAGTTGCAACAAATTAGTGTGTTTTTTTTGGACATTAGGTTTAGGGATGCTTATTTTATGAGAACTGTTATCAAGCTCCTGAGCTATCATGGGTGCTTAAAAAAAATCAAAAAATCATAATAAATCAATTAAAAATTCAAACCAAATTAATAATATAATATAATTAAAAGAATAAGATATAGCTTAAAAGGATAATTATTCATTGTAATTACTTCTTATGCAAGTTTAATTCACTCTTCAATCTTAAGATGTAATCAAAATCTTGATCTCTACTGATGATATGATGAAAAAAATTCTGTATTGTCACTTTCAGTACAAAATAAGAAATATAATAAGATAAAAAATAATTAAGCCCATTGAATATCTCTTTCGTATATAATCAAAGGTTTTTTTACTTTCAGTACAAAATAACAAATATTATAAGATAAAAAATAATTAAGCCCAAGAGTGCTTTATTGAATATCTCTTTGTTGTATATAAATCAAAGAATTAAAAACCGATCTGCACTGGGTGGTATGATTGATTTGTATTAGTCTGAGCAATATCCCAATACACGGATATAGGCAAAATCGAGGAAGAGCATTGGAAGAGGAAGTAGAAGAAGGAAAAAAAAAGAGGAGCAGTACTTGGCGGAATGTAGACTATTGCAGATGCTGATGCAAGTGGTTGCTCAATGCACACAACATTTGTATCGAACGGAGGCAAATGTGGACACAAGATAGGAGTGGAGTTTCTTCTTATTCCTCATTCTTTTCTTTTCGCTCGATTTTGCAGATTCCATTTTGCAGATTCCGTATTCCGTCTAGTATGGACCAATACTGAAACCCTTAATATAAATTGTGATTAATCGGTGGGAAAAACTCTTTCTTTATATTTCTTTACAAAATATCTTTAATAAATTGAATTCATAATTTGAATATATATTTTTGAAAAGAAAAAGACAAAATCAACTGAAAACTAAATGATAATTTTTAAAATTTTAAAATTAAAAAATATGCCAATGTAGTCTTGAGAAATTGCAACACTATCTTCGTACCTGTTGCATTGAATTACTAAACAATTTTCCACTTACCGAGGTAATATTTATTTTTCATAACATAGAAGTTTTGAAACATCAGTACTATTGATGCAAAGTCAATTATAACTCATGTAATGTTGATTTCAAGTTCAGCTTGAGTGAGAGTGTTAACCAAGGTTTTCAATATCACTCCATACTAGTGTACTGCGGTATGGACATATAAATATATGAATACTGGATGAACTACACACATGTACTAGTTCAATCATATCTTGGCTCAATACATATTGATTGGTATTTGAACTCAATAAAACATTGAGTTGTGGACATGGAAAATTCAATTCACCCGTGTCAAAGAGATCATGAATGTTAAATAGTATCTTCCATGATGGTGGTTGTAGAAATAAGATCAATAATGTTAAATAAAACTATAAATGAAAAGTTTCAGACGGCGGTAGAGATTATGAAGAATGATACAAAATAATGACACTTGATCATGTGATTGAACCTACTTAATATTGAGTTCGATAACTTCTCATTATGGTCATAACCAGGCTATTAAGGTTATTAATCATAGGTGTTCCATGACATTTCATGTGTATCTTTATCCTATACCAATAGTTGTATGTCATGGTTGTGTCGACACCAGTATACATATAAATTAAAATTGACAAGTATCAATGGTACTGTGTTTTGATTTGGAGAGGTACTGATGTACCTGTTCGTCAATGGATTGGTGATTAAAACTATGGTGCATACTCTAGAACCGGTTGTATTTTTAACTATTTCAATTCAAGTCATGTATTACAATGGCTTTCTAAGAATGTGATAATCAATGTACAAATGAGAGTTTCAGATGTGGGCTCTAGAACTATGACATCTACATCATCCATTTCTCCGTAATTTTTTATGTGCGAATGCCACTCTTTTTGATATAGCCAGCCGTTTTACTAAGTTAATCTTAGTAGAGAAGCTTCTATTATGAAGATTATAAATTATAATTCAGCATATTTTATTTTTTTTCCAAATGAAGTTTATTTTTAGTCCTATCCACCTTAGTTGACTATACAAATAGTAAATTTAATGTTGTTTGCAAATTAATAGGCCTGCGTTGTATAATAGAACTGAAGAGGTGGGACTAGTTATAAACATGTTTGACATGGCAAGAAATTATCCGATTGCACTCGGTGTTCATACAGTTTGGTGCTAGTCTAGTGCCAATCCTACATGAGGCTGAGATTGGTGCTCGGATTGGTATTTTGACCTTCCCATTGAGGGACTGGTTTTCAGTGTACTTGTTGTAGCAATAGAGTAGTTTTTGGTTTATTATTATTGTTATTGTTATTATTTTCAACTCTATAACCTCCTCCGACAACCATTTTAGTTTTATTTTCCTTCTTAACATTTTCCCTTTGCACTATTCACTATTCAGAACTGGAATATGTTCTAACTGGAACTTGGTTTAGCATTATGTTTGTGATTTATTGTCTTCAGGAACACTTGCACTATGATGTGGCTAAGAGTGATGAACCAGATATGAAGAAAGCAACAATTAGGATAAATGTCTATAAGCATCATCGCCAAACTATCCAGGTAAAAAAATCTTGCTCTTTAGTCGAGTCTCTTCCATTTTACTTATGCTCTATACTGGGTCGTTTCCTGCTAGCAATTATCCAGATAAAGGCATATTGGTTTGTCTAATCTTAAATTTAGCTTGATTGCATCTACAAAATGCAGGTAGTAGTTTTGATGCTGGTATATTCTTGCTGCATTACATACGCACATCAGTTTTTAAGGTTGGAGTCCCAACTTATGTTAGACCTGCCAGTGCAAACACCTATTTTAAGTGAAAGAACTTTATCTATAATGGTTCCTGGAACAAATCGTTCATATTAGGTGTAGCTGCACTTCTGGCAAGGAAAATGCATTTAATTCTGAAATTAGGTCTTGTAGATATCTGTGATCTATTGAGATATTCAATACTTTTTATGCTTGGTTTTCAGCTATGATGAGTCATGAATCATGATTTGGTTGGTAACGTATAGATTTTGTACCATGAAGTTTGATTCCAAATTAGCTAGATGTGGAATAAAAAAAAAACTAGGTAAGAGGTAGATGAACTTTAATATTGTTTTACTACTGAATATTATGCTAAATAATAGGTCAAGCACCATCAATCCTTACTATAATAGTATCTCTTGAGTCTTGTCTTAAGGTCTAAAATAATAGCTACTTAATTTCAATAACTTCAAGAGTTCAAGATATGAAAACTTTGCATTGTGATGAATCTTGTTCTGCAAAAATTACTAGAAGTTTTAAAATGTTGCAATGTTTATGTTGAAACTCCAACCTCACACAACACATTTGATTTTGGAAGCATCTGTTTCTTTACTATGTCACGACGTACCTAATTAATTGCTGTTTTCATGTGTTGCCGTTCATACAAGAACACTGTTTGATGGAATCCAGCAGAATTTTGACTGATAGTTCCATCGTTGATTTATTTTCACTCAATATGTTCTTTTGTTGACAAATAATATGACCATGTAGAAAGATAATGGACCTACCTATTGGTGTAGGATAGGGATATTTAAGAGCTACAAAGACCAGACATATAGATAGAGAGAGAGAGAGTGGCAGAGATAGAGGGAGTGGGGTTCATAGTGGAGTGAGGCTTGTGCCAAGAGGGAAATGAAAGGAGGAGAGGTACAAAAACTAACGAAAAATTTATCATAATAATTGCCGCTTATCACAATGGGCGTAAGCCCTATAAATGGGCTTTTATACATCCTGTAATCAATACCAATATAAATAAAATTCATCAGAAAATTTTCTTTAGCACTACTAATATAGATGACCATATCATTCTCCTCCACGGAAAAGAACTCCATTTTTATGAATTGATCCCAAACTATGAAATTCAGAACCTACTGTTTGATACTTAATGAAAGAAACTTGTATGCAACACTTGGACAGACCTAGTTGATTCACATTGGAGAAGGTGGTATATGTTGACTTTGGCTGATTGGGATAGGCAATGTAGCATGCTTTGAGAGGGTTGCAGTACGCGATTAGCAATTGTCAAGGTGGCAGCAGCTGCAGATGCAGCAAAATCAATAGGAACTAAACTCAAAGGTTCTATACAATGAAGATTATCTTTGGGAGCTTGTGGTTAAGGGTGTCAGTCTTGTCAATGGTCTCTTGGAAGAGGAGCAACTTCTGAATCATGTGGCCCTTAAAGGGGAGGGACAATAGGCTGTTTTATTGAGAACGACAATGACATCAATGCTTAGCTTGTTGGGTTGTGCTTGCGCCATGTGACGTTCCTGAGGATGATGGTGTCACAATCGAGTGGTTTTGTATGAGAGATGTTGTTGCAGCTTCCTTGTTGTGATGAGTTATCTGTGAGCTATGGGTAGAGATGAGAGAAATCAGAGGAGGATCCTAGTTGGGTTTTGATATTTGATACCAAATTACTACATGACATTGAATTGAGAAGTGAAGTAGATAGAAGAGAAGAAGAGCCACAAAAAAGAGAGTGAGCGTGGAACAAAGAAAAAAAAGGAGAAATAGAGGGAAATAACAGAGACCCTGTGCCTCGAGGAAGAGGAAGAAGGAGATATAGACTAAAAATAGAATTTCAATTAATAATTCATCATAATAATTGCCACCATTACAATAGATTTGAGCTATGTGAATAGGCTTTTAGACTTCCCATAAATAAATACCAAATATAAAAAATCTACAATTAACACCACTAACTACACACTAACACTACTAATAAATGACTTATAATTTACACCACATTATTTGCATTCTGAGTTAGTTGGCTTTCTTGACAGTATCTTAGGCCACAGGATCATGAGAAGCTTTCACAAGTTGAGCTCCTAGTTGTTGACGAAGCTGCTGCTATTCCATTACCAATTGTTAAGTCCTTGCTAGGACCTTATTTGGTTTTCCTCTCATCAACTGTCAATGGGTATGATTTGACTTGTGTATAATATTTATTTTTATAGTTTATGCACACGAGTGGAGAGTCTCAGATTTTGTGGATCTTTGAGTTGTTTTGTCCACACGCATATTGACAATATTTTTATATTTATATTTATTGGTAATATGTTGACTTCATAATTAGTTTCTTTATCTATCATGTTTAAGCTATGAAGGCACTGGTCGATCTCTGTCATTAAAGCTACTCCAGCAATTGGAATCGCAGAGCCAAATACCTGCTCAGAACAATTGGAATGCTGATGATTCTCATTCTGGTATAGTCATTTATATTTCCTATCTTTCGTTTGTTACCTCTATTTCATCCTTGCATTGGATCCAACTATTGTAACCGTAAACAGAAGCAACTATGATATTTCTTGTTATATCCAAATCTTTTTCCGTGGCACATCAAATTGGCTGAAAAAACTTCCTAAATTTTTGTGACATTGAAATTTTTAAACACAAATGCTTGAATTTGGTATAACATAAAGGCAAATGTTTCTTCCAGCTTTACCTGGTCATTCTTATGAAATAGTAATAAAAAATGCATTACTTCTTAGTCATTAGCTCTCTTATCATAGTTTATTAACAATTATATGGTTATATTACATAAAAAAATAATATGTTAGATATATGATGCATATTTTGTTTAAATATCTAGCGAATGCCTGCACAAACCATCATGCCTCGTGTTTTTTTGCTGCATCTTTGATTCCTTGCAATAGAATCATGGCACATAATTTGGTTTAAATATCTAAAATGAACTGAAATATGATTCATTTGATGACATTAAAACTAATCACTTTCTTTTGTAATACATGATTAATATTTTTCTTTGCTAGATTTTAGTATTTGTTCCCATATTCAGAATTGGGATGCTGCTTAGGAATCAAGTAGAATAGATAAAGAGAGTACCTTCTCTTTTCAGATTTTGCTCTATGGTAGCTACCCTTTCCATTTTGAATTGTAGGTCGGCTTTTCAAGAAGATTGAATTGAATGAATCAATCAGATACGCTACTGGTGATCCAATTGAGTCCTGGCTTAATGGTTTACTCTGCTTGGATGTTACAAGTTACATTCCAAATATTACTAAGTCAGTGTCATATATATAACTGGAGTAAGTCCATATTCTACCATGTTAATTCTTTGACTAATATTTACTTCTCTTTTTAGGCTTCCACATCCGAGTGAATGTGATCTTTATTATGTCAATAGAGATACACTTTTCTCGTATCACAAGGAAAGTGAAATATTTTTACAGGTAATGAATCAGTTTTATTTGAATTGTTTTAGATATTTGAAGTTCTATTAATTTCTGCATTTTATATTTCAGCGCATGATGGCCCTTTATGTTGCCTCCCACTACAAAAATTCACCTAATGATTTACAGTTAATGGCTGATGCTCCATCCCACCACTTATTCGTGTTACTGGGTATTGTATTAACAATTTTACAAAACAGAGTAGCAAGTTGATCAATTTTTAAATTATTTGTCCACTGACCAAATTAAATTGCTGTAATAATTGCAGGTCCTGTTGATGAATCAAAAAATCACCTCCCAGACATTTTATGTGTTCTTCAGGTTGATCTTTTTTCTTCTCTCTATCAAGCATTCTTGCCAAATTCACATTTGTAATTATGGGAAAACTTAATGATTGACTTGAAGTGTTATAGTTTTTTAGATACATATGTCAATATGATGATGATTTTATTAACTTATTTCAGTGTCAACTTATTATAGGGAATCATGATATCCAATTGTTCTTGAGAGTTATTAAATTTAGTTTGCTTGTAATAGAAAGTCTCGATAGTTTTCCTAAGGGAAGTGGTAGTTTGTTTGATGTTTTCATTCGTTTGTTTATATTGAAACTTTATTCAGTTGCAATTCTTTTCATGTTGCAAATGTACGTCAATTTAATCTCACCATTTTCTTGTGTCTCAGATTCTTGGTGTGTAACTTGTTTATACCATGATTGTTCTAGTGATTTTCTATAGATGTTTCCATTTTAGTTGAGCGTGTCATGTGCAATTATTGAATATCAAGTTGGAGTTGGCATCGTAATTACAAATATATCTTTACTCAGCCAAAGCTAGTCAAAATAAAAGAGAAGGTAAAATGCAAGTACCTAAGAGTAATTCATTCATACATGCATAATTGGGAGTTCGTGCCAATCTATGTGATGGTAAGAGTGCTTCATGTTCATGCTAAAAATGTAAGGTAGACATCTAGTTAAGAGCCAGTTGTTTATGCACACAATAGTCAATGTTAGTCTGCATGTTGTAGGAGACTTTTTACTTGATTGTGCAAGATAGAGAAACATAAGATGGGGAGAAGTGTTGCTTGATACATTGAAACATTCAATCTTGACCCCTATTGGTTAGAGATATGATTGGATTGATATATTAGTATCTTTACATCCATGTTCAGAACCACCGATACATATTAGTCTGATGTCAGACTGGTGCATGTGTACAGACTAAGATTGGAAATCTTGATTAGAACTAGAGTTGAAAGGAATGGAATTGGAGAAATGTAGGCTATGGGCCACCAAGCTTTTATTGTGACTGAATTCTCAGGATGACGATGAGGGAAGAGGCATGTGATGGTTTAGTGATGCTTTGTAAATTGTAAAGTAGGTTTCATTGACAACGTAGAAATCGTTGGGTCTTGAAGTTGCGGGTGTTGAAATCCTAGAAGTTGTTGGATCTTGCAGTTGAGGGTGTTGATGTAGAAAGGTAGTGCTGAGTAAAGGTAGAGCTGATGAATGAAAGGAAAGTGGGGAGGGAGTGTGAGAGAAAAAGATTTCTAGGTGCTACTTCCACCAATGTTATTGATGGTGGGATCTATAATGTTGCTTAGGTGGAAATCACTACCAATTTAAAATAGTTGGGTATAAATGATATTGCATTGTTTTGTTATAGTGCTTTTATATATATAGAAGCTAGCTTGTAATGATAAATGAAAATGCACAATTTGAAAATACATAATATTGTGGTAACATATATGATGTAGAATGTATATATGTATTATAACTTGTAAAGTAATAACATTTATGATGTCAAATAATCGGGATGTGATGTCATATTTAGTCTTGTCATATTTCTCACCTGTGTATTATGAGAAATCTAAGCTTTTAGTGTCTTGCAATAGCAGATAACTATGTAAGTACAATTCTGTTTTTTCAATGTTGTGATAAGAACATTAGCGCTGGCGATTTTCTTTAATTGGCTGTATGGAATAAGATACATCAAATTCTTGGAAAACTGCTGAATAGTAGTATATTTTATTTTTTGTAACATAGCAAAAATTACTGATTTTATATCCATTTTAGGTTTGTATGGAAGGGAAAATTTCACGGAAGTTTGCAATAAAAAGTTTAAGTGAGGGTCGCCAACCTTTTGGTGATCAGATACCTTGGAAGTTCTGTGAACAATTTCAAGACAATAACTTTCCAACTCTATCTGGTGCCCGAATAGTACGGATTGCAGTCCATCCAAGTGCCATGAGGGTAGCCTTTGTTCATTTTGCATGTATCCCACGTTTAGCACATCCATATTATGTTTGTGAATTTTTTCTCATTATATGTTGCAGCTAGGATACGGCTCTGCTGCAGTGGAGTTACTAACAAGGTTGATTTCCCTATTATTTGACTAACCTCTTTTGCACTTGTTTGCTCTTTCTTTTGAGTTTAGATATGTCTTTTCCAGTGAAATCATTATTGTCCTCGATGCCACATGACGTTGACGCATCTGTTTCACATGAAATTATCATGTTCTTCCATGTCACTTGACGTGAATGTCATGAACATAATAACTAAAATGATAAGATTTGTTTTTAGTTCTATGTAGGCTCTTTTAGAAATGGGGTTTGAAAATGGACCCACTAGTGCTGCCATGCCCACTGATACATGAAAGATTAGTCTTGCGTTTTTAAGTTCATTATCCAAGGTCCATAATCATGTGTCTTTAATGAATAAAGAGTTTGTTTTCATTACTTTTTCACAGTGTTAAGTTCTACTACCCATGTGCTTTCTTGGTATTTTTCATGTTTAATATTCATTTGTTGGTTCAGTAATAACTGGTGGTTACTTGCTCCTCTTTACAAGTAACCCTACTATGTAATAAATGATACTATCTAAATTTAGTTCTATTTCTCAATTTTGTTTGAGCATATTCTTTCTCCTCAAGTGATCCCTAGTTGTTGTCATCAGCAATAGGCTAGTGATGATTGCCAACAAAGTCGTTACACCCTTTTTTATCAAATCTACAAATTACAATCACGTCTCACCAGCCTTGCTGCCTGTCTTCCCCTTAAAAGCTTCCAGCGTGAAGATTGCTTCTCCCGCAACACCAAAATCATTGCTTCTTCCTTCGCAAAGGACAATGCCTTCACTACCATTGATGGTTGTTTTAACAATCTTGCCACCCATCTTTATCTTCATCATCTCTTCCTCTTCTATTTTATTTGCTCACAAGGGTAATTGGACTCTACAATCAGATACATCAATTCTCTTGACACTGCCCAAGATTAATATTGCCTTCCCTCTAAGCTTCTTGTCACGTTCTCTTACTTGAAATCAATCATCCTTTTGATCTTGTCTTGATGTGGTTTTAGTTTATATTAGGAATCATTCATAGGCATTGGATCATATGGTAGCTTTTAATTAATGAATTGATAGCTTTTGGTATTCTCTCTCTTTGAATCCCTTGAAAACTAGGGTTTTCCTCTCTTCCTCTATTCTGATTCTCTTGTCCTACACTGCTAGACCTTGAAACCATATGCTCTATGACATTCTTGATACTCTCAAAATTTGACTAGATGTTCTCTCGCCAATTGCTTTTGGTGTTGAGCTCATCACCATGATGACCTTTTTCCATCTCTCGTAGTAAATCCAAAGTTAACATTGGTGTGACTAGCTCTGACCATTACAAGTGCCGCAATTCTCCTAATTTTTCCTCATCCATGAACAAGCAATAATCAATTGATATAACATGAATCCTCTTGTTTCTCACATGTGTATGTAGATTGACATGAATTCTTTTCTCTATTGCATGTGAATGGGCAAATAACTCTGAACTCCTAATGCCAATATTACATCTAAAGAAAAAACAATGATCTCTCTCTCTTGCATGTGTAGATAAACAATAGTTCTTCTAGTGTAGCCTATGCCTCCTCTCTAGTAATATTTAACACCATCTTATCTTCTTTTTTTTCTATTAACAATTGCAAGATCATGCAATAAGCCATTTAATATCTCCCTCAAACTCGAAGGAGAGTATCAAAATTTAATAATTAGTGACTACTTCTGCTCATGCTATCCATCATAATTTGTTGTTTGGCATTAAGGCAATTACTTTGTGGATAATTACATGGTTTTAAATATTGTTTCATACCCGTGTATATGGTTTTAAGTATTGTACGAGTTCATTGTCGGACTAGTAGATACTAGTACAGTGCACTGCATTTGGTATCAAGGTTCAAACAATTGGTCCAAACTAAGGTTTTGAAAATTGGTTCGTCTTGATCAATTTACTCGGTTTGTACTAGTTCGAACAGGACCAGTAGCAAAATTGCGAAAGTAGAACTAGGCAGCAGCGGAAGAGGAAGGAGAAGGAGGAGGAGAGGAAGGAGAAGAAGAAACTGGTTGCGAGCGGCTAGGGCGAATGCGGAGGCAGAGACAGGAGTCGGCGGAGGCAGGAGTGGCACAATACCTCTTGGCACAGTACCTCTTCTTTTTCTTCTTCTTTTTTTTTCCTCTTCCTCTTCTTCTTTCTTCTTCTTCCACTTCTCCGCCCGGTTCTGCCGGTTTTTATCATGTATAAATTGGTATGGACCGGTCGGACTAAATTTTTTAACCTTGGTACTGGTCCAATATCGGATTAATATGAGCAATCGACTCGTCCATTTGGTTTTTAATATATATATATATACACACACAACATATATATACGTATATACATATATACAACATATACATATATACACACATATATATACATATATACAACATATACATATATACACATATATATATATACACATATATATATATATATATATATATATATATATATATAATATAACCTTATACTAGTACAAACTGGTCAGGTTAGTATGTACGCTTGCATCAGGTAGTACAAACTTGTTTATAAATCTCTATGTGATTACTTGTTCCTTATATGTATCCTCTCATGTAATATATTGTTGGATTTGTTTAGTTGTTTTATTTCTCAACTCTTAGCATAAAAAGGAACTTGTTTTAGGTTTAAAATACTGAACTATTTGTGTACCAATATTGGTTATGATCTGTATGACCATAATGTACCAAGACATGATATTCCCTAGAATCATAACCTGAAAAATTTGACCCATGCTAGTACATATAATAATTATACCTATGTATTGGCTGCTATCGCCCTTGTTCCATGTACCAATTAGGGCCGGATTGGTATGCACCAAATTACTGTTCAATACATAGTATTTAAATTGTTGATGTGCGGTGACTGCGAAGGCTGATAGTATGCATGCCATATTCCTGTATTTTGAGATTCTAGACAAAAGACGTTGTATGATCATCTGACAATCATTGTATTTTTTAACACTTTCTCAGACCAAACTAAAATGAAAAAAAATTCTTTTCCTTGCTCGTCTTGATACCTGCAATTACTGTGCAATATTTTAAGTTAACGTATACAAATGCTCAATTTTCTCATCTCATCTATTGGCCGGAAGGTGCTGCCATGGATAATTATTGAGTCTGCTATGACTGAACTAGCAATCCCTTATTGTAGCTTATCCTTTTTGTTATATTTAATGCAACAAAAATTATGGAAGGAATTTAGCTTTTCAAGTTCTTTGCCATCAGATATTATGAAGGACAGCTGGCACATTTTGCTGTGGATGATATTGAACTAGTTGAGGAGGGTAATGTTAAAGTAACTGAAGCTGCAGAGAAGGTTGTATTTTCAACTAGTTGGGTTTATTAAATTCTTAATTACATTATATTCGTTCTTCTACCGTGAACAATATGTGCATGCTTCAATTTATCGATCTTCCATGATTGTTCGTTGCTAACAAATTCTTTGGCCACTTTCCATGGAACTTGTAGCATCTGTAAATTTTAATTTTCTCTTCTCTTGCAATCAACTTAAGGTTAACATTTATTTGTATTTGAAGAATAACAAGAACTTGTTTGTCTTGCGCCTTCAATACTTTGCTGTTCTACTATATTTACATAACCTCTGAACTCTCTAGTCTTCTACTTTCTGTTCTTTTCAGGTGTCGTTGTTAGAAGAGAATATAGTGCCTAGAGCAAATCTTCCACCTCTTCTTGTTCATCTTCGTGAGAGGCATCCAGAAAAACTCCATTTCGTTGGTGTCTCGTTTGGACTTACGTTGGATCTTTTCCGCTTCTGGAGAAAGCATAAATTTTTTCCATTCTACATCAGTCAGACTCCAGTTAGATTTTCTTAAATATTCTTATTTATTTATTTATTTCATATCTTTATTTCCTTCTGTCTTTTGTAACTCCTTTGTCTTCATGAAATAGAGTTCTGTTACTGGTGAGCACACATGTATGTTATTGAAGCCATTGGACAACGATGAAGTTGAAGTTGCTGGGGCAATGGAGCATGGTTTTCTTGAGCCTTTCTATCAAGGTAAGATGCAACAGAGCACATCTTATATCTTACCTATTTAGGAGAATTGTGAAATGATATACGTTTATGATGTATCTGTAGATTTCAGGCAACGATTTCTACGACTTTTGAGAACCACATTTTGTAGACTTGATTATAAGCTGGGGATGAGGTCAGTTGAGATGTTCCATCTTTTCTTCAGTGGAGAATTTCTGGCCACCTGCTTATTATGCCTTCTTTTCTAGCATTTTAGCTTCAAAGATAAACTTCATAGAATATGAGTCACGTGTCAATAATGAGAACTTGAAGCGATTGGATAAGTTATTTTCTCCTTATGATTTGAAGCGACTAGAAGCATATACAAATAACTGTGCTGACTATCATATGGTAAGAGTTTCTCATACACTTAATTACCATTTTTATTTGATTTCATATTCGATTATTTGTCTTAAATATTTACCTCTTACATCAAATATAAATCATTGATAAACCACACATTATTTTAATGCTATGTTATCTTTTGCTCTAATGAGAATAGATCAATCAATTATTCTACTAGCTTTTCATAAGACTAACTCATGTTAATCTTTTTCTTGTGTTTTATCTAATGTTTCTGAAATTTGTTATAGTAGGAGTTATCTTCTTCTTGCCTAGTAATTAATTAAAATACTCTCATCATATCCATCTTACAAAGCCATTATGCATAGAGCATGGTACGTGGAATGGACATTGTGAAGTATTTTAATCCAGGAGATCCCCAATGTTAGCTTAACCCTTGTCCAGGATTTATATTTATTTAGTGTTTCATTCTCTGTAGGTTACCTAGCATGGTTTGTTATCTTTTACTTTGCATTACATTTATCTTTATTTAATTAATGGGTTTCACTAAATCATATTTATTTTGTAGTTTTTTTTTTTTTTTAAAAAAATTCCCTTCCAGTCATAAGAATGATAAATCTAATCCACATGTCTAAATTTGCTATTCTATATGCTGTAGATTCTAGATCTAGTACCCCTCCTTGCACACCAGTTTTTCCAAGAGAACATTCCAGTTACTTTGTCCCCTGTCCAAGCTTCTGTACTGTTCTGCTTGGGATTGCAGAACAAGGACATTGGAGACATCAAGGTTAGCTCCCTAAGAATTTCAAATTACGACATTGATTTCTATTTACCTTTATAGATGTCTTTCCTCAAATAACCTTTGTTTCTCCTTCGAGTCTGGATAAACAGGAAGAAATGAAGTTAGAAAGGGAACAAATACTATCTTTGTTCATTAAAGTGATGAAGAAGTTCTACAGCTATCTTGATAAGACTGCAACCAAGAAAATTGATGAATCACTACCACGGCTCCAGGTAGTAAATGAATCTGTTTACTTCATTGTCACGATTAATTATAGATCAAGTAATGATTAATCAACATGATATTCCTATGTGGCAGATCATCACTTTTGTGGTAGATTTTCTTGGTTAGGTTGTTTCCATCCATCTACTTGTATTCTCTGGTTGGTTTAGAGCATGTAAATCTTAAAGTGAGTGTACTCTCTAATCATGGGTGAGTTAGTATTTGTGTGATAATAGTAGCCCTACCATCTTAAAAGTGATCACAAATTTGTATGACTTGATGAAAATCCAATACAATTAATCTTAAACCAGAAAAAAAAAAGTTGAAAATGAGTTAGTGTGGAGAACTCACTCCAATAGTTCGCTTATATTGTGGATGCTGAGTTATAGTTCGAATTATTTGATAAATGAGCAACCAATGATAAAAAAGATATATAAGACTCATTTTTCTTGTGGTTTTGCTAGTTTTTTTTTCGTTTATCAACTATTTTTATGTTGTTGTATGCTATCTAGAAGCTGTCATTTCATTGAAATGTTTCCTTGCGTGAAGTTTTGTGTCACCAATCGTCATTCAGTGACTATATAGTAGACTAAAGAATATTTTCCATCAGTTTTTTATACTTTTAAGGCATAAATAAGGTTAACCTCTCCGAGACAAATTAGAACTTTTGCAAGTTACTATCTTTGTTCCTGCATTAACAATTGTGTATATACTCAGATTGAAATGGCTTCTCATAGCAAATCTGTGGATGAAGAACTCAATGAGGCAGCGAGGGAGGTTATGGTAAGCATGCTGAGTTTGTTGGGATCGAGTATCCTTCCTGTAACATTTCTGCTAAGATTTTCCTATGGATTTCCAGGACAAAATGAAATCTGAAAGTGATGTACTCCTAAAACCGGAATGTTTGGAGCAATATGCTATTGTAGACAAGGAAGGGGAGTTGGAAAAGGCTCTCCAAAATAGTAAAATGTCTGCAAATGGCATTCTTAGTGTAAAATATAATAGGAGGAGGACGGTAAACGAAGGAAAAGATCAAATATCGAATAAAAGCAAAAGAAAAGTTAAGGAAGGTGACAAATCAAGATCAAACAAACAGAAGAAAGGTTAACATATTTCCCAGAAAAAAATATTGGATATGTATATTGGATTCTCGTGCTTGCATCTTCCCTGTAGCAATATAATTCGAAACGTTTATTTTAAAGAATTAAAAATTTTGTTAAACTGCCTTTTTTCCATGTATCTTATTTATATAATCAATTAAGAAACAGTGAAGGATTGCCAAACATGGACCAATTGGAATCAAGGTTTTTAAAATCGGTTTAACGGATTGTACCGGTTGCTCTGGTTGGACTGGTACATACCGATGGAACTGAACGGAGCATTGGGAGTAAGAATGGCCTGGTACGAATGGGCCGATTTTGCCGGTTCGGACTAGTTTTGAGAACATTGATTGGAATACAGTTTAGATAGTATGCCTCCCTTTGTGGGACGGTTGTAATATGTATCGTTATTTATCAGATTATATCTCAGATAGTACATCTGCATGTTCTTAATTGTTGACTAACATGTGTAACCTATTAGAAGCATATTATCTTGGTTTAGCAATCATTCATCAACCCCAACATTACCATTCTTGTGACATTGTTGATTTGATTTGACATTCTAGTGACATTCTTCTGCACTAAAGCAAACTATCTTATGATGATTCCAGCGAATATCCTTTTGTGAGATTACTGCCAGGATCATTCGAAAACCTTTTGATGCAACAATTGTCGCTTCTCATGGAATAAGCTAGTTCCTAGCGAAATTGATCATGTTCACTTTTCTTCCAATATAATAAATGGCAGCCAGGCTCTGCTGCAAAATCATGCTCTTATATAGCTAGATGCCAAAGTACAATAAAGAGCAAATTAAAAGGTAAATGTATTTAAATCTACCATACTGCTTATACAGTTTTACTATTGCGCTTTCATATCAATGCTCAGGCAAAGAATCATTTGGGTTGCTACAATGTAAATGGAATCAAAACTTTAGGAAGAAAAATAGGAAGAAAATAAAAAATAAAAGAAATAAAAGTTAGGTGAAAAGAAAAGTGTAAAAAATAAAATAATTATTACGACCCAAATGAGTATTAACCTAACAAAAAAATTGCTCTCCAAGCATAAGCAAAACAATGTTGTTCTTCCATACAAAGCCTCTTATCTAAAAGGCCAAGTGGTAGCTCTAAAGGTTCCAAACATGATTTCATGAAATAAACATAATCATATAATTATAAACTAATGTAAGCAAAATCTCTCCAACATAAATAAGAGTGGATTATTTTTATAAATTATCATATCACCAACTTAACACGAGGGATCAATAATAAAATCATAAACAAGTATAATTACATGACCCTAACAAAAATAGATAAGATAACAAGATCACAATATGGTATCATATGCTGAACAAGTACCATCATAGGATCACCATAAGATCATCATCACGAGATCATCACTATAAGATCATGATTAATTCTGAACATATGATTGTGATTAGAGATCATGTATTATTATAAAGCTAAAATAGATATGATCAAGTAGCAAAATCATGAGTATCCATAATATCATTTCAAAATCTTGATGTCATGATTTTAAATTCAAATTTGATATCATCCATGGGCCACCACAGTACCTTAATGACGATCATATCAAAGGCAACATATTTCCAACAAAAATTCCAAATTTAGACAATTATTTATACTAACAAAACAAGCATAGTCACAAAGTCATAGTCAAATATAATAATTAAATCAAGCATGACCAAAATATCATAAACACATGTGATCATTGAATTACTGACATGATCAAACTAGATCATTAAATTATTATAAAAATCACAATAGACACTATCATAAAATAAAAATCACTATGACCATGTGACCATCAACATAATCAAGTGTACTCACAAAACATTATTTAGATCAAATATACTCACAATGTCATACTTTGAAATAAGTCACATCTTAGATATCAAAACAAAACTCATGCATGATGAACATAGCAACATTTCAAATATTAAAATTGTTTCCTCTCCAATCACAACTTTCAAGAATTATCCTTCACATACATGTACCAATCAATACGAAGAGTAACAAAATTAAAGGAAAATACTGGAAACAATAACTGTCAACTTGATCTTATCTTTAACATATTTAATTGCTTACTCATATGCTTGGTAAATATATCCATGCACCAAAAGCAAAATTCAAATGATCATCGTGTGATTTATATATAGATAGCTACCATTCATCATCTCATTAGCTTCCAAAACAAATGAAGGAGTATCTAAGCAACCCCTTGAGCCAAATTCAATCTACAACAAATGCATACATTGCATCACCAATGCCTTGGCCCACCAAAGAATCCACTGTTTATGCTAAGAAACCTCCTACACAATCAAGAGGCATATTGCACAAGCACATTTTAAAATTTATTAGAACACTTTACAATCCTAAGGGCCTTAAACTTCTCCTTATGGCTTAACCTCACAGCCTTAATATCCTTATAAAATCTTGCTTTTATACCAAAATAATTGTTACAACCCAAACGAGCACTAACTCAATACAATTAGTTATTTGCCCGAGGGTGCAACACTATAAATTATGGTCAACGTAATAATAACAAATAATCCAATAATTTATCCAAAACAAATGTATACTATAGTTGAATCACCAACTTACACAATCTGAACAACGTCACATACTCAATAAAAATCTATATCAAATCATTGATAAAATCATGCCATGATAAAATTACATTTATACAATTTGTATAAATATCACATAAATAACACACAAATCTTTATCTTCATAAATCCTTTTCACAAATTACCAATATATAGATCGGCAAACCCGATAAGTCAAAAATATTAGATCAAAAATCATCACAAAATAAATCAACAACGAGAACATTAATCCAAGTAACTATTTACATTATTATTACTTTAGGTTCAACTATATATCGATAACATGACAACAAGATCTGATAGCTTCTACATCTGACTACCACCATCAACAACATTAGCTTCTCTTTACCGGGAGGCAAAACAAAAGATGTTAGCCCAAGTGGCTAAGTAGGAATCACAACATATATGCATGAATCAAGTAAATTGAATCATAATCAATACCATATATACAACAACATATCAGTATATGATGATGTCCAACACAGATAAATACAATGTCGTGCAATCAAGAGCAATGACCAAAATCACTCAATTACAAGTCCACACTCTTATTAAGAGTATTTTCATTGTCGCTCACACGATGAAATAACTACTCTCTACTAGCAGCTCAGTAGTGTTGCGTCCAACATCTTAGAAACCCTAGACAATTCCAAACAACTCCAAACAGGTAACCAAAATAACTGTTCCCACAGCCAATACATGGCCTCTGGTACAAAACATGGTTCGCTGGCCTACAAAGCTCAACCTCTAACTATAATCAGCCAATAACATATCATAAAATGTCATGACATATATCACATAAGCATACATCAAATGCATCACAAAACCATTGTACAAGATATAAATCACAGCCCTATAAGCCCACATCAATAACCATTTGTTATACTAACAATAAGTGCTTTAACTGGTAATCCATTTAATTACCACCATATAATACATATCTCAACCAAATTCATACCATCATATAACTCTTGAACCAATCAACTATAATCACATGTATGCATCAATGAAAGACTAAACAAGAGAAGTAGAAGCAAAATCAATAAAGAGGAACAACAAGATATCATATCATCCAATCTTTACTCATAACACATATATTTTACTAGCACTATGTCATGATTCCAAGAATAAAGAAAATGATTCTTACCTGTAACAATAACTCTTAGCACATTTGTAGCTTTCAGTTCTTGAACCACCTTGTTCAGTCTCAGACCAAGTATCATCTACATCATATAACAAAACACATATCACCATCGATATTATAAACCTTTACTTTAATTTAATTAATTATTAATATCAACAAGTGCACACATGTACCTATGTATACCCATATATACACATGTACATGTGCAGACACCTATACACATCATTCCAAATTATCTAATGATCATATATTAATTTTCTATTGTTCATACCATTCATTTACCTCAATACCATTTCTTATTCATTAACTTATCAATATTTAAACATGTATTTATTCATGTTGAACTGCAATTTCTCCATCGATATACTTGTACACATACATATACTTATATATATGTATAAATGTACTGCACATCCCTTACACACATCTCCACACAAACTCTATCAATAAAAAGGAAGAAACAAGGATAAACCATTATTACCAAATGACACACAAGAAAAATCATCGATGATGACACGTCGGCACAATGGGAAGACGACTTAGAACTCCAAAGCTATCCAAACTTCTCCGGTAACCCACTCCAGGACAAGGCATTGCCGAGAGTCAGCAACAATGGCAGCAGCACAATGGTGGCGACAAGGCAATAGCCGGTGGCAGCATAGCCATAGGCAGTAGTAGAGCGGCCACAGGCGGCAGCAAAAAACAAGGGAGAAGGCGGCACAAGTAGTGGCTGGCTTGGAAGCACACCCACTCGCCGAGATCGACGTCAGCAACATCGATAGAGGTGCGAACAAGCCTAGACAACAATGAGATTGCCAACACAAGGTCAACAAATAGGGTGTCAGATCGCCATAGCCTGGACGTCACCCTCCTCCAATTGACGGCCGGAGTCGATGCACATTGTCGGAGATGGAGGCGGCGACAAGCTTGGGCGACTACCCACATGAACGAGGGAGAGAATGGGAGATGAAAGAGGGAGAACGTGGGAGAGGGAGTTGTGGCTGGGTTTAGGGCTCGGCTGTAATTTTTTTCTTTAGCCACATTACAAATAAGCCCTCATCTTGCCCCAAATTATAAAATAGTCCTTGCCAGAGACTTAAATATAACAATTTTGTTCTTTATATTTCTTTGTAAGAAAAAAAAGCAATAAGGATGGATTTTATTTGATATGTGTACTTCATCTTTATATTTTTATATCTATATTATAAAAATATAATTAAATACTTATAAAGTGAGTATATATTATTAAATACAGTTAATATTGAATATAATTAAATACTAAAAATGAAAAATGAAGTCAAGTTTGGTTTTGGAAGGCATTGATTTTCATAGTTTATAGAAGAATTATACAATGTATGTTTTCTGTCCTAAATTTCACCAGGACCTGACTTTTTTTACCACTACAGGTCTCTCTAAAACTCCAAGCAATATCACAATCTAGTTGGACTTCAGCGTCTCCAAGAAATCATCTTTCTACTACCATACTGGAAGAGCCTTTCTCCAATATCTGAAAGTTCCTTTGCAAATAGCAATGGCTGCTCCATCGGTTGATCCCAAGCACGGATGCTTCTAGCTTTGCAAATGAGGGTCCATTCGCTTGTGGTAGCTTATCTGAAATAGTTCTCTCGTCGACCACATCAAGAAGATTGGTGTTCCTCTTTTTCCATTGACATTCACAACTCTTGCCCTACCAATTAGCAGGGAAGAGGGAGACGGAGGTGGATGGGGAAGAAGGCGGTGGATTAAAAAAAAAAGGGGAGAGAAAAGGAAGGCGATGAAGAACCTCAAGATGGGAAGGCTAACAAAAAGAGGGGAAAATAGCTACTTTTCTCTCATATTTTCCTTTCATTCTTTTCTATCCGTCTAAAGAAACCAGAGGAAAAGTACTTTCCTTCTTTTCCACTAAATTTTCTCTTTAAGTAAATAGAGTGTTAATGTTAATGTTTGCTCGTATGAGAGAAAGGTAACGTGCATAATCAAGAGCTAGAAGCTTATTTCACAACTACAATTTTTTTTGCTTGGGTGAATTTATATGATTTTACGGCCTTGTTTTAACCATAGTATGATAATAAATCATTACCTGGTTTTTATTTTTTAAAAAAATGTTCATTGGAAAAATGTTATAATATAAAATCTTTGAAATATGTATTTGATATAATTACAACCAATCCAAATGATCAAATAAGAATTAGATATGAATCTTGTTGGACCAATTATTTTCATTAAAAAAAATTTAAAAAAATAATAAAGAAATAAGAAAAATAAAAATAATAAGAAAAATAAAAAAAATAAAAAGGAGAATTTTATTTTTTTTAAAAAAAAAAGAGAAAAAAGAGGAGAGAGAATTAGGATTGTTTACCAAAATAGAAAAAATAAATAAATTAATAAATAATAATAAAATAGTAAAATAACAAAATAATAAAACAAAGTATGTGGTTAAGAGAAGAGGGAATGAGTAAACACATATAAAAAATAAAAAATAATATAAGACAAAATCAAATAAAAATAATAAATAAAAAAATAATAAAATACAAAACTAAATAAAAATAATAATAAATTTTCTCCACCCATCTCCTATAAAAGAGGGGCCAGATACATGTAAAAAAAGAAAGAAAGATGGAGAAGAAGGAACCGAAGACTCTGCACAAGAAATCTCTTCACGAGATATCTGATCAGGTGAGCTTGTGTGGAATCTCTATATCTCTTAAATCTGTCTGGGATCTTTATATCCCTTAAATCGTATGGGAACTTTATATCCCCTCAAAATCTGCCTGGGATCTCTATATCCCTTAAATCTATCTGAGATCTTTATGTCCCCTTAAATTTGTCTGAGATCTTTATATCCCCTCAAAATCTGTTTGGGATCTCTATATCCTTTATAAATTTGTCTAGGATCTTTATATCCCTTAAAAATCATGCTGGGATCTTTATATCCCTAAAAGCCTTGCTGGTATCTTTATATCCTTAAAAAATCTTGCTGGGATCGTTAAATCCCCCCCCCCCTCGACACTGTTGTTGTTCTGAATTTTAAAGAGTCATACAAGATTGCACGTAAGTGAGAAGAAGCCCAACGACAGACATTCGTGTATGGAGCATCAACGCCGTAGCCCTTTTCGAACGTCAATGCCTCTACCATAGGAACTCCGCATCCGATAGTCTGATTGTGCTCAAATTATAATTGTATGATCTTCTCATGACCACGAATCTACAGCTGAGAGGATCCGTCCATCTGATCACCAGATTGCCGGAATCGAGCGAAACACTGCCGGCAACCTTGTTTCCTCCTAAATCGTCGATGCGCCGCCGATTCTCTACCATACGGCTCCAAACTCCGGCCATAAGTCCTTCTCGACCTAGAGAAGGTACTCCTAGAACCGATTGGTTGGACGAGTAGCGAGCAACCGGCGGCGACGAACCCTAGTTTCGTCCGCCGTCGACATCGTCCAGAGAGAGAGGAGAAAGAACGGACGGTCTAGATCCGTTCTATCAAATCAACAGTCTGGATTGAAAGAGAATCGACAATCCAGATTCTTTCAAGCTCCATCTGACGACTGAGATCAATATGATCAAATTAATTAAATCCAATGACTTAAAATCGATGGTTCAGATCGAATTCAAATCGACGGTCTAGATTACTTCATGCAAAATCGGACGGTCGAGATCAATCCAATTTAAATCAATTGAATCCAGCGGCTGAGATTCGCCCTTTCGAATCGACGGTCTAGATTTAATTCAAATCGATGGTCGAGATCACTTTATGCAAAATCAGACAATCGAGATCAATCTAGTTTAAATAAATTGAATCCAACGGCTGAGATTCACCCATTCGAATCGACGATCCAGATTTAATTCAAATTGATGGTCGAGATCACTTCAATCCAGATCAGACGGCTGAAATCAATTCAGTTTAAATAAATTGAATCCAATGGTCTAGATCTATTCAAATTAAATCAATGACCCAGATCTGAATTCAAATCAACGGTCCAGATTACTTCGAGTTGCATCGAACGGTAAGATATCTCTAATTTCATCCAACGGTTCAGATCTGAATATAAAATAAATGAACAGCGGAGAATGATCGAAGCATATCTAAGTCAATCGGTTGACCTTTGACATGATTAAGATGTCGATCCCTATCAAATCGAACTTGATCTTTCCAAATATGATATCGGATCTTTGATTCAGATTGATACAAATCTACGAATTTAAATGAATGGTCATGATGAATCAGATCTAAATCTAAATCAACAGTTGAAATTGATCTGAACATATCTAGGTCAATCGGTTGACTTTTGATATGATCAAGGTATTGATCCCTATCAAATCAAACTTTCACTTTCCATATATGATCTCAGATCTTTGATTTGAGACTTGAATTGAAGTAGATCTGCGAGGCTAAATGAACAGTCATGATGAGTTTGATCTAAATATAAAATCAATAGCTGAAATTGATTTGAGCATATCTAAGTCAATCGAATGATATTTAACATGATCAAGGTGTCAATCCCTACTATATTGAACCTGATCTTTCCGAATATGATATCAGATTTTTGATCCGAATGCTGGATTGAGGCAGATCTATGAATTTAAATCCACAGACATGAGAAAATCAAATATATGATGGCTGAGGATAATCTGAGCCTATTGAAATATCCAACAAGCCATCACGGTCGGACATTATTTTCTTAAATTAAATATCCAACAAGCCGTCAAGGCCGGATATCTTTACCCAATAAGTTGTTGTGGCTGGGTACTTTCTCAAATTAAATATCCAACAAGCCATCAAAACCGGATATGTTTACCCAATAAGCCGTTGAGGCCGGGTATTTTCTCAAATTGAATATCCAATTAGCCATCAAGGCCTGATATCTTTACCCAACAAGCCATTGAGGCCAGGTATTTTCTCAAGTTGAATATCCAATAAGCTGTCATGGCCGGATATCTTTATCCAATAAGCCATTGAGGCCGGGTATCTCTCAAATTGAACATCCAACAAGCCGTTGAGGCCGGATAATTCACAAACATCCAACAAGTCGTTGACACTAGATATCTCTTAAATCCAAAATATCCTACAAGTCATTGCAAGGCCGGGTATTTAGCAGATATAAATCATCCAAGTTGACGAAAACTTTTCTCTTTTGTCATTTTTCTTTCTGAAATCATCATGTATTTCTGTTTTAATGTTTAATGAATTATATTGCTCAGTCATTTTTTATTTTATTTCATAACATAGATCTTTTAATCAAAGGTACCCTGATTTTCAGGGATAATTAACAATGAGTATTTGCGCTTATTAGAAGTCAGAACCCGTTAAATAAAAAATCTTATTTTTATAAGATGAATTTGAAAAAGTCAAACACATTTAAATATGACAAAAAATGACATAACAAATCTATTGAAGAAGAAATCATTGAAAAGATTCCTCAATGGTCATACAATTTGACTAATCAATTACAAAAATAGAATGAAGAAAAATGATGAACAACTTAAAGAAAACAATTCGCTCAAGAAAAGCTAAACATGTGATGATTTATACTCAAACGAATGACAATAGCAACATTAATATTAATATATATTGATAAATGAGGATGTGGCAACGTATTTGTTGATTGTAATGGTCGGATTTTTATAGGAGTATATCAAAGGATCCATGTGTGCTCAAAGACATAAAATAGTTATTTGAGAAATATTTCAAGTAAATATATGTTATGCACTTCTTTGTATGAAATATACGCACATTTGCTTCTTAGGCAACCTTGGGTTGTCAAGATTAATGGTGCTAATTATAATAATTTCAATTTACATATTTACAATCATCAAAGCAAAAAAGATTATAGTTCACCTATCATCACTCAAGGCCCCTAAGACTATCATTGCTAAAGTACCTAATCTTCTTAGTATACCCAACTTGATTGATCAATCAAATGCAAAACAAATTTGAGTTAGATCAAGTGTTTGAGTTAGGATCAAGTTAGCCTTGTGGTATAAAATATGATTAATTATCATATAACTCCTTAAGTGAGCCCCTAGACGTTGTCCCTAAAGACCTACCCAAGTATCATAAACAATCCTTAGCTCTAGAGTCTTCCTCATGTGATTTAATTAAAGCTCTTGAGGTTGATTTAAATTTGATACCCATGAGAGCCTTCTTGAATCAATTTCAATCCAAATAAGATATATGTTTTTGTCCATTCATTATTAGTGTTCCAATTACCACCCAATTGACTAACTCTATAGGGCATGGAGTTTATTGATTTTCTTGGTGTATCTTCATTTTTTCGATTTAGTTCTTTTTCTAGTATTTATAGCCTTTTTCTAGTTTAAGTACTACATGCGCGCTCTCTTTCTCTCTCTCTCTCTCTCTCTCTATATATATATATATATATATATATATATATATATATATATATATATGACTTGGCTTGTAAAGGCCAAGTCGAGGGTTCGAATCCTGCTGCAGATGAAATTTGCACAGCCCAGACATGAGGTATAACTGTGCCAGGATTCGACACCCTGGATCTTGCGGGTTAGGCCTAACCCTGGCTTAACTCGAGGGGATCGGTGGAGCTCCGCCGGTCCTTAGTGTTGTAGGGGTGGGGGGCGAACATGTCAGATGTGCCGACGGGAGGCGGACATGAGTCGCTTATGTCAGATCGCCGACGGGAGGCAGACATACATGCGGGCTACCCAAAGTGGGGTATAGGCGTGGCTCGCTCCTATATATATACATGTATATACATGTATATATATACATGTATATATATACATGTATATATATACATGTATATACACCAGCCATACAAAAAATTAGTAACACATTCTCCTTCTAATAAAAAAAACACATGAATAAAGATAGAATTATCCACCAGCCTAATCACCAACTGCACCAACTACAAATTGTGCCGTTTCTTTGATGTGCTCAAAATTGAGACCTCATAAGTCAACTCAAATCTTGTGAGGTTTATCCTCGATAAGCCAATCCCTTATTGAATCTATCTGCCCGGTTCAAACTCTTGAGTTTGATTTATGCCAGAATTGAATAATCTTGAGTGAAATCTTTAGGCCATGATTTCTTGATACCCTACCCATTAGAGAAGCCCAAATCAACTAGGAAGCTCAAGATGACAAAGAAAAAGAGAGCTTGAATTAGCAAGTTTTTTTTTGCTTGCTCATCATCTAGTGATCCCAAGCTAACTTATGCATTTGAGAGAGCACGCATATAAAAAAAACCTTTGCCATTGTCATCCTTTTTTATGAGGTCTTAGAGGATGACAACAACAAGAGTGGAGCTTTTAAAGCCCCAAACTAGGTCTGCTTCAAATCATTCTATAAGACCAAGTATTTGAGCCACATCACCTAGATACCGTTAATATTAGCATTCCAACTTGGGCTACACTTTTGGTCAATTTCTTTCACACCTATACTAGATATGGAGGGCTTAGATGCAAAGTAGTCATATATGGTGATATTGACTTTAATGCCTTGTCTATTACCATTGTGAGTAAGTTTAGTATTATTGTTGATCCACATCGTTGTTGTTATATTGTTACAAGATTGAGTCTTATGCCACACATAGATGTCTAGTTCTTGTCTGTCTCATTACGTACTAATTTATGATATGATGTGATGTCTATAAATTTATGCCATGTGATTTTAGGGTTCCCTTAATTATAACATAGAAGCTACTCATTATTAGTAAATTTAATGCATGCCTTTGAGCAATAGGGTAGAAGATTAAGTTGAACTTTTACATGGGTAGTACTTTTAACAATTATTTCATCATTGTTCCTAGTGAGATTGTCTCATTCCTAGTGACCTAGCCTAACTAAGATTATCTATGGTACTCAAGCATAAATTAGGTGACATGATGATAGTTGACACCGAGACATGTCATCCTAGATTAGTCAAGCCTATTGTGAGAGTTGGCCTCATCAATTTTGTGTTTATTCTTATTCATACTCTATTTCTTAGCTTCTCCGCGTTGCAATGGATGAAATTATCAAGATCTGCAAAAAACTTCTTTCTAGAAAAGGTTACGTTTAGAATAAGAATGCACATTATTTGAAATAGATTACTCAACGTTAGGGGCTTGACCATTTAGTCTAAAGTTTGCTCTTTCCAAATATGATATCCTGGATCAATAATGTGCTTCTTGAGGGAGGAATGGTAGCTAGCCTAGAAACTTTTCCTTAAAGTTTATGGTGAACTTTTACCCATATTTGGCAGACGGATTGTCTTTAATTTCAAAACTAAAGAGTTCATGAACATCATGTCTAACCCAAGACAAGCAGAAGGTCCTATTTGCCGTTAACATATCAGTTTTAGTTTCTACTTAAATTTTAGATCAATATTCCATACCTTTACCTTGAGGACAAAGAAAGGGTACAAACAAAATTAAACAGTAAGAACCAAAGACAAAGAACCAAAACAAGATCACTAGATGGTATTGAAAACATTGGTTAATTAGGATGAAGACAGAACAAAGATTTGGGTCTAAATTGTACCTTCAAACCAACAGAATTGCAAAAACTTAGGAACACTATATATATAAATAAAACTAGGCAACCTATATTCTCACTGCCACTTGACAGTAATCCAAGTGGAGAATTGCACATTGATCCAAGTTAATTAGTATTATCATGCAATGCAAAGAAAATTTACAACAATTCTTTCTCCTGAATGACACAAGGCAGGTGAAAGGTGAGCTGAAGGAGAGAGAAAGCCGGTTGAAAATCATAGCTAGAAAGGCGAGTATATAATTAATTAAAAATAGCCATGCCCTTTTCTTCTCTCTCCCACCCGTATGCATGAACCATGCATGTGCTTGCCAATATATGGTGGCCTTCTCAAGGGCACGCTTGGCTCGAATTAAAGGGGACAATCCGCTCTGCCACATGGTCAGAGTCCCAAAGGGAATGTCTCTGCCATTGAGCTCCAAAATTTTAATAAAAGAAAATGAAGGACTATGATGAACTATTATGTGGAAAAGCTAGGCATATATAATAGGTTGAGAGACCCAAGAAAGAAAGAGAGAGAGAAACATCATATAATGCATGCAAGCATTCAGCAGTGGTGATCACATCAAGGTACACACCTTGGGCTCTTAATCATAGGTGTCATGATTCTTTGAGCCCTTTATGCATCAAAAGGCTGGACTAAAGCTTATGCCATTCTGCCTAAAGAAAACAGAAAGGGGGCACTCATGAGTCTATGATAAGTTGGATTAGGGTTTGCATGGAAAAAAAGATCATACTGAACGAGAAAGAAAGAGACTTTAGACTGGGGCTTAAAGCTAATGATGGTAAATTTGAAAAGGTTGCTAATATTAAGAAAGGAGGAGCACTGCACTACCACTTGCTTTGATCGGAAGGATCACTTTTTTTTGTGTTTGCTAGGAGAAAAGGTATGTACTGACTGAGAAAAAAGAGGAGCGGAGCTCAGTTCAGGAGCCCTAAACCCTAAGCTAATGATGAAGACATAATAAGATGTTCATGCCTCTGGACTTCAAATTTGCTCACCTTTTTGCAAACAATTAAGGTTTTGGGTTGAGGAACAGGCTTTGCATGGGATCAAAAGCATGGTTAAGAGGCAGTGGAAATGTTGATGATTGAGTGGTACTGCTGTTCACTGCGTGATCAAACTTGTTGCCTAGGGTTTGCAGAGCCTTGACCTGTGCTTTGAGGAACTTGAGGTAGTTGGCAGCCTCATCCAGCATTGATGCAGTGTCCAATTTGGTGCCCCCCGGGACCAGCCTCTGCAGCACCCTCAGCCTCTCACTAATCCTCTCCCTCCTCTGCCTTGCAGCCATGGTCTGTGGGTCACTCGATATCTTCACATTCTTCCTCTTTGGCTTCTCCTTTGCTGCTGCCTCCGCAGCGAGGCTGACTGGCCGGAGAGCGGCTGCCCGGTAGATCATCTCCTTCACCTGCGCAATCGCCTCATTGTCGGGTTCGTACTTCCCTTCCTCAACGAAGTCGATAGTCGTTGAATCACCTTCCGACTTAGCCTTCTTTGATCTCGTGAAACTAATCTGAAAACCAGATTCCTTCAAGGGGGAATTCAATTCGAGAAGGCTGCATATGTGCTGCTTGCTACCGTCCACTATTGCAGTCGCTGGGTCATCGTCGTCTATCCTCCTCTTCCTACTACAACTGCTAGTACTATTTTGTCTTCTTCCCCTTGGTGGCTCAACATGCCGAGTGGCTTCCAGTTTGGAAGAACCCTGTGAGGCTACGTCTTCCAGGTTTTGGCTGCCGGAGTACTCCGACGATGAAATGTTTCCGCGGCAGCAACTAGAGAAGAGAGCAGAAATGTCACCTTGGGAGTTAATCATGTTGCCAATGGCTTGTAGCTGACTGTCCTGACATGTTCTAAGCGTCTCCGTGCGAGTAGCACAAGCATGCAATTGGTGAGGTGAAAAAGTATTGCCCACAAAAGCAGCGCCTAGAAGAGAATCAGATGCCAAGATTGCTTCTTGATCAAACTGCAACAGATCTTGGTCCAAGGTTTTGTTTGCGGAAATCGACTCACTGACTGTATCAAAATTTGAACTTGTGTTGCAAGCAGCCAGAATCCTCTGCAGCTCTGAGCTGGAACTGAGGAAAGCATCAGTACTGTTGAGCAGCGCCGACTTGTCGTTAAGATTATTGTTGCAGTGATTGCTCCATATGCTTGTTGGTGGCAGAGAAATCCCAGCTCTGATGGCCCCTGGATTCTCCCAACCAAAGCTATCCATAGCAATCTATATTAATTTCTTTACCTGGACAAGTCACAATTATACTTATCTTAAACAAAATGTGAAGGAAATTTAAATGGTGTATTATATATGTAAACATGAACTCTACCTTGTGCAGATCCAACTACTGTTTTAGAAGCTCATAATGTACGAATTGATGCAGAAGCATTGATGGAATCTTCATTCATTCCTCGTGAAGGCAATCACAGCAGGATCAAGGAAGAAGACCTAATCAAAAGCAGCTTCTGCCAACCATGTCACGGCTGGCAAAGGAGAAATGACTGACTATATACTCAGACTATCAAGGAATTGAAATCCCAATAGTGAATGCACTCCACGAGTAGTAGGAGAGGTCGAAGAAGGAGATAGTGCACAAAGAGGCCTTCTTCTCTTTCTGGGACATCTACTATGCAGCACTTGAGTGTGAGATCAATTAGGGTAGAAATGGTCCTTGTATAAGAAGACTTGGATAGATAAAGCTACCAGTTTTTTAATGGCTTTAGTTGCTGTGTTCCAAAGCACATGATACTTGTGAAGGGCAGATCGAGTACATAATATTATAAAATGGTTCAAGAAGCAGGGAGAATATCGATTAAAAGAGCAGTACTGCAGCTCTTTTATTTATATAGCTTGTAGCTTCCATGCGCTGCGTCATGCTTCAGTTACTGCTGTGCGGATTGAACACCATGCTTTCTTGTCTATCTCTGAGAGATAGAGAAAGAAGTGAAATAAAATAAGGAGAAATCATGCTTTAGAATTGAGAGAAAGAGAGAGAGAGAGTTGGTTCATGGCACTTGAATATCTGAAAAAGGCAAAACCAGATTAATTTAGGGAAATAATGAGCAAGGAAAGAAGAGAATGTAGAGTTAAGCTGCAAATAATTGAACATGAATACCATGGAAAGAGAGAAGGGGGACCATTCACATTGTTAGGTCTCAGTACTTCATTTAATGAAAAGGAAGAACAGTCTTCTCATGCTTTAGAATTGGGAGTCACATGAAGTTATCATTCTAAATTATTTATTTTAATACTAACCTACTTATGGATAAAGTATCGTCCAACAGTCTTCTCAAGTACTTGTAACATTCAGGAGCTAGCAGCTTAGGATACGTCATTAGAGACTCGAATGGCTGACGCTCCTTGGCTATTGTAGTCTACCTCACAGGCTCATCAGTGCCGTTTATTGAACTACTCACCATCAAATTGGCCATTAACTACATACATTGCAACCTTCATAGAAGATATACGCTCATTGAAACGGATTGCTAATATGACATTGAACTAATTGAAAACAACGGCAGACAAAATGATGCTTCCCTTATCCAGCTCTTAAATAAAATTAGATTCCACTTGTCTAGAGTAAAAAAAGATATATATATTCTTAAAACATTACAAGAGAGTTCAACTAAACTACTAACTAGTTAGCAATTTTAGCAAGAAAGTCTATATCATGTAACTATTGGCCATCAAATTGGCCAAATGAATTATCTTTGTATTATTGCTTGTACCTTAAGAGACACCTTTTGATAAACAGATATTATTACTTTGCATTGATGTGTTTATCCCTATTGTATATATGTATAGCATCGAAAATTAAGTCATCCCAATAGGGAAGACCAACGCCGATTGCTCTTATATATATATATACATCATTGACCTATATAGTAGCATGGAGTAATGATTATTATTATTTTTTTATTACAAACCAAAATTATAAAGGAAACACACTAGTGAAGCTTTTGATGAATTTGTTGTTGGTGGTGCTATTATCACTGACCACATAATCAAAATAATACCAAGTAATGAGCACATTACATATTCTTGATGAAAGATTATATATAGATGCAACCATCCATATATTATATATAGAATATAGATGCGACCAATAGGGACCCAAGAAAGACAACAATAATATAGATGTAGCCGTCTTGACTTTACCAATTTCAACAATATCATTTCTTCTCCTCACCTTTGCAGTCATGCTCTTTTATCACTAGGTTCAACAACCACTAGAGGGATTCGTAGTAGTGTACAACAACAAGACGAAGACAAGTAGTAATCATAAACATAATTAGCATAGATAATGGTAGTATGAAATGATCTAGACAAGAATGTTGTAGTCCTTGTGGAAGTGAAGAGAGCAAAGCTATAGGTGAGAGGTAGTTGGTACGAGTGGTCAATTTAAATACTATAGTTAGTGAAATCTAGAGGACACTATTAATCTAAATGTTGTCATAGTCATAGCTAGTATGGATGAATCTACTAGAGTCAACGAATGATAGATGACATCATGGCCATGGAAAATAAGTAGCGAAGTAGAGGGGAGAGAGAACAATAAAGACCAAAAGTGACATATCAATAGGGCTAGATGGGGGAAGGTAGGTTACAATGGCAAAGGAAGAGCTAATGTGCTTGAGGTGGAGAGGATTTTCTGTAAAAAGAAAAAGGGAGAAAGAAATTAAGAGCAACTCAATGGAAACTTAATCTATTGTTTTATCAAATGGTAATGGGTTCGAATAGTCAAGGATATTTTGCCAACCACTATTTCAGTTGGGCAAAAAAACTAATCCTGCGTTGTTTCAATACAATCGGCCTCCTAAATCTTTATTTGTTCAATTTTTCAATTTGAATTTGAATCAATCTCCTACATGCCCACCCCCACTGCTACCCCTCGTAGTAATCACGTAGGAGGTCCATCGAAGGTTCCTTATGAAGAGGATTAATGAAAGTTTGAGGTCGTCAAGAAGAATCTAAGGCCCCGTTTGGGGCTGCCTTGCTTTTAGCTGTGCTAGGATGGCAGCAGAAATAAGTACTATATGTGTGTTTGATATAGCTGCTTTGCTATGAAACAGATTTTTACTGTTTCGATAAGCATGAATTTCATGCAAAATTACTGTAGCTGTAAATATAATTTAATATATTAATATATATGCATTAGTATGATATATAATAATTTTAAATTAATTAATTTTAAAAGTAATTAAAAAATTTAAATTAGGATTAATTATTAATTATTAATCTTAAAAAAATTAATTATTTTATAAAAATAATTATTTTAAATTTTAAAAATAAAAATTATTTAATTATAAAAAATATAATATATATAATTTTAATTTTAATATATTTTACTAATTATATTATATATTATAATTTAATTATTAATTAATTATATGCGATTGAATAATTTTATATATTTAATTATATTTTAAAAATTAAAATTTATTTATACATAAGAAATATATATATACTGTCACTATTATTTAATTATAATATTTAAAATTTAAAATAATACTAAAACAATAATAACTAGCTCTACAGTCATAGCAGCATAACTAGGACAGCACAATAAAACCAATAAACTGCCATACCCCACTGCCATGTATCAAAATCCATGTAGTTGCAACACCTACCAGAATCTACTTGTATATTTAGCGCACTTCCGGTGTTGTATATTTAGACCTAATCTCTAAATCATAAGATGTTGGAGCAGCCGAGAATGTAGAATAGCAGGAACATCAAATAAATCTTACGGATCCGCTCCCAACGATTCTTTAACATTAAACCACCATCTTGACGCAGAAGATGCAGCAGAATCCTGCCATTACTATGTCAGAACATGCCAGCACAGTAAAAGGTACTAATGGTGGCACTTCAATTATTTCATCCGGACAGCTGATGTACAGATCAACAAGGTTGTAAAGTCCTGTTGCATCTCCTCCCTCCTATTGGCGGGTTAATTTTACTGTGCTCCTTTTCCAGCTTCAACAATGAACTATCAACCAAAGTGATGCAGGCTTGCCAATTGTGTTCGTTCCTAGGATGGCAGTCAATGGCACTTACTTCACACAAGGCGGGTGAGTCCTTTGATGCCTATGTTTCATAGGAAAAATTTTCCTTCCACAAGAACACAAGCTTGCGTAAAGCTTAATTCTGCAGGACCACATGGAGCTGAGTTAGCTGCTGTTATTATCACCATCATCTCCTTTGCATGTGAAATCGTTGTCGTCTCTGTTCTTTGCAAGCCAATTATGTGCTGCCCATTTGAAGCTCTTTGTCATGTCCCTTACCTTTATACAACTCGGTCCTTATCTTCCCACGGCTCAACCTGGCCTCCCCTCAATGGATAGGAAGTCTGAGCCACTACAATGGAATGGAAACTTTAGCCCGAAAGAGGTGCAAAATTATGGCGGAGCACTGGAACATCAGGATCAATCACTCATATAGCTTTCATGCATGCTTAGCCCTTACTCAATATGTAGATTGTAGCGGTCTTAATTACCTTTGACAATGAGAGGATCCGGTATACATTCCTGTGGGACAGTGATTCAAATGACGATGGAGGCCTCAAGGCTACCGTTTCAAACCCAAAGGAAGAGGGAACAATATATATATTAAAGAAGATACGATATGGACGAGTCATGGTCCCCTGCAAATTTCAAATTTTCAATACACTGTACAGCAGATTTAGGCACAAACAAATCACTACTGACATCCCATGGTCCCATCATTTAGAGCAACAGATGGCTGTACGTCTTATTGAGCTCACCTCTTGCTGTCTACTCCCATTATCATTATTGATCGCTTTTTTTTTTTTTTTTTGCTGCTATGGTTGATTTGATTTGACCATGTGATGGACACATCTATTTTCATCTAGATTGTATTTTTTTTAATCTTTTTCATCATAAATTTTATCCAAAAAAATATAAGGTCATCGTCGCAACACAAAAAAGCAATGTAACTCAACTTTACATGGACAAGGTTTTTAATGCTTCAGATAATTGTTTAATCTTCCAAACGTAGCCAAAGTTTCAATTTCCCTAGAAATCAAAAGGCATGGTAGAAACAAATGATTTAGTGTACAATGAATTTATGATGATTTAGTGTTGGAGAGTTGGACTCAACACCTAAAAAGGCATCGCGATTTGGATGCCATTTGTTGTAACCGAAGTCGGACGACAGCTGACGGTCTTTTATTATTACCAGGCAAGTGACCCCCAACGGTTGATTCTACTTTCGTCTCCTGGTTCCGTGCCTAATGGTAAATAGCTGTAGTGAAGGCATTGTATTTAGAAACATAATCACAAGTGTCAGAATAATGTAATAACCACACGTTCAGGATCCCGTTTTCATAGAAAAATTAACTTTCTTTGGGAATAATAACAGCCAGATAAACAACTGGATAATATTCGTGAATTCTAGACCAACCTCTGATTCTCCACAAGTTCAAAATTAGACTGGCTTCTTTTTTTCTTTATGCTGGCTGTACTCCCTCTTTTATCTGTTTACTTGTATCGTAGCATGTATTTCAATTCCATACTAGATTAGAGTAAATGAAATAATATTGCAATACAGTAACTATTTGAAGGAGTAAGCAGCTGTACACTTCATCAATTGCACCATTACATAAATACTACCAATAAAATAGCAGAATTATCCAATATTTCTCAAATTACTGCGTGGTGCCTTCATTGGCATGCAGTCTGGAGTCACCCTATTCGTGACAGAAATTCGGTGTAGATAGTTGCCTAAGTGTTTCAAAATATAAATAAAAATTTTAACTTTGAAAAAAATAACTAGCAAAAGAGTGTAACCAAGTCAGCCTGTAGTTATCCTATCGAAATCATATCTGCAAAGGAGCTTACTAATTTTCCAATCAAAATAATTATCCAATCTTACGTGGAGCAACAGACAAGAGATTGTTTGAGATTGTATTTCATTACGATAGATCAAAATTTGCAAGAATGAATTCCCACAAAAGCAATTACGAGCTTACATTAATCAGATCAGATAAGTGAAACAACACATAATTGTTCTAAAATTGTTTTCCCGCATTGACAAATTCGTCTTTAGGAAACCTTGATAAATATCCAATTAACGTCCAATGTACCGGTCCCAAGCTACATGAAGGTTTTTTTTTTGTTACATTTGAACTATTAATGCTGAAAAAAAAACCCAGCATCTGTTGAGAAAAAACCTGTTCCTTAACGAAAATAAAGCACGACTTAAACGCCTATTATACATATTTAAACGAACTCATAGCTACACATAATTTAGATTGGTTGCGCAGATACCATCATACAAAATACTGATGGATCTGGAACCATTTTCATATATAGGTATCCAAGCCTAAGCAGCGAAATGTGCAAAGATGACTTCCAAATTGTGATAAGATGTCCACAAGAGCTCCATAGCCACCAACAGCTATAACCTGAAAGACAAACAACAAGAATTACCATAAATAACTTACTATTCTATTCAGTTCGATGTTAAGTCAAACAAATGGGAGTGGAAAAATAGATGCTTGTTAATGCAATCCGCCAATACACTTTTTAAGTTAAATCTCAAATTGATGAACCAAAAACACCGGACAAGCCGTGATGTTATAATTAACATATATTTATTAGTAATTCAAGGAGCCATATGTTAATGGAAGGATTTGTGTATTCATTATTTATGTCCTAAAGCATGTGTCTGATGACTATTTTGATTGGAGTCCTAAATTTTAGTTGCCAATTAAACCTTATCGTCTATCTTAATTATCCAACATACTTAAGCGACTATCTTGATTCGTGTGAAATACATGACATTTAACATATCTGTTTGGTCAAAACTATCTTGATTGGTGTGAAATACTTGACATTTAACATATCTGTTTGGTCAAAGTGAAACATGCTGATGCAATTAAAAGGTATTGGCACAATTTAAGCTAGAGTGAAATGTTTAGGTCATCCACCTATTATGCACTAGCCATAAACGTAATTTAAGTAAAAAGAGAACTATGTTCCGAAATTACTATAAGGATCAACTTTATACACAATGAATAAATAAAAAATAACTATCCTCATTGCAACGAAATATTTAACTTAGTTTAAGGACCTGCAATTTTGTTATGAAGATCGTGAGGCACTTAAGTTGATACTCAAATAAGTTCAAAAATGACCTTACCATTCAAAGAAAAGTCACTTGCCTTCACCTAAATTTGTAGTGGGAGTTTATACCAAGGAACATAAGGCGATTATGAAAGGTAAAATATATTCTAGTCCTCTACGTTTAGATAAGTGACATCCCGAGCAGTAGATATTTTACTAAGTTCCGCACCCTCTGTTGAAAGTAAGTTGCTACTGTTGATTCTAAATCAGTCATCCAACACAAGTAGAATCATGTCGTAACACCTTTGCACAAAACATTAGGAGATATAAAATTCCAAATCACGTCTTAACACCTTTGCACAAAACATTAGAAGATATAAAATTCCAAATTAAATTACCAAGTGACCAACTCTACATTGAGTATTTTTAGAGTCACTATAAAGGTCATAGTGCATCTGGATGTCCTAAACATATGTTAACAATTGAATGAAACACCACAAAGAAACTCAACCTCACTAAGGTTAAGGAAGAAGTTGACCATTTAAATGAGCCAGAGAAAGATGAGTGAGAATTGGGATAACACCATAGGGCTTAGGCCCTATTTCCTTCGATGGAAAAGGAGAGGGAACAGATGAAAAACTATATTTTCTGCCATTTCCTTAGACGGACAGAACTGGTGGGAAGGAAAAAAGGGCAGCTACAGTGTTTTTTTTGCTTTTGCCCAAATCAGGTGGAAAACAAAATCCATTGCCCTTGATCGCCCGCTCACCCTCGACGCTTGCCGATGCTGCCCTCACTTGCTGCTCGCCGACGCTCAGAGCTGCCTGCCGCTAGAGTAGACGCCCTCGCCGCCGCCTGCCTTTAGAGCCGACACCCTCATTGTCGCTCAACGACACCCTCACCATGCTCGACATCACCCTCTCTGCTGCTCGACGATGCCCTCATCGACGATGCCCTCACGTCCTTCTCCTTTTTTTCCTTCCTATCCCTCCCCTCTTGATTTCTTTTCACCTCCCCCTCTCATTTTCCATCCTCTTTCCATCCTCAAGGAAATAGAGCCTAATATAGTGTGTGGTATACATTGTGTGCTCCTTTACTAGATATTTGAAAATTGCATTATCATTTATAAAGCTTTTGAAAATATGGAGAAAAGGTATATATAGTCATCGATAAGGATAATTTCCACCTTTATATTTAGTATGATCAATTTTATATCTAAACCACATCCTCAACAATGCAAAGTTGCTTGGATTTATTGAACATGTATCTTTGTAAAAGAGAGATACCTGGAACTCATTTTAATAAGTGATTACACTAATAGGATATAAGAAGCTAGTTCTACCCATAAATGTTGTCCATATCATCCTTAGAGTATGTTTGTTGCTGTTGTACTTTGAGATGTTGTGCTATTTGAGAAAGTGTTGTGGCATTCTAAAGGAAACTATTTGGTGTGTTTTGCTAACTTATGCTAGTTTGTTTCCGATCATGATTGATATTATTCTTTTATGATTGAAATGAACTAAAAACTTACCTAAGATCAATAGAAGCAAGAGGTCATATGTTACCGCCTGATCTATGGGTAGGGGGAGCTCGACAAGGGATCTCCCTGTTGGGGTGGGGGTATCACTTTGGTTGGCAAGGGAGATTAGTAGGGAGGGTAAATCGATGGGACAGGCCAGAGTAGGAGAGCTTGATGCCAAGTGAGAATGAACTCATCACCTACTGAGGTTGGTGGCACCAAAGTAACTCTTTAAAGTCGTTCATGGTGGCTCATCTTATCAACTTATCTAATTTATTTTCAAGTCTAGTCTATCAACGTGAACTAATTAGAGCTTTACTAAGCACATTTAAGAGATCTAAGTTGATCTTAGATGAAAAATTACATCGAGTAATGTTAATTATAAATTACATGATTGTTAAAGGGATGATACAATGTATGTGATTATGTTATTGCACACATACTTGGCATTTCTTAGAAGTTCAACTAGGTTCAGTCACTTATGTTTTTTACTTGCTGGCAGATTTACATATTAGCCTATTTTTCCACATTGAGATTTTTCTACCTTATTAGAGGACATCTAAAACTCCTAATTTACTAGTTGATTTTTTTGCATGTCGCCTTTTGCAACTCTAATGATAGTGGATAGATAAATAAACATATCTCTATAAGGAACTTCTTAGTGTTAATTTGTTCAATAGAGTGGACTATTTGACTTAGATGATATATGGTTTTCCAATTAACTATAAATGATAAGCATTATAGCGTTAAGCTATGACAAAAATCATCAACATATTATTTATCACTAAATCAAGCTATTGAATACCGTCATATTTATCCACATTGTTGGTATTCAAATCAAGCACAAGTTTAACTTATCCAAGTTGAATTCTTTACGGTAAGAAGAATGACATATGAATATGATATATTTTATTAAGTATGGTTAATACTAGCCATTTACTAAATTAAAGCGTCATATGTTAATGGGAGGATTTATATGATTATTATTTGTGTCCAAATGCTTATTAATAGACAACATTGAATTGAATAAAACCTAAATTCCATCTTTTGACCTCTGTAACCTTCCTCCCTTTCTCTTGGCACTCCTCCAGCAAATAAATTCTCTAAGTTGGTGAAATGCACCAGAGTGCATCAACTAAATTCTCTAAACTGGTGTAATATGCATCCTCAATGGAAGAAATGACGGCTTAGAAAGAGGGTGGAGTGAGTTGTGTGGCACCGTAATGTTCTTTTGCTGATCCTATTTATTATTCAGAAAAAGAATGAGACAGAAATAAACTAAAGTAACCATCACCTATACCACACTATACAAAAAGACTAAACCTGTTATTGTAATGCAGTTGTTTACCCTTCAACAAGAAACAAGAAAATGCATGGATAGCCAAGAAGAATAGTATTCAACATTTAATTACAGAATATAAAATAAATTTTTTTTTTTAAAAACAGAAACATACCCCAGATGGGTGAACCGAAACAGAAAATGCCGACTGAGGAGCACATTTAATTTTTGAAAGATTAGTCCCATTAAGACTGAATCGACTGAGCAGAGGTTCTGATCCAACAGCCAGGATCTAGATAGCATCAGGTATAGAAAGAGAGAAACCAATTTAATATGCATTATGAACAAATCACGATTTTATACGAGAGAAACTGAAACTTGAAAATTATGAGTTGGTGATCTATTATATACAATAGAGGCACATGCTCCCACAATCTGAAGGCAAAAGGTGAGATGCCAAATTTCCAGTCAGCGGAAATATTTTAATCAATTTTCTATATTGAATAATTAACACTCGTTCCACAATAATAATTAAAAAGAACTAAATCACAAGAAGTTCATAGAGTAAAATCGTCAAATAATGCCAATCTAGTAACAAACTTAAACTAATTTGACTTAGTTTAACCCCTCAGAATTTAAGCCTTGAGCAATCTTATTGTTGAAAGGATATCTTGCTGATGTATTATTTGTCAAGAGAAGTTAAGGACCTTCAAGAATCTGCATGGAGTTGAGTGGACAAAGTAGTGAACCATATATTTCAAGTCTATAAGATTAGCTACCAAATCAAAAAACAAAACTCACAGGGTTTTAGACACCACTGAAATAAAGCCGCACCCTTAGACAAACTCCTTAAAATTCAATATTCCTGTCTCATGGAAAACAAATATTTGTTTGAATTGTCCCTTTTCAGTAATATGTACCAGTGTTTTTAATCTCAATCTATGAGTGGTCCAACATGTATGGGCTAGTCTGAGATATGACCGGATTAGTACATGGCAAGCATCGATGATAAACCAACAAATGCAAATGATTAGACAAGGTGGATGATGACAACACAATAGTAAATGGCATGGTTATTGTAAAGTGCAGTATGAGGGAGATAAGCTAGGGACGGACATCAGGAGGGAGACATGTGGAGGCTTAATAATAATTGAAGATGACATAGGATAATATGAAGTGAACAAAAAGATGGCAATATCTGTACTGATATAACTACGCCGGTTCCACAAATCTAACATCAATAGCTCTTTCGCATTGAAAGATACACCAAGCAAACAAGGACTTGGTTTATCAAATCCAGGATCGAGTAAATGCACAAAATATTAACATCTATAGGCTGATAAAGTGATAAAAATGTATGCTTAACCAAGATACAAACTCCCAAAAAGTAGTGTGCTGCAAATAAAATGGGAACATGATCAATAAGGTGATAAGTTGTAAGAATATCATCCTTAAATGATTTAGGTACATGTAGAAAATATATAAGGAGCAACATTAAGAAGGTGCCAATTCTTAAGCTCCATAATATATAAGGTACATGTAGAAAATATATAAGGAGCAAGATCAAGAAGGTGCCAATTCTTTGGCTCCACAATAAGCACAAGTGACTTCATACACCACAAGAATGAAAAATAAATTAAAGCAATTTGAACATATTTTAAAGCATTACTAGTTTGGAAAGTTTTGAGGCAAATAACAAACCGAGCGGAAGGAAGAAGAAAGAGGAGGAGGAAGGAAGAAAAAAAAGATGAAAGAAGCGGCTGCCCTGTGAGCCAAAGGAGGAGGAAGGAAGAAAAAAAGATGAAAGAAGCGGCTGCTCTGTGAGCCAGCTTCCGGCACAAGCCATGACACCTAATATATTTATTCTCTTCTTCTACTCTCCTTTTCTTCTTTTATTCTCTTCTTCTCCTGCTCACTTGGTCTGTACCGTGGTCCTTGCGGTATATACTAGTCTGAGCTTGGCCCGGCACACTAGTCAGGACCAATATTTGGAACCTTGTGTAGTACAACTTTAAACTCTCTCATACATTAGTAAGGCACAAACTAAAAATGCTACAACGTACCAAAGAAAAAAGGATTTGTGTTAGATGGAAAGGAAACACAACCATACTTTCTTAGCTAACGAACATCACATACAATAGAATGAAGGATGACTGTCATCGAACAATCTATTAGACTTTAATAGGAGAAGGATGGCACAGCTAATAGTATTACTATTATGGTGAGACTTGTAGATGACAGGGCGGAGAAAGCACATGTCAACTATATCAACTAGGGGAAAAAGTCAAATGCGGTGCCACTGCACATGCGGTGGCACCATCCACCATTAATAGCTCCTTTGGGATTTGTGTTTTCACAAATCCCTAAGTATGTAAGAGACCATTAATGGTGGATGAGGCCACCGCATGATGCGGTGATGCGGTGGCCTCGCATAGAACAATTATCCATCAACAAGGGCATACACTCTTCTAGATTCATAACTCCCACCAATTATGGTCCTTTTATGCAAATACTCAAAGATACAATGAGGGGTAAATGTGATAAAATAATTTAGTATGTAAATGAAGCAATAGACAAAAGATTAACATAAAATGGTAGAATATACTACACTTTGGAAGAAGAAATAGATTCAGTTGGACACAATGTAAGTGTGACATGCTAAAATAACCAACGATTATCAGCAATACTGAAGGCCCCTGAATTTAAGATCCATAAGCTTTAGAAGTGGCCAAAGGGGTAACACTAGAGGGTCACAGAGATGAGGCAATGAATGACATGGAAAATAAGCATAGTAGGGGTGTACGGATGAAGATGTTCACAGAAGCAAGAGAACTAAAGGCTTCGGGGTATGTTTGGTGGCTCTAGATAGTTGAGTCTTTAGCAAACATCCATCTTCTAACATTTCTTGGAGTGATCATTGAAGCCACCGCAATAAATACATGGGAGTATATAGTTGAAGTTAAGGTTATGATCCCTACTAGTAGATGTGTGACCACTCCTTCCACTAGAAGCTTCCATTATAATCAAGAGAATGGTACATGTAACAGGGAAAATATATAGGAAACACCCAAATGGACTTTGAAGGCTTAGAGAAAAAGCATCAAGAAGAAAGTATGAACAACTAATAGCACGAAATATAATCTAAGGCTAGAGAAAAATTTGGCTAAAATAAGTCTTCATATTACTTGAGGAGATATAAGATCTTATCAATATGAGGATGATCTCAATTCATTCTACTTGTCTTTAAATGTCACATTATACCCATGAAAAGGTTTATTATATTGCTTGAGGGTTGAGATTAAAGATGGCTTCATACATCTTATAATGATTCATGCATTCTAATCAAAGAGAGTGGATAGCAACAAGAGTATCCTAAACCTAAACTTCCTTAACTGCCTTGAAGAGTAAAAATGGGGAGGCAAAGTTGGATAGTGTTGAGTAATGAGTAGACATGTAAAAATAACATAATCAAGGACTGTAATGGAGGTATAATGTAATTGGTATTCCTACGGGAGTCAACAAAGTAGCACACAGATCTAGCCAAGTGAACATAATTGGTATTGAAAGTAATAGATTACTGAAGGGTCACATGTATTGGAGAGATAGGTTAGATCCACGGTAAGGGGAATATATGAGACCTAGAGTTTCTGTAGGAGAGAAATAGCATACCTAAATGGTTTTGTAGAGGAAAAACCTTGAAAAGGATTTGAGAAGTGAGTGTGGCCAACATGAGACCCAAATTAGAGAGGATGGGTAGGCAGCTGAAATGATGGAAGTGGTAAGTGGTGGGGAATTGAAGGGAATGCTATAATGATGGAAGGAAAAGTGTGTCAGAGCAGCAAAGAGGTTAGTGTTGCAGAAAGGTTAGGGAAATTTCTAGTTTTGGCAGGCTCCCTAGGTGAGAAGAGGGCTGTAACAGTGGTCTATAACGAGCAGTGGGAAAGAACTGCTCAACTGACTGCATTGGTAGTGGTTTGCAACTTGAGTACTGTAGCGACAACATGCAGGTGAAGAGATGGTTGGATGTAGTGTAGACCGTGAGAAACATATTTGACATTGTTTAAGTACAAGAATACTACATACACCGATACCGAACTGATCTTGAACGGAAATATACCACCCGTACCAATGGTACAAAAACAGTTTTTAAAACTTTGCTTTATATTAAGTTAAAACCTTAGGAGAGAGGATATTCATTATCTTGAAAAAAGGAAAAAAAACACATGAATGTACAATGGAAATGCACTTGGTAAGAAACCTAATAAACATCAAACTTGTTATTCAATCTAAGTGTCCAACAATTATATTGTGATTGCTTTAGAATTGAATTTGAGATTACTCTGGTTATATATGAATCATTTTTGTCCACGAAATGTGGTGGACATGCTATTTTTTTTTTATCAAAGTTAAACTTAGTTTAAATTTGTTATATATATTTAAAGTAAGTTTTAGTTTAAAATAATGTAGTGTTCATTAAAGTGTTTAGTTTAATTTAGAATGTGTATTACTGTGATTTCTCTCTTTATATATCCTCACTTCATTCAAGCAAAGCACCATGTATCTCTGGTAATTTGGAATACTTAAGCACTGTAACACATTAGATAATTTTTTTGGCAAATACAAAGAAACTTGCTTATATCATGGTTTTTCAAGCATGAATCAGAGTGGCAAATCTTTCCTCCGAGATTTAAATAGATTCAAGTGGTGAATCACATGTCATATGTTAGTCTGAGATTGTATCAATGATGTAAGAACTTACTTGATTATTGTCAAATAGCAAATCTTGCACTGGTGCATGACAATCTATGCTAAAAATACACTCATAAGATAACAAACTCCAAACTGATAACCCAGTTGCCGTGCCGCAAGCCTGAAAGGGTAAATTGCTTAGTCTATTCAATTTATTATAAATGGAACTGGGGTGTAATACAATTCAGAAGGAAAGGTCAAGACCATGCAATGAACAATATTGATGTGAATAATTGAATCTAAAAAATTTGCATAAGATGCATATTCATATTAGCATAGTCATGGAAAAAGCAATTCAATGAGCTGAAGTGTCCTGCAAAATATCCAAAACACTGCAACATAGCTATAGATTAACCTGATTATATGTTGGTTTACATAACTATCTGATCAATACAATTAAATTTTAACTGAGTTAAGAGGCCTATTGGAATTTTATTTTTGTAATATGAATTAAAGTTATTTTTTTCTAAAAATATTTAATCTCTTCTAACTTAGATAAGGATTAGTTTGGAATTTTAAAAAAAAAATTGAAAATGAGCAAAAGATGTTTATAAGTAGTTTGAGCAAATGTAGCCTATAAGTAAAAAGGGCACTTTGGAAATTTTGAGGATATTCAGTACGTAAGAAAAGATGAGAGCATTTACAAAAATTATTAAACCCAATTCAAAGTGTTATATCTATAACGAATGAAGTTCATGTCATCTTTATTGGTTTTCTTTATTTCTTAATCATTCAAAAGAAAATTATTTGAATAGCCCCTATTTTCTTAAGACAGGGATAGAATTTATAACAACTTCCAAACATTCACTTCTTCTATCAGCAAAGCCTATTTTTCAAATTAAACCTAATAGCAATGCAAAACTGAGAGAAAAGTGGGAAATTTTTAATGAAATGGCATTATAGTTCATTTAAATATTTATATTGCATTGTTTTGAACTATAAAAGATATTGAAATTCATAGGTTCAGCTTTTATTGTTTTTTGTGATTATTTTATTATCTCATCTCTGTCTTCTGAAACAAAAACATCATCATTTAGTTTTTTTTTCTTAATCTTTTCTTCTATTAAAAGGGAAAAGAAAAGAGGGTCCCCGAAGAAGCACAATATCCCCTTTTACTTCAATCACTTGATTGCGATCATTCAGCTATGCAAACCAAGGTTCACAAAACTACATGTACAAGCTCGAACTATATATATATATATATACACACAAGTCCAATTTGACCTATTTCGTATTAGTGGCAGGCATGTAAATGCGTACAGCATGTAATGTATTATCCTTTAAATTCTCTTGTACCCATTTGTTTTGTACACTGATTGTTTATTAATGGAATGGAGGCTGCTGAAGAAGGCAGACTTTTAGGGCACAAATTGTTTGACATGGTATCAAAGCCTTCAGTGTGCGAATGTGTGGATGCCTCTTCTCTTCGATCATGAGCTAGGGCTGCTCACTATCGATTGTCATTGATTGTTTCTTCCCGACGATTGTGGATTGCATCTCCGCGATTTCAATTTATGTCTTTTTCGATCTAGGCGATTCCGTTTTCAACGACGAGAGCCTTGGTGGCTTCCAATGATTTTCGCTCTATTGCTGCTCTCACTTTTGGATTTCTTGTTCGGTGACGACAGGATCTTAGCGATTCTGACTCCTGCAATTCTGATTTCGGCGACAAAGGCTTTGGTTTGGTGGTTTCCGACGATTTTTGTCCTATTGCTGGTCTCGCTTCCTCTTTGGCGACGGAATTATTTTGGTGATGGGATTTATGCAAGGGACGGGACTTCATTTTGGTGGATTCAAGCGATGGAATTTCTGTGAAGCTGCAACGGGATTTCTATGGGGCTATGAGTTTCTTTTCTCTTCCCGTGAGACTTCTTAATTTTTGGTTATTTGTTACTTTGATGGATTCTTCCTTTATTCCTAGTTAGTACTCTTCTATGCTAAGAATCTTATCATTGAGAAATTTGGCTTTAACGAGAATTCTTTTGGCAAAGTGTCTATATAAACTTGATCTATGAGACTTACAATCAAGAATTATACTGTATGAGAATTTTAGTTTAGGATATTTTTGAAAAGAAATGAGCTGGGGGGTCACATAGATGAGTCTTCCACTGCTCCTAAAAATGACATAGAATCTAGTACTTGAGAAGTGAATGATGCTAGGATTATCTCTTGGATTTTAGCATCTATTGACCCTCATATGGTAAACAATCTAAAAAAGAACTGCCAAAGAGATGTGAGATTATTTGAGATGCATATGTTATTAAGACAATAATACAAGACGATTTCGACTAGAACTTAAAATTAGTAATTTTAATCATGACAATCTTTCTATTCAGGAATTTTATTCTAGTTTTATAAATCTTTTTAGTGAATACTCTGGTGTTCCTAAAAAGGCCTTAGCAAACCTTCAACAAGTGTATGAAGTCAGTATACGTGATTAATTTTTAATGAAATTAAGACCTAAATTTAAAGTTCCTCGATATGGATTACTTAATAGATATCTAATTCCTTCCTTAGATATTTGTTTTGGTGAGCTACTACGAGAAGAGCATAGACTGACTACTCAATCAGTTATTGATACACCTCATGGGACATCAGAGGTTGTAAATGTTGTTTATGCAACACAAGGTAAAAATAGGGGTAAAGAACAAATGCAATACTACAGCTACAAGGAATTTGGTCATATGGCTAGAAATTGTGCTAAGAAATTTTGTAACTATTGTAAACAGAATGACCATATTATCAAAGATTGTCTTACACATCCAAAAAATAGGAAAGCAAAGGCTTACAAAGCTGTGCACACTACTGTGCTAGATTCCGTTGTTTCTGGCTTCACATCTATCGCTGCAGGTCACAACCAAATGCTCATGACTCCTGACATGGTCAAGCAGATAATTCTTTTTAATTTTTTTGCACTTGGTCTTCAAGGTCGTGGTAAACAAGTCTCTTCTGCTTGGTTTATTGATTCTAGCGCATCAAATCATATGATTGGCTTTCCTAATTTCTTATAAAATTTGCATCCGTATACTGGCAAACAACATATTCAAATAGCCAATAGTAGCAGTCTTATAATTACTGTCATCGGTAATATTGGACACACTTTATTCATGTTTTTGTTACCTTAAAATTATCAACTAATCTAATATCTATTGATCAGCTTGTACATTTTTTTTTTGTGTTGGCTGTGCACGAGTATACTTCGCGGAGGGTGATTGCAAAAGGACCTAGAGTTGGCAGATTATTTCCGCTGCACTTTTTCATTCCTAGACCTTTAGCTTCTGTTCTTGTTGACAATCAAGTTTAACTTTGACATAGATGCTTAGGTCATCTGAATCATATAATTTTGTCTAACTTGATACAATGTGGTTTCGTTAGTAACAATTTCAATTATGTATTGATATTTAACTGCTCTACTTGTAAGTTGGGAAAGAGTAAAATTTTGTCTTTTCATAATTCTAGTAGTCGTGCAAAGGTGTGTTTTGACGTTGTACATAGTGATATCTAGGGTATTACTCCTGTTGTCTCTCGTAATTACTACCGCTATTTTGTAATATTTATTAATGATTATAGTAGATTCACTTAGATATATTTTTTGTACACTAAAGCTAAGGTATTCTGAGTGTTTCAAACCTTTGTAGCTTTTATTGAGATACAATTCTCTATGCGCATTAAGATTTTGCGAACTAATAATAGTGGTGAATATATGTTGCATAACTTTTAGGCTTATTTGCAAGGTAAAGGTATAATAAGGTGGCTGAACGAAAGAATTGTCATGACCTCATTTTGTTGTGCGAACCATGTCCAACCGATTATGATTCTTTCGTTCGGCCACCTCATATTGTTATGGAGTATAAGGGCATGACCTCTGAGAAATAATACCTATACCTTACAAATAAGCCTAAAAGTTATGCAACATATATTCACCACCATTATTAGTACGCAAAATCTTAATGTCTCAAAAAGAGCTACAAAGGTTTGAAACACCTAAAATATCTCAGCTTTAGTGTGCAAAAAATATATCCAAGTGAATCGACTGTAATCATCAATAAATGTTACAAAATAGCGGTAGTGACTATAAGAGACAATAGGAGTAATACCTCAAACTTCACTATAGACAACGTCAAAACACACTTTTACACGACTACTAGAATTAAGAAAAGAAAAAGTTTTACTCTTTCCTAGCTTACAAGTATAACAATTAAATGTCAATACAAAATTGAAATTGTTACTAATGAAATCACATTATATTAAGTTAGACAAAATTACATGATTCGGATGACCTAAGCGTCTATGCCAAAATTCAACTTGATTGTCAACAAAAACAGAAGCTAAAGCTAAAGGTCTAAGAATGGAAAAGTACAATCTGTCCACTTTAGGTCCCCTCGTGATCACCCTCCCCGAAACCTGGTCCTGTACAACCTAGCCATCACGAGAAAAATATACATCACAGTGATTCTCCACAAGCTGACCAACAATATTAAATTAGTTGACAATTTTGGAGCAACAAAAACATAACTAAAAGTATGTCCAATATCACCAATGGAGTGATTGGAATACTATTACTACTGGCCATTTGAATATGTTGTCTACAAGTATACAAATGCAAATTTTACAAGAAATCAGAAAAGCCAATTATATGATTTGATGCGTCAAAGTCAACAAACCAAATAGAGACTTACTTACCGCGACCTTGTAGACCAAGTGTAGAAAGCAGAAAGAATCATCTGCTAGACCATGTCAGAAGTCATAAGCACTTGGTTGTGACATGCATTGATAGATGTGGAGCCAAAAAAGCAAAATCTGGCACAGTAGTATGCACAATTTTGTTTATAGACGTGTAGGACAATCTTTCATAATATGATCATTCTATTTACAGTAGTTATAGAATTTATTGTCACAATTCCTAAACATATGACCAAATTCCTTGCAGCTGTAGTATTGCATTTGTCCTTGGCCCCCTATTTTTACTTTGTGCTATATAAGCAACATTTACAACCTTATTTACAACCTCTGATGTCCCATGAGGTATACCAATAACAGATTGAGTAGCCAGCTCTTCTCACTCACCAAGACAAATATCTAAAAAAGAAATTAGATATTTATTAAGTAATCCACCTATGAAGCAATTTTAAATTCAAGTCTTAATTTCATTAGAAATTGATCACGCATGCTAACTTCATGCACTTGTTGAAGGCTAATTTCATGCACTTGTTGAAGGCTTGCTAAGGCCTCTTTAGGGACACCAGAGTAGATAATACCAGAGTATTTACTCCAAAGATTTATAAAACCAAAATAAAATTCGTAAATAGAAAGGTTGCCATGATTGAAATTACTGATTTCATGTTCCAACTGAAATCGTCTTACTGTATTGTCCTAATAATATATACGTCTCAAATAATTCCATATCTCCTTGGCAATTCTTTTTTAGATTGTTCACCATATGAGGGTCAATAGATGCCAAAATCCAAGAGATAATTCTAGCATCATTCACTTCCTAGGTACTATATTCTTTATCATTTTTTTAGAAACAATAGAAGACCCATCTATGCGACCCCATAGCTCCTTTCCTTTTAAAAACATCCTAAGCTAAAATTCCCATGTAGCATAATTCTTGTAAATCTTATAGACAAAGTTTCTATATACACTTTATCGAAAGGATTCTCCGTAGAGTTAAAGCCAAATTTCTCAATGATAAGATTCTTAGCACAAAAGTGTACTAACTAGGAATAAAGGAAGAATCCACCAAAGAAACAAGGTAACCAGAAATTAAAAAGTCTCACCGGAAGAGAAAAAAAACTCAGCCCCATAGAAATCCCGTCGCAGCTTTACAGAAATTTCGTTACCAAATGAAGTCCCATAACTCACATAAATCCTATCACCAAAATAAATTTTGTCACCAAAAAGGAAGCGAGAGCAATAATAGGACAAAAATTGTCGGAAGCCACCAAAGCCCTTGTTACTGAAATTAGAATCACCAAAATTGGAATTGCAGCAGTTAGAATCGCTGAGATCCCGTCGCCACCTAACAAGAAATCAAAAAGCGTGAGCAATAATAGAGCAGAAATCATCAGAAGCCACTAAGGCTCTCGTTGCTCAAAACGGAATCACCTAGATTGAAAAAGACAGAAATCAAAATCATAGAGATGGACGCCACATTTGTCGGGAAGCAGTCAAAGACAATCGATAGTGAGCAGCCCTAGTTCACGATGTCCTGATCAACTTGGATTAGCTCGAATCGATATTTGAAACTATAATGGAAACCTAGTTGCAAGCAATGAATAAAAGCAATGTGCATAGTGGCTAGCTATGAACGGAGGCAAGGTGCAACAACAATCTAACCAAGAAATTTAGTGAGAAAGCAACAGTTATGCAAGGCAAAGGATATCTTCATAGTGCCCTTCATGGTGACAAGGTGGCATTGGCATGTGGCTACGTTCGGATTCAATCAAAACTGATGATGACACAGCTTAGGTTATAGTCCAGCAATTTTGTAATTATACATGCCTTTTTTCATTGGATAATGTGTAAATTTATGTGAATTTTCTGTAAATTTTTAGAAATGTCTAGAGTGCTATGCAAATATACCACTAAAGTACTCAAATGAAACAATAAAATTAAGAGAATAATATTCCTCTTATCTTGATTTATTTATAGCTAGAATGAATGATATCTTTGTTTGAAAGATTAATGCAAGGTGTCAGTGGTAGTTACGACTACTCCGTAGTCCCACCACTTTCCTCACCTTTTGTATCGTTGCTATTACAGTTTGGGACTATGTTTGGATGCAACAGCAGGGGAGATATAGTGGATAAAGACTCAAGGAGGAGGGGGCAGCGGATTGGAGATTTCCAATGAATTCTGGCAAGTTTTCAACCAAAGGAAGTTAACCCAGTTCTACATTAAGGCTATGTATACTTCAGCGGATTTTTGGAAGGAGCGGATTTTTTATGAGTTTTTCCGTTGTTTACTTCCGCGGATGGATATTTAGGAAGGATATTGAGAGGGAGAATTTGAGGATTATCCGCTGATTTCATATCTGCCCAAATCGGGCGGATAATCAAAACTCACGCTGTGAAGCTTGCCCTAATACGCCACTCGATAACCTTACGCTCGAAACCTTCGCAGCCGCTCGAAACCTTCGCAGCCGCTTGACGCCCGTCCTTGTAGCCGGAAAGCTTCTCCGTCTCTCTGGGAAGCTTCGCCGGAAAGCTTAATCTTCAAGTTCCATATTGCTCGCTAGATTATTTTACTCAGCTCCTGAAGAATTGCGCTTGGAGGTACTTAATGCAATGATGGATGGCAACTAGTTGCTTGATACTAGTTTGGTACTTTTTTTGTTGTATTTGTGGTTCCTATAACCACAATTTTGGATACTAGTGTTTGATACTTGTATGGTTGCTATTATTGTAGTTTGATACTCATGATAGTGAGATCAAATGTTTGGATATTTGGATACTTATGTAATTGTTATTTAATATTAGGATATTTGAAAACTTTACTTACATGTTTTATATGAATAATTTATGTGTTAATATGTGTATACTAATACAGGCTCACATGTAAAAAAAATAAGTGAAACTGTGGCAAAATTTTTAAGAAATTTTTAATAGTATTAAATTAAATTTAATAATTTTTATATTATTTAATAATTTATAATATTATAAATGATATTTATATAATATGAGTGGAAAAATAAAAATTGGGGGTGAATATATAAATCCTTCAAATTATCCATCCTTTTAATTAAACACAAGGAAAGAAAATTTATCACATAATCCATCCATCTCTTTTTCCTTTCCTTCTCTTTTTCCTTTCCTTTGCATAATTCATCCTTCCAAGTAAACATAACGTAAGGGGTTTCTATGCCTAGATTCTGATGTTTTAATGATAGAATTAAGAGTTTTATATCAAGATGCTAGTATATGTGATCATACTCATAACTGGGATTGTGTACGATCAAATGGTGATGGAAATTGGTGTTAAAAGGCTTAGTCTTATGTCAGATGCTTTATTTGCTGGAATTTATGGGGGATTGTTTTGATGTCAAATTGAGAGCTTTCATGAATTTTTATACCTAAATGAATTAATATAAGTTTATACATGAACATGTTTTGGAATTAACATTGTGATACCCCAGTAATCCGTTGCTGCTAGTTTGAACCAAGGATCATAAAATCGGTCCAGCAACTCACCGGATTGCTGCCAGTTTGAACCAAGGATCACAAAATCGGTTTGGCAGCTCGGTCCAGTGAGCTGCTGGACCGGTACGTACCGGCTAGTATCGGGGCGGTATGCCGGTGCTTCCTCTTCTCCCCTCCCGCAGTCCTACTTCCTCTTCTCATGCTTCTACCGCAAGTGGAAGCTTCATTCGAAGCTTCCTCTACGACTTCGAAAGGCGGAAACGGCGGAAACTTTGACTTCGAGCAGCGGAAGCCGGTGACCGACGGTATCTACCATTTCCAATACTAGTCGATCACCGGACCGGTATAAACCGGCAAAACTGGTCAAACCGATTTTGTGATCTTTGGTTTGAACATTGGAGAACAAAAGAATTCAGGCTGAAATGCAGGACAGCAAGAAGGCTGAAAACATTGACTCAAGAAATGGAGGACAGAGGGATGAATATTAGATGGCAGGACAGCTGAAAATAATCTGCTCATGCTGTGCAGAAATAGACAACAATAAGCAGAGATGATTGCCTAGTTATAGACAGCAAGTGTGCTGAAAAATATTTACCTAGCTTTGAAACTTAGGCTCTAGGTGAGCTTGTGGCTAGTCAAGTAGACATTTTTTTTGCCAGTAATAGAATTCAATTGTACACTTCTTAGACATCATACATTTGTTATATGCTGAAGAGACTGAGATTATTGTACATAACATGTCTTTGACATTGATAATTACATCTATGTTAAACTTGTTTAGATGCATATGACACTAGAATTGAATATGTATAACTGATATTACCTCTTTTAAATACCTAGGGTGCTTAGTGCGACCTAACCAGGCAAGGTTCCAAAAGGATACTATATATTCTTTGGAACATGAAACAGGATTTCTTAATGCGACCCGGTGGATTTGAGAATATTATGTATTCACTTAAACACTAAAGAGGGTGTTTAATCTAGCCTAATGGAGTTCCAAAAAGATATTAGTAGTTTACAAATTTTAAGAAAGTAATCCAAAAAGTTAGGCTAGTGTTATCATAGTTATGTCCTAGGAAGCATGACTTAGTGATAGGGTGGTGCAAAGAGAGTACTAATTTAGATATTATACATATGTATGTAAGGACATGATCGAGTGATGTGGTAATGTTAAGAGGACATTAGTTGGATGTTAAAGGTATATCCTAGATGTTAGGTGCTTGGGCTGCCAATTGGGCGCGGCCCAATTTCGGCCCAAAGCGTAGCCCAGCCCAAGGAAACCACATGGGTTAGTAGTACGGATCAGGCGCCACTCGGATCTGAAATCAACCCAGCGGTCGATTCAATGAAATCTCGTCGCGTGGGCGGCTGACGCTGATGCGACGGGTTTGTGGGCCAGTTGATTGAGTTGACGGGTCTGTGTCAACATCAGCAAGCGGAAAACAAAGGGAGAGGCGGGCGAATCAAGCTGTCGTCTTCGTCCGAGTTTTCGATGCCGGAGTTTTTCCGGCGTCCTCCCTACTACCCTCTCTGCTACTCTCTCCCTCGACCAATCGACTGTCAAATCCCTGTTGGACATTGGAGTCAGGGCTCTCTCGCAGATTCTGGTGGTGCGGGCGAGTGGACGGAACACGACAAGCTCCCCTCGTCTTCCATATCTTCTCCGGCGAACGTGGATGGAGATAGTGGCTAGTTGATCGCCGGGGTATCCTTTCCTCCCTCCCCTTCATTTCTAGCCCTTTTACGATATGCCTGAGTGGTCATCTTCCCCGGTTGAGCGTGAATAGCTCCCAGGCGCCTTCTTCCTTCTCCCCTCCGCCGCTTTCTCCTCGTCCAAGTGTCGACCGCATGCACGCGTGAACTTCCGGACCTGCCTGTGTGCGGACATCATCCTCTGCTCACCGGATGAGCCTTTGCCGCTTGCGTGCAATGCTCCTCCTTCCTTGCGTCGCACGCCTCTCCCCTTTGCCTGCGTTCGACATAGCTCCGGCCGTCCATAGGTGGGACACTGCTGCCGGTCATCTGCGCGCGACCCCTTCCTTCTGCCGTACTCGCTTGCCGCAAGTGGGACGACGTCGTAGGCTCCCCTGTCGCACGTGTGACACTACATGCATTGCGTTGTCCAGCCTCCTCACCGGCGTGCGAGTGAGGCATTGGCTTCCTTTCTTTGTTGCCGGCATGTGACGTCGTGAGTATGACCATCTGCAGACATCAGTCATCGACTCGGTCCATGGACGCCGGTCTTCGGCTCGATCCGTAGACGCCTAGGTGCACCCGGTTCCCTGGCGTGGGACGTCCGGCCACCCACCTTCGTCCTCCCCGACAAGCGAACGCGCTACCTCTTGCATTCATGGGCCTCCGACAGAGAAGCCATCGTCATGTCAACGGCCATGTTCGAATGCCCGCGAGGTTGAGCCGTCATCGACATCTTCAACATTGGCGGTGTAGGCGATGCGATCGGGCTTTGTCGTGACCCCCGTCCAATGCGATCAGTTCCTGGTGAGTCCGTCCAGGTATAGCTAGGCCTGGTTCTCCTTCCCGACATTTGTTGTCCGGTGGTTAGACAGTGACGTCCAAAGTTGTGTTGGGATGGCAGATATCTCCTTCGAGTCCGTGATTTGGGTTGGGGTCAATTCGAAGAATCCTCCTCGCCAATTGCGCCCAACTTCACGATTACGACTGTTGTGCCCTACGTAGGCGTGTCAAGTCAAGTGTTAACTCACGGAATCTATTTAGAAATTTGTTCCACTAATTTCAGGCGTGACACTAGAGGACATGACATGGTATTAGGTTATTGTTGAGAGAACATCAAATTGAATATTGCAAGTGTATCATACGAAATTATCTAGTTTATAGTAGTGTCATAGCAACACTAGAGTGAATCCAAATACTTTTAAATGAATCTTGGAACTTATATTACTTGAAAAGAGAAGTGTTGTTACACCCCAAAGAATAGAAGTATTACACCAATCCTCAAGGTTAATAATTATATTAGCCATGTCATCACCACAATTAAGAATTATTAACAGTCAAGTCACAGTTGAAAGCAAGATGTTTCTCTTGACAGTCAAGTCATACTTGAAAGCATGATGTTTGTCTACACAGTCAAGTCATATATATAGGATTTAGCCATTAAATAAACAATAGCTACAAATGTATACATGATAACTACCTGTTAACCTATGACTTAGTAAACAAGACGTTAAATCCACCAAAAAGTAATAGTTGAAATAGAACAATTAATTAAAAGTGAGAATTTTGTACCAGCCAACTTTCACTCGTGTCAATGGCAACAGAGCTGACCCATGAAGACTGCTTAGACTTGAATTTCTTGTCTGGTCGGATAACTCGAGTACATAACCCACTTCTACAATCTACAACATGAAGATAAAGAGCAACAGCACATCTTATGTCCATGTTCGTGCAAAATGTGGTGTAACATGCATGAATATAGATAAAAAAATCTCCTCTGCTTTTGCAAATTTAGAAAAAGCAATAAATGAAATGCATAAAATATCTCCACTTTGTCATTTACCGCATCCTAGTGATTAGAAATCTGCTTCTCACCTCAAGTATTTAGAACTTGATCATCACCAATACACCTGTCTAGTCTCAGACTAGTACGTAATCCAAGGATTTTAAAATCGTACCATATGGTACCGGTCCAATCGCCGTTCGGTCCCGGAACAGCTGTCGGAGTACGGCTCTGGGGCGAACGGCGGAGGGAGGCAGCGGCGGCAATAGAAGCCTCGAATGTCGCTGGAAGCTTCAAGCTTCCGCTGCTCACCCACGCTGCTCACCCACAGCCACCCAGTTTATACAGTACTGTACCGGTCAGGCGACTCACCGGACTAAGTCGCCCGACCAATTTTACGAACCTTGGTACATACCAGTGGCACCGACACTAGGGTCTACTCGTGCTAACACCAATACCGATTTCATCTTGGATTAGTACATACCCCCTACTATGTGATATGGACCAATTTATGAAATCTTGAGTAGAACCAACCTAGCCCCTCTAAAGTCAACCACAACCTTTGCTTATCTGATTTCATCAGTTATATTTTACATTTTACTGCCTTTTCAGTGAAATGAAGATAATCTCACACGTGGGAGTGAAAATATTTTGGAAACTTCTAACATCCTAAATCCATGTAGTTCTTATAATTTTGAGATCTCACTTCAAAACTCCAGTCCACCTTACTCCATTTCATTTTCCAGTAGAGAATAACCTAATTTAAGAAAAAAAATAAGTCACATTCTCTTACCTGAGGAGCTTACTTATAAAGCACTAACTGCTTCATTTTAACAGTAAATTTGCTGAAGAAAATCGTTATCTGAAACTAATGTATCAAGTTATAACTGCAGGAAAAGGAAATTTAAGTAGCTTCATGATTCATGATAAAACTGTTAGGTATCAGAAGATCCAGCATGATGAAAAGAAGGCATCTTATGCTCCTTAACAATGCAAAGAAACATCACTTATTTTAGATTTCTAGATATAGAAACATTAATGATTACAGTCCATGAAATCCTTCACAATTACTACTCTCTTCACAGTTTGCACTTTTCAGTCCTTAACATAATGACGTTGAGTGTACGTATCTGAGAAAGAGAAGGCATCACAAGCAACGCCCTCTAAATACAAAAGATAAATTTCTACAAATTACCTATTATATTCACGGTCTTCATTAACAGACAAACAAGCAATCCACATCGGAGTTATGCAGCAGGATTGAACAATTACTATACAAAATGAGGTCTTTTACTTTGATCTAGTTATTGGCAATTTATTAGCATGAGATAACTATGAGTAGACAGAAGAATATCAAACTCCATTTCACAGGGAGATTATTTTACTAATTCAACAAGTTTAATAAGTTCATGACTTACAAGAGATGAAAATTTTGTTCGACTAGTGCCAAACATAAGTAGGGTTAATTTCAGAATGTGACTAGTCCAATTTTCACTTTGGCCCCCTTAGTTTAAAATGTATAACTCAGCCCACCTATATACCAACCATCAACACGGCACCCATAATGTTAGCGTAAAGTTATTTTTGTTATCTCATGTAAAAATAATTATTCAATATGATTTTTGTTTCGTGTTTTTAGATGAAAAAATCTTTTGTATTATTGCCAGTGTATAGATTGATTAGATTGCTTGATTAGATGATAATGAATGACCAGTTTAATGTTGATGTGAGGATGCGATACATGAATATTAAGCTAACATGGATGGCTAAGATAAAATCTTCATTGGGAGATCAACTTATAATTTAAGCAATGATGGTCCATGACTTGTATGGTGTGATTCAGTTCAGTCTTTAGTTTGATTTAGAATAGAATGAGCGGATTTAGTGATTCATTTGGTCTATGATTCTTGGGACTATCCATGGCTGTTAATCTTCCATCTTCTCCCTTTCCTCATTTTCCTCTTTGCTTTCCACCTGAACCCCAGTGTTCAGGTACTGGGCTGTTTGTTTTACCAAAGAAGAAAGGAAATGACTCTTGGGGTGATCTTGGAGGTTAGAAGGGAAGGGATTCCTGGATTTAATCCCTCCGTCTCATGGTGATCCCTTATCTTCTAATCTGCACAGTGGTATAGAATTGTATCACTTCTCTTCTGATCTGAAAGTTGGTACGTCAAAGTAACCTTCGGATACCTAAACACTCAAAATCTCGTATTGATTGAATAGCCTTAAATCAAATCCTAATCGACAGGTCAAGTGATGGAGATTACATCGAATGGTTTCGGTGGCTTATTGGCTTGATTCAATGAAATCTAGATAGGTCCATGGGCTAGACATATATTTGAATATATTTATATTCAAATAATGAATACATGAATAAATTTATTCACGACTTAAGTCATAGGACCCACCTCTATATTACTATATATAGGGGGCTAGGGGGCACATATATGCATGCTTGTCTTGTTGGAACCCTAGCTGCCCAAGACTTCTCTCAACCATAGCCACCACCATCAAAGCTCTAGCGCTCCTTGCTCAAGTTTGACGAGAAGAGGAAGAGTTCCTCTTGGTGGTTTCCTTTCTTCCTTGGCACATCTTCCTTGAAGATGGGCGCAAGTTGAAGCAGGCGATATCAGATATCATACCATAGCCTCCGCTACTCGCTCTAGGGTTTTTTTCTTCTTCTTCCTCTCCTCTTCTTCTCTGCTTCCTTCAGCAGCCACTTTGTCGCCACTAGGAATCTTTTTATTGCCGCCAGGGTAGCTTCGTTACAGCCAGGTGCTGCTTCGTCACCAGCAGGAAGAGAAGTCTAGATCAGAAGAAGCTTCGCACGAGAAGTTGTTGTCACCACTAGAAAGAGAGGTCTAGGGTAGGAGAAGCTGTTTTGTGGCTTTGGTACTGTTTTCCTCCAAATCCCAATCTCTAATATTTTCCTTTGGAGAAACTTTACCATCTCAAATTTTTCTCTCTTATCAGTAGTTAGTACTGTTCAAGCTCATGCTATCTGTACACAGTACATAGTTAGTACATATTTTTATATGTTAAAATTTCAATTTATATTACTTTTTATTCATGGTAGAAACTAAAAAATGTCCGGCAATAGCAACAAATTAAAAAGAAAAAATACTGGAAATTGATCTAATGTTGGTTGGGAAGATGGTATTGAAGTTGAAAATAATCTAAGAAAAATTAAGTCCAAGTTTTGTGATAAAATAATTACATTGTTTTAAAATGTTGAGGCATGTAAAAGTGTTCCAGATGAGGTGAAAAGGAAAATGATTCATGTGATAGAAAAACTTACACTTAATGCAATTAATAAAAATAGCAATATTCATGACATTAGAGAGGAAGTTGGAGAAGAAAACCAAAAAACCATTGTAAACAAAAAAAGGAAAAAAATATCTTAGAATCTTTTGTGAGAACAAGTGCAGCTTAACAGATTACAATAAACATGCTCAAGAGAGATTTAAGAGACGAAACTTGTCAATAAATTGCAAGATTTTTTTCACGAATGTCACTCCTTTCAATTGTATAAAAAGTCCTAAAGATGCTTGAATTGGTTAGTGAGTATAGTTGTGGTTTCAAACCTCCTATCTTATTATGAGATTAGAGATACACTTTTGAAAAAAGAACTGAAAAAGAAAACAAATTTGCTTCAAGTGTACAAAGTTGAATGGAAAAAAATTGGTTGTTCAATTACGTCAGAAGGATAGACAAATAAAAAAAATATCAATTTGTAATTTTTTTGGTGAATAGTCCTAAGGGAACTTTTTATCTTCTATTGAGACAAAAATTTTAAAATATTAGATGAAGTTGTTGAGAAAGTTGGAGAAGATAATATTGTGCAAGTCATCCCTGATAATGCAAAAAATTAAAGGTTACTAGAGAGATATTAATGCAAAAGAGAAAAAGATTATTTTGGTACCATGTGTTATACATTATATAGATTTAATTCTTGAAGAACCTTATTGATTTCAATGTTAAGACATTTCACAAAAGGCAGATGATCTAATTAGGCCAACAAGAACTCGATTTACAACATTATACTTAACTTTGGGATGTCTTAGTAACTTGAAAGGTTCTTTGATAAATATGTTTACCTCTACTCAATAGAAGACATACAATTTTGGAGGGATATTTTAACATGCCTTAAAGCAGCATTTTCACTCATTAAAATTCTTCAATTAGTTGATTCAAATGAGAAAACAGCCATAGGTTTTATTTACAAGGAGATGGATGGAGCAAAAGAAAAGATTCAATTAAATTTTAATAATATCAATAAGAGGTAAACTTCAATTTAATTATTTTTCTAGCTATCCAAGCTTTAGTATTTAAACTTGCATTAACTTATTGTCTAATACTTTTTTTAATTGTCTTTTTAATAGATATGAGCCAATTTAGAAAATTATTGATGATAGATGGGACGTACAATTGCATAGACCCTTGCATGCAGCTACCTACTATTTAAATCCTCAATTTCATTATAGTTCAAACTTTAAACTTTAAACTAGATACTGAAGTAAAAAGAGGATTGTACAATCGTCTAACAAGAATGGTCCATATCTGTTGATGAAAGAAGAAAAATTGATTTGCATCTTGAAGATTTCAATGGAGCAAAAGGATTATTTGGTATTGAAGCTACAATCTTGGCAAGAGAGACAACTTTTAACAAAATAGTGGAATTCTTCCGGTGATGATTGTGTAGCGTTAGAAAAGTTTGCAATTTGAATTTTAAGTTTAACATACAGCTCTTCTAGATATGAGCATAATTGGAGTATATTTGAAATGGTTAATAAATCAATCTTGTCTATTTAAGTATTAATCAATATATTAATTTATTATTTTTTGTTTGTGAATAATTACTTGGTCATCTAATGTATAATTTTGTATTTTGTAGGTTCATATTAGAAACAAATCAATTACATCAAAGCAAAATGAATGACCTAGTTTGGTGATGCACAACTTTGAAATTGAAAAATCAAACTAAGAGGACATTTAGAGAAGCTACTCTCTTCTAATGATTAATGGATAATAAAGGCAGAAGATGGACAACCTAGTTCAACACCTAAAAATGATTGGCTTGATATTCTCATATTAGAAGGTAATGAGTTGAAACTTGAAAATCAAGAGGTGCAATTTAATGATCTAGACATCTAAACAAATGTTATTGTTGAAGCAAATTGATCATTCAAAAGACTTAGAGTTAAATTTGGATGAAGGCTACGAGGATGAGCTAGATGAGGTAGATAAAAAGAGTAATGAAGACTTTGATGTTCAAGTTACAAAAAAATTTATTTTAGTTTTTTGTGTGCTTAGTGATGTTCATTACTTCATTTACATTTTGGATGTGATTGTGGATGACAATGTAATTTTGGATGAATGTTCATTTTTTTTAAAGACTATGTAGAACTCTTCATTGTTTATCATTTTACTTTTAAAAACTTATTTATTTTTTTGATAACCACTTGTTGAAATTATTGTTGTATTTTAGAATTGTTGCATGTTTACTGTTTATACTCTAATATATACACATGATTTATAAAATACTATTATTTATTTATAATTGTTACGATGTTATGATCCGATCCTACAAAGCCTATATCATTTCTAGGTAGAATCACGATCTTAATAACCTTGGTCCAAAACTAGACCTTGGTTTAAACCGGTATAAACCAAAAACAACTGGCAGGTTCAGACTAATCCTTCAAGCTTTAGTGGGAAGTTGATGTGCTAGATAGTGCTTAGAGACATGAATCATTCTAATTAAGGATTCAAAAACTAGTTTGTTCCACCTGAGTATAAGCGGTACCGACTTGTACCAATAGTAGTACAATATATGTATATATATATATATATATATATATATATATATATATATATATATATATTAATGGTACCAAACTACTTAAGAATTGTCAACACCATTTGCTAGTTAGATCATTATGTACTAGTTCGACCATAGATAAAGTACACCAACAAGGCCAGTATTAAAACCTTGATTCTGACAATGAGCTTAATATTTGTATTTTATATTTCTTAAACATTTTCTAGAGTGCCTTTACAAGACTATGAATAATAAAATAATTATACACAGTTTATCAATATAGTTACTTTTTTTTCTGCAAGCAGACCCGATTGATACTTTCTAACAAGTTTTTTTCTACTGTATTTCTATGACGTGTATTTTATAATTGTTGACTATTGTATTTCTTGGGTTGTCATTTGGTAAATACTATTTCTATAATATCTATTGTATCTTATTGATGTGTGATGAACTTTGATTCCAATTTTCACCTCGCTATAGAAATTGCCATGCTCAATTACTGTTCCAGACTATATTCTAAAAACCTGAATGGGCCGATTTTGCAAATTTGTATCAGTCCGACGAAACAACAGCACAAGCGGACGTGTGGAGCAGGTAGGAAAAGGAGAAGAGAGGAAGGAGAGGAAAAAGGAAAGCAAGGAAAGGAGGGCGACGGCAAGCAACGGCGAACGCACGAGCAAGAGCGGGCGACGCAGATGCGTGCAGGTCTTTTTTCTCCCTTCTTCTTCTTCCTCTTCTTCTTCTTTCTTCCTTCCGCTGCTCCATCCGGTGCCACTGGTGTGTACCGGTCAAACTGGAACCTTAAACCTTCGCTCCATATGTGCTCATTGAAGCCTAAATAGGGCATGACAAGTACATAACAAAGCCTCCATGCCACAATATATATCCAAAACCAAATGTTCGTCCAACTCAGCCATTTATACAACCAAAATTACATTGGCCAGACTTGATGGGGAGCATGCTAATAACTACATGATTAGCTTGTTGAAGAATCACTAAGTTGTTTCTAAGAGTAATATCCAACCAACTTCATCTCAATATAACCTAAAGTATCCAACAATTCACTGGGACTACCTAAATTCAGCAAGAAAACGAAAGAAAAATCTTTTACATGATAACATAACTTTCGTAACGTACACAGATCGGTGTTGCCAATTTCTACAGGATAAACTCCAAGTCTTAGTGTCCAATTAAATGATAGTTTAAAGAAATCTTTTAATAGTAATCTAGAAATGTGATATAGCATATTCCTAAATGCAATTAGAGCCTAACTTGTATTAAACAACATTCAGATATTTTATTGATCTAGTAATATCTTATTCAATATTTAAATACCAGCTGGCGCACACTATTCATATGAAGTTAGCTGCGTAGCAAAAAATATTAGCAAGTCTCAGCCTCACCCCATATTCGTGTTGTTCCATCCTCTGAACCTGTGATGATCTTGAAAAGAAGAAACAAAAAGAGGAAATTAGTAAACGAAAGATGTGTTAATATCTCTCATTACTAGTATAGACTATAGAGTAAATATAACAACGTTTGAAACTTTAAGAGAACAAAAGCTGAAAACCTTTTGCAGTGTCTGGAAAGAATACTATAAGGCATATGGTATTCTTTTAATAGAGAGGATGAGAGGAATACAGTATGCATGAAATGGAGATACGCAATAAGAAAGAACTAGATACTTGATAAGTTATTCTTTATGACAAAAGGCTTCAAGCAGGCTCATATTATTGTCTGTCAAATGAAAACAAAAAAATATATATTGTAGAAGAAGTGACATCAAAACCCCATGGAAGTTCAATCGGAAAATATTTTGCAAGGAAATGGTATAGGTTGCTTCTTTGGTTAGAATCCTGTTGCTCATTTGAACACCTTGGTTTTCCACCAATCAGTTCATCAAGCTAATACATATGGTCTCAAGTCTCAACCCATGCAACAAAAATTAATGAACTTCCAGGAGAACATAAAAGCGTATCGCCAGATGACAGCATTCACTTATCCTTTACAAATCAAATTACAGAACTTCCGGGATCATTATAATATGTATAATATGCTTACTTAGCATGCTTAGCTTTGCTATGCTAACAGAATCACTTCATTCAGAGTATTATGACCTTGAACTGTTATCTTGCCATCAAATGCACTAAATACAGCTCTCTAACGAACTATGGGCCTTTAGCCAAGAAAGACAGAGCAGTGACAAACCTGATGATTGGATTTCCGAGCAGTGATGCAATGCAAAAAATCTGTATGGCCTTTAAAAACTACTTTCTGTTTCCCTGTTTCCTGAGAGGTAATAGACCCCATAAGATGATTAGCAGCTGTAGCTTAGAAAATATCACACGTTATAATACATTAACCATCTAATAAACTTTCTTTTGAAGAGATAATAAGTTGCATACCATGTCCCAAGAGTATGCACAAGCATCACCAGCAGCTGAAAAAACTGAACCTTCCTATTTTACAAAATAACTTTGTCACGTACCAAAGAACAAACAGGTAACTGAATTTTTCATAATTTAATGTTAAGATCAAGAAAAAAAAAGGAAGTAGGTAGACAAGACAATAGACCTCGATAGATACAAGATTTTATAGTGTAATGATGTAATCAACAAAATGTCAATATTGATCTGAGAGAGACCTAGCCCATGATCTGAGCAGAGGAAGAAACTTAACATCAAGGATATTGCCTTATCTTTAATAAGATCATTGAAGAGTTAGGGGCTCGTACAGCCTCTACTGCTGAGTTCATTTTAAAGTATGTTATGCACGGAGAATCAATTAACATCCTTTTCACAAGAGGGAGAAGTCAAGTGAACAGAGGTGTGAAGTAGAAGTATGAAAAGGACACTAAACAAGTACAAGAATTGTTGACCAAGGATGATGAATCATGCTTTGAAAACTTAAATGTTACAGAATCATGGTAGGCTGTGCATGTAATTTCTCTTTGCCCTTAGGCATATGCAATAAGGACATATACTAGAGTTGTTTCGTCTGAAGATCAAGTAACGTTGCAGTCATTCCTCCGAATATCTACTTCTCAATTGTTATTCTTTACCACTCAGCTCCCGCCCTTCTTTATCATACAATTCCCTCTTACCTATTTCACTGGTTTGTCCATATCCCACTCACTCTATTTCTGAACAACTATGAATATCTGTCTTTGAATTCTTTTAACTTTAGGTACAAAAATAATCTGACAACCTTCTACTTAATCATTTGCCATGAACTCGTTTCAACTTTGCAGAACCCCAAGTAGAAATTTCAAATAGGATTGAAGTGCTAAAGCTAGCAACATTCTGATCATAACTATGAATAAATACATATGTAATACAACCGTCAAATTTAAAGCCTTCATTATAATAATAAAAGAAAGGGGAAATCTATTATAACCCGTTCATTAGTTGTGATGGCATTGTTTTCAGGTATTGGAGAAAGTGCACCCCAAGGGCCCCTGGAATCACAAGAAAGGAAGTATATTACTTCATAAGAAAACAAATAATGAAATGAATGTAGTTTATTGCTAACTTCAAGCCAAATTATATTAAGTCTCAAATAATTTGCAGGAGAGAAAGTAAGTAAACAAAAGAAATTTCCAGATATAAGTAGGGGTCTAAGAGGCATTAAATACATATTCATGCTAAAAGAACAGTGTCAAATCAAGAGAAGACACTCTATAGATGTCCTCCTCAGAAAAAAACAATGAAAAAAATGGAAACAAACATAAAACGCTATAAAATTACCTAAGATGGACAGTCATTGTCTCCAAGATGATGCCATAAGAAAGTCAGGCTTGAGAGCAGGTAACAAACAGTATAAAAACCAAACTAAACAATGCAATGCATATCTATATACAGCATCATTTGCATCAGTTTACTCTGAGTATGCATGATTTTTTACAACGTAAACTACAGAAGAGAAAATAAGCATTACCATAAGTTTCTTCTATGTTCCTATAAGTTAGGGTACAGGTGGAATAAAAATTTTTAATTACAATCGCCACTACAAATATGAAACTTTGACTAAATTAAATGAGTACCTTTATCATACATTTATTAAGCTCTGTTAACTATCAGGATGCTGACATGCAAAAGAGAAGCATGACACCAGCATAGATATTATGTTTGTCTCAAACTCAGGTTATAGAGAAGCAAGGTCAACATAACAATGTTGCTATTTTCAAATCTCAAGCATAAATAATTCAGGTTTCATTTCTAAAGTTAATTACCATTTGTAAGTATAAGAATTAAACATGCAAAACAAAGATAACTACAATGTGTCTATCAAAAGGAAAGAAAGGCATTATAATAGAAATCACCGCTGTCACGAGCGAGAATCGTACAACATACGCCCTAAGAAAGCAATTACAAAATACTCTACTCCAATCCTCAACCCTAGACTCCTATAAATACTACTCTACGACTATGTGGATCGGGTATAACATACTAACCGAGATCCACTTATTAATAACTCAACGTGAGCCTGTAGCAGTGATCGAAATACCGTTCCGAACCGAGCGGTATCTTCGGTACGTACCGGTCCGCTGGGCGACTGGTTCGGAATGTCGTCGAAGCAGGCGAAAGCGGCGGATGGCCGGCGGATGGCGAAAGCGGCGGCAGAAGCCTCCGCTGGTGGCAGTCGTCCACGGGTTTCCCTCGCCTCCGCTCGCCTCCTTCGTTGGTTCCATCTGGTACGCACGGTACCGGTACCGGTACCGTATCGGTCCGGTGAGTCGCCGGACCGAGTCGCCGGACCGGATTTTTAATCCTTGGCCTGTAGCATTGCCCCTTTCTCTAGCTATGGCCTTATCCTCAAGGTATTTTTACAATTCAGAATTTTAGTTAAAACTTCATCTTACGTCTTCCCCAAGTTCCCACGTCGCTCGTCCTTCAACCCTTTCCACGTCATCATCCTCTGACAGTAGCATCAAATAGAATTACTTATTTTCACATCAGTGTATCGGGTGGTAAGGTTGTTCACAACGAAAGCATAACCTCTTTTCTCTTTTATTGACATAGCCCGACTCCTCATGCGGTCATAAGTACTTGATGATACACATTGAATTCTCACCTCTTTAGAACCATTGTGAGATGTGTTATCACTATTTCCCTCTAACTTCCCTCTAACTGAGTTATCATTAGGACTTGCAAAATTACCCGTCGGGGTCGGTTTACACCAGGCTCGAGTACTCGTTTATCTAAATATGACGGGTTCGGGTTTGATGGGTCAGGTTTTAATCGAGTTCGGATTCGGGTCGGGTACGGGTTTAGTGGTGCGCGTACCCAGGTACCTGATTTCAATAATAAATAAATATATATATAATTTTATTAAAATATAAATAATAATAAAATATTTATTATATAAACATATTTATTATTATTTTAATTTTTAAATTTTATTTTATAAAATATAAAATAATATATAATTTTTATTTTATTTAATCGGGCACCACGGGTATCGATTAAATACCCGACCCAGGTTCGGGTTACACAATAAGATATTTAACTCAGGTTTGGGCAGGTTCGGGTATCGAGTTTTGAATTCGGGCAGAGTTCAGATTTTGGGTAGCAACACGGGTACTCGACCCATTGCCACCCCTAGTTATCATATTGGAGCTAGTACTGGAACTTTCCCTCAGTTGAGTACCACGAGTTGGGATTGTTCCTAGAGATGATTTAAGTAATGCTAGGTGCGTAGAAAGGCTTTTTCCCTAAGAGTAATTTTCAAAATTTAAATGACTTTTGCTTATCACTCCTTCAATATTTGTTCGTTCTTTCAAATTAGTCTCTCTTGTCATCTCTTTCTCAATTATGCGAGCAAAGTGTCATGACTCGCATTACATTAGTGGGCAAGAACGCAATCTCTCTTATATTAGAAGTTAAGCTTTTCAGAAAACATCTCATATATTATTATTCTGGAAGATCTGGTATATGTGAGACTATCTTCTCATAAGCTACAATATGATCGGTCATGTCAAATTCTTTTGCTCTAGAGCCGCTATTCGCTCATACGCCGAAGTGGTTGGGAAATTACTGTAGCGCTATATCATTTCTTCTTTCACCATTTTCCAGGTAAGATTAAGAATTATTTTTTCATCCATCGAAACCAGTGACCCGTCTGGCCTTCCATGCTCACAAACGGGTCGGTGGAACCTTTATGCCCAAACCCTAGACCTTATATTCATCTGTCATCTCCTGAATATTAAAATATTGCTCTACCTGCAATCTATCCTACTAAATCAGTGCCATTAAATCCTGATAGTTCCCTGCACTTAGTGAATCCACTATCTATCCTCTCCTGAAATCATCTCCTGATTGAGTCTCTTCCTATGCACACACTTCCTCCCCATCCATCTTCGTCATTGATTTCTATCTATTGGGTCTCATACTTGCCTCTGGTGGGGACCAATGCTCACATGATGGTGGTGGTCAGTATGGCTCCTTGCCTTGGCAGTAGTTAGTGTTTGTTGGAAGCTCCCTTTGTTCGCCCCTTCTCTTTCACTAACTCCTCAAATAAGTTCATCATCTTGTTCCTTGTCTCATCTACCACTCCAAGGTGATGTTTCATCTCAGCAAGGCGCCGAATAATTTCAGCCATCCCCTAGTGATATTGACATCATTCTTCTACCGCCGCCAAACCTTCCATCTTCCTTTCCTTTTCTGCAGATTGGAGTTCTGCTTGTACTACTACAATAGAGCTATGCACTTCTACCAAAGTCTTCCCAAGAGCCTCTAGTCGTGCCTCACTTCTCGTCATCTTTTTTCAGTTTTTTTTAACTCGCTATAGTAACACTGTCTTCTTCGCCACAAATGTAGTTGACGAATCTGCCTCGCCTTCCTTAGTTATCGCTCGCGAGGAAGAGGAAGAGGAGTCGCACGAAGGGTGCGGCTGCGGAGGATTCACATACATGCAATATTATTAATAGCAGATCGCGAAAAATAGCAGAAAGCCAAAAATCTGCTATATAATATAGCGGATAGCGTTACAGACAAATGGCGAAAATCATATAGCGGTCAAAATATATATTATATACATATAATACAAGCTATATAAAAATTAAAATATGTTCTATAATAATTAAAACAAGCTATGTAACAATTAAAACAAGTTGTATAAAATTTAAAATAAGTTGAATAAAGAAAAGTAACATGTTACTAACACAACATTCAACAAAAGTCATTGATTTAAATTTTCAAACTTCAAAACATAGTAATAGAAACACTAAATCAAGACAAAGTTCAATACAAAATATTGAAAATAGTAAAATACAAAACAAAGCCAAAAATTTATTCATCCTCATTTGTATCTTCTCCAACATAATCATTATTCTCATTTTCAGATAGCAAGGCATATCCTTCAACTTCTTCTTCTGAACCTTCATAATCAATGTATTCTAATTTTTTTTTCTGATTCTTCAAAAATTGTATCATCTTCTCCCTCAACTAGGGATGTCAACGGGTCGGGTACCCACCTTTTTTGGCCAAACCCGAACCCGACCCAAACCCGAACCCGGTTAAACCCAAGTCGGGTATTTAAACGGGTACCCGCGGGTACCCGTTTAAATTAAAATATTTATTTTTAAATTATTTTTTAATTATAATTATAAAATAATAATAATAATAAATATATTTATAAAAAATCATATTATTATATGAATATATATATATATATATATTTTTATTATATATAATCGGGTATCGGGTACCCGCGGGTACCCATGGGAGTAAACTCGAACCCGACCCGATTAGCTAATCGGATACCCGAACCCCCCATAAACGGGTCGGGTCGGGTCGGGTACCAGCGAAGTCGGGTACCCATTGACACCCCTACCCTCAACCACAATCTCTTTTCCTTTTTTGGTTGAAGAAGTTACACTTATCAAACCGTTATTTTTCTTTGATGTTGCATCAACAACACTAGGAGCTTCCTTTCTTTTTTTAAATGTTTACCAAGATGTTCTAGGCTCTCCAACTCCTAAAGGCCTATAAACATTATCCCAATTAAGGGCATTATCATTTTTATCCTCAAATACCCATTCATTACCTGTATCATCCTCATCACCATTCATCTTCCCAAATAACCACTCATTGCACTCCTCAATATCGTTGAGTGAGATTGGGTCAATTTCATCTCTATAATTGTATTTTGTGTGCAATGCGTGATTGTATTTAACATACACTAAATTGTGTAGTCTTTTATGCTAAGTCTATTCCTTTTTTTTGAATGAATATGCAATAAGTTAAATAAATATTAAATAATTAGTAATTCTATAAATGACATTTTTAGTTACTAATAAATTATTATTAGAAGTAAAAGGATACAAACCCATTAACCCGTTAGGGTTATGTGTATCATCTATAAAGACTGTAGTCATACCCACTAACATTTTAATTCAATCTTCTTTATCAACATCAACATGGTATCTGAGGCTTGTATCACCGCCAACCCAACGCAAACATTTGAATCGCCGCCTTAGCTGATTCGAACGTTTGCTTCCATCATTCTCGGAACGGAGGGCGGAAGACGTGCGCGCTTCCACACCTCCTCTCTTCTTCCGCTTCGTCATCCTCTTCAACTGGATCAACTCTTTCTTCTTGGACTCGTATTCCTTGGCGTACTGCTGGGCATGGTCGAAAATCAGCTTCCGATTCTCGCGATTCATTTTCCGCTTCCCAGCTTGGCGCATCGATTTCGTGGAGGTTCCACCAAGATTGTATCTGCATGATTCTTTCTCGGTGGCGTCTTCTCTCCATCACGACTGGAGCTTCTCCCTGGGGAAATCCTAGCGCAACTACAACCTTCTCTTTGGATAAACTTTCTCCTCTATAGCGGCAGCGACCTTCTTGGCGAAACTTCTGCAACGACCGTGACTTCCCTTCAGACATTCTGCTCTCGGTGAAAATTGAAAGCATCCATGGTATTTTTCCTTCCCGCGGCCCCTTGTGTTCTTGATCATCAACACTAATGTCTTCTTGTGCGTGTTTTCTTGATTCTGTGGGCTCCTTCATGTCTCTGCGAGGCTACTGAATGTCTCATCTTGATTAATCGATTGCTCTTTCCTTCGCGCTATATTGACTCCTTACTGCATACTGGTTTATTCTTGAATTTTGCTATGGATTCACAACTTCAATTATCTACTGATGTTAAGCCTGCCACCAATCTTGGTACCACTATGAAGTTAGATGATTGTGGGCTTGGGCTATGCTGTTTTTCCTCAACTCACATGGCAAAAGATAGCATGTTGAAATGAATCCTCCAGCATCTACTGATCCACAGTATGCCTCTTGGAGTATGTCTGATGCCGCAGTGGTCACCTCTTCACAGTATGAAGTCTCATATTGCTTCTACCGTTATGTTCCACAACACTGCAAAGGAGATCTGGGACTCTCTAGTAAGCACATATGCCCCTCAACATAACATTAGTCAGATTTATCAACTATATGAAGAGATTCTTCTTATGCGGCAAGATGGACTTCCTTTACAAGAATATTATACTCAGTTGAAGGCTAAATGGGATGAGTTGCGTCAGTATCATCCTCCTATTACCGATATCGCTATCATTTTACAACAACAAGAGGATTTTATCGTAGCAAAGTTTCTTTCCAGCCTTGATGCGCATCTTTCTGCTGCTCAGAACCAGTTATTAGTGGAGCCCACTATGTCTACCTTTCAGAATGTCTTCTATAGGCTCCTTCGTGTTCCAGCTCCCTCATCCTCCTTAGAGCCTCGGAGTGCTCTCCTTGCACCACAGTCGAGTGGTCCGTCTCGGGGTCCTGGCCCTATTCGTGGACGAGGGCATGAGCATCGCTCCTTAGCTTGCATCCATTGTGGCCACACCAACCACTCTTCTGATCGGTGTTGGGCCAGATTTAGACGGTCTCCTCATGCCCATCTTGCTATTACTCCCTCGAGTGCCACAGGCGTGCCGCCTCCACTGCCATCAGACATGTCATCCACTAGTCTTGCTGCCACATCATCTGGTATAGCCTCTCTTGCTGCTCATGATAACTCTTTGGATTCTTGACTCCAGAGCAACTTCTCATATGTTAGGTAATATGGCGTTATTTTCCTCTATAACCTTTGGCGGCCACCATCTACCTCGTGCGTGTCGCTAATGGTTCCTTTGTTTCTGTTTCTGGCATTGACACTATTCCTATCAGTTCCACCCTTGTACTTGTAGATGTTCTTTGTATTCCTCAATTTCTTAATAACCTTCTGTCTATATATGCTCTCACACAAACCTTAAACTGTGTTGTGACCTTTTTTCCTTCTCATTGTACTTTCTAAGACCAGCAGACGAGGAAGGTGATTGGTGGGTGGCGTAGAGACAAGGGCATGTACATGCTGTCTATTACTCCTTCGTCGGCTTATCTTTCTACTGAAGTCTCGCCTTTCCAGTGGCACTACCGCCTTGGTCATCCGTCTCCTATTAAAGTTCAGCAATTCTTGTCATTGTCATCGTGTCCTGTTTTCCAATGTGATGCTTGTCAACTGGGCAAACATCACCGTACGTCTTTTTCTTCTCGCATTTCTGCTCCTAGTAGTGACCCCTTTAATATCATTTATTCGGATATATGAGGTCCGAGTCCTGTACCTACCCGTGAGGGTTATCGTTATTTTGTTACGTTTATCGATGACCACTCACGCATGTGTTAGTTGTTTTTGTTAAAGCATCGTTCTGAACTTTTCAATATATTTTATATTTTCTATGAAGAGATTCGTACACAGTTTGGTTGCTCTTTGAAAATCATTCGGTCTGACAATGCCTTGGAGTACTCTAATATGCATTTTCAGTCTTTTTGTCATGACAGGGGTATTCTTCATCAAACCATCTGTCTCTATACATACATCCCAACAAAACGATATTGCTGAGCACAAAAATCGTCACCTCCTTGATGTGGCCAGGTCCCTTCTTTTTCACATGAATATCCCTCGTCATCTCTAGGGTGACGTTATTGTGACTGCAGCCTTCCTCATTAATCGTGTCCCTATGCCGATCCTCAAGGGCAGTTCCCCCTTCTCTATTCTCTTTCCTCATCATGCTGCTTTTCTGGTTGTTCCTTGGGTTTTTGGCTGCTTGTGTTATGCTGATGTTCATTTTGCTCATCGCGATAAATTGCTACCTCGCGCGACTCGTTGCATTTTTTTGGGCTATAGTCGCATTCAGAAAGGCTACCGCTGTTATGATCCTGTTTCTCATCGGATGATCGTCAGTGCTGATGTCTCTTTTCATGAGTCTTCCCCCTACTACCCCTGTCCCTCCCACTCGTCGGAACCCGCCTCTCCTGTCCCCTTGTCTGCTCTCGGTTCTCTTCCCGTTGTCCTTCCTGCTAGGCTACCTCTTCCGAACTTGCAGGTTTATAGCAGATGCATGCGGCCCTCCACTGCCCCTCCGCCTATCGACTCATCGTCCTCGCCTACTGGTCCCCCCCCCCAACCCCGATGACTTATATCTTCCTATTGTCTTACGTAAAGGTAAACGCCATAATAGCTCCTATCCTCTTGGCAATTATGTTTCATATCACCGTGTTTCTCCTTTGCTGCCTTTCTGGTTGGTCTTTCTTCTCTTGTGATTCTCAGATCTTATGAGGAAGCACGGCTGGTTCCTGAGTGGTGTGTTGCTATGGAGGCTGAGATGGATGTTCTTCGCACTCGCCAGACATGGTCCTTGGTTTCGCCACCTCCTGGGGTTCGCTCCGTGGCCTATAAGTGGGTTTATACTCTTAAACATGCCCCGGATGGTTCTATCACTACAAGGCCAGGCTGGTTGCCAAAGGGTTTACCCAGAAATTCGGTCTCAATTACTTTGAGACGTTTTCCCCAGTTGCTCGTCTAAACTCTGTTCGGGTTCTCCTTTCCGTGGCTCTTAACCTTAGTTGGCCTCTCCTTTAGATGGATGTACGGAATGCTTTTCTCTATGGTGACCTTACCGAGATGTGTACATGGAGCAACCTCCTAGGTACGTTGCTCAGAGGGAGTTAGTGTGTAAGTTGCAGAAGGCTATCTATGGGTTGAAACAAAGCCCACGAGCCTGGTTTCATAAATTGTCACAGATCATTTTGGTTATTGGGTTTTGAAGATACAAAGCTGATCATTCTATCTTTATTCGTCACACTGCTAAAGGTCTGGTGATTCTTTATCGTATATGTAGATGACATCCTTTTAACGGGTAGTGACTCCGAAGCCATCCTAGAGTCAAAGACCTATCTCCACTCCCAACTTGCTCTTAAAGATTTGGGCAAACCTAAATATTTCCTAGAAATTGAGTTCGCTTATAAAGGATCATGTATATATCTTCCATAAAGGAAGTATGTTATTGATCTTCTTGAAGAAACTGGAATGAGTGAGTGCAAGCCTGCTAAAACTCCCTCAATACAGAATCAAAAGGATTCTAGTGTAATGGATTCTGAATTAGTTGATGCCACGGGTTATCATTGCCTAGTTGGGAAACTGATCTACTTAACTGTTACAAGACCTAATATTTCTCACAATATTGGAGTAGTCAATCAGTTCATGGAAAAACCAAGGAAGGTGTATTGGGAGGCTACAATGAGAATACTCCAATACATTAAACATGCACCAGGAAAAAGTCTCTTGTATAAAAGAAAGAGCATGCTAGAATCGAGGCTTATACAGATGCTGATTATGAGGCAATATGGATGATAGACGATGCATCACTAGATATTGTCCCTATGTTGGAGGTAATCTAGTCACTTGGAAAAGTAAGAAACAAAACATAGTTTCTAGATCCAGTTGTGAAGCAGAATACAGAACCAGGGCACATATGACTTGTGAACTGATGTGGCTCAGAAATTTATTAGTTGACCTTGGGATAAAATGTGAGAAGCCAATGCTTATATTATGTGATAATCAAGCTGCAATCTTTATCGCTAATAATCCAGTCTTTCATGAAAGAACAAAGCATATTGAGGTAGATTGTCACTTTATTCGAGATGCTGTCACCAACAAGCTCATACATCTTCCTCGCGTTAAATCAGAAGATGAACTAGCTGATATCTTTACAAAATCCTTGGGTTTGGCAAAATTTTCCTCTTTATGTAACAAGCTGGGCATGACTGATATTCATGCTCCTGTTTAAGGGGGAGTGTTAGAAGTAAAAAGATCCAAACCCATTAACCCGTTAGGGTTATGTGTATCATCTATAAAGACTGTAGTTGTACCCACTAATATTTTTATTCAATCTTCTTTATCAACATCAACAATTATTCATTTGATAAATTACTTGCTCAAACACTCCAGTTGCATTCACATCTTGAGGCACTAACTCAAGATCCTTACGGCGAGTTGTTGTAAATTTAGAGTTTGACAATCCATACATTTGCCACCATTGTGCTAAAAGGCCAAAAAAAAATTTATTATTCAATAATGTATGTAATAAAATTTAGAATTTAGAAATTTTTATAAAATTTCTCACCTGGTGCAATTGTGTTCCTCCATGAAACTGCAAATTTGTTTCCAAACATACCACCAACTATTTTTTAAATGGACAGCTCCTCAAGAATTTTTTGTTTTATTTCTGAAGTAGGAATCAACCTCTCAATACATGCATACAACCCATTAGTCACCTCAAAATCTAATTCAATTGAGTGATTATTATAGAAAAATTCTGAATTTATAAAATGACCAGCAGCATGTAATGGGCGATGAAGTTGGCAAGTCCATCTATGATCAATGATTTCAAAAACATCTTTGTATTTGTTTTCATTGTTCTCAAAAGATCTCATAATAACTTCCTTAGTCTTCTCTATTGTCTCATAAATATAACCCATGGCTGGTTTTTTCTCACTATCTACAAGGCAAAGCACACGCACTAGAAGAGCCATCACCTTAAGTGTGTACACTATATTATTCTAAAAAATTGGCATTAGTACAATTCTTGTTGCTTCCCTCCCTTTAGCCTCCTTGGTTAATTTGTTATTTGTCCAATCATCTGACATAAACATTTTTTTAAGATTTGCTTTTTCCTTGTGTTCTTTCCAATGTGAGGAAGGATGTAGCAAATCTAGTAAGTGCATGCCTCACCAATTCTCTTTTGTTAGTAAAATACCTCAATAAGCTTAAAGTACTTGAATTACTATAAATGATGCCAACAAGTGATATTGCATTTTGAATTATCTTCTTCATTAGAGAACTTTCCAATGTCTTCCAACATCAAATCGATACAATGGGCTGCACAAGGGGTCCAATACAAATGTGGCCTTTTTCTTCCAATAATTTACCTGCAAGAACATAATTGCTTCCATTGTCTGTAGTAACTTGGACGATCTTTTCTTCTCCAATCTCATCCACAATAGCGTTAAGCAACTCAAATATCTTCTGACCTGTCTTCACAATATTTGATACATCAATAGATTTAATAAGCATTGTGCCAGTAGGACAATTCACTAAGAAGTTAACTATGGATCTTTGTTTTCTATCTGTCCATGCATCAGACATAATAGAGCATCCAAATCTAGTCCAATGCTCATTTTGGTCCTTTAACAAATCTTTACATTAACTCTTTGTTGAGAAGTGGAACTCATATATCATGATAAGATGGAGACTTCAAATTTGGTCCAAAGCTTCCAATAGCTGTGAGCATGTCATCATGAAAGCTTTGCAATTTAATAATGTTAAAGGATAAACCAGCTTGATACCAAAATCGAGCTGTATATTGATGAACTCTTGCAGTAGCCTCCTTATCACATGACTCCCTTATGTTTGCTTGTCTTAATTTTTCTTTTTTTCTTTTCCTCAATTGCAGTTTCAAGTCTGAAAAAATAAAGAGAAATAGGACCCTTAGAAGCACTCTTCTCTCTAAAACCTTCTTTACGTGCATGTTCTTTTTCATCACTATCACTAATTTCATCAATGTCATTATGTATCATTTCCTTTTGAAATGCTTCACTATCTTGCTTTTTCTTATCCTTCAAATATCCTCATAATTCTTCTCTTACCTCTTTTGGGCATTTAATACATGCTGCAATATTTCTTCTCTTACCTCTTTTGGGCATTTAATACATGCTGCAATATTACCCTTTTTTCCCATCAACTGTTCTTTGGCTCTAGTAATCCCACCTTTTGTGATTTTTCCACAAAAATTACAAACACAAATATTTGTGTCATTTCCTTGTGCTGGTTTATAATATTTCCAATTGGGATTAGATCTAGCACCAACTTTTGAATGATTTAAAGATTTCTCACATGCCATACTAAAAAATATATATTTTTTAAAAAACTTAGGGTATGCTTGGAATAAAGAATATAGAATATAAATGATGAATTAATTATACAATTGAAAATAAAAATTTAAAAAAAAAAGATTGAAGGAGTTATTACCTTAATGGAGACTCGCAAGAAGCCTAAAATAATACAGGAGATTAAGGTGGTGATGAAGAAGTTACGTGAGGCAGTGATGAAGCGAAGAAGTTGTTTCCGGAGGTGAAGTCGTGAACAATAATGAGAAGATGCAGTTGGCTGGAAATTCTTACGCGAGGCAAAGACGCAAACTTGGCTGGAAATTCTTACGTGAGGCAGACGCGGACGCAGCAGAAGAAAAATAAATAGTGCACGTTTTTCAGAAGCGTCACTGTTTATTTTTCCCTATTTACCTCTTCCTTACACACGACGCTTCATCTCCCCCTCTTATCTGACTCCACGCGTACGCTTACTTCGCTGACTCAGCCATCGCGTGATTTAGCAGCCTGAAATTTGGAATTTCCGCTGTTGAATCGTGTTCGCAAAATCAAAAAAAGTCCTGATTCCTCTCCTACTTCGCTCCCATTCATTTGCGATGAGCGTTCGTCCCCTCTGCCAACGCCTCTCCTCCTTTCTTACTTCTGCCGCCTCCTCTGTTGCTTCCTGCCTTTGCGGACGCCGATGCCTTCCGCCTCTGCTGAAGCCGACGCCAACACCGTCTGCCTCCGCTGATGCCTTCCACCTCTACTAACGCTTCCACCAACGCCTCCTCTTCCGCCAACACCTTCCGCCAACGCCTTCCGCCAACACCTCCTCTTCCGCCAACACCTTCCACCAACGCCAACACCTCCTCTTCCGCCATTGCCACTTCGCAAACAACCACCGCCATCCTTGATGCGTCTGCCATGGCGGAAATCACGTTTTCCGCAATGCGACACTAGATTCATCGCAGTCTTTAGATTTCCTGCTACCGAATAGCACTATGGTGGCGTTATAGCCGCTATTTGATAACACTGCATGCATGCGTTGCCGGAAGAAGGAATAGCATGACTTGTCGCCCGTGCTTGAAACTCGCCGGGAAGAGGATTTCACTGCATACTAAACTTCTTGTGCCCTAGGTTTTCTTCGACGACTAACTAACGACAATAGATCCGCGATTTAGATCTACTACTGATAACAAAATTTCTTCCGTCTTTATCCACCGCCATACCATTGATTCCCCGGCGTGATCTGGCAGGTCAGATCAATTGATAGAAATCTCAGGCAGTGAAAATCGTGCAACGCACACCCTAAGAGAGCAATTACAAAATACTCTACTCTAACCCTCAACCCTAGACCCCTATAAATACTACTCTATGACTAAGTGGATTGGGTATGACATATTAATCCAGATCCACTAATAACTCAACGTGAGCCCGTAACACATTATGTTGTACTTCAAAGGGATCTTAAAAGAAGATGTCAAATGGTAATTCAAGGAAACCAATATGTCTCTATCATGTTGCCACAATATCCACTAATGTACTGCCTATGTATGTAAATTACTAAAACTGATACTGTAATAAATGCATTAAAACAAAGGCAAAGATGTGGTACAATATATAAGTTGAATTTAATAACTGAAACAGATGATGCTTTAGCAAATTAGATTAAATAAATAAGAAGCACAATGTTGTGTTTACTTAGGTGCAAATTATAATAGTAAAAGATAAGCAAAAATATTTGAAAATCTTACTCGTGCTGAGGGTTTGCCAAGTCAAGTACTGGCTTCAACAAAGTTCCTGGGAGCAGAAAAAAAGAATAGACATGAAGCAGCAGTTGTTTTTCCTAAGAGCTCCCTCTGAAGATAAATGTGATTTTGTTTGATGCAAGAGAATAAACACAGAAGAAAAATGCAATCATGTAAATTAAATGCTTCAATAAATATTGCAGCCTTTTTTTTGCTTTTCTGAAGATGATTGCGGCCTTAGTAAATGGTATTACAAAGCCGCTTATGCATACATCCATACCTTGGGTACCTGAAAGGACATCTGAATTCAGTAATTCCTTCCAATTCCATCCCCTTAGCCGACCATCATCTCCACAGCTACATAACATGAAGAAAGGACAAGATTTTCAAAATCTTATTGATGAAACAGCCTTCTGCATCAAACCAAATACATATTTGACAAATCTAAATTTGTAGCAAATGTTGGTAAAATTAGTCGATCTATGTTCCATGAACCAATTTGCTGCACTAGTACCTTTGACTGAAATCATTATGATTCCTGTAGATGATTGACTTCAAGTTCAACCACAACCATTATTTAGTCGGAATGACTAAGGCAAAACAGGAAGCAACATCATAAACAGCACCTTTGTCTATCTTAGTATTATAACTGCAGGGCCAGAAAAATTAACCCACGCAATCTACAAACATGAGCCAACATAGTTGTGTGGGTTCAGGATTGGTATTTCAAGTCATAAATAAGTTAACATGTTATGACCAGGACAGTTCATAAGTAGGTTAACTCCTAGGATGCAAAAGTTTTGAAGTTGCATTTTTATATGCTATAAATTTTATATACAATAATACACAAATTACAACTAATATAGGATAAGCATATGTTTTCACGTGTTAAATATTGTATGTTATATAATATGTATTGCTTATATTTATAACAGTTTATACATTCATACATTACATAATCATAGTTATGCAGGTTTGGTTGGGTCAGCCCATTCATAAATTTATGGTATTGGTTGAATGCTTATAACAAGTATATTCTGAGTTGGGTTGACTTATATGAGTCACAAGTTGTGCAAACATTGTTCATACTTTATTTATGATTCACTAACCTGAGTCATCACTCCAAACTAGCATTATGTTCAAATGTTGGATCAATAGATTAAGGTATCAATCTATTGGAATCACACAAATTTTCAGATTGTTGAACTGGACAAGACCATACCACTAGCACCTATGTTATGCCTACTACCTAATATAGATGTTAATTTTGATCCTAACCAGATTTATGTGTCATCAACATCTACATGGCAAGGGACTACGAGTTAGAAGACATACCAAAACCAGAATGAGAACAGTAGTCAAAAATTGAAGCGTATGTTGGATTAATAGGTTATCTTATAATTACTACAGACCTCTCAAAACTCATTTATATTAAAAACATAAGGAACTGCAATAGGACAGCAGTTATCAATGAAACATATCAGATTCTGGACAGCAACCTTAGAGGTCGTTATAACACCTCTATAAAACGCACTGGTGTTTTTATCCACCGAAAAGCACAATAGCTCCATGTCATGAACTTGTCTTTGAATATTAGCAGGATTCTTGTTGTGGTACAAGACCTTTGCCTCAACGTGCAAAAGAGGAACTAGCGGTTCAAGGTTACTGTGGTCATCTAAAGCACTCAATCTTCAACTCTTTTTCGTCCCTCAACTTATCCAATCATTTGCTAGTCAAGTTCACGGGATCTTGAAATTTCTTTATAACATCCATAATAATTTACTTGCAAGCAAGCAGATTGAATATGTTGACAATAGATGTGTCATAGTTTAAGGTTTCGATCAGTACGGGGCAATACATTATGTACCAAACGATCCAAGATATGGTTGTACCACTACATGGATATGTTGGTATACCTAGGACTGGTACATGCATGAGTCAGTACTACAAATACAAAGGTGAGGACCGAAAATGAAGATGTGCTCCAGCTTTTATTATCTACACCAAATGTCACACAATACATCCAGAATGGATTCTTCTTCAAGAAGTGCAACTCTATAAGCACTGACCAAAACGACCAGATGAAATCAATCAAAAACTTCAGATTCGTTAAGAGCATTTTCAGAAGTGTGGAGTCCTAAAACTTTGATATGTATGCATCAAAAATCTTGTTGCTAGCATTTTCAGAAGAAGCTAGTTAAGAGCACGGCCTCAATTCGTTATTACAGCTACCAGCAGTCAGAACCTTTATTAATAATGTTACGACAGATGATATTTAGAGACAAGAACGTCTATGAAAGGGGTGATAAAACAAATATTTTACGAATACTGTTAATGCCAACAGGTAATTCATCAATTGCAAGCAAAAAAACCGTGTCTATAAAGTGGATGAAAAAACAATGTTTATCTTTAATGTGCATAGACTCAAATGTGACTACAGTTGATACCAAAAGCACAAAGTATATGATGCAAGCTATGTTAATATTAAACTGACTTGTGTCTGGCATGATAACCTTCACCTGCATTGCATATAATACAAACCTAAAAAGCAAACATTCTTCACCATTTGAATAGAACTTCAGATCATATGCAGGGCCCTTGTGTCCTTGAATGATACTAAGTGGCTTTGCAAGTAATGGAACAGGTACAGTCCTAACAGGGAAAATAAGGGACTAATAAATCATTACAGGAAACGTTATTATTATAAATCCCAAATAATGAGAAGACAAAACTACTTACTTCTGGTCAGTGCTCTTATCTAAATGTTGGTGCTGCAAAAAACAAAGTATATATGAGCAAATTTCCTGATAATATTGTTGAATAATTCCAGCTCCAGAACGTTAAGATGATAGCATCTGTCACTAGGCAATGCTACTGAATGAAGTGAAACAAAATGGGTTTATTAAGAATGTCCCAAAAGAACATCATTACCATTGTATATAACTACACCGGATTTTTTTCCTGAAATTAAAATAAATCTAAAATGCAATAACACGTGCCATTTACGTTTTTCTTATGTTCTACAGCTTTCTGCCATTACGTATTTGCCTCTTCCCATTAGGCTAGTATTAGCTCAGTAAATTTTGAGATTCTAACCAGAACATGGTTATAAAACCTTCAAAATAGTCAAATCTCAATCAGGCATTCAGACAAACAAGTACAAGATCACGGTAACATCCAAAGATTCGCGAATCAAAAGCGCTCACCTGAGACGCGGCGGAAATGCAGGAAGCCAAGGAGTAGGAAGCGACCGAGCCGTCACTGGAGGCGACAGCGAGGGTTTCAGGGTTAGGGTTTTGGGAGGGTGCGAAGGCGGTCCTGAAGACGGTTCGAGTCCGCAGTTCCCTTTCCTGGAGAATGCTCTTCCTGTATCCTCCTTCGTCCCAATCCCTGGCATCGCCGATGCAGTAGCCGCCTGTCGCCATTTCCGGCATTGCGTACCTCCGCAACGATGGACTTGTGACGGTGGAGCTGCAAGATCAGCGTTTTAGCGTCCAGCAATGCGACTCTTTGGTTCTTATAAATTAATTACTTTCTTTTTCTATTTCCCGAACATTTGATTTGTTAAAAATTAATTTTATATGCACCCATTTCACATTTCATGGTCGTCAAATCAATGCGCACGAATGTACCGTATTTTTTGCTCTCATCGCTGGGACTGACCAATCCACGAATTCTTTTATCTGCTTTGTTAGGAAAGAATTCATACGTCCTTGATCTGGAACTGTCTAATATAAATATGATCCTTATCTAGAATTTTTTAAAATAATAAATATGATATTTTTGGTTATATCTCTTTAATAAGAAGACTTATTATGATATATGAAATTAATAAATTTGTTATTTTTAAGTTAAGCTTAAATAATTTAAGTTAGACATTTATTTTAAATTTAGTAAGTTAATATAGAGAACTACGGGAATCGTAGTAATGAAAGTCAGTGAGAAAATAATTATGCTCATTTTATGGCTGCTTATCATAAGTGTAATTTTTCTTCTTAGGAATTTTATATAAGATGCCACCTTACTTACCAAGTCTGATGGCTTGAGATCTAGCACGAATCCTAGGGCATATTAAGCAATCCTAAGGCACATCAAGCACATGGATAATATCAATCCTCGATCATCTAGCATGATAGATAGGCACAAGATCTCCTGAACTCACGGTGGTTAATTGAGTTTCAATCCACCAAGGGGTGACCCAACTAGTCACCCTAATTTGAAGATTGAGCATGCAAGGCAGGTGCATGCAAACACTCGCCGTAACACGTGTGAAGGGTATGCATATAATTATTGTTCTGGACGCAAGGTTCACATTGAATCATTGGCGAGCCCATGGTCCAACTTAAGTGTGAGCCTTGGTAGTGCACATGTGGTGCCTTGCGTGGTGACATGTGGAGTGTGTGGGTGGCGCCCTGGGTTTTAAATAGACCTTAGGGGCCACAAGGTGATATCAAAAAAGCAATCATTGACGAGTCTAGGGTTTCCCCCATAGCTTCTACACTAACGATTAGAAACCTAGGCAAGGGAGAGAGTTTCAATCACACGTATGAGCCATCGAGGCATCGTGCGGCGGTAGCAAACGGCAACAGCTTGCGTTCGTCCATGGTCGGCGGTGTTTGGTGTTTGACGGTGAGACTAAGCATTGCTCAGTGCATCCTCGACATCATTTGAGGCATCCATGCGACCTTCCATGTAGACCAGGCGGCAGTTATCTCTTCCCCATCAGCAAGCTACCCAGGCAGATCTTGGGGTCGTAGTGAGCAACAAGCCGACACCAAGCAACACTTTCATCTACACGCGTGGTGGCAGCCTACGAAATCTTCAGCGATTCGAAGCAAAAGCAGTGGCTAAGGTTCCTAGTGAAGCTATTAGCAACCGACAAGCTACGATCCATGGCCCTAGGGCGCGAACGCGAGACTAGGCAATGAGCTACTCGAGCCAGGCTTGCAAACGCGAGCAAGGAGCATGCATGCGATGTGAGCCTTGGTGTTGCACGTGTGCCTTGCAATGCAGCTGCTAGGGTGCGTGGTTCATGCATACGACTGGGTGCATATGACAATCAATTATACGAAGGCTTCTTTGATGGTCTGAGGCACAAGGAGTGAGTAATATCTAATTTGCTTGGGTAAACCTAACTACCGTACCTGCATTGTTGATCGAGTTATTTTGGGTTTTCTACTCCACGAACCTATTCTGCTAGTGTTCGAGCCCGCTTAGTGCTAGTTGTTTATTATCTACTATTATTTTGGGGATGTCAATAATGACAGTCGTTTTGATGACTTAGGTAGCAGTGATATGTTGCTATGTACCCCTCACTACTTATGATGATTGTTAGATCACCACTAACAACATCAGAGGAACCTACAAGGTTGCACACCTAGACACTCAAGATCTTGTATTAATCGGGTAGTCTTAGATCGAATCATTGGATGATTCAGATCTGTTTGGAAGTTTGATGCATCACAGATGCTTCTGATGAGGTGGAGAATGTCATTTAGAGCTAGACTTCACTTTGATATCAGTTGACCTATAGTTGATCTATGGGTGACCACATTTGACCTCGGTTGACTAGGTCCTAGTGAGCAGGTTAAGTGAGAGAGATGCACTGAATGGTCCGAGTGAAGACGATCAACGCAAAGGAGCGACAAATCATTGGAATATCCTATGTACTCTCATTCTTTTCGGTGACTGGAGTGATCGACATCACATTTGGGTAGTCGCTTTAGATGACTACAATGTGATTATCAGACTTGATCTTTTGAGGATGATGCAAGTAGCAGTGATAACTCATCAGGCGGTATCTAAATTATAGATGAGAGACATCTATGCGTTGTGAGATGTCTTAGATTGGAGGGGACAGAGACTCAAACTCAATAGAGTAGAGGAGGAATGCAGAGCGGTGCTATTTCTTGAGCCACCCTAGAGATAGGCGTATGTCAGCGTAAGTTGACTTTTCTAGCTACTTGGGTGATGACTCGGAGTGAAAGTCAAGAAGACATACTAGAAAAAAGTGACATATCTCCTTAAGGGGTACAAGGACATCATATCTCATGAATTGCCTAAGGAATTGTCTCCATCACATGCAATTGATCACCATGTAGAGCTCATTCCTAGGGCCACTCCCTCTTTCAAACTTCCATGCCGCATGCCTCATACATAGCTTGCAGAGCTTAGGAAATAATTGGATGAACTCTTGGCAGCATGGTTCATGGCGACCCTGCCAGAGCATTAGGATTTAGTCTCCAAGCCCAAATTCCAGCCAACTTCAAGGTAGTCAATGAAAAAAAATCAGGATCAATGACAACCCCAGATCCAAGCCTACACAACTAGATCCAGTACTCTAGTGTAAGACAAAGAACAGATCTAGTACTCAGTCCAGCCCAAGTCTAGTACCAAACCCAAGCCTAGCCATCAAGCTAGAACTCAGCCCAGGCCCAAGCCGAGTTGTAGACGCCTCCATCCTCTTTCAACATGCATCTACCCTCTTCCCGTCGGCCGGCTATCACTCCCCATCAGCCTGTTTGATCGACTTAATGTCTCTTACTTTTATTAGATTTAAAGTTCTATTCTTACACATTTTTTCAAACTAAATTCTTGTTTTCTACCGAATTTTGAATTTTTCTCCCTTCATTGTACAGAATCTTCACTATTTTCAATTGTTGGTGAAATGTAGGATATTTTCTCATTTTTTTCATAAAGATTTTGGGAGATTTGAGATTATGAGAAGATTCCTCACAATGCTAGGAGATCATAAGTCAAATTTGATGTGAATAAGAGCTTTCTGTAAAGAACACGGCTCACCCGTGTCTTCACACATAACCATGTTCTTCTCGGCAGGAAAACCATAAACATCAGCAAAGGAAACACAGCCAGGCCATGTCTTTACACATAGCTGTAACCATCTCTTCATTAGAAGTCGCTGAACAAATCACAGCTTGCTCGTGTCTTTACGCATGGTCGTGATCTCTCGGTAGACAACTTCATCAAATCCAAGCCGAGACGAACATGGTCAGGGCATGTCTTTACACACAGCTGTGAAGAGCTTTCAGATGTACGCTGAAATAAACACGTCAAGCCTGTGTCTTCCATCACAGTCGTGTATATGTCCGCCAACCTCGACCTAACGGCAGTTTCTTGCCAAATCTGATCGATTCCGAAGAGGAAAATTAGGAAAAACAGACAGTGAACATTCCTAACCGACTGGGGAAGAGATTAAGGTATAAAAGGAAGATTTTTGGGTGGCTATGGGTTTGAACTTTACATCAGCGACTGCTAGGGTGAAAGTTGGGTGAACACTACATTCTTGGGCTTGTTTGGACGGATTTCTTCGGGGCTTTCGAGAGAAGATAAAAGATGTATCCTCTCCTATCAAAGATCTATAATTTCCCCATCTTTTGATTTTATTTTCTTAGAGTTTTCATGTGTTACACGATGAACTCTATAGCGTAAACTCTTTTCCGGGACTCGGGCATAGCTTGTTGAACAGATTCTTGTTTTAAAATATTTTATAAATCTTTGTGGCATTTATTTAAGCTAACTTATTCAAACTTTGTTGCACTTATTATGTGTAAATGCTTTGGCCATGTTTTCTACACGTGTTAGACGTTACAAGAAGAACCGAGAGGCGAATCGTTATGTTTGATCTGCTTAGTTTGAACTTGTGACCTTAACCACGAAAGTAGATTGGGGTCACTCAAGGGTGTAGTGATCTTACATAAAGCTCATGGGGTTTGCTTTAAGTCAATAAGCCACAATAGCAGGAGATTGACTTGGGTAGATACCGGATTATGCTGCCAAAAGGGGGCAATCTGTATAAGTAGGTTGATCGCCTTAAATGATTTAAGTTTTCTGACTTTAATTATTTAACATTTTATCTTAATCTTTCAGTGTAGTAAAACCTGATGTCCCAATCTTTCAAGAAGTGCATTTTCCCGTATAAGTCACTGAGCTTTCGAATTAATTTTGCTAGTTTAGTTAAGAATTTCATAACTCTTTTTGAACTGTCGAGCTATCGATTGTACGATAAGTCGGTGGTGACTCAAAAATTTATAGTAAATTTTATATTGATCATTTAGTCTTTTGAGTCATATTTATGCTATTTTGCTTGTTTTTAAACTTAATTGGTCAATTATTTCGGAATCTAAACCTCTTCTCATTTTTTATTATTTTCAGGTAAAAAGAGTGTAATTTTCAATGGATTTGCAAAAATCAAAGGCCAGAAACAAAATCAGCACAAAATTTCGAGCTAAGAGGCCAATTTTAGAATTTTTCTGATTTCACACCCCCATGAAAAATGAACTAAAATTTTCATGGGGCGGTGAAAATATTAAAAGAAGGAAACAGTCGTTGCCGCCGTGCCAAGTCTTCCGTTGCCTCCAAAATCTAAATTTTTCGATGAAAAATTAGAAAATCCAGAGCCCTAATCGGAAGAATGAAAAGAATAGAATCATTCTATAAGATCAGGGGAACATTTCGAGCTTGGTATGACGAATTTTAATCAAGCACAGAGAGAGAAATCGAGTGAGGCGCCACCGCGTTAGGATTCTTCGCCGGGAAGCAATGAAGCCATCTCCGGCAACCAAAATTTCACGGAAGGTGCGCCTCATGGAGGAGAAATACACCAAAAGTTTTAGATCAAAAGGAGATAGATCGAGGGAGAAATCAAATGAAGAACGATCGTTGCTACAGTGCTGATGAGCTACTTCGAATCTATCCATCAGTGGGCGTCAACCAAGTCCCAAAAAAGGATTTTATGTTACAATAGTCATGAAAGCTCACATAAATCTCTCTAAAATATCAGAAAAATTGCTACAAAACGTTTTGGAGAGGAAGGAGAACGAACCGAACAAGATCCCTAAAAATTGTGAAGGTCTGACACTCCAATCTCTCGAAATCGCCCCGAAAATGCTGTGTCACCTCTTTCATGATCCGTAGCTACTTCATGCGCTGATTTCTCGATAATTTGGTAGCAAGAAAGAGGGCTTTTATATTCTTTGGATTCGCCTCTCTCTTAGCTTTCCAAAATATATTTTATTTCCTTTTTTGGATTTTTTGAGAGCTCAGAATCGAAGAAAAACTGAGTGATGGTTGGTCTGCAGAGTCATGATCACGGGTGAACCCCGCTGGGTTCCTGTGAAGTCTAATGTATAGTTCTTTCGTGTAAGAATGACCGGTAAACCCTACCGAGTTCACCAGGCCGTGAAGTCTTCTGTATGTTTCTGCACAAACTCTTTCCAAGAGAATAACAGGTAAACACCAAAAGCACGGGCAGGCCGTGATGTGTTTTGTGAATTTTCGGACATCCAGTGAAAGCACTAGTGAACTTCGCCGGGTTCACCTGGCCATATTTTCCAAAGGATCTTGGATTAGGCCCAAATTTGACGTGCAGCTTCTTCTTCTCGTAAGGAATCACCCCATGACTTTAGAATTTTCAAAAGACTTCAAAATTGGGTGATTTTACTTGAAATTCCACAAAAATGAGAAAAAGTGAAGATTTCGAAGCATTCAAGTAAATAAGTCTCCTTATAGTATAAAAACATTAAAATAGGCCTAAATTTGAGGTGAAATAATACTAGAAATTACTGTTAAAATGCAAAACATCAAATACTCCCAAACTTAAATCTTTGCTTGTCCTCAAGCAATAAAATAAAGTGAATTACATGAAAGATATGAAGATAATCATTCTGATTAAAGGCAAACATCCAAATTAGAGAAACATCTACTAGTAATCCAAGATCTAGTCAGAAGAAATCAAGTGATTGGTTGTTCCGAATGTTCAGCAGTTTGATCCCAGAATTTCCAGAAGTCAAGGAACTCAGCTAGATGTAAACAGAGAACTCAATCAAGTGTACATATTACTCATGTTATTCCAATCCATCCAAATTAACTTGTTGGGATTAACTCAAATGTATAATTTAGATGCAAAACTCCCATAGCAAATTATGATATTAGACTTCAACTTATGTTTTTAGGTACCACTGCCAATTTTTCACAGTGCCAAGTAGAGGAGTTTCTCTTAGATTTCAACTCATGTTCTTAGGTACTACTGTGAATTTTTCACAGTGCCAAATAGAGGAATCTATGAGTTTTTTTTAAGAACATCACAATATATGGTGTTGATAAGGCTTTTCATCACATCACAAATGTAGTTTTCTCCCAACAATAGAAAGGACTCAAGGAACGAATAAGTAGATGCGTATCTTAATATAAAATCACATGTAAACTACTAGCATAAGTTAATTGAATATTCTCAGAAATATTTGACCCACTAATGAATAGTTTAGAGTAATCCAAATCAAAAGATTTTAAAATCATAGAGCATTTCTAATCGGATGTTGCATTCAACGGATTATGATTATTCCAAACCAAACATGGATTCAAACTCAATGATCAGAACTGGCTATCATAGGTTCAAAACTATTTCATAGAGCATGGTAAACACATGACTAAACCTTGAACCACAACATCAGGACATATCCAGATGATAGCATGCATATCTCATTCATGTATTCACAAGATGATAATAGGGATCATAACAAAATACTAAGACGATGCTTGTAAGTAAATCAAATATTACCCAACACAGTCAAGGGGCCTGAAGATGGGACTAGGCCCATGAATAGCGGCATATAAGAACAATGCCAAATAAACAACCAACCAGTCAAAGTTAAGTATCAAGCACATGAACCAGTAGAAATAGTATGTCAAAAGGCAGCAGAAGATAAAGAACTGGAAAGGATACAACTCACCTACTCTAAATATCGCATAGTCATTTATGCAAAACTGTGTACGTGAGAGGAGTAGGTGGGAGGCCAAGCGCTGGGGGAGTCTACTTCTTCCTCTGCGGTCGAGAGCCTTGAGCTTTGGAGCTCTTGCCCTTACCTCGAAATGAGAAATTCGGCTCATCCTCCTCGTCGGAAGAGATGGCTACACGCACCATGTTTTCTTCGGACAGAAAGGACAGCCGCTCGTCTATGGAAGAAAGCTTCTCCCAAACTGAACTCATCATCTTGTGTTATCGCTGCATCCCCGCCTCCATAGTTTGCCAATTTGAGGTCTGCTCCTGGCGGAGATAGTTGAGAGTGGTGTCCATCAGATTGAGTGCCTCTCCCTAGCGAAATAGCTCAGGGAGCTGCTCCTCATGCATCTCCTGAAGAAGGGCCATCATAGACCCGGTAGAGGAAGAGCCACCAAAATGGAAGGCATCGGGGGCAGGAGGTGCCGTGTCAATTGGGTCAGGCTGAGGGTCGGCAACGGGCTGTATGCACCAGTTTGCTCTCATGCGCACGGTGGTGCGCTTAGTGTTTGGCAGTGGAAGGGAGAACTGGCTTCCTTTGAATGTAAGGCAGTAGGAGTCACCCCGGCAAATGATAAGCTTCATGGAAACACACTACTCGATTTTGAGCCGATTGTTGCCACTTGCTTCCATGGTACCATAGGAGATAACCCCTAGGGAAACAGCTAGTGGGGGTGATCAGACCACTCATAACAATAGCTCCCTTATGCAAATGTGCGACACGGCTAAATTGCTTCGCCAAATAGTAGCCCGAATCGACCCTAAAAGAATGTAGCATGCACCATAAGTAAAAATGTTCAGATTGATGGATCATACCGTCACTTTCCCAGCCGCCGAAGATGGTATGGGCAAGAACTCGATGAACATATCGAATGGTTGGATTGCAAATGCTAGATGCCCTAGCAATACGTGCAGAATAGATATGCTCGTTTGTGATTGCCCCCTAAAAACCTTATTCGGAGTAGTCCATCGGTACCTTGTGTGTGCAAGGTTTTGGGAAGCCATATACACCACGCAGCTGTAATGGAGATAGGAAGTGCTCAACTTTACCCAACCAAAATGTTAGAAGTTCGGGATCCTAGTCGAGGATTGTGTCGGCCCGTACGTCGATAGAACTGAAGAATTCGAGCGTTATCCCTATGTATGTTGGGTGCGCCTTGTGCATGAATTGGTCCCAACCGATATTGGAGTGCATGAACTCTACGTCATCAAGTAGTCCAAGCATGCTCAACGTCCCTCGGTCGAGGTAACGAGTGTTGATCACCTTGTGTTGGAGGAGCAGGTTGTATCTGTCTTCCTACTCCACGTTGCGGAAGATGATGTCGAACTCATTCGGTGTTGGAGTAGAAGTCTGTGATGGATGAGCTGAGGAGTGCAGCTGTCTGGAGGATGAAGACGTGGCTCGATGATGTAGAGACTATAGGAGGGTTGGTCCTTAGTGCCGTACTCTGCGGTGTTTACACAATGCACAGAAATCGTGAGAGAGTCTTGAGACGAGGGAAGTCAAATCGCTTGGAAAGTATAGCAAGAAACACGCGAAATCGGCGCGAATTCGTTTCGAGGCAATACTAATGCGAGAGAAATCGAACGGCACCCAAAATTACTGAAATTCACTCACTAACCTCTAGAGCAATTTTAAGTACAGCACGAACGGGGTTTGCGGATCGCGAGGTCAGCTCGCGCGCCTACAAAAAGAAAAGAAAAATTAGTGCTAAGTAATAAAAACAAAAACAAAAATAAAGTAAAAAATAAGCTAGAGTAAAAGTGCTTGGGTTGCCTCCCAAAAAGCGCTAATTTAACGGTCATTAGCTTGACCATTAAACACTTGGAATTGATCGTGACCGTGTCTTCAGTCACCATAATGATTGCTCAGTGTTTTGTTCGTGGCTTTCAAGAACATAAGGCTCAAACTTGAAACAGTATCCAAATTTATTTATGAGCCTTTTTATTTCTTCGATTAATTTTGATATTCCTTTCCTCCTTCGTCTCTTCTTCTTCTTTGCTGCCCTTTCCTGAAATTCTTGATTAGCACACCCAGAAAATGTATCAGATTCAGAAGGTTCTTCAAATAAAATATGCATGTCACAAATAACCTCCTCATAAACTATTTCTATGCTACAACATGTCCCTGAGTGTGATGCCCTTTTTAAAGAATTAGTTAAGTCAAATTCAATTAAATCACCACAAATATCAAATGTCAATTTTCCCTTTTTCACATCAATGCGAGCTCCAGCTGTGGCAAAAAAAGGTCTACCAAGTATAATAGGGTTTTTTGAATTTTCCTCCATATCCAGAACTATAAAATCAGCAGGTGTGAAAAACTTACCAATTTGAACAGAAACATTTTCTAAAATACCAACCAGATGCTTTACTGATGAATCAGCAAGTTGCAAAGACATTGAGGTTGGTTTGAGCTCTCCAATGTTCAGTCTCCTGCACACAGACAGAGGTATTAGACTAACACTAGCACCGAGATCACATAAGGCTCGGTCGAAAGTAACACTCCCAATAGAACAGGGGACAGAAAAGCTACTTGGATCTTTCAATTTGGGTGGCAGCTTGTTTTGAATGATGGCACTACATTCTTCAGTTAAAGCAACAGTGCCATAATCTTCTATTTTTCTCTTGTTAGATAAAATTTTTTTAAAAAATTTTGCATATGTAGGCATTTGAGAAATAACATCAGTGAGAGGAATATTAATATACAACTTTTTCAAAACTTCCAAAAATTTCTCAAACTGCCTATCTAACTTAGCTTGCACAATCCTTTGGGGAAAAGGAATAGGTGGGCTATATGGTGGTGGCAAACTAGTTTTAGGATCAGCAACTTTAGAGAGCAAATCACCATCTTTTGAAGGTGGAGGGCTAGGATGGGACTGCACTTTTGTAGGTTGTGATTATAGAATAGGTTCACCGCTAATTTCAATTATGGGCTCAACCTCGTCATCATCAAAAATTTCCCTAGGATCTTTCAATTGTTTCCCACTCCTAGTTGTGATAGCATTGCAATATTCCCTAGGGTTAGGTTCAGGTTTTGCAGGTAATTTCCCTGGGGGTCTATATGGTGTATTAGCCTGTTGTGCTATCTGAGTTTCTAACATCTTGTTATGGGCAACAACACCATCCAACCTAGAGTTTATCTGCTTAAGGGTTTCTGTAATCTCATCATTTTTGCTCATCTGATTACCCATGAATCTCTCAAACATCTCTTCTAAACTAGATTTTTGGGGTTGACTCTGGTTTGACTGTCTCTGGTTATACCCCCTATTATCATTTTGCCCACTAGTTTGATTGTTACTTTTCCAAGATAGGTTAGGATGGTTGCGCCAACCAGGGTTGTAGGTATTGGAGTAAGGGTCATTAGATCTACCTTGATTATAATCCCCTACTTCATTCACTTGTTCCTCACCCTTATCAATAATGATTTTACACTCTCTAGCATGGTGCCCATTGTTCCCACAAACCTCACAAACAACAGAAGATATAGCAGCAGTTTGCATTTGGAAAGAATCAAAACGGTTACATAACGAGTCTACCTTTTCTGCAAGAGAGCGCCAACCATCACCATCGTTCTTACCCTGAGGAGGCCGATAAAGCACTCCTCTCTCGGAAAGCCCACTGGTTGTGGTTCAATGCCATCTCCTCAATCAAGGCATGGGCTACATCAACAGTCTTGTTCATCAAAGCTCCCCCTGCAGCAGCATCAACCGTTAAGTGTGTGTTGTAAAGCAAACCATTATAGAAAGTCTGAATTAAAACCCAATCTTCCACTCCATGGTGGGGGCACTTCCGTTGGAGCTCATTAAAGCGCTCCCATGCTTCACTCATTGATTCTCCGTCTCTCTAGGCAAAGCCTGTGATTTGGTTCCTCAACTGGATCATTTTACTGGGAGGAAAGTACTTCTGCAAGAAGGCATTTGACAAGCGCTCCCAAGTAGTGAACATTCCAGTTGGATGTGCATGAAGCCAGGCTTTTGCTCTGTCCCTGAGAGAAAAAGGAAACAGTCTTAGTCTGAGGGCATCGTCAGATACACCATTAATCTTTAAGGTGTCACAGAATTCAAGGAAAAGGGATAAGTGTTGGTTTGGATCTTCCAAAGAAGATCCTCCAAACTAATTCTGTTGAATCATCGATAAGAACGCTGGCTTGATCTCAAAGTTGTTCGCATCTATAGCAGGCCTAGTGATGCTGGAATGAATTCCTTGTGTATTTGGGGCTGCATAGTCGCGCAATGTCCTTCTTTCAGCCATGATGGATTCTTCTTCTCTTTCTTCTACAACTTGTGTCTCCTCAAGTCTCAATCTCTTTCGCAGTCTCAGAGTCTTGTTTATCTCAGGATCAAAAGGTACAAGTGGTCCTGACCTATGATTCCTGCGCATGCAAAGTAGATAGATCAAGTGATTTCATGAAAATAGAAAATAAATAGAAAAAAACAAAACAGTAAATAAAACCTAGTCTAGTAATAATCTCGATATCTTCAATATCGACAAAACCAAGGTCCCCGACAACGGCGCCAAAAACTTGTTGTGTCCGCAAGTGCACGGATACTCGAAGTAATAAAATATATATCGAACCACAGAGACCTTGTTGTCAAGTACTGAATAATCGATTTCTCGCTAGTTAGGCAATCGGAAATTAGTGAATCAAACTATCGAAAAGAACACGGAGAAAATATCAGAGAGGAAATCGGGACTAGGGGTTCATCTATTTTAATTTCTAATGATTAGATTAAGATAAGTATTTGTCAATCTAATTCTATTATGGTAAAGGTAAATTTTACTTTATAAATAAATTGTCTCGCTCTCGCGCAGACAATCATACAAAGAACCGATCCCCACTCTCGTGTAAGATCTATTCAATGCTGAAAATAAGTAAACCATCAGCTAAGAACTCAAGGATCACTCTCGTGCATCCGAATTCTAGGTTGATCACCTCAAGTGGAAAAATCAAAGATCACTCTCGTGCATCCGAGTCTCAACACTAGTTTTACTCAAGGGTTTCCAACGACTCGATACTCAATCTCTTGCAATATCAAATCAAGTCTACACATTAACTCAATCCAAAGTATCAGAAATTCAACATGGCAATAAAATCACTAAAAATCAGAATTCGAAGGACTACCTAATCTCTTACGATAGTTCCAAACTCAACAATTCCTAGGGTTCCAATTTCAAACAATCAACCTCTCGGTCTATTTTGCAAAACTCTAAAACATGCTGATATTTAAGGCACAAAGGAGAATTAAAGAACAATCAATCACAAGAGTAAAATTATCATAATAAGATCAGTTGACAAAATTAGGGTTTTCTAGCCATTAAGAAACAAAGAGATTACACCCCCATGTCCCAAAGAAAGATTAAGCTACCATGATGAAGGAATTACAATAAAACATATTTTCAGAGTGATAAGGAATCGAAAAGAAGGAAGAAAGATTACAAAACAGGGCTGTAATGAAATTACAGCCTGTAATATGCTTTGAACAGCGCTGTCACCACTATTGTGTCAATTTCTTCTTCAATTCAACTCCGAACGCTCTAGAACTTGAGATGTGTATTCTCCATCACTAGGTGAAGCTCTCTGTCAAATTTCATGGCTGGAGGTGGTCTGTAGGTGCAGAACCGATGAACCCTAGCAATTCCACCTCTCCCTCAATTTATCCGTGGATTCGTGATAAAATTTATTACTTTCACTTTCTGTGTTTTCTCCTCTTAAGGACGAGTCCGTCACTTCTTTCGGATCTCAATTTGGATTTCTGGATCAAAAGTTATGGCCCGTGCAAGAATCGGGCGGAAAAATCAGAAATCTGGGTTCAAAAATACGGTACCGTGTACTGAATACGGTAGTGCCATATTTCTTTCTGTGAAATCCGGGCAGAAAACACGGCACCGTGTATTTTCCCATGGCAGTGCCGTATTTGTGCCAAAACCTCTCATCAAAATCGATGAAAAATGCGGTACCGTGATAAAATCGGAGTGAAATACAGTAGTGCCGTATTTCTGCTGAAACTTTCTGTTGTGGATCGCCAAACATTACGGTACCGTGTACTTCTACACGACAGTGCCATATTCTTGCTTAGGTCTTCTGGATGAAATTAGCACAAAATACGGTACCGTGAAAGTTCTGGGGCAAAATACGGCAGTGCCGTATTTTCGTCTAGTTGAAAGCGATGAAATACGGTACCGTGTAGATTTACACGGCAGTGCCGTATTTTTGCCAGGAGCATCCTTTTGGCTTAAAATTTGATGGGGAGACTCCTCTTCATGGTTAGAACTCATTCATGCATTTGCATTGCTTGAAAACCGGTGAAAAATATGCCTTTTTGCCTGAAATTGATTAAAAACCAAAGATGGTGAAGATTCAGAAGCTTTTGGCAAGAAAGGTATAAAAACAAAGCAAGAGAATAAGATTACGGCTTAAAAAGACTACTAAATAAGTAGGAAAAACACTATGAAATTTGGAGTCATCAAATATTAGGTAGAAGTTTGTTTTGCTTTGTCTTGTAGTAGCAGCTTGACCACCTTTATGGCCTGCAGGAGTAGTTAGTTGTTAAAGTAGCTTATTTTTTTCTTCTTTGTCTTGTTCCCTCCCCTCTTGTTCTATAAAAGAGGAGGCTGGGGTGTTGTGTTCCTTAGTTCTCTTGGTGGTAGAGTACTCCTGGTGAGCTGAGAGCCTCCAGCGCTTATAGAAGTCGAAGTCGGCGCTTCGCCTTCAAAGTTTGTAAGAGTCGTGGTCGGTGCCTCGACTCCGAAGTGTTCCCTTCCTAGTTTTCGAAGCAGTAAATGAAATCCCACCGCCTCCGGTGGGTCAGGTCCGCCTGTCTTTTTATTTCATCGTGTTCATTTCCATTATGATTTCCAACCTTCCACGGGTATCCGTTCGTCGGAGATGTGGACGTTCCACTGTTCTTTGGTTTGTTTCAGGCACATAGGCGTGCGAGCTGTGCCCTGCGAATCCACTGCTCCCCATTGCGATGTGCTGAGCTTAAAATCTACTACGTGAGCGTGATAAATTGCTACGAGGTTAGTGTGTTAGATTCTGTAGTTGATTGTCATTGCGTTCCTTCGCATTTGTGTTGCCCCGATCAAACTCGACGCTGATTTTATCATGTTTCTGCTGCATTTCCGCAGCAATTTTCACTTCCCTTGACTAAAGACCCTCTCCCATTTTCGCGTGCATCGTGTACAATCTTAGAGTACAGCTTAAGGACTATCCCTCCTATAATAGCTACATCATTTTTGGTATCAGAGGAGTTGCACGTTCGATTCTTATCGTTCTCACGGTCCAACTCCATTGCATCGCATCTTTCCACATTGATTTCGCATTTTCAGCATCCTGCACTTAGTCATTGTCAGCCTTGATTATGCATGGTGACCACATGGTCGCAACTCACGTCTTCCCAATTCCCCGACACTATCCCGAAAACCCAAGAGTCAGTCCAACCTTCGGAAGGGACTAGCACCCCTTTAGACTCCGTAGCCGCACTTACTGCGCGAGTGGACACGCTGACTACGCAGCTCGCTGCGTATAAGCAGTCCACGGATACCACCATGCAGCAACTCAAGCTGTCATCGGAGACTATGTTCCAGCAACTTTTGGCTAGTTTCCAAGACCTTATTGATGCCGTTAACGCGTCGGGGCAAAGGCGCCCCAACTTGAGTCAACCCCCTCAGTCCGCTCGGACTGCTCCGACTAGGGAGTTACCACCAGTAGTTGCACCCGTTCGGCGCCAACCCCTTGAGGATGGATCTGGCCGCCATGGGCCCTACATGGCTTATGAAGGCCCAAGTTATGAGGATGAGCCATACGATGAAGACGATGTTTGGGCCGCACAAAGGCCCCCAACCCAGCCTAGGTTTGAGCGACAACGAGCCGATGTCGATGTCCATCGTTTTATCCATGAGACCCCCCACATTTCGTGCGTGGTCTTGACCCTACTAAGTTCCTAGATTGGGTTGCCTCGGTGGATACCTACTTTGACTTGAGTGACACTCCTCAATACATGTGAGTTCGCATAGTCCGCACCTTGCTAGATGGTCCCACGCACCTACATTGGCAAAATGTGGAGCGCCAAAATGAACAAAATGCTCTCCCTCCCATTACCCGATGGGAGGAGGTGAAGTATCGCCTTCGCGAGCGATGCATCCCACCCTCCTATAGGTAGTGTCTTCTTGACCAGTATAGCAGCCTTCAGCAAGGATCTGGCTCCATTGCGGAGTACTATTTGACCTTCGACACATTGCAACTCCATTGCAATTTGCGAGAGGATCCTGAACTGGTTTTGTCTAAATTTAAGAATGGGCTCCGTTCGGATATCCGACGAGCTTTACCAGCATATGGGTTCGAGTCCCTTGACCAAACCTACCAGCGTGCGTTGGACATCGAGCAGGACCTCCGCGCAGCGACCCGTCGCAGTGAGTTTGTCCCTCCTCGGCGTTCGCACAACGGTGGACCACCACATTCCCACCATAGGACTGAATGCGTTGAACTGCGTCCGAACCCTCATCCCGCGCCTAGATCTCATGGTTCCCCTCGGCGCCCAGCCCAGGAGGTTGCGCCTTCTCACCCCAGTTGGGAGGAGAAGGGCAAGGCCCCTACCGTTGGGCCAGCTAAGCGTGTCCATTGCTGCAATTGTTTGCAGCAGGGCCACTATTCTAGGGACTGCCCAAAGAAGTCCACCACCATGGACAAGACCCGTGTAGCCACTTTTACCCGCGAGCGCGAGGAGCGTGATGTAGAAGCTGAGTGTTACACGAGTGGAGAGGAGTCGGGTCATCCCACACTTGCGGTTGTGAGGTGCACCCTTGTCCAAACCCCGCCCTCTAAGGACTGGAGGTGCACGAGCATCTTCACAACTTACATTAAGTGCAACGGGCACTCATGTAAGATTGTCATCGATGGGGGTAGTAGTTTGAACGTGGTCTCCGGGACCGCGATCACTCGCTTCAGCCTTCCCTTAGAGCCCCACCCCAAGCCCTACTCGATCGCATGGGTTGACGCGTCGAACCTCCCAGTTACCCATCGTTGCCAAGTTCCCATCACATTTGGGGACTATCGTGAGAAGGTGTGGTGTGACGTGGCAGCGATGGATGTTGCCCACGTCCATTTAGGGCGCCCCTAGCTCTGTGATCGAGATGTGGTTCACTATGGCCGGTCGAACACCTATGTGTTTGACCACGGTGACCAGAAGATCCGTTTGATCCCAGCTCCACCCAAGGAACTGCGCGCGTCCACCTCCAAAGGTGTAGTTGTCCCTCCTGCGGCTACCCCGCCGGCACCCGCTCTTGTGTCGCTTATGCGCACCTCGGCGCTTATGCGCGAGGCCACAGAATCTAAGGTTGTTTATGCCTTGATGTTGCGCGAGTCCCCAGAGTCCTCACCTGTAGTAGATACGACAGCACCGCCGGAAGTCTCAACCCTTTTAACTGAGTTTGATGACATTAGCCCGGAGGACTTGCCCCACGGTCTCCCTCCGGCTAGGGGGATTCAGCTCGCCATTGATCTTATCCCGGGAGCGCCCCTCCCAAATCTGCCCCATCATCGTTTGAACCCAACTGAACACGCTGAACTGCAGCATCAAGTGGATGACCTCCTCACTAAGGGGTACATCCGTGAGAGCCGAAGTCCATGCGCAGTCCCTGCATTGCTCACACCCAAGAAGGACGGGTCATGGCGGATGTGCATCGACAGTCGCGCCATCAACCAGATCACCATCAAGTATAGGTTCCCTATCCCTAGGCTTGATGACATGCTAGACTTAGTTTCTGGGGCATCTTGGTTCTCTAAGCTGGACCTTCACAGCGGATACCACAAAGTCCGCATCCGCGAAGGTGATGAATGGAAAACCACGTTCAAGATAAAGGACGGTCTTTACGAATGGCTCGTCATGCCATTCGGGTTGTCCAATGCCCTGTCCACTTTCATGAGGCTCATGAGCCAGGTTCTCAAGCCCTACATGGGCAAATTCCTGGTCATCTTTTTTGACGACATGTTGATTTTCAGTCGGACCCCAGAAGAACACCTGGAGCTTCTTCGCTCCACGTTTAACCTCCTGCGCAAGGAGCGCCTCTTCCTTAACACGAAGAAGTGCTCCTTCATGACCAACCGCATCCACTTCCTAGGCTACATTGTATTCGACAAGAGTCTTTCTGTTGACCCGGCCAAAGTCAAAGCCATCCGGCATTGGCCCGAACCCCATACCGTATCCGAAGTCCGCAGCTTTTTGGGCCTCGTGGGCTTTTACCGTTGTTTCATTCGGGGTTTTAGCACAATTGCAACCCCCCTGACCCAGCGTTTGTCCAAGGAGGACTTTGAGTGGACCGCTGCCACTCAACACGCCTTCGAGACCCTTAAGGATGCCATAACCACAACCCCTTTTCTCCGACTCCCAAACTTTTCAAAAGTCTTCGAAGTCGCGTGCGATGCCTCCGGTACCGGTATCGGAGGAACCCTTAGTCAAGAAGGCCATCCGATCGCCTTCTTCAGTGAGAAGTTGAACGTTGTCCGACAACGTTACTAGTCATACAACAAGGAATTTTATGCCATTGTCCAGTCGCTTCGGCAGTGGAGGCACTATCTCCTCCACCGTGAGTTTGTCCTCTATAGCGACCACCAGGCCTTGTCCTTTCTCAGCGCCCAGAAGAAGTTGGGTGTCCGCCATGCGAAGTGGGTCGAGTACCTATAGCAGTACACCTTTGTGATTAATCACAAAGCGGGCAAAGAAAACGTCGTCGCTGATGCCCTAAGCTGAGTCCGTGCCCTCCTCTACGTGATGAGGACACGCATCAACACCTTCGACCATGTTAAGGAGGAGTACACCACTTGCCCTGACTTTGGCACCGTGCATGCCGCCTTGATCCTCGCCCTTGATCCTGAGTCTCCCTACCAGCTCTGTGATGGCTATCTCTTTTTGGGGAATCGCCTGTGTATTCCCCGCACATTGCTTCGAGATCATCTGTTGCTCGAGCTGCATGCGGGTGGCGTCGCCGGCCACCATGGCCAAGACAAAACTCTTGACATGGCAGAGTAGCACTTTTTCTGGCCCTCCCTTCACAAGGACATGGAGCGCATCGTGCGCCACTGTGGCACTTGCCAACTGGCCAAGCCGCGTCCCTCGAACACTGGTCACTATACTCCGTTACCTGTCGCTGATGGTCCTTGGCGCCACCTCAGCATGGATTTCGTCCTAGGACTGCCCTGCACTACGTTCCGCTTCGACTCCGTCTACGTGGTTGTAGATCGGTTTTCGAAGATGGCACATTTCATACCCTGTTCATGAACTGTGGATGCGACCCATGTCACCCACCTTTTCTTTCAAGAGATTGTCCGTCTCCATGGTCTTCCCCACACCATCATGTCCGATCGTGACACGCGTTTCATGAGCCACTTCTGCCGCTCACTCTAGGCCCTCTTGGGCACCACCCTGAAATTTTCCACTACTTACCACCCCCAAACTGATGGGCAAACTGAGGTGGTTAATCGTAGTTTGGGTAACTTGCTCCAGTGCCTTATCGGTGATCACCGAAGATCTTGGGTTTCCATTCTCCCCATGGCGGAATTCGCGTACAATAGCGCAGCTAATAGGTCTACGTGTCTTAGTCCCTTCCAGATTGTTACGGGCCGTCATCCCTACAAACCCATTGACCTACATGACCTACCCATGGAGCCCCATCTGTCTGAGCATGCATACTCCTTTGCCCAGCATATAGCTAGTTTGCATGACGAAGTTCAGCATCATATCTTTTTAGGCAACACTCATAATGCGATGAAGGCTAACGAGCACCGTAGGCCACATCATTTTTTTGTAGGTGAGTTGGTGAGGGTGCATATCCACCACGAGAGAGTGTCAAATAGGGCCCATTTTAAGCTCTAGCCACGTTACATGGGGCCCTACACGGTGGTGTGGCGGATCGGCTCCAACGCCTATATGCTGGACCTACCTGAGGACATGGGAATCCACCCCGTCTTCAACGTCGCGGATCTGTTTCCATTCTACGGTCCTTTGGAGGAGCCCCTCGACACCGACGAGCCTCTTCCCCCTAGTTCTCTGGAGGAGAACTCTTCAAATGGAGGGGGGGGGGAGTTGATGCAGGAGAAGACAACATGACAGAAGGGGGAAATCTGGCCTAGATGGCGCCCCAAAAATTTTCCACAGAAAGTTCCTCAGGGCACCCAGCGACGGAAGCTACGCCTCGTGGGTCCTGCGGACAACTACCCGATTCGGGGGGTAGCCTCACATGCACAAGTCAGATTTTCCATAGAAAGTTCCTCGGGGTACCCAGTGACGAAAACCTCGCCCCGTGAGTCCTGCGGGCAACTACCCGATTCGGGGGCGGCTTCACATGCACAAGTTAAATTTCCCATAGAAAGTTCCTCGGGGCACCCAGCGACGAAAACCTCGCCCCGTGAGTCCTGCGGACAACTACCCGAAGAAGCCGCCGAACTGCCCCGACGACCCCGTTTTGACATCCACAACCCTCCGTACCACGTTGAACCCTCCATGGAGGGTCCGAAGGAGCCCAACAAGGTGGAGGTACGGTGATCTCAATGCACTTCTCGACCGCCGGACCGTTTTGTAGGAGTTATAAGCCCATTGTCGATCCACACCGAGGCCCTTCCGCCCAAGGGCACGGGCTGCTGTCCACTTGAAGGCCCAACACCTAAGGGGCCACGTAATCATCTTAGTAACACGGCCCAAGAGCGCACCACATCCCTCGTAACCCAACCCACAACGTCCAAATTCTGCTACTTTGTCGCGGTATGCTCCGAATGCGTCTAACCGCCCAACCGCCTCCGTACGAAGACCTGAAGACCATGCGCTAGCTTCATAGAATTTTAGGTAGAAGTTTGTTTTGCTTTGTCTTGTAGTAGCAGCTTGACCACCTTTGTGGCATGCAGGAGTAGTTAGTTGTTAAAGTAGCTTGTCTTTTTTTTCTTTGTCTTGTTCCCGCCCCTCTTGTTCTATAAAAGAGGAGGCTGGGGTGTTGTATTCCTTAGTTCTCTTGGTGGTAGAGTACTCCTGGTTTGTTTCAGGCGTGGACGTTCGCCGGAGACGTGGACGTTCCGCTGTCCTTTGGTTTGTTTCAGGCGTTTGATGATTTTGAAAATTTTGATGATTGTGATTTACCTTCCTCAGCACTTTATCATCCATCTAGTCCCCTCTCACATAATGAAGTGTCTTGCAACACAAATACTTGGGACATGTTTGAAGAGAAATTTGAACTTTTTGAGTCTTATGAGAATAAAGATGATGAATTTAAGGATCCTCAAATAAGAAGTAGTGATATATAAGGGGGTGAATTTGATAGTGTTAGGATGGAATACCCCACTAAAAAGAAAGAAATTGAGGTGAAAGATCAGAAAGAGGATCCTGTGCATATTCTACCACCACTACCATGTGAACCATCAATCCCTTTTCTTTAGAAGAATTCATTAGAAATTTACATGACAGATGATGAAAGTGATAATTTTAAGGACAATGATGATGAGGTGACTGAAATATTATTTGATATAAATCTAGCCACAGATACCCAAAAGAAGATAACACATGAGATTCTTGATCACATTGGCATTGAGGTAAGTGAAAAACCCAAAATAAAATTTGAAATTTTTTTTATCAATCCAAGGTTTGAATTCTTTGATTTTAATTCTAATCTTCTTCCAATTGCTGATATAAATCTAAAGGAAGAATGCATGATATTACTCTTAGATAAATATAGAAAAATTATTGAGTATTCTTTGCATGACTCTAACTTTTATTTTTGTATGCATGTACTGGACACTGCAACATTGATCCACCTATTTCACTGGATATATACTTTGGTGGACACACTCTTGAGATGGAGGAAAAGAAGAAGATTATATGCTCTCTACTATGGCACAGATTCACCAACTCCACCATGACATGAAGCTGTGGTCAAGCTAATGACCTTAAACAAGCGCTTTTGGGAGGCAGCCTAAAGTTTTTGAATTTTATTAATTTTTGCATTCTTAGTTTTTGGTTTTTGATTTTGTTTAAATTTTTAGGATTTTTTGCAGCATGTATTGATGAATTTTTATTGATGGAAAATCTTCTGATAAGTTGTTTTATTTGTAGGAGTTTTTGGAGAATTTTTATATGAGAGAAAAGTGATTAACGAGACCATCACGGGTGCAGTCGTGAATCACTAACGGACCATGATTCTTACGACATTTTCTTTGTGAGTATAGTTAATATGATTTTGATAGTGAAACATGATGGTATTTAATGTTTGAAACTTGTTTACATTGTAAAATATGATTATCTTTAATTTGATACAGTTTCTAGATTTTTCGAGGTCATGTTTTCATCTTTTGATATAATTGTAAAGGTTTTCGCCCACATTATAAAGGGAACTCTTGCAACAATTTTTCTGAAATCCTTCATTCATTTATCTGATGTTCATGTATATGCAACAATTTAAGTCTAGGGTGTCCTTCATATATTGCCTTTTCTTAAAGCTTTAAGGGTATGTATTTTGAATGTTTATGATTGTTAAGGAATAATCAAATTTATTTTATCCTTAATTTTAGACTTAGGAAACATTTTGAGTGATTAATGTGATGACTTAGGGAATTTTTAAAATTTCATGCAGACTTAAATTGTTGAGTAAATTCAATTCTGCTATCGATAAAATGCATATGTGAATTGTTATATGTTCATAAGACATGTGCATAGTATCTTTATACTTGAAATTTAATTTATCTATTTTTGCTTGATGAGAATTTTTATGAATAGAAAATTGGTGATATTTATTTAACTGAGATTTGCTCCAACTCCTCTAGTTGAGAAATCTTAAGTCATGAGTTATATTATACCATCGTTTGGTATACTTTAAATCTGTTGTAGTTAAGTAATAGAGGGAGAATTTTAAATCAAATATTTAACCCTCTTGCAGAAAGATCAACAATGATTTAAATACTATGCCACTGACCGGCTTTCTCTAGAAAAAAAAGGGGAAAAAAGAGAGAGAAAAAAGGAGAAAAAAATAGAGAAAAAGAGAAAGCTGTAGGTTAAGTGGATAACTCCGCTGACTTTCATGATTGAGACTATGAGTTAAATTATACTGCTCTGTGGTATACTTTAAACAATGTTATGATGCTAACGGTAAATAGCATATGATAATTTAAAGACTAAATTACTTTAAAAATCTCTTATCTTTAACATCACCAAGATTCTTGAAATAAATTTTTGTTTATTGAGTAAGATAGATTTATTAAATTGAAAGTATCTGATATTTAGTGTGTAAAGAATGAATATTATGACATGAATTATGAAATTTATCTTTCTTGGATTGTAACCTCTTGAGAATTTATTTCTATTATGATCTTTCTTGAATTACTTGAGTTTGAAAGATTGATTACTTAATTTGTGAACTATGGATGTTGTTAGGGGCAAAAACAGTTGAGAAATCCTTATCTTTACATTCTTTATACATATCAAGATATTGCTTGAGGACAAACAAATTTTCAGTCTAGGGTTTTTGATACATTGGATTTACACCATGTTTTTGCCTATATTTTACATGATATTTTGGGCTTAATTGAATGATTTTATGTAATTTTTGATGTTTTTACTTCACTTGGCATATAATATTCACTTTTCTTGATTTTTATGAAAATGTAGGTAAAATAGCTCAAAAATGATAGATTTCGAGAGTTTTGAGCTCATAGAACGGTTCAAGAGGAAATCACGAGCTTACACGTCAAATTTGGAGTGAAAACAATGAAGATTTTGACTTTAACGGCCTTGGCCGTAATTACTGGGCTGGCCGTAATTTGGCGTTCGAAGGGCGATAAAATCAGCTAAGTTAAAAAGTTCACAGAAACTTTCACGGGTGAGACCATGAATCTATCATGGTCCGTGAAACTTTCTATGTACAAATGAGCTGTACACACAGAAAGAATTACGATCGAAGTCGTAAACTTATCACGGGTTGTAAAAATGTCCGCCCGACGTGTTTCTCAGTCAATACGACTCTAAATTGAACCAAACTCTCCAGAAACCTTTCTAGATGGGTTCTATACTGATTAGACTATAAAAGGAAAGGTTTTGGAAGGGTTTCGGGGGCGTCTACGCACGAAAACAAAGGGAGGCAGCGACGACGGCGAAAATCACTTCTAGCGCAGAATTCGATCAGGAAAGCCGCGCAAAGGAAGAATTGGATGCTTCATCTTCGTCTCCACATCAAGGGGAAGCTTTTCTAATTACTTGTCTAGCGATTTCCTATAATCTTCTTAGGTTTTCATGCAATTTTCATCGATGAACATGCTGTTTGTTATGAACATGAACGTGTAAACCTATTTTCTGGATTTGGGGGTGTAGCCCGTTGACGATTCATAGATTAAATATATTGTCTTAAATCTTTGTCATGATTTTTATAGATTTGATTTGATTATAATTGTGTTTATTCCGTAAATTACCCTGATCAAGTAATTTTACGTCTTAGACATTGCAAAAAGGACCGAGAGGTGAATCGCAACATCAGATCTATTCTTTTCAAACCTACGAATCCGATCACAAGAGTAGTTCGGATTCATTTGAAGGATTCCATGGTTTTTCACAGGACTTAATGGGCCTAGTTATGTTAACTGTCACGAGAGTAGGGAGTTAGCGTAGCTAGGTACCGGATTATGCTTCTAGAGGAGGTAATTTGTACCTTAGGAAAAATCCCTTTCAACACTATAATTTTTTGATCAAAGATTTTATTTTTATTAAATTCATAATTGTCAATGTGGCGAAACCCCGAGTCCTGATTTTATCTGAATTGATTTTTACCAAAAACGATACCTCTATTCCTTTTTATCTGTACTTAGAAGTTTCCAAACAAAAATCATGATTTGATTCGTCTAGAGATAGATCGACTGTGTAATCGGTACCTGACCACCTGATCCTCGTTGGGAACGATAATCTTTTTATTACTTCGATAAATCTGTGCACTTGCGGAACGTATCAGTTCACCTGGCCAAGAAGTTCTCTGTAGGAAAAGTGCTTTGTCCTGGTACAGTAGACTTCACGGGTGAACCCCATGGGGTTCACTTGACCATGAAGTCTTCTGTAAGAAACTTAACATCCCAAAGCATTATACTCCATCCAGGATGGCCGAATTCACTCTGTTGCCATGAATATTTCTGTGAAAATCCAATTTTTTTATCACCCATAGTAGACTTCACGGGTGGCCGTAAAGTCCTCTATATTGCTCAAAAGTGTCCTCTAGAATACCCTGTTTTTCAAATAGGTTCCTACAACACAGAAGAACTCACAATTAGCAAGAATTCGCAAGCTATCACAACAAAAAGCAAAGCAAAACTAAACAACTATGGAGTTCATGTAATAACAACGAAAAAAACAACTCAGAATTACATAAATGAGCAAAAACTTGGGTTGCCTCCCAAGAGTGCTAGTTTAAGGTCAATAGTTCTACCCTAAAGAGGTTTCAGGTCACCAAGTCTGCGGGATCTGAAAGGGTAAGAACAACCCCTTTCTCAACCCGCTCATCCTCGAAGTAATGTTTGAGTCAATGCCCATTTACAGTGAAGCTTTCTGTGCATTCTGTCCAGATAGTGATGGCGCCATAAGGTTGCACATGCTGTACCACAAAGGGGTTGAACCACCTTGTTCGAAGCTTCCCTAGAAACAATCGAAGTCTGGAGTTGAAAAGTAACACCTTGTCCCCTATATGAAATTCCTTCTTCACAATGCGTTTGTCATGCTAATGTTTGGTGCGTGCCTTGTAGATCTTAGAATTTTCATATGCATAAAGGCGCATCTCTTCCAATACATCAAGTTGCAGCTTTCTCTTCTCGTCGGCAATCTTGTAGTCATAATTGATTTGCTTGATAGCCCAAAATGCCATGTGCTCAAGTTCAACAGGTAAGTGACAGGATTTCCCATAGATGATTTGGAAATGAGACATACCTAGGGGTGTTTTGTATGTGGTTCTATAAGCCTATAGAGCATCAGGTAGTTTAAGTGCCCAATCCTTCTATGATCTTAATACGGTTTTCTCAAGGATTTGCTTGATCTCTCAATTAGAAACACCACTAGCCTGAGGATGATAGGGCGTGGAAATTTTGTGCTTTACACCATACTTCTTCAAGAGTGCTCCAAATTGTTGCTCTATGAAGTGAGAACCTCCATCACGTATCAAAATACGTGGAACTCCAAATTGGGGGAAAATTGTTTGCTTCATAAGCTTCATAACGACCCTGTAGTCATTAGTAGCCTCTGTAGAAGCCTCAACCCACTTAGACACGTAGTCGATGGCAACAAGAATGTACAATTTACCACATGAAGATGGGAAGGGTCCCATGAAATCAATCCCCCATACATCAAAGATCTCCACCTCTAGTATGTCGCTCAGTGGAAGTTCATCCCTTTTTGATATATTTCCCGTTCTTTGGCAGCTGTCACATGTAAGAGTAAAATGGCGAGTATTGTGAAAAATAGAGGGCCAAAATAAACCTGACTATAAGACTTTGAAGGCAGTTTTAGCTACCCCGGCGTGTCCTCCATACGGTGAAAAGTGACAATGTGTAAGCACATTATGTATCTCTGTCTCGGGAATGCATTGTCTATATAATCCATTAGCACATCGCCGGTATAGATAAGGTTCATCCTGGTAATAGGATTTCACATCATGCATGGACTTTTTCTTCTTCTGAAAAGTAAGATCAGGGGGAAGAATTTTAGAAACAATATAGTTCACATAATCGGCATACCATAGTGCTTGCTGTTCCAATAAGCATATAGATGTTCTTCAGGGAATGAATCATTAATTTCCAACTCTTCTTCAGGATTCTTTTCAGCAATGTGTTCTAGCCTGGAAAGATGGTCAGCCACAAGGTTCTCACTCCCCTTCATGTCTCTAATCTCAACATCAAATTCTTGTAAAAGAAGAATCCATTGAATAAGTCTTGGCTTGGCATCCTTCTTGTTAACTAGATATTTGATAGCTGCATGATCAGTAAAAATAATTACTTTCGAATTAACTAAATATGAACGAAACTTATCGAAAGCAAAATCTATCGCAAGTAGCTGATGTATCCACAAGTGCACGGATTTATCGAAGTAATAAAAAGATTATCATTCCCAACGAGGATTTGTCAGTCAAGTACCAATTACACGGTCGATCTATAGCTAGACGATTCAAATTTGTGGTTTGGGTAAAAATCAATTTAGATAAAATCAGAGGTAGTGTTTTGGAAACTTCTAAGTACAGATTAAAAGAAACAGAGGTAGTGTTTTGGGTAAAAATCAATTTAGATAAAATCAGGATTCGAGGTTTCACCACGCTGACGATTATGAATTAATAAAAATAAACCTTTGAACAGAAAATTAAAATGATGAAAGAGATTTTTCCTAAGGTACAGATTACCTCCTCCCGAAGCGTAATCCGGTACCTAATTATGTTAATTCTCTACTCTCGTGATAATTAACGCAATTAGATCCTTTAAGTTCTATGAAAAATCATGAAATCCTTCAAGTGAATCCGAACTACTCTTGTGATCGAATTCACAGGTTTGAAAAGAATAGATCCAATGTCGCGATTCACCTCCTAGTCCTTCTCGCGACGTCTCAAACTCAATAAAACTTGTCCAGAGTATTAAAGCGGGATACGTACAATTCTAATCAAATCAACTCAATAATATTCTTAACAAAGATTCATACAAAAGATGTAATTCATAAATCAATCAACGGGCTACTTCCCAAATCCTGTAAACTCTTAAAAAGTTTACACATTCATGTTCAAAGCAAACAACATGTTCATCGATGAAAATTGCATGAAAACTCAATAATATTATAAGAAATCTCTAGACAAGATACTAGAAATGCTTCCCCTCAATTGTAGACGAAGATGAAGCCTCTAATTCTTCCTTTGCGCGGCTTTCCTGTTTGAATTCTGCCCTGGAAGTGATTTTCACCACCGCCGCTACCTCTATTCATTTTCGTCTATAGAAGCCCCCAAAATCCTTCCTTTTATAGTCTAATCAGTGTAGAACCTATCTAGGAAGGTTTATGTAAAGTTTGGTTCAATTCTGGTTCGATTTGGAGTCGAATCGAGTGAGAAACACGAAGGGGCGAAAAAACTCACGGCCCATAAATAGTTTACGGCTGAGGCCGTAAATGTTTCTGTGAATAAACTCCTGCGTACATAGAAAGATTCATGGCCTCACCCGTGAAAGTTTCTATCAAGTTTTGTACTTAGTCGCATTTTCACCCTTCAGACGTGAAACTCACGGCCGACCGAAATACTCACGTCCAAGGCCGTGAATGTTGCGTCTGACACTGATTTCGCCCCCAAATTTGATGCGCGACCTCGTAATTTCCTCGGGAACCACGCTATGGCTTCAAAACTCGCAAAATCCATTATTTTCATGCCATTTTATCTACATTTTCATAAAAACCAAGAAAAGTGAAGATTCTATACCAAGTGAAGTAAAAACATTAAAAATTAGTATAAAATCATAAAATAAGCCTAAAATATCATACAAAATACAGGCAAAAACATGATGTAAATGCAACGCATCAAAATACCTTAGAATTAAAACTTTGCTTGTCCTCAAGCAATATTCTAATATGTATGGAGAATGTAAAGATAAGGATTACTCAACTGTTTTTGCCCCTAATAATGTCCTTAGTCCACAAATTAAGTAATCAACCTTTCAAAACTCAAATAATTCAAGAAAAATCATAATATTGATAAGTTCCCAAGAGGTTACAATCCAAGAAAGATAAAATTCACAATTCATGTCACAATATTCATTCTTCACACACTAAATATCAGATACTTTCAACTTAATAAATCTATCTTACTCAATAGATAAAAAATTATTTCAAGAATCTCGATGATGTTACATATAAGAGATTTTTAGAGCAATTTAGTCTTTAAACGGTTATATGCCCTTTCCTATTAGCATCATAACAGTCTCCTTGCTTGTAGCATTAAAATCATTGGGGCTACCTGACCAGTCACCCCAACAAAATTCCAAGAATTTTCACCAGGAGGATTAAAAGTAACCACATACTTGCGACAATCCACGAGAGCATAGTGGGCAAATAACCAGTCCATACCCAATAAAATGTCAAAATCAGATAAATTTAGCACCATTAAATCTATACTGATAACTACGTTTCCAAAATCTAAAGGACACTCTTTAACTGCCAAATAAGACCGTAATGCATCACCTGATGGCATGTACACGGTCAAATCACATACTGCCTTTATGAGTCTTAACCTTAGTCTCGCCACAAAGTCAATTGCAATAAAGGAATGAGTACTACCTGTATCAATCAATAAACAAGCAGGAAAATCATAAACAGTAATAATACCTCGCAGTGTCGAATCTGGAGCTCTCTGTGCATCCTTATGAGAAGCTGCATACACACGAGCAGGAGCAAGGGCCTAGGGTGGAGCGGCCTGTGGCTGGCGAGGCTGACGAAACTACTGGTACTGCTGTTTGAACTGAGCTGACCCACCTGAATGTCCCCCTAACTGACGTCTGGGTGGTTGACTATATTGTGGCACTAAATCTCTATTAGGGCAATCCTTCCTATAATGATCAAATCGCTTACATAGATGACACTGTACTGATGAAGCAGTGCATGACCTCGCCAAGTGACCCTCTCTGCCACACTTATAACAAGTCCTCTGGTCAACAGTAGAGCTAGATCCAACACCGTGATAAGGATGGATCGACTCTCGAGATACTCCACTACCATATCTCTGCCTCTTAGTCCCAATGTCAGTAGCATAACTATCCTTCTATGAAGGTTGACTCTAACTAGAAGACGGTCTGACTCTCCAGCAAGGTTTGAGCCTTATGTATTTTGATGACTCAAAAATTCATAGTAAATTTTATATTGATCGTTTAGTCTTTTTGAGTCATATTTATGCTCTTTTGCTTGCTTTTAAACTTAATTAGTCAATTATTTCGGAATCTACACCTCTTCTCATTTTTTTATTATTTTCAGGTAAAGAGAATTTATTTTCAATGGATTTGCAAAAATCAGAGGTCGAAAACGTAATCAGCACAAAATTTTGAGATAATAGGCCAATTTTAGAATTTTTCTGATTTAACGCCCCTATGAAAAATGAACTAAAATTTTCATGGGGCGGTGAAAATATTAAAAGAAGGAAACAGTCGCCGCCGCCATGCCGAGTCTTCTGCTGCCTCCAAAATCTGAATTTTCAGATGAAAAATAGAAAATCCAGACCCCTAAACGGAAGAACAAAAAGAATAGAATCGTTCTATTAGATCAGGGGAAGATTTCGAGCTTGGTATGATGAATTTTTATCAAGCACAAAGAGAGAAATTGAGTGAGGCGCCGCCGCATTAGGGTTCTTCACTTGGAAGCAACGAAGCCATCTCCAGTGACCAAATTTTCCGGGAAGGTGTGCCTCATGGAGGAGAAGATGCACCAAAAGTCTTAGATCAAAAGGAGACGGATCGATGGAGAAATCAAAAGAAAAACAATCGCTGCTACAGTGCTGATGAGCTGCTTCAAATCTGTTCATCTGGAAATCACGGGGTGGTGAAAATTGAACTAAAATTTTTACACCCCCATGAAATCAGTAAAAACTATTTTTTACCTCTTTCGGATTCTGATTTTTTTGAGATGAATTATTATTGCGTTTATTTCTCCATGATAATGTAAAAACTTTTTTGGGACTGAGGGAGTAATCCCCTTTAATTTCTGTAATGACTAGATAACCATTATTTTGTCAATTGTCATTTGAAAGGATAATTTTACTTTTGTGATTATTGATTTTAAAATTTCTAGTTTTGAAATATTAGCATGTCAAAGAGTTTGTAATATAGACAGAGAGGTGATATATGAACTCGGAACCCTTAAATTGTGGGTTTTAGGAACTTAGGCTTTCAGAATAGATTTGTTCTAAAATCCTAATTTTTGAAGCTTATCTACATATTATTATTTTGACCTAGGCATTTTATTATTTTAGACATGACAATATGGACCGAGAGGTGATTTTGATTGTTGGAAACCTTAAAGTAAAACTTGTAAAATTAAGATACGAGAGTATTTAATTTTACTTGAGATTTTGACTTTAGAAATTAAATTTATGAAAGTAGATTTAATGATTTAGTCTGATTTACTTTTATTAAACATTGAGCAATAAGTCACGAGAGTGAAGACTTGTTTAGTGTAAATTGTACGTTCAAGAGGAGGCAATTTCTTTATAAGTAAATTTTATCTTTATCATGATTAAAATAACTGATAAAAACTTATTTATGTCTAGTAATAGAAATTAAGAAAGATGAAACCTTAGTCCTAGCTTTCTCTCTCTGAAATTACACAACAGTTTTCAATTGTTTGCTCTTGTCCTATTTCTATCGCATATCGTCTGCTTAGCTAGTGAGAATTCGATTGTTTCGTACTTAACACGTAGGTCTCTATGGGTTCGATATCTTCTATTACTTCGACGTATCCATGCACTTGCGAACACATTAGTCGGTACTTGACACTTAGTCTCTATGGATTGATAATTCTTATTACTTCGATAGAAACCATGCACTTCCTCCCAAGGCGTCCTGACAACCGGAAGAGTTGGATGATCCGACGACTGGATCGCCAGAATCGAAGAAGCCATCACTGACCTTTTCCTCTCATGATGTCGATCAACCACAACACCGCATCGGTGCAGCTAATCAATGTCAAATCTTGTCCATGGCATATCCACTCCCATGCAACCTCGTGGATGTAAGGATCAGGCCATCAGATAGCTATATTGCCGGAATCAAATGATTTTCTGTCTGCCCATGCTCTCACCCTAACATCCCAGCTTCAACTGTAGCTCACCGCCAACGCCCTTCGAACAGCTCCAGCCTAGCCCATCGGCTCAAATCCAGCCCGCATCGACCACCTCTCCAACTACCGACCTCCACCTCGTGTGAACGGGGCCAGCTACCACTATCCCTTCCATGTGAATAGGGGAGCAACAGCCGCCTCCCTTGAAACTGCCTTCAGCGTCAAAAGAAGATGCCCACTACCACCCATGCACCACCCTCCACCGTCATAGTTGCCACTGCCATCAAACCACGTCTATGTCACTAGCATTGATGTTGACCACTGCCAGCACTTGCCTTGTCGCCGCCTGTAAATGCCAACTGTGCTCCTCTTTTGATGAGGGAAGCTTGAGCAAGCACCACCTTGCTCACCTTGATTAACATCCGCTCTTCCCTATAAAAGGGGATCAACTGTAACCCTTTTGGAATGATGAACAAAGTTTGAAAACTTTTGAAGATATACTCTCTTCTGTGTTAATCTCTCCCTCTCCTTGTGGATTGTGTTTTCCACACACTTACTTTGCCTATGGAACGTGTTCTCCACCCTAGGCTTAATTCTTATTCTTCTCCCTCATGGAGCCCTCCTAGCCCTAACCATCTAGCACCAACTTCGGTAAGGTCGAGAAACACACTTTATAGCCCTTGTATCATTCGCCCTAGCCGCCTAGCACCGACTTAGTGGGGTCAAGAAGTGAGCTTTGTGGCCCCTCCTAGTGTCGTTGACCATCTTTTCACCAGACTTGTGGCTGGGTTTGGGAGTGTGTTCGCCTACTTGTCTTTGGATAACTCTGTTCAGAGTTCCTCCTAGCACCGACCATCGTCGGGGTCAAGAAGAGGTGAGTAACCACATGATTATCATTATTACTAATGAATGATCCATAGGGTGTATGATATGTTGCTAGCTTACCTGAAAGTCATGTCGGCCCTGCATCTGCGATAACTTCCTGTGGCTCTTCATCTTTAGTGAGTATTTTATTGTTCCTATCTCCTCATGAGTCATCCTAACCTATAGTTGATTAAGACCTATCCTTCCCCAATTATGCTACATTATATCTAGTACCATAGCTTAAAATTTGGCTAAAATCACCATTTGGAGCCCTCGTGCTATTTCAAAAGAAAAATGATGACAGTTTCAGATTCTGCGTCGACTATCAGGTTCTCAACAATATCACAGTGAGGAATAGGTATCCACTTTCTCACATCTAGGATTTCCTAAATAGATTTACTAGCGCATCCATCTTCACCAAATTGGACCTAAGATTAGGATATTGGCAGCTATGCAAAGTGGAAGGAGATGAGCCGAAGATAGCTTGTGTGATGACGTATGGTACTTACGAGTTTTGAATCATGCCATTCTACCTAACTAATGTGCCAGCCCCACTTTCTCCCATCTAATAAACGATGTTCTAGCATAACTGTTAGATAACTTTATAGTTGTCTATCTAGATGACATCATAGTGTACTATGCTACAATAAGTGAGCACATAGTACACCTAAGGACAGTCTTCTAGCGACTGACGGACTATTAACAGTACTTGAAGAGGGAGAAGTGCTCTTTTGCTGCATGTGAGATCCAATTTCTGGGCCATGTTGGTGGTTATGACATTGTCCAGATAGATCGTGAGAAGGTTAAGGCTATTGTCGAGTGGCCTACACCTTCCTCTCTCATAGAGCTTAGATATTTCCTTGAAGTGGAGAACTTTTATAGAAAGTTCTTCCAAGGATACTCTAAGATTGCAGCTCCACTATTAGACCTCCTAAAGAAAGACACTCAGTGGCATTGAAAAGAACATCATTAGACTATTATGGACGAGTTAAAGAGCAGAATCGCCTCTTAGCTAGTTCTTCGTATGCCAGACTTTGGATGCCCATTCAAAGTCCATACAGATGCTTTAGATAGAGTGATTGGAGGAGTCTTACTATAGGAGGGGCACCCTGTAGTATTTGAGAGCAGGAAGTTGAGCCTAGTAGAGCAACGCTACTCGGCTCATGAGAAGGAGATGGACGCAGTTATTTATTGCTTTCGAGTTTGGCACATTTACCTTCTTAGTAGCATTTTTATGGTAAAGATCGACAACATTGCCAACACGTACTTCACCACATAGAAGAATTCCTCGCCGAGTTTGATTTCCAGTGGGAACATAAACAAGGGTGAGCTAATATTGTTCCTGATGCTCTTAGTCATCTGTGTACATTGGTGCTTACAACTCTCACGAGGATTGGGGGTGATCTCTTTGAGCATATCCTACAAGCTGCAGGACTCAACACTAAATATCAGTGGTTGTTAGCCCATATGAAAGAAGACAAGGTCCAGAAATTCTATGTTAAAGGCAGAGACCTACTTATAATCGAAGGTGATCGACCCTGTGTTCCAGCAACTGGCAGACTTCGTCGCAAGCTTATGGGAGAGCTCCACGACACTACATGGAGTGGTCATCTAGGACAGCATAGGATGTTGGCTCTTATGTCCAGATCATGCTATTGACCCTCCATGAGAGCTAATATTGATCATTATGTCCACATTTGCTTAATCTGCTAGCAAGACAAGGTTGACAAACAACGTGAAGCATGATTACTTCAGCCTCTATTGGTAATAGAACACCCATGGACTTCAGTTTCCATGTACTTTATCATAGGATTTTCAAAAGTTGATGGTAAAGCCTTAGTGTTGTGGTGGTGGACAGGTTTTTTTAAATATGCAGTGTTTAGCGCAGCACTAGAGCCTTCTTTAGCTAAGGACATAGCCGAACTATTCTTCAGAAATGTGGTGAAGCAATTTGGCTTCCACTTAACACCATCGCCAGTAGAGATGCCAGATTCATAAGAAACTTTTGGACATCATTGTTCAAAACATTTAGCTCGGAGTTAAAATTTTCATTAGCAAATCATCTTCAAACTGATGGTTAGATAGAGAGGGTGAATGCGTTGTTGGAGGAGTATCTTCGACATTTCATCACAGCAAGTTAGCACAATTGGGTATCTAAAGAGTTGCATTTACATCATATTTTTGCTTGTATTTCATATGATATTTAAGCTCAATTATATGATTTTATACTAATTTTTAGTATTTATACTTCCTTTGGTATGGAATCTTCACTTTTCTTAGTTTTTATAAAAATGCAGATAAAATGGCATAAAAATGATAAATTTTATGAGTTTTAAAGCCATAGCATGATTCCCAAGGAAATTACGAAGTTGCATGTCAAATTTGGAGCAAAAACAGAGTCAAACGCAAGATTCACGGCCACAGCCTGAATTTTTCGGCTGGCCATGAGTTTCGCGTTCAAAGGGTGATTTCGCGTCTAATTATGAAAACAACACAGAAACTTTCACGATCAAGGCTCTGAGTCCTTCACGGGCCGTGAGTTTTTCTGTGTACACAACTTTTATTCACAGAAACTTTCATGGCCGCAGCTGTGAACAATTTATGGGCCATGAGTTTTTCTGCCTCTTTCGGTTTTTCACTCGATTCGACCTCGAATCGAGTTAGAATTGAACCAAACTCTCTAGAATTCTTCCTTGAAGGGTTCTAAATCGATTGAACTATAAAAAGAAGAATTTTTGGAGGGTTAAAGGGACTTTTTTCGAACGAGAATAGAAGCAAACGGTGGCTAGAGAGAAATTCACTTCTAGGGCGAAATTCCGGCGAGAGATCACTCAAAGAAGAGGATTAAACACTTCAAATTCATCATCAGATCGAGGGGAAGCATTTCTAATTATTCTCTTAGTGTCTCTTTGCATTTTATTTGAGATTATATGTCAAATTCATCACAATATATGCTATACACGATGAACATGTTCACTTAAACTTATTTTCGAGATTAGGGATGTAGCCCACTGACGTTTATGAATTAAAATATGTATTTTCATCTTTGTTAAGATATTTTATAGCATTGATTTGATTAGAAATGTGTTTATTATGTGATTTACTCTGGCCAGGTATGTTTATGTCTTAGACGTTACGAGAAGGACCGAGAGGTGAATCGCAACGTCGGTACTATTCTTTTCAAACCTGAGAATCCAACCCCGAGAGTAGTTTGGGCTCGTTTGAAGGATTTCAAGATTTTTCACAGAGCTTAAAGGGCCTAGTTGAGTTAATTGTCACAAGAGTAGGGAATTGGTGTAGCTAGGTACTGGATTACGCTTCGGGAGGAGGTACTCTGTACCTTAGGAAAAATCCCTTTCAACACTATAATTTTCTGTTCAAGGATTTATTTTTATTGAATTCATAATTGTCAATGTAGTGAAACCCCGAGTCCCGACCTTCTCAAAACTAATTTTTGACCAAAAACGCTACTTTTCGTACTTAAAGTTCACATGAAACCACAAATTGATCCGTCTAGATATAAACGAGTCATGTGATTGGTACTTGACTGCTAGATTCTTGTTGGGAACGATAATCTTTTTTATTACTTCGATAAAGTCGTGCACTTGCGGTGTTATCAAGTTTTTGGTTGGGTGTCTCTCCTCGACACAACGCATTTTGCCTATAACTTATAGCGGTCTTCATCCACATGGAAGACCCCCTTTGTGATTGTCTTAGGACAACAACCCCTTACACCCACAAACATAATTCAGAAGTGAGAGGGTGAGTGCCTAGCAGCATTTTGAGTAGCTAAGGAGCATGTCGAGGTGCTCCAATAGGCTTGTGATAGCCTAGAGTATGCTGCAAGAAGGATTCAACACTATGCCAATCAAAACTGAAGGGATGAACATTTTGAGGTTGGGGATATAGTTTTGTTGAAACTAACACATCAAATGTAAAAGAAAATATCTACTATATCGACACACAGGAGTTTGATATAGAGATATGATGGACTTTTTGAGGTCTTACAAAAGGTTGGCCAAGTTGCCTATAGATTGAAACTCCCAAATCGACTAAAGCTGTATCTGACGTTCCATGTGAGTTTTTTGAAGAAATTCACGCACGTCGTGCTCACCATGTTTAAGAGCAGAATTTGACAAAAAGATATAAAAAATTTTAAATCATAAAACACTTCGCTACACTAGCAGAAATCACATAATATAGTTTCTCATTCAATGAGAAGGCACACCTAAGGAAGAAGCACGATGGGAAAAAGCTTCTAACCTATGGCAGTTTAAGGAGCAAATACAAGCATATATGAATGGCCTATCGTCAAGGGCAACAATGAACACAGGTGCGGGAGAATGTCATGCCCCCAGGATTTAACACGTATCCCAAGTCACACTGAGTACGACGGATGATATTGATCCTTGATCATCCGGCGTGGTGGATAGGCACAGATATTACCTGAGCTCAGAGTGGTTAATTGAGTTTAAATCCACCAAGGGTTAACCCAACTAGTCACCCTAATTTAGGGGTTGAGCAACAAATGCTCAAGGCAGGCGCGGATGCTCACTCTAACACGTGCAAAGGGTGTGCACGTAATGATGGGCCTAGACCCAAGGTTTATGTTGAATTGTTAGTGAGCCCATGGTCTGACTTAAATGCGAGGCTTGGTGGTGCACACATGGCGACATGTGGCGTGTGTATGAGCGGTGCGATAGGTTTTAAATATATCTCAAGTGTCGTGGGGTGGCATCAAGAAAGCAATTATTGATGAGTCTAGGGTTCCCTCAGAGCTTCTATGCTGCTGGCTGGAAACCTAGGTGAGGGGAGAGGGAAGCGCAGTGTGCTTCTCTAGTTCCACACACACATATGGGCCATCAGGGCATCGTGTGGCGATAGCAAATGGTAGCGGCTTGCGTTCATCCTTGGTCAGTGTCATTCAACGTTTGGAAACTACCTCTTCCCCTTCAACGAGCTACTCAGGTGGATCTTGGGATCGCGGCGAGCAACAAGGTGATGTGCAAGAGACGCCTTCATGAGCACTCACGGCGGCAGCCTTCAAATTCTTCGTCGATTCAAAGCAGAAGTGGTGGCTAGGGTTTCGGCTTGTGGTGGCTTCAGTGTGAGGTGGTGATGGCTAGGGTTTCGGGCAAAGCCATTGGCAACCAGCAGGCGATGAGCGTGAGACTGGGTGACGAGCTGCTCGAGGGAGGCTTGCGAATGCGATCAAGGAGAGTGTAGGTGGCATGAGCCTTGGGGCTGCGGATGTACCTTGCACATGAAGCTGCTGGTGCGCATTGTTCATGCATATGGCTGGGCGCATACGACAATCAGCTATATGAAGGCTTCTTTAATAATCTGAGGCACGAGTAGTGAGGCATGCTACAAGGATAACATCCAATCTCCTCGAGTTTTAAACCTAACTACCATAGCTACATTGTTGGTCAAGTTCTTCTAGGTTTTCTACTCGACTGACCTCTTCTGCTAGTGTGTGAGCCTGCTTAAGGCTAGTTGTTTATTATCTTCTATTGTTTTGTCTGGCCCCTTGAAGGGTCAGCCTTGCTTGCTCTCACGCACAAGTGCTATTATATATACATCAGCCCGATTTAGGTATTACAACAAGTGAGAAGTGTGAGCTAAGAGATATTTAGTTTATGTGATTTTTGTAAGTGTACTCATAGGAGTGGTGAGTCACTGAACCCTTCCTGAACACGGATGATTGAGAGTCATGTTGCTTCTGCTTAAATGTATTTAACTAGATACTTTACTTTAGATTAGGGCTTAGGGGCTTTGAAAGAAGTCCTATCAGTCCAGTGCAAAATTTCTAAATAAAAAAAAAAATCTCCATGACACCAAGGATGACATTTAATTTATTTACACTAATCACAAATGCCCAAAAATACAAGAAGAAAAGATATATAGCTGGTAAAACGTTTTGACACAATGTGGTGCATTTATCTTCTTCAATGTGGAACATCATGTTACTTGAGCTATGATACGGCATGTTACTTGAGCTATGATATTCTTATCTGAGTTTGTCTTATATAGTGCATATAATGGATATATCAACTATATCAATAAGAGTTGATAGATACTCTGAAGCATATGAGAAAATGATTAATATGCATACTAAATAAATAGTAGAAAGTGCATTCAAAAATAAATTTAACATAAGGTCTCATAAACTCAAAAATGAGATTAAAAAAATTTAATCAAAAGTCATGTGGAAGTAAAAAAACAAAAAATACACATAAAAAGATAAAGACAAATACTCTCTATATGGCATATATAAGAGAAGTAGTTATCAAGAAAAAAATTATTGGTTTCGAGGTAAAACATAATACAATAACTAGAAGAGATTTAGTCACACAGAAAAGAATGCTAAGTGAAAAATATTCACTATGCAAATTCTATGAAAGAGAAGAATGAAAGTTTATTCTTTATTAGTTAAAGTTCTTTATCAAAGACTCATAACACATGGTATCTATACAGTGGGTGTAGTAATCAAGTAACACCATATAATGATATCTTCATCAAATTAGATATAACCTTTCAATCAAAAGTCAAATTGGGAGATAATGAATATCTTAAAGTCAAAGAAACTGTTGTTGTAGAAATAAGAAAAAGAAGAAGGGAGGCAGAGATCGAGTTAGCACCAAGAAAAGAAAGAGGGAGACCAAGGAAGGAGATACGCATTCGAGAGCTAAAAGCTGGGAAGGGAGGTACGCATCAAGGAGAAGCTGCTCAGAACTGCTTCCTATGAACAGTGGTAGCTTCTCTGGTCCCGTTGCCATCCAAATGCCAGGTTTGAGCAGCTTGGTTTCACTAGAAGCCATTGGCCACACCAGCAAAAGCCGAAAGCGGTGAATCCAAACAGGGCTAAAATAGCTGGCAAAGTTTAAAATATATGATACGAAGAAAATTTAAACAATAGTGCACTCGTTAAATTTAGAGAATCTACGTTCTGAGAGCCAGGAAGCAAGCTTCCAAAGATGGAGCAATAATGAAGGAATTTGACGACCCAAAAGCAAACTGCAAAAATTTAGTTTTATTCCATTTTCACGTCAATCGACAAAAGAAACATTTTGGGGAAAAGCTAACATAGCTAGAATGATCATTTTTTCTTCTTTCCTCTTCCAGATTTTGAAGGCCCTGCGGCAGCTGAAGCGTTTGCAGGCGGCTCTTGCTTTTTAGTCCTTCCATGATGCTTTGGAATTAACTCTGCAACTCTCAGCATCAGTTGCTTTTCTGTAGAGTATAGTCAACCGTCAGAAAGCTCATTAGAAAGAAACAAAAGGAGAAACAAAATCAGATACAACTTTCTATAGTAAACTCCAATCACCAGCAGCATCAAATAAGAAAAGTTATAGTTCTGTATCATGAAATTAGCATTATCGTGGAAGAACAATGTTCTTCATGCAAGTGCAAGTGCAAGTGCTTTTCATTGTTCTTCATGCAAGTGCAAGTGCAAGTGCTTTTCATCAATTAAGAAACCAACTTCAGTGTTCAAATCACAAGCTATCCATGCAAGTGATTTCAGGGATCATTTTAGATGCTGCTATCCATAATATTTGAAATAATCCCTAAAAAAATCTTAAATAATCCTTTAAATAACTTGGCTTGAAGAACTTATTACTTGAAAATAAAAGTAAATCAGGTTCCAAATACAGCTCCCACAGACTATAGCATGGTCATGAAAGTAATTCCAATCTGAATTATCTATGTGGACTCTAGTCCAAAAAGAAGAAGATTGTCTATTTACTCTTACTTTGCCTATAAGTTCTACCGCCCAATATTCCAGCATGCCAAATTCTTTATCATTCAATAGACCATTTTAAAGGATCCAGGCTCCTAAGATCCTTATTTTCAGTAGCTTGGACATCATTCACATTGGCAAAAATTATATCAAACTTGTTAAATGCTTTCATGAATTTAGTTATCTTTGAAATTCATAAATAAAGGGGTAAACATACTAATCTAATTGTTTGTAGCCTACCAAAAATGGTTGAATGCTTATCCAAGACAACTATGTCGCATGATTTCTTACTTTCCTTGGAGACATTGCATTATCCATCGTGTTGCCATTGAGCACATCAATGCTGTCCTTCTTTTCCTTTTTAGTATGTCGCCATATCCTTCACGTTTATCACTAAGCACATAAATATTGTCATTTTCTTTCGTCATTAGTATGTTACTCTATGTATTCAACCCCTCTTAAGCTTCCTTATGAACCAAAGGAGTATTAGTTTCCATTTGGTTCCTTGGGCAATTCATATTAGCATAACCAAAGGTAAAAGAATGTGCAACACATGACTAATTGTCAATCATATTCAGGCAGGGGCATAATATCAACCTCGTTATTCAAGGAAACTAGAAGGTCATATAGAAGATGTTTTCACTATGGATTAGATTTATGTGATTTCAATTCTCAAGGAAGAGGATAAAAAAATTGTATTGCTAGATGAGAACAAGGTACTCCCAAGATTTTTCAAGGATATATGTTGTAGAGGACGATAAAGAAGCCATACCCCCAATAGAGGTGATCTCATTTACTCCCCCATTGCTTCCTTTTGCAACCACCAGTAAGAGGAACTCCAAATGTTATTCATCCATGTCCAGCTAAGTGTTTGACGCCCTCAGAATTTACCTTCACACAGAGATTTTATATTCCACTCTGATGTAACATCAGCACTTGTATAGGCAATAATCACAATGTATCTTTGGGTGTCCAGGCGCCACCTTCATTACAACCAAAAGGTTTTAGGCGAACCCTCACCTCTTGATTCATCCCTATTGCTTCCCTCTCCTGTGTCAATGTTGGACCATTTGCTACAGCACCTAGCCTCCCCATTGAAATTGGTGAGGCATTTTTACCTCTATCATTTCCTATATTACCCCAGCCATGATATTCTGGGTGGCTCAGATATCCTTAGTACATAGGAGACATGTAACTTATACACTTGAGCCTGAAGACTTCGGTTAGAGGAGGAGAGATATAGGATGCCCTCCTTGCCACTAGAAGCTTAACCCCAATGCTTTGTAACTTACATGGAAGCCTCCACATCAATAGTGAAAACGAAGAAAATGTAAGAGCGAAGCTCTCACAGTAATGCCTCATAAACACACACAAAAGCATGAGAGTGATGTAGGAGTGAAGCAGCCCTCATTGTGATGCCTTACAACCTATGTAGAAGCTAATGCGAGACATGAAGAACTAATCACCACCTCACCAAATCTGGATGCCTCCTTTACCATATTCACCAAAATTGGTCGCTCACCATGTTCATAAGAATAATGGTAAGAACCTGGAGAATTTAAAAGATAAAAAAAAATGGAAAGAACCTGGAGAGTTCAAAAGATTAAAAAAATTGCAGCCTCCTCTGTTGTCTGTGAAACAAATATTTAAATGTTGTATCATGAAATCACTAGACCATATACTAAGAGTTAACTGTGTTCACAGATACTCAATCAATACTGGAGTTTCAATTATGCCATGCATTACAACATGAAAATAGATTATGATTCTCTAAACAAATCTATTATTCAGACTAATAAATGTATTGGTTTTTACAAACACTGTAAAGAAAAAAAACTGAACATTTCTGATATCTAAAACATCAATACATTTTAGTACAGGTAACACTATTTAGGAACATTCAAACAGCATAGTCGCCTTACTAAATTCTGAACCAATAGTAATAACTCATACGTTACATGTCTCCATTCACCTAATAATTGAAATATCATTATTTATAACTCAGAATACTCTGGGAAAAAAAAATCAAAATCCTTACTTGAACCAATGTCAGGGTTCCAAAGAGACCCGTCTCCCCTTTTTAGCTGGAATCTGACCCTCCCTCGTTGCATGAAGTCCCGTGGATATGCTTTGTCTAACTGCAAATGTTTGAAAGTGTCTTAGCAAAATATGAGCTAAACATTAAAATCGGTGTACTGGTCTTGAATAGATAGGATACCAACACTAATGGTACTGGTATCAAATGTACCAACATACCGGAACTAGTATTGTCATGGACCATTATGTACCACCCGGAGCAACACATAACAGTTTTTAAACCCATGGTATAAACTAGAAGTCACAAGCAAACTTAATATAAAACAAGAAAACAAAATGATGGTATTTATTCAAACCTCAATTGCACATGGAATCGTAAGAAAGTTGCAACAATCACCAATCTCAATGCAAGTGGGATTCTCGCAAGCCTTTGTCACACCAATCCTCCGACCTTCAGCAATAGTTTTCTTCGAATTAATGTACACTGGGTAGATTATGTTCCATTTCTTTATATTAGGCGCTTCACTCTGCATCCTTCACCAAATATTGCTCCTTTTAATGTTATATTACTCCACAAGAAAACATCTAAAAAGATGTAGAGCACAATAAAAGAGATTACTACATCTATTATATAATTGTAACCAAGTAAACCTCCTAATATATTAGATTGAGTCAATGAACAGCAAATAAATAGAGTAGATATCAAATAATATCACAGAAGTCCATTTTCCACTCCAAACAATTCAATTTATACGTCTTGATACTAGTAAAATCCTTAAGAGTACGTATGATGGGTGTCTAATTTTATAGTTTTCAGTGAAAAGAATTTGTAAGCTATTTCTAGTTTTCAAGTTTTATGAAAACTCATATGGTTTGTCTATATTAAAATAGATGTCCCAAGTGAGAGAAAAGATTTACAGGAGAAATGCTAACAAAACTATGTTTATGACAGTGTATTTTCAATTTTGCCATTTTTTTGTGGGTTTGCCTATGTGTTTTCATGTTATCACACAAAACTATCTTTTTTTTCCAGTTCTCGTCAATTTATAAACAATAATAGTACATCCTTTAAAGGAGAAAATTGAATATGAAGAGTGATTAAACAGGATGATATATTATTTTTCTACCTTTATATTTTATAGGTCTAAACAGTCTACTTAACCCAAGTAATAAAATGCATTTGTTGGGTTTGAAAAACAGATATAAACTATTTTTTCCGGCAACTAGAAGCTATAACTTGATGTGTATAATGACTTGGTCACTTCTCTGTTGCTAAAGGGGTATGTAACTCAGGATGCTGTAAACATAACCCTAAAATAAGAGCAACATGAAGGAGAAACAAAACTTAAGGAGGTGCTTCATTTGGATCTTCTCCATTTTCTAGTAATTTTAAAGGACTAGACTATATTACCATACTAGTCTATCAAGTATCAAGCAGTCAATGATAGTTTTATATATGAATTACTAAAATAACACTGCATAAACACACAAAATAAAACCAATTTTCCATGTACACTAAATCAGGTAAAACGATGCAGGGCTTCAACACATAGTTAGCGATATCAAAATCAATAAAGAAATCCGAATCTGCAAAGAAAATATGAAAGATATCGGTCGTATTAGCTGATCGAATCAGAGGGATCAGAACATATAAAATTAATTAAAACCTTATCTGTATTTGGATAAACCTGATGCAGCAGGGCTTCAACGGCGTTGGAGATGGAGGCGCGGCGTCGACAATGAAAACACGGCGTCAGTCTGCACGCATGAAGATAGAAGAATGGCGATGTCAACACGAGCAACGAAGGAATTGTGTCGGCGGATGACGATGTAGACGCTACACTGGTAGGACGACAGCGGCCATCGGTGATCCGAATGGAAAGAAGGAAATTAGGGTCGCTGTTTAGATTGAAGGGTTGTCAAATATTCACGTGCTTGTAACTCGTGGCTCACGTGTTTGTAACTTTGAAGTGAAACTGAAATGTTGGTGGTACCGTTTGTTAGTCTCGCGTATGGGGTATGGGCCAACTATCACTTTTAAAAGAGATACATATTTAAATTAAAGTAAATAAATTATTAAACGATAACATAATTCCCCGCAAATAAATAAATTTAATAATCAAGTCACTTTTATTTAATAATATTATAAAAAAATTAATTATAATTATATATATATAATATATATAATATTTCTTTATTAATTTTTATAATTCATTAATATATACTTTATATAATTTAAAAATTAAAAATTTTACAATTGAATTACAAATTTTAAAGCTCAAAATATCACTAATAATATAATAGTACTAGCATAACAATAACAATAGTTAGGGGTGAGAATCCAGTATTTATTGCTCCTGAATTTATCAAATCACATTTATCAAAAATTTTTATACCAAAATTTATAAACTGAAATCCAACTAAATTTCTAATAAATCGATTTTTTATATAACCAAACTTACCAAAAAATTTGGGTAATTTGGTAAATTACTGAAAATAAAAAAATAATATTTATAATTTAATATTAGTGTAAATCATAATTACCTAAAAAAATATTTACAAATTCAATTCACACAACCTTACACTATTGTATAAACACATAAAGTCAGAACCACTTAAGGAAATTTTATTTTTATTTGGATGACATAATAACACATCACTATTAGGAACTTAGAAATATATATATATATATATATATATATATATATATATATATATATATATATATATATATATATATATATATATATATATATATATCGATAAATTTAATTTTTCACCCAACTGAAAAAATAAAAATTGAAATAAAAAATCAAACTTCACTAAATTTAAAAGCGAAATTAAAATCGAATATATTTTTTACCAAACCAAATTTACTGTAATATTTAGTAATTTATAAAAACTGATTTTATCGAACCGAATGTTCACCCCTAACAATAGCTCTACTAAGTACCTCTTTTTCACATCAACAATAATTGCTAAACTAAATAGTATAGTTGCAACAATACATTTTTACCAAATACTTAATGTTAATTCGGTGATAACACAAGCCAACTATGTATGACTTAATTTAATTTTATTTAGATTTATACGAGTTGACTAAATTATAGCTAAAATATAGTTATATTCAGATTTAAATCCACCCAATCTAATGTCAAATCGAGTCCAATGAGTGTGACTGCATCTAATACAATACTATCACTCGTACAAACAAAAGAATAAAAATAACTCACTCATAAAAGCCACCCAATTAAGGCTATGTTTAGCTATATTGTGCAGGGTGCGGCGTGATTGTGCACAGTTGTATTTGGTATAATGTATTATGATTTAAGTCACAAACATAATGGTATTTTGTGCAGTGAAATGAGCGAGCAGTTACTTCTTATCCCCAGTTGTCGAATTGGACCACAAAACCGTTGGTTGCCACTCGACCCACTCACTTGGTTTGGTCCCAATGCCCCTAGTGTCAAGCTCGGGTCCAACCAGTTCGGCCCAAAGCCTACCGGGCTAAGAATCAGCTCAAATCCAAACCCACGTGAGAGAGAAATCCGGTCAATGATTGATGTTGACTGCAAAAATTAGATTTCCGCGTCGTCGTCACCGTGTGCGACGGATGCGGAAGCAGGCAACGGCGAGATGAACGTGAGCTTTTCGGATGATCACGCGGACGGCAATGTCAAAGCTTGCGGGAGATGTGGAAGCTTCGGCATTACCCATGGGAGGCGGGCTCCAGCAAAGAAAGAGAGCGGCGGGACGCCCTAATCGGAGACGCGGTCGGTGCGGGAATTGGAGGCGGCGACTGCTCGATAAAAGGATGATCGAGCGATTGGGGATGAACATAGAGCCAACACCAAGCTTAGAGAGGGAGCGCCACTAGCGAGAACGAAGCTTAGGGAAGCTTCGATTAGGAGCGAGCGTGAGGTAAACAGCTTGTAGCTGGCGACGACTGGCGAGGGAGGGACGGGGGTGTCGGCGGCCAGGGGGCCGGCGACGATAACCAGAAGAGGTTTTGTAGCCTCTGAGGGTTGAATAAAACTTTCCTCTTCTTCCACCTGCTTTTCCCCTGTTTCTGTGTTTCTGAGCTCCTTCCACATCGGCGACGCTGCCCGGCGGCAAGCGGCTGCCTGACAGCGACGAGGACGACCATAGGCGAAGAGTGACGTTTATCTTCTCCAGCGGCGAGCTCGGTTGGCAAGAACGCAGGCGGCGTTCAATAAGCTCGACGCGACGACGAAGGTGTGGGCGGACGAAGACGATGAAACGAGACGTCGGAACAGTAACCTTCCAAAACGATTTCGAAATCGAAATCAAATTGAAGCTGACGCAAGGACTGACGTCAGCGGGTGAATTAATTCATTCGACGGCGCGGTGGCACGATTTTGGAAATCGGCAGCGAATTGAAGGGCTGACGTCGGCGTGACGTCAGCCAGGCGGAGTTGCGGTGTTTTTGGTCAAAATTAAGTTGATCGAAGGTATTTTTAAATTAGGGTTTCAGATTTTCTAAATTAGGGTTAGGGTTCTCAGCGACCTTGTAATTTGGGGATAAAAAATTATTCGGGGAGTTAGGGTTTTCAATTTTGGGTCGGAAACCCTAGGGAGTTCACGCTCTGGTGTTCCGCCGAACAACCCTAAGACATCGATTTAGGACTAGTTTAGGGCTGATCCGACCGGGGCGTGATAATTGGTATCAGAGGTGGCTAACGTGTGACGGCAAACACAGCACCTTCACCTGCGAAGGTGAAGAAAGACTTGAAGTTTCAGAAGATCACCCACACGGCCAGAGGAGCGTCAGAGGACGTTTGGCCCAAGCAGGACAAAGGCAAAGCCAAGGAGACGGCTAAACCTGAAGACATGGCAAACCATGGAGAACGCATTGCTCAGATCGAGCAAACACTCGGTTTGACAGGTGACAGGGACACGGCGGTGTTCCCTCAGATGGAGGCTCTTTAGAGAATAGTGGAGCATCAGAGGTTGCAAATTGAGTGCATGCAACATACTATCGACAGTCTGATCATCCTGCCAAAGCAGATGACGCGCATGAGAGAGGAGCTGCAGGTAGAGATGGCCCGTATGAGAGAAGAATTACAGGCAGAGATCGGGGTACTATGTTTGGCTTTAATGCAAGTATCCCGAACTACAGCACCGGTGGAGCAGGAGGCTCCTAAGCCAAAGGTATGAGTGTTGGGGAATGCCGGGTGTAATTTAAAATTTTGCAGTCCTAGGACGCAGCGGAAGAAGCATTACACCCGAAACACATTCCTTTCCCAAGGATCCATGCGAGAGAGAGAACACAAGGATGTGTTAGGGTTAGTACCTCTATTGCTTGTTAGGATGAAGGTGCCAAGTTGAAGACGCTCACGTGCTCGTCCTCTACAAGTATTCACGCGTCGACCTTCTCAACGTTGCTCCCTTCCACGCTCGGTGCTAGCCTCGGGAAGAGAAGATCACCTCTCGGAATCTCCTTCTCCTTCCTCCTTGCTCTTCACGCCAACTTGTCTCCTTGCTTGGAGACTCTCGGCCAAAGACAAGAGGAAGAGAAGAGAGGGTGGCGCTCCACAAGAAGAAGAGGGCGGCTTGAATTCTAGGGCTTGCGCAACTCCAAGTTGCCTTTTCCTCAGGAAGAATTCTGCACTTGATGTTCATCCAATGATCATCCAAATCGTCATCACAAGAGGGGGCGCATACCCCTTCTTTTATAACCGACCAAGCCAAACCGCCACCTCTCTTTCCTTCTATGCTCTTGGCGCAATTCCTCCAAGGAATTGCCATAAGAGTTCAGCCACATCCTCTCTTGAATAGGCGCAACATGAAGCATGGAAAGAATCTAGCTTCTTGCCTTATCAAGAGAGGTAATTTGAGTTCCAATTCAATTAGGACTTTCCATATATGATTGGCCAAATCATTGCTTGAATAAATCAAGCCATATTTGCCAACATATCAGCCCCACACGTCCAAGATAGTTTCCACTTGAGGAAACAACTTTCCAAAAGGATTCATACACCCCAATTGGCGTAAATTCCATATATGGAATTATCCCATGCGCCAAGTGTATTTCCAACTCCTATTAGGATTCAAACTTGCCTCAATTAGATTTAATCCACAATCCCTAATTGGATTTGGATCTCAACACTAATTAGGCCCATGGAAATAAATCCTTATTGGATTAGGATTTGCGCCCAACACAATGAGCCTTATCCAATTCTCTTTAGGATTTGAATCCTAGTTGGATTAGGATTTGCGCCCAACCACTATGGGCCTTATCCAAATCTAATTCTCATTAGGATTTGAATCCTAATTAGATTAGGATTCTCATTTCTAGTAGAATTAGAATTCCAACTCCTAATTGAATTAGGATTCCAACTCCTAGTTGGAATAGGACTCTATTTCCCAATAGGGTTAGGATTCTAACTCCTAATTAAATTAGGATTCCAACTCCTAGTTGGATTAGGATTCCAATTCATAATAGGATTAGGATTCCAACTCCTAATTAGATTAGGATTCGAATCCTACATGGTATATAATCCCTTGTTCAAGTCCAACTTGACTAGGATACATATACAAACTCATGAATCCCAATTGGACTCAGAATAATGAACTCAAATATATTCCAAGATTTCCAGATCATAAAACAACGTCAAGAGTCTATTGCGTGTGACCCGGTAGGATCCTAATGACGATAGCAATGATGATTGAATATCATCATAAGTAGTGAGAGGTATCTAGCAACACATCACTACTACCCATGTCATAGGACTTAAGTCATCTGGCAACAACTCCCTAACAAGCAACGAGGATTCCATGCATTCTAGATCCCTTTGCCTAAACTGATATCCTGCCATTGGATTAGTCTCAAGTTTATTATCCAATGCATTGGTCATGACTCAACAAGTGTGGCCACACTTTCCTGTCATGCACCAATAAGGTGGGGCGCCCCGAGGTGGATATCATGCTTCCTCGGAAGGAAGGGGCAAATCCTACTATTGGTCATCCATGTCTCTACATGACTTATGACATGCTCAATGACAGTCGTTTTGATCACCCATTTACGGAGAGACGTAAGACTGTATCAAAACATACCCATCATCATATCTAGACATGAATACCTCAAGTCTAAGGATCAATGCAAACCTCTTGCATGTGAGATTGACTTGTTGACTAGACAAGTCAATCCTCACGGTGGATCACTCCAGTGCATTCAATGCACCTGTATGTCTGCGTTACTGTGCCCCGCACCTAACCAGCCCATACACCAGTCTCACATGCACCAAAGTTGTCCCATATCGGCTAAGGCACCTTGACCGGGGATTACTTATGAGAATGGATCCAATCCAAACTCCTGGGACATTATCTATGCAATTCAATACATCAACGCAGGTAAAGCAATCTGCATAATAACGACCATGCCTTTATTGATTATATCAATTTCATTAATTCTATCGAAGTACATTTAAACAATGCCTGACCATGTCCATACATTGGTCTGCAGGGCATATACACCAATAATCTCCCACTTGCACTAAGACCAAGGGCAACTGAATTTATTCAGTCCCATGTCTCTAGTATGACATATTTAGCTTCCGCTGCGCCAGAGGCTATGTCAGTGGGTTTTTCCAGATTGCTATCTGTGTTTATTTTAACAAGTTTGAATCATCATCTTTATCCATGATCTCTAAGATCAGATGATATCGCTGCAGTACATACTTGAGTGCTAAGTTCCTTTACACATGCTTACGGCCCCAGTAAGAACTATACTGGACCATCAAGCATCAGGGACTAAATCAAGTTCAAATGAATGAAGCTGCTTCCTTGGCTGCCACAAGAAGCTGCAATGTACTCAGCCTTATTGTAGAATTTTCCACTGCAGTTTGCATAAAGCTCTTTCAGCCAACAACACCACATCAAGGCAAAAAGCAAATCCTGACTGTGAACGATAGTCATTAGACCGGAACGAAGTGTCAGTGTACCCAGTACACAAAGTTCTTCCTGTCTATAACAGACTAAAATTCAATCCTTTATACTTCCCAAGTACGAAGGATTGCTTTCACAGCTATCCAGTGTTTGAACACTAGGATCTGATTGAAACTTACTGGCCATGCTCCAAGCATTCGCCACACATAGTCTTGTGCTAGTTGCACAAAACATGATCTATCCTATACCCAATGTATTAGGACTATAGAATCATGTTGTCTCTCTCCTGCTGTGTCAAAAGACATTGCATCATGGAGAGAATCAGACCATGTCTCTCTGGAAGGTATCATCCTTTGGAATGATCCAATATGAACCTCTCCAGAATCTCTTGGATGAACGTAGATTGACTAAAGGGCAATGACTTTCTTGGATCCCAGTTGATCCACATGCCTAGGATGTAGGCTGCATTCCCTAGGTCATTCTTTTCGAAATACATTCCAAGCCTGTACTTCACCGCGTGAAGAGCTGGGATGTCATTTCAAGTGAGGAGAATATCGTCAATCAATTAGAACAAGAAACATTATGATGCTCCCACTGATCTTCTTGTAAACACAGGATACTTGTATAATACCATACATATCTTTATGGCGACTGTATGAAAATATTTTGGCTATTTCCATCTAGACATCCTCTTCCAGACGTCCATTAAGAAAAGAAATTTTCATAACAACACGCTATAACAGAACATGCAATTATAACAAGTAGATACCTAATGGACTCAAACAAAGCTATCGGTGAAAAATTTCATCACTATCCACCCAGTGGACTTATCCGAAATTTCATTCACTAGCTTGTCATCATAGGTAACAATGTTACCTTTCATGTCTATCTTCCAAGAAGATCCACATACAGCCTCTGGGTGTTACCCCTTTGGCGGCTCAATCAAGTCCCACACTTGATTAGCAGACATGGAGTCCATTACGGTTCTTATGGCGCTCAGCCATTTCTTGGAATCTGGTCCACTGACCGCTTCCATTTCCTCATAAGTCTTTAGGTTCATCCTAGATGAAAAATTCGTCATGCCCACAACTTGTGAGAGTATTTCGAATCCATTCAGACTCATGTGATTCCTGTGTTACTTGAACCTCAGGTTGACTTTCAACCTGCATGTGTGATTCTACTCTCCATTTGTGTCTAACTGTATTGTGGTTGATTTTTGGACCTTGTCCTAATCAAATCTACTCTCACTATCTTCTTTCAAAAAGATATCTCCTCAAGAAAGACAGCAGTTTGAGCAACAAATATTTTTGTTCTCATCGGGATAGAAGTAGCACTCTCAGTGCCCCACAAATACACACTATGGAGTGTCAGAACAGTTGCTTGCATGGCCTGTAAAGGAAGTAAATTTGCATGACTATTCAAAGATGGAACCACATCCAATGTGTTCCCTTTTATTTCTTTGAATTTCACCACACAGTTGTGGTGTTCCAAGTAAGCTGTGAGACAACCCCACACTCCTCAAGATAGTCATCACATTTTTCACTTCCCACTTTGATCCAATCAAAGGGTTTTAATAGATTCTCCAATTCGATTCTATACTTCATTCTTTAACTTCTTGGATTTCTCCAAAGTTACGTGTTGGATATAACATATCCCAACTTAATGAAGTATACCACTTGGTGCTTGTCTCCATGGGTCTACACACATTGCTGTGTACTAGATCCAACAAGCATCTAACCTCTCTCTCCTTCCTAAATGAAGGTAGCATCTGTCATCTTGTCCATTAGACAAGGCTCACATACATCATAACCCTGAAAGGATAATGATCCCAATAGTCCATGGACTTTTGGATGTGACTTTTGTCTTATGGCCCAAGAGACAATGCAAAGAGATGGTATTGATTGAATCATTGGATTTGATCTATTCAGTGTTACACACAGAACTACAAGCTATTATCAATTGTACCACTACTATAGAACATTCCAGATATAAAGAAATACCAATTTATTTCAAACTGAAAATCCATTCAAAATAATGGACATAATGTTCTAATACAAAAGCTAGTACATAATAGCAAAGTTCTAGTTGAAGTCTTTGAAGGTAGTGAGATGACATCAATAGCAGCATCCAATGCTCCGTCCCTGACTCGAATGTCGATCCACCAAGCCTTATTGTCCTACTTCTTTTGAGCCCCTGCATATGAAAAACATATGTAAGCTCCTCATGCAGTACCCAGTACCCATGAATAAGAAGTAGACATAAAGACCTCAATAACACAATACCTGAAGCAGATGGATAACATCCCTTCTTTTGTGCCATGCTCTTCCTGGGCCTTAATCCATCCTGAAATTTCCATGCATTCCCAGTCTTCCGAAGTTTTAGCTTCGAAGATACGGAACCATAGTCATTCCTAGATTCAGGCAAACACCCAGAAGATCCAACAACACTCTCTAGATCACTATTTGAAGTGCCTGGTGTGAAGAGACGTCGAAGATGTATGATCATATCATAGATCCCCATCTCATCACACTCAACCTGGACCTCAGGGGTCAAGCACCTCAAAACAAGAGCAGTGTAATGTTCACTATCCACACAATGTTCAAGATAGACATTCCACTCCCACTCTGTACAAAAATATATACAGGGTTGGGTTGGAGGTCTTTCAAGAAGATATACCATATTCTCATGTTCTAGAAGTTTGGACAAAAGTCTGAACCATCTTGTCCAATTTGTTCCATCTAGTTTATTTTTAAGAAGTTTCAATCTAGGTTCAGGAGATGGAATCATCTACAATAAGCAAACAAGCAAAATAAGTACTATGATAAAGCATTTAACAAGGACTTTAAAATTAAATGCTATACTCCCACTATTTCCTTAACAAGTTGATAACTCTCAAAACTCAACTTGGAAATACATGAGTAGGATCCTAATTTCACGCGAGGTCTCCGCGACTCACGAGGGTGAGTTGAGATGCACAAAGAGTCCCATGCTTCCTTAGGTAGGCATGCCAGCCAATTGTGCCGCGCACAATTCCTCTTAGTTAAGACAGACTAGGCGCCTTGTGTCCAGCGAGGGCTGGATACAACACAGAACCCTATCCTCTCAACAGCTGCCTCTAGTGATTCATCATGTTAGTGACATATGAAAAACTAGTCAAGTCTGGTCCTAACCGTTATGCCCAGGGCCAACGAATTTCCTTGCGAAGGCACGCCCAGGTTAAAACTGGACTGGGGAAATCATTGTCACCACACACCTCCTAAAGATAAGTGGGTGTGTCCCACGAGGGTGGGAAACAGTTCACAACACCACCAATCGATAGTTTGATGAGGGCTACGCGTTAGAAGGCTATTGACTTGATATTGTATTGAGAGTTTTTGCATTTTTTATTCTTTTCTAGCATGCAGTTTTCCTATGGTTATGGCAGCAAAGGAAAAACATCACAGGCATGCTATGGACAAAATAATAAACCATCACAGGCATGCTATTTTGGTCGATATGGTCATAGCCCTTTTCATACACATAACTTGTCATGAGCCATGTGACATGTTATTGTGCATCCAAGGGTTGCGAGTCCTGAAGCAAATCAGCCCATGCCAAAAGCCGAAAGTGTGTGTCCTTCCTTCAGCCGCAAGTCTATCACCATGCTTCCAAAGCTGGCGCCCAATTCTGACTCCGATTGAAGAAGACTCCTTGTTGTCAAGATGAAGCCTTAACCTATCATATAACTCTACATCTATTCTAAACAAGATGAAAAATTCTTTTACAACAAGATAGGGAGAGAACCACACACAGGTGGAAAAAGATTTTTACAAGCATTCATCACAAGTGGAAACATGCTTCCACATCACAACACAGGAGGGCACTCGCTATGACCATATCAACCCAATCAAGTGGGGCGCATGTAAAATTTGAAAATCCGAAAAAAATCAAATTTTAGCACCTTATGCGCCAATATCATCCAACGCACTCTCTTAACCAATTCCATGCCAAAATTTAGATCAAGTTCCATGATGATTTCATAGACCCTATCGGCTGGCAATTTTGTCAGATCAAGAGACCCGGCCAGTCCGAAGACACAATGCCCGTCCTACTTGACAAAACTATGTGCGCCTTTGGTCTTAAATCCATCATAAACACAATCCAAATTTCGGCCATAAAAATTGATAAAAGAAGTTTGGATGAAAGCGCCTTCTAGGTGAAACGCGCATGGATGAACGAAAAATTTTCCAAAAATTTTTCACACAAGCAAATGTACACCTTGTGTTTCTCGCAAGTAGCTCTGATACCATTGTTGGGGAATGCCGGGTGTAATTTAAAATTTTGCAGTCCCAGGACACAGCGGAAGAAGCATTACACCCGAAACACATTCCTTTCCCAAGGATCCATGCGAGAGAGAGAACACAAGGATGTGTTAGGGTTAGTACCTCTATTGCTTGTTAGGATGAAGGTGCCAAGTTGAAGACGCTCACGTGCTCGTCCTCTACAAGTATTCACGCGTCGACCTTCTCAACGTTGCTCCCTTCCACGCTCGGTGCTAGCCTCGGGAAGAGAAGATCACCTCTCGGAATCTCCTTCTCCTTCCTCCTTGCTCTTCACGCCAACTTGTCTCCTTGCTTGGAGACTCTCGGCCAAAGACAAGAGGAAGAGAAGAGAGGGTGGCGCTCCACAAGAAGAAGAGGGCGGCTTGAATTCTAGGGCTTGCGCAACTCCAAGTTGCCTTTTCCTCAGGAAGAATTCTGCACTTGATGTTCATCCAATGATCATCCAAATCGTCATCACAAGAGGGGGCGCATACCCCTTCTTTTATAACCGACCAAGCCAAACCGCCACCTCTCTTTCCTTCTATGCTCTTGGCGCAATTCCTCCAAGGAATTGCCATAAGAGTTCAGCCACATCCTCTCTTGAATAGGCGCAACATGAAGCATGGAAAGAATCTAGCTTCTTGCCTTATCAAGAGAGGTAATTTGAGTTCCAATTCAATTAGGACTTTCCATATATGATTGGCCAAATCATTGCTTGAATAAATCAAGCCATATTTGCCAACATATCAGCCCCACACGTCCAAGATAGTTTCCACTTGAGGAAACAACTTTCCAAAAGGATTCATACACCCCAATTGGCGTAAATTCCATATATGGAATTATCCCATGCGCCAAGTGTATTTCCAACTCCTATTAGGATTCAAACTTGCCTCAATTAGATTTAATCCACAATCCCTAATTGGATTTGGATCTCAACACTAATTAGGCCCATGGAAATAAATCCTTATTGGATTAGGATTTGCGCCCAACACAATGAGCCTTATCCAATTCTCTTTAGGATTTGAATCCTAGTTGGATTAGGATTTGCGCCCAACCACTATGGGCCTTATCCAAATCTAATTCTCATTAGGATTTGAATCCTAATTAGATTAGGATTCTCATTTCTAGTAGAATTAGAATTCCAACTCCTAATTGAATTAGGATTCCAACTCCTAGTTGGAATAGGACTCTATTTCCCAATAGGGTTAGGATTCTAACTCCTAATTAAATTAGGATTCCAACTCCTAGTTGGATTAGGATTCCAATTCATAATAGGATTAGGATTCCAACTCCTAATTAGATTAGGATTCGAATCCTACATGGTATATAATCCCTTGTTCAAGTCCAACTTGACTAGGATACATATACAAACTCATGAATCCCAATTGGACTCAGAATAATGAACTCAAATATATTCCAAGATTTCCAGATCATAAAACAACGTCAAGAGTCTATTGCGTGTGACCCGGTAGGATCCTAATGACGATAGCAATGATGATTGAATATCATCATAAGTAGTGAGAGGTATCTAGCAACACATCACTACTACCCATGTCATAGGACTTAAGTCATCTAGCAACAACTCCCTAACAAGCAACGAGGCTTCCATGCATTCTAGATCCCTTTGCCTAAACTGATATTCTACCATTGGATTAGTCTCAAGTTTATTATCCAATGCATTGGTCATGACTCAACAAGTGTGGCCACACTTTCCTGTCATGCACCAATAAGGTGGGGCGCCCCGAGGTGGATATCATGCTTCCTCGGAAGGAAGGGGCAAATCCTACTATTGGTCATCCATGTCTCTACATGACTTATGACATGCTCAATGACAGTCGTTTTGATCACCCATTTACGGAGAGACGTAAGACTGTATCAAAACATACCCATCATCATATCTAGACATGAATACCTCAAGTCTAAGGATCAATGCAAACCTCTTGCATGTGAGATTGACTTGTTGACTAGACAAGTCAATCCTCACGGTGGATCACTCCAGTGCATTCAATGCACCTGTATGTCTGCGTTACTGTGCCCCGCACCTAACCAGCCCATACACCAGTCTCACATGCACCAAAGCTGTCCCATATCGGCTAAGGCACCTTGACCGAGGATTACTTATGAGAATGGATCCAATCCAAACTCCTGGGACATTATCTATGCAATTCAATACATCAACGCAGGTAAAGCAATCTGCATAATAACGACCATGCCTTTATTGATTATATCAATTTCATTAATTCTATCGAAGTACATTTAAACAATGCCTGACCATGTCCATACATTGGTCTGCAGGGCATATACACCAACAATGAGTACCTGAGCCAGCGACGTTCGCGGGGGGGGGGGGGGGGGGGGGGTGGGGATCATCCATAGAAGCGGAGAACTTCATCTGGGACATGGAGCAGTTGTTCTCTGCTAGCCATGTTTCAGAAGAAGACAGAGTGCGGGTGTGCATCGCATACCTCATCGGCGACATGAAACTTTGGTGGCGAACCAAAGTCAGCTCTACATCGGGGGCTACTAGCTGGCCTTGGGAGGCCTTCCGTGAGGAACTGCAGCGACAGTTTCTTCCCGGGAACTCGGCGGACCAAGCACGAGGAAAGGTGGATCGGCTGCGGCACACTGGGTCGATCCAGGAGTACGTCAGGGCATTCTCCGCGTTGATGTTGGAGCTTCCACGTATGGAGGAGGATGACAGGAGGTATCTCTTCCTCCGGAACCTTCAGCCATGGGCAGAGGCGGAGGTCCGACGACACTCACCACCAGATTGGAGGGCGGCGGCGGTGGCCGAATCCTTGGTGGATAATCAGAAGTTCAAACCAGCACTACCAAAGAAATCTAGGACACCACCAAAGTGCGGCTCCCCACCGAAGCGCGAATCACCACGGACCCCACCGAAGGATAGAGTTCCAGAGAGAGGAAGGCCCTTTCACCAGCAGAACAAGGGTTCACCGGGCCGACGAGAGCCAAAGCCACAGGGTTGCTTTCCTGTGCGATTGTCCTCACTAGGTAAAGGACTGTCCGTCCAAGCAGAAACTCATGGTGATGGTAGTGCAAGAACCAGCCGAGGAAGCTGAAGATCACACCAAAGAGGTGAGGATTGGTGGACTACAGCTAGTTCCACACACTACCACGGGAGCGCAGCAGTGTTTGATTGGTGCTTTGAGGATCGGAGCAATGGTTGCCCAAGATCTGCCCACTACAGACATCGAGGGCGATGTCCAAATTGGGCGGGGGAGAATTGTTAGGCCCGGGTTCAACCGGTTCAGACCAAAGCCCACCGGGCCAAGAATTAGCTCAAATCCAAGCCCACGCGAGAGAGAAATCCAGTCAACGATTAATGTTGACCGCAAAAATCAGATTTTCCCGTCGTCGTCACCGCGTGCGACAGATGCGGAAGCAGGCAATGGCGCGATGAACGTGAGCTTTTCGGATGATCACGCGGACGGCGATGTCAAAGCTTGCGGTAGATGCGGAAGCTTCGGCGTTACCCATGGGAGGCAGGCTCCAGCAAAGAAAGCGGGCGGCGGGACGCCCTAATTGGAGGCAGCGACTGCTCGATAAAAGGAGGATCGAGCGATTGAGGATGAACATAGAGCCAACATTTAATTGTTACAGTGTCGAAGCAGTAAACTTGATCACAAAGGAAGGGCGTGCAAAAGTTGCAGGCACAATTATTTGCGTTTCCGGTGCACAATTAGTTGGACTTTGTGTTGGATTTTATCCATATTGTATTTTAAACCATCATTGTGTAGATGGTATAGACATGGATATGTTTTATTTGTTGTTGAATTTGATGTTATTTATGTTATGGTACTTATGTGTTGAATTGATGATATTTATGTTTTGGTGGTGTATTTATATTTTGTTCAATTTATTATATTGTATATACAGGTATTGTGTTATAATATAGAGGAAATGCTGTCAAAATTTTTGATAATTTTTTATAAGAATTTATAGTACTTTTATATTTTTTATAATTTTTTATAATTTTTAATAAAAATTTATACAAATTAATATGAATTTTATAGTATTTTTATAATTAACAAACTATAATATTTATAATTTTACTAATTATTTATGTATTATGTATATATAATTAATTTAAAATTTTTTTACTCTTTTCTTATTTCCTTTCCTTCCACTAAAACACAGGGCCTATAAGGGAAAGCAATGATTTCTTTCCCTTCTTATTTCCTTTCTCTCCTTATTTCCTTTCTTTGCTGATTTCTTTCCTTCCACTGAAATAGGCTGTAAATGTCCAAATGTCCTATAAGTGGACGGAGGGAGGAACCAGAGACAGGAGAAGGGATCAGGGAGGAGAGCTCCTAAGAGTTCCGATCAAAGGATCCAGATCCAATTTAGAAGTGAAAGCGTATGCAATGAGAGCACATCGGGACGAAGAGTGTGCCCCCTCCAAGGTGAGAGTCCCTTTTGGACTTGTGAGCAGGAGGCTAGGTCCAGAGGCAAACGAGAGCATAGCTGAGAGGGAGATCTGAAATCTTATAAGTTGGCGGTGAGAGCCGTCGTGACGCGAGAGGGATCCGACGAGCGGATCTGAAGGGTTTTTGTAACTCTTGTTATTGTTGAGAATAAAATGGTTTTCCCCTATTCCGACGTGTCTCTTCCGACAGCTTCACCACTGTCGAAGACGATCCAGTAAACAGCCCCGCTTCCATAACAAGGGCTAAGGGAAGAGACGACGAGGCCTCTCCCTACCAACACGTGAAGGCAACAGGAAATTAGGGCGTGACACTTATTTATACCCTAGTTGCCAGTCAAATCGACCAAACCCTTTCATAGCTTCAGTTCATAGCTTAGGGTAACTCTTCCTAGACTCCTAGTCTCCCACTCGTCTCCGGTCTCCACTTCACGAGTTCGACTGTCATCTCTTACTCTCCCTCAACTACCACTCATCTCTACTTCATGCCGGCTATCATCTTCTCTCTCCTTGACTCACTTGTTTCTCACTTCCTTGTCTCCTTGACCCTCATTGGATGTTAGCACTCAGGACTCATCTACCTTTTGGCTTGGCAGCTTTCACTCAAGTATCACACCTTATGGCTGGCAAACACATAGGGACACTTACTCATCTCCCTTTTGGCTGACGGCACACAATGAAGTCTTCAACTTTTTCCTTCTTTTTATAATTTACCGGTTTACCTATTTCTTACTAAGCCTATAAATTGCCGATAAAGAAATAATTGTACAAATTGTGATACATTTAACAGTTTAGCCTTTATTAGTATCGATAAATTTGACATTTCAGCCTCTACTACTATTAGATTACATTTTAACATCAAATGGTATCGTGAACGATGTTCTTCCCCGATTATCTGTTGCTAATAAAATTTATTTCTATTAAACACAGTTACAAATTTGTGCATTATTTCTGATGAGATTGAGACTACTAGAGAGATTGATTTAAAAGTTGGGACTTGGAGCACACCTATCTCTAAGCGTGATCAACGAAAAAACATTACTCCTCTTGTAAGCCTAATAAAAAATCATCATGAGTTTGGGAACAGTATGCTAAGATTCCAAGTGAGAAGAAATATAAAGAAAAATCATGTGTAACTATTATCAGCCTTGAAATCAAGCCCAATCGGGATGAAATCATAAAGAAATCATGATATGTAGGAAAAGTTACGATTGTGATTATGATCACGGCCTAGCTGTAATCCTTTTCGTGTAATCAATCCAAGGGTGTTACGATTGTGATCATTGTCACTAATTGGTTGTAATTCATTTTTTTTGCCCTTTTTCCAAAATCAAGTTAGGCCTATAATCATCGTCATCGACTATTGTGATGCATTTTGTTCAAATCTTAAAAAAATCTAATTAGCCATCTTCACAACCATAATTGATATCACCACCAAGCTGAGATTCTATTTAGGTTCATCTATAAATTACGACCATGATCGCTATCACCTACTGTGCTGTGATTTTCTCTAGATGCTCCAATTCATATAAATTTGATGAGAAGTTTTGTCTTATTATCAAGAATCATCCCCAAGTATCAAATCTTCTCAAATCCATAAGATTTTGACACTCTTTCATGAAATTTCAGAAAAACAAAGAGAACTAAAAATTCTAAATAATTACAAGTAATTAATTGTAAATAGTTTCAGAAAAAGTGGGGGCCACCTTTAAAACCCGACTATCTTTGAGATGTGGAAGATTCATGTTATGTATTATTTTTCATTATGTAATTTGAATGCTATGTTTAAAATGGATTGAATCTCCATTGTGGTTTTTATGTTCCAAATGAAATCATTATGTTACTACTTGATATTATTTATGCATCCTTCTAGGAAATTTAATACTTCAAGAGACATGTTATGATTTATGAAAAACTTGATGTAAATTTCATTGAATTGATATTGTCTATTTCATGGTTTGTTATCATTTGATCTTTCATTACTTGTTGGGCTTTCTTGCTCATTCCTTATGTTCTAAACCATTTACAAGTTATCTTTGGGCTATATGTTTTGTGTGAGATGAAAGAAAATTAATAGGTTGAAGTTGTTTTTGAACATGTGTAATATAATAAATATTGTAAAAAGTTGTTTTTTGTTTCTAAGATGAGATTGAGCAAAAATTTGGCTTTATGTAATGATACACGAGATGATACGTTCTTACAATATGAAATATGAGTTTTATTCTAAAAAAGAATCATATTATTTAGATGAAATACAATAATACATCCATATCACAATCTTTATTGATGTCAAGATGGTCGAGTTGGTCTAAGGCGCTAGTTTTAGGTACTGGTCTGAAAGGGCATGGGTTCAAATCCCATTCTTGACATTCTAATTTTACAAAAAGACTCTCATTTCATAGAATTTGAATGATTGTGTTGGTAGATGTTCTTTGTGCGCCCCTACCAAAACCCTCTACCCAAACCTATAACATTAATAATTTTTTACTACCCGATAACAACCAGTCTCCCCCCTATCACCTCCCATGCCCCCACCTTCACCCCCATGGCCGGTACCTTTTATGATGTAGGAAGGACATCGCACCCCCCCTACAACACTAAGGACCGGCGGAGCTCCACCGGTCCCATCGATTAGACGGCCCAGACGCCTATCCACAAAGACCAAGGTGTCGAATCCCGGCACAGCTAACCCCACGTCTGGGCTATGCATATTTTGCCTGCAACAGGATTCGAACCCTAGACTTGGCCTTTTCAAGCCAAGTTCCTTCACCACTTGAGCTGCAGGATTCCAATTTGATGTAGGGTAGAAATATGGGAGGAGTTGTAATTTTCCACCCTAAGTTAATAGTTGAACTTCGTTACTAATTTCAAGCACCAGTTAAATCTCAAAAGGCAATAATAGTAAATCACAATTCCAACAATGAATAAATATGCTCTCAAATTTTAGGTGGACATTCTATCAAGTGGGCATGCAGTCAAAAGTATAGGGCAAATACGATCAGTGAATAATAAGTTACTCGCCTAAAATAGGATGCAAATAAAAATTAGAGAATTATACCTTTGTGACTGGTCGATCTTAACTTAAATCTGAAACTGGATTGGGATCAGCAAGAACAACGCGGCCCTACGCGTATGCCAATTGATTGGAGGTGGCGCTGTTATGATCCAAAGCTGGGGTGGCGCTGCAGCAGGGCAGCGAGTAAATCTGGAGATGAAGGTTGTCGGCGTAAAGGGGCAACAGCGCTGAGTTTCCAAGGGCGCTGTGACGAAGCGGCAGCAACTCATCAACGAGTATTACCGGAGGTTAATGTCGTCGTGTTGATGGAGGGTAGCAGCGTTCGGTGTGGAACGACACAGGTGTTCCGGCAGAAGGGAGGGATGATGAAGGCGAGTTGTAGTTCAAGGTCCAGAAGCGGATGGGATCAGGGACGACGGATTTGGGGCTTGGTGAGCGGACGCTAATGGCGGCAGAATTGTTGAGGGTAGCAGACGAAATCGGGCGACGGTGATTTCTCCGGACGAAGGCGGCCGACGAGAGGGACGAGCAGAGGTGATGGTGAACAGAGGCTGGTGGCAAGGTTGTAGAAGAGGTGGCGTGCAGATGGGGAGAGGCGGATGAATAGGAAGAGGGATTTAGGGTGTGTTGTTCATGGAAGGTGGTAGCGGCGAGGTTTCGCGGTGAACTTGTCTGGGTGATTTGGATGAAGAAGAAGCGACAGATAGTGGAGTTGGCTGGGAAATTCGGCAAGACTCGAAAGTTGCAGGGATGATAGGAATTTTGGAGGAAGAAGAGAGTTAGCCCTCACGGCCAGCACCGAAGTGCGAAATAAGCCCTCACGGCCAACACCAAAGGTGCGAAACAATGTAACGAAAATTTAATTAAGCCAAAGTTTTTTTTCCCCCTAGGGATTACAATGCTTAAATAGAAATTACACTTGCTAAATTTAGAAAACTGAATCCTACTAAGAATTGCTAAAATTCAAAATAAAATAATAAAATAATGCCCTAATACAAATATCTAATTAAAAGAAAAATAATAATAAAATTCAAATATTTGGGCAGTAGCGGGCCGGCTTTTCGATGGGCTCTTTTAGATCTTCTGGGCCTATATTTGGGCCTGTCTTTTATGTCCCCATCAATTCTCCCGGGGGGCGAAAAATTCACCTCCGGTGAATTGTCAACATTGTAGGCATCCAACTTTTCCGGTGCAATTTGTCGAAGTTCATCATCGAGAATCCATATGTTACCTGTATCTGGAGGATTCTTCCACTTTACCAGGTATTGAAATTCTGATTGATCAGGATGAACAATTTGATCTTCTAGGATGGCTTTAATCTCGTCATTTTCTATCTCATCCGGAAGATATTGTGATGCTGCTTCACTTGATTTTGGTTTCTCCGGTGTATAATACAATGATATATCTTCCACATTAAAAATAGGACTAATTCCCAAATTTTTAGGTACATCCACAACATAGGCATTATCACTTATTTTATATTTAATCGTAAATGGACCTATACTTCTTGCATGCAATTTCTTGATAGAACCAAGTGGAAGTCTCTCAGCTCTCAATCTCACTATCACTCTATCTGTCTCACTGAATTTTTGTGGCCTACAATGTTTGTTTGCATTGCTCTTATACTTATCATTGCTTTCTGAGATTTTATGTCTGATTTCAGTATGAAGTTCATGAATATGCTTAACAAAAGAATCAGTAGATTGTGATCGTTGGATAGAAGTAGGTAGGGGTAGAATGGGTTTGTTAGGTTGCATACCAAGGAACACTTGAAAGGGGCTGAGACCAGATGTCCTGTTCACCACACAATTGAATGCAAACTCAGCTGTTGGCAATATCCTCCCAATTGGTTATATCTCTAATAAGACATTTTAATAAATCCCCTAAACTCCTATTAACAACTTCAGTCTGATCGACACGGACATCCCTATCAGAAGACTTTGGATCTAAGTCAAGTTCAAAGGGTCCTAAGGTTTCCTTAAAGGTATGAGATCCTAATTCAAGTTGGTTGAGATCTATAGGTGTAGGATCTTCTATGTCCAAAGGTTGAGTAAGAATATCTAAGTTAGGTTCATTAATTCCTAAGGGTGTACTTAGGGAGTTTATATATGACTTGGGAGATTCTAACTTAAGCTGTGTAGACGGTTCTTCTATGTCTTGAGTTTCTAGATCATGCTCTTGGTCCATAGGTTGCTCATCTTCTAAATTTTTCTCTATGGGTTCCCTAGGTTGGTGGTTTTCTAAGTGTTCAAGAAGTTTTGGATAAGGACCTGGAAAAGGCTCATGGTCATTTAGAGATATTAGGTCTAACTTAGGTTTATCTTGAGGTTGTGAAAGACCTATAGCTTTAGGGTCCAGTTGGTTCCTAGACATATCATCTAAGGTAAAAGATCCAAATTTAAGTTTAGGTTCATCTAGATGAGTTTCTATTGTTGACTTAAGGTTAGGTTGACTCTCAAACAAATCAACTAAGGATTCCCTAGTAGTGGATCCAGACTCTTCTAAGGATATGACTTGAGAAGGTGTAGGTAGCTTAGGTTCTAAGGTCTCTTGAGGGATGGAAGGGTTGGCTACCTTTGGGGGTTTTGGTTTGGCCCTTTTTATCTTAATCTTGGGGTTATGACACCTTACGATGTAAGAGTCATCTTGATTTTGATAGTATCCGTTAACATCATATAACCAAGGTTCTCCTAGATGGACATGGTATGTACCTTCTAAGGGTAAGACATCACACCAAACTTCAAATAGGATACCAAACCTAAGAGGTACAAGGCACTTAAGGTTCACTAGGGTTTTGGTTCCATCATCCCTACTAATGGTGTAAGGGTAGGTTTTAGACTTAGTGGCAAAACCAAATCTATCAATGGCACTAGGAGTGATGAAGTTAAATCCTATGGTTTCATCTATGGCAACCTTACACATCTTATCTTTCATTCTAGTGTAGGTATGAAAAAAATCATTCCTAAGGGTGATCCTATAAGTTGGGAGTCTCTCTAAGTACCGGTTGTTAAGACGCACTACTATTTCTTCATGTTGTACAAACCTAGAATCAATTGCGTCCATCTGGGCATTCAATCGTTCAAGTGACTTGGACAATTGGTCTCGCTCGTTATTGGAGCTATGTAAAGCTGGAGGTTGATATTCCCATCCTGATCTGGTAGTCATGATGTAGGTCCTTCTTTTTTTTTCTCTCTTTTTTTTTCTCTTTCTTCTTCTTTTTTTTTCTTTTTTTTTTCTATAGGTATCTCAGTCTGGTATGAAGTAGTGGATGGGATCAAGGTTTATGTAGTAAAAGATGGGGATCAAGGTTTGCTCTAATATGGGAGGAGTGGATGGTATGAAGTAGGGTAGAAATATGGGAGGAGTTGTAGATTCCTACACTAGGGTATATAATTAAACTTCATTACTAATTTCAGGCATTAGGACACAATCTCATAAAGCAATAACAGTAAAATTATGATGCAAACAACTAAATAGATATGCTCTCAAGTCTAGGTGGTATACTCTCAATTTATAAGTGGGAGTTCTATCTAGCATGCATGCACGGAAGTATAGAGCAAGTACGATCAAATAATAATAAGTAAAATTACCTATATTAGAATACCCAAAAATTTAAGAAATATTACCTTTATTAATGGGTCGATTCCAAATTGTAGGATTAGAACCGGGTTGAGGACCAGAACCTTATTAACTTAACCTTGATCATTTCTGGCCTTTTACGCATGCAAGAACAGAAGCTGGCGTCGAATCAGAGATGAACTTCTAGTTCAAAGAGATGGTGGTCGTGGTGGTCGTGAACTAGGATCAGGCATCGGTGATGAAGCAAGGGGCGGGCATCGACGACGATTGGCCTAACTCAAGGTGGCGCTACTGGTGTTCGAAGCTACGGGCATCGGCAGTCAGGCGACTGAATAGGTTCCGTTGTCGAGATGAGATGAAGAGCAGATTTTGTGTTGTCGGCTGGCAAGTGTATCGGATTTCCAAGGACACTGTGGTAGCGCAACTGCATATCGGAGACTTTGAGGAGGGACTCGTCGTGGAGTGGAATCGGAGATTACAGTCGTCCGATTTCGTCAACGGTGATTTCGTCAACGGGTGAAGGGTGGCGTCAACTTCTGTCAAAATAGGGCCGGCGGCTGGAGCGTTATGGTCGGGAGGCGGGGCGACGAGGTTGGCGACGGTGAAGGTGGAGGCGGCGAACGAGCAGCGTGCCGACTGTCGATGTGTGAGGAGAGTTTAGGGCTCGACGGGTGTTGGTATGCGTGAAGGCTTGGCGAGTGGACGAGGAAGGGATGATGCGTGCTGCTGAATTTCAGCAAGGAAGATGGCGGCAATGGATTCGCGGAAGAGGGTAGCGGCGTTCGCAGGGATTACGTCCAGATGATATGGACGAAAAAGGAGAAGGAGGACAGCGGTTGCGGCAGGGGAAGATGGCGGTGGAGATTACGGTAAGGGGCGAGGAATCACGGGGAAAGATGAAAACCTGGCAAGATAGAAATTTTAGCCCTCACGGCCAGCACCAAAAGTGTGAAAATAAGCCCTCACGGCCAACACCTACGGTGCGAGAATTTTGCAATGAAATTAGATGTAATCTCTTCGCTATTTTAGTACTACCAAGGAGATGTGGGATTATCTAAAACGCATATATCACCAGGACAATACAGCAAGGAGATTTCAGTTAGAACTTGAAATCAGTAAATTCACTCATGGTAATATGTCTATTCAGGAATTTTACAGGCTTTATGAATCTATGGAGTGAATATACTGGTATTATTTATTCTGGTGTTCCTAAAGAAGCATTAGCAAGTTTGCAACAGGTTCATGAAGTTAGTATGCGTGATCAATTGCTAATGAAATTGAGACCTGAATTTGAGATGGTTCGTGGTGGATTACTTAATAGATATCCTATTCCATCTTTAGATATCTATCTTGGTGAACTTTTGCGTGAAGAGCAACGTCTGGCTAGTCAATCTGTCATTGGTGAGACTCATGGGACCTCAGAGGTTGTCAATGTGGCTTATGCAGCACAAGGTAAAATTCGGGGCAAAGGACAGATGCAATGTTATAGTTATAAGGAATTTGGATATATTGCTAGAAATTGTAGCAAGAAATTTTACTACTTCTGCGACTGTTTCTGAACCTACTCGTATGGCTGCAGGCCAAAATCAAGTGATTATGACTCCTGAGATGGTTCAGCAGATTATTATTTCTGCTTTCTTTGCTCTTGGTCTTCAAGGTCATGGTAAGCAAACTTCATCTACTTGGTTTGTTGATTCTGGTGCATCTAATCATATGACTGGCTTTCCGGATTTCTTACAAAATTTACATCCTTATACTGGTCGACAACATATTCAAGTAGCCAATGGTAGTAGCCTTCCGATTACTGCTGTTGGTGACATTGGTCACACTTTTAGTCATGTTTTTGTTGCTCCAAGTTTATCGACTAATTTGATATTTGTTGGTCAGCTTGTGGAGAATCATTGTGACGTTCATTTTCCTCGTGCTGGCTGTGTTGTACAGGATCAGGCTTCGGGGAAGGTGATCGCGAAGGGTCCTAGAGTGGGCAGATTATTTCCATTGCATTTTTCCATTCCCAGATCTTTAGCCTTATCTTCTGTTATCATTGATAGTCAAGTTGAACTTTGGCATAAACGTCTAGGCCATCCAAATCATGTAATTTTGTCTAACTTAATAAAATGTGGTTTTGTTGGCAACAATCTAAATTCTGCTTTGACATTTAATTGTGCCACATGTAAACTTGGAAAGACTAAAACTTTGCCTTTTCCTAATTCTGGTAGACGTGCAAAAGAGTGCTTTGATGTAATACATAGTGATGTTTGGGGTATCGGCCCTGTTGTCTCTCATAATTACTACTGTTATTTTGTAACATTTATTGATGATTATAGTCGGTTTACATGGATATATTTTCTGCACACTAAATCTGAGGTCTTCCGGGTATTTCAAAGCTTTGTTGCTCTTATTGAGAATCAGTTTTCTATGCGCATTAAGATTTTGCGCACTGATAATGGTGGCGAATATTTGTCGGGTGAATTTCAGATTTATTTGTGTACATTGTAGGGTAGATCAAATGGCAAAATATGCATAGCCCAGACGTGGGGTTAGCTGTGCCGGGATTCGACACTCTGGTCCTTGCGGTTAGGCATCTGGGCCATCTAATCGAGGGGACCGGTGGAGCTCCACCGGTCCTTAGTATTGTAGGGGGTGGGGGGGTGCGATGTCCTTCCTACATCAAGCCCCAGCCCACGTTTCCAAAGCAACAGGGAAACCCTAAATCTCAGCGGCGCGAGGATGTGGTCAACATCCGAATTTGGGTCAAAGCCCAAATCCGGATGCGTACACGGCAGCAGGTCGGCATCACCGCAAGAATCGGACGAGGGAGAATGCGAGCTTTTCACCGCGAAGCTCGGACGTTGGCAGTGGCGGCAGGGCGACGTCTTCAGCGGAAGACTCGGCCCATCAAAGCTAAAGGAATCGAGGCGGTGGCTCGTCTATAAGGGGAGCGGACGAGCAGCGTAAGGGGATCCGTCATTGTCTCCACACCATCGGCAGCCACCAGGAGCTGTGGGGAGCTTTGAGCGAGATTCCGACGGCTAGGGAGTCGTCGGCGAGGGAGGGGACTGGGCGTTAACGGCCAGGGGGCCGACGACCATCGAGGAAGCTTTGTACGAGGTTTCAGCGAATAAAACAAGCTTTCTACCCAGCTCCATATTCCCCTGTGTTCTCAGCATTCGGTGGCGTATCTCGGCGTGTTCCCGGCGGCAGGTGATGACATGTAAAAATATGATATTTCGGCACCTAATTTTATTATTATTTTAGAGCAAAATGCATGTTTCATCTCATTTATTTATTTAAATACTTCATATTCTTCAGAACCTTCACTTTTCCTCTGTTTTAATGAAATATAGGTTTTTGGCCTCAAAATCAATGGAATTTGCACAATCTGAATGTATGAGACGATTTCCCATGATGAGATGGAGCTATACGCCAATTTTCAGCTCAAACGGAGTCCTCTACATCATACACGGCCATGGGTGTGCATCCATGCATGGCCGTGTATCATAAGTCGCCATAATTCACTTAACCGAGCCGTACACGGGCATGGCCGTGCACCCATGCACGGCCGTGTATCGTTACGCACAACACAACAGGCGTCCAGTATTTTGCCTGTAACTTTCTATTCCGGGCTCGGAATTGGACGAAATTTGGGGAGCACCTTCCCAACTTAGCCACGAACGTTTTGGGGTGAAAGGGTGAAAGGACGAAATCATCGGATTTGGTCAAGCAATGAAGGAGAACGAGGTGAAAGGGTGACAACTTAGGGTTTTGGGGCGATTTTCTGATCGGCGACACTGTTCCGGCGGGTTTCTCTCTTCGTTCCGACGTGGAGGATCACACTGAGCCGTCTTCAATCAAGGATCCACCATTCCCTTTGGTTTGATTCAATTTTCATGAGAGATTCTATGTATTTAACGATGTATACCATAGCGTAAACCTTATTTTCGGGGTTTGGGCCTAGCCCACTTTAAGAATGCTTGATAATATGACTTGATCTATATATTCCTCTATTTATCTTTGTTCTTATTCATGTTTAGGATGTTTTAATTCTTGTTTACATACTGGCCATATGTATGCATGCTTTAGATGTCGAGGGAAGGACTGAGAGGTGAACCTTGACCATCGGAACCCCTGGACTGGACTGGTGATTTCGTGTTGCGAGAGCACTCGAAATCACTCGAGGAACCCTAATCTTTCACAGATCCCATTGCATCCACCTTAACCCTAGTAAGCCACGAGAGTAGGAGACTTGGGTTAAGACAGATACCGGACCGTGTCCTGAGAGGGAGCGCGTCTGTATCCTAGGAAAGGTTACCTTGAGAATTTAGATAAAACTTTATTTAGATTGTCAAGCCCTAATAGTTATGCATGCTTCAGTGTGGTGAAACCTAAAACCCCGAATCTCTCTCATAATCTCAAAACCCCGTTTGCTTTGCTCTCTACGCTGCTTGTTCTTAATTTGCCTTAGTTTAACTACTTGCTCTAGGACATTAGCCATTTTCCCATTAATCATTAACCTAGCTTTCGATTGACTGATTTGTTAGTACTTGACCCTAGTCCCTGTGGGTTCGATCTTTTTTATTACGCGATAGACCGTGCACTTGCGTTAGCAGCCGTCTAGGCCCTATCAAGTTTTTGGCGCCGTTGCCGGGGATTAGGTTGCCAATATTAACACGATCAGAAGATTGATAGACTAGGTTTAGTTAGATTTTCTTTTTATTTTTATTTTGTTAATATATTGTTTAGTTTTAGTTGTAGTTTTTTCTTTTTATTGGTGCGGTTGTTGCTAACCTTCTCTTTTGAGGTACTTGTTTATGCCAAGGAATACTGTTCGAACAGGGAAACTTGTACCTGGAGATCCGAAAGTAGAGCGTACCTTTCCTTTGGTCAGACGAAATCTAAAAAGGTTGAAGCTTGAAGGATAATTTTCTGACAACCGAACAATG